>OY970828.1:17500-1217500 GCA_963853835.1 Calendula officinalis | reverse complement strand
TTTGAATTCCTCATATGAAATTAAGAAATCCGATGATTTAATTCTAGGGTTTGCTGAAAAATGGCGTTCTGAAACGAAAAGTTTCCATTTTGATTGGGGGGAAGTTACAATAACTTTAGAAGATATCATGATTATCGGAGGTTACTCTGTTTTAGGTGAATCTGTTACCAACTGTATCGAAAACGATGAGTCGAAAACAATTTTAGCTAAATTGCAGGAAGCAAGATCAGAGATAACAAAAAGTAAATGCAATAAAGTCGAACAATTTCGATGGATGGGTAAATTTAGAAACAGTGGCAGTGAAATCGAACATGAAGCGTTTCTCATAATGTGGTTAACGAGGTTTGTTTTCCCTAAATCATATTCCACCATTGCGAAAAATGTTTCTATAATTGCTATATATTTAGCTAGAGGTATTAAACTTGCTCTTGCACCTGCTGTTCTTGCTAGTATTTATAAAGATTTAAGCTTTTTAAAAACTGAAATCGTTAAATCCGATACGAAAGCGGTTACAATTTGGGCGCCTTTTCAACTAGTTCAAATTTGGATTTGGGAACGATTTCTGAAATTTAGCCCTAATCCCGGAAGTAATTGCAGTCCAAGATTCGCGAAATGGGATAAAAAGAAACAGCAAATCGAAAACATTGGCCTGTTAATCAATTGTGATTTTCAAGATTTTTGTTGGCAACCGTATGGTTTGAATTTGAACAAAGATTCGGTTTTTTGTAATATTTATCAAGAAAACAGAAGGTGGGTTAGGGTTAAAGATGGGTTAGATGAAGAATTTGAGTTGTGGGCCCGTTGTTTAAGGGTTTCAGAGTTAGTTGGGATTGATGGCAGTTGTATTGAACAGTATTTACCGCATAGAGTTGCAATGCAATTTGGTATGAACCAAGATGTGCCTGCTGATGTGGCACGAGCCGATGAAAGCCCTGAAATCGGTTGGAGATTTTACACGAGATCGGTTAAGGATGTTATATTGTGTTTTCCGTCTAGAGTTTGTGAGCCATTTGTGACAGTTAGATATTTGGAGTGGCGGAAAAAGTCAACGGGTGATATTGAAATTGAAAATTTGGTCAAAGATGATTCGGGAAATGGAAATTTTGAAGATTTGACGGGTGGTAATGACATTGAAAATTTGGTCAAAGATTCGGGAAATGAAAATTTTGAAGATTTTATGGGTGATGATGAAATTGATACGTTGGGATTGGATCTTGAAGCAAGAATTAGTAAGCTTGAGGAAGTTTTTGAATATCTTAAAGGTGATAAGGAAAATATATTGATGTAGATTTTATGTTGTTTTAATTATGTGTTTTGTGGTAAGTATTATTAAGATCCTTCAAGTGCATGTGTAATTAATTGGCTTAAATTGTAGATTTCTTTATGAAAATGCCAATGAACAAGGTTATCAAGATTGTAATTTAACTAATATCGATTTGATTATGCTTTAGTTTGTTAGTATCTTAAGATTGTTAAAGAAAAATCAATCTTTGATATAAATTACCATAGATATGCAAGAATTGCAAGTTTATTTCACATAAAGATGATTTGAAACTACACAAAATACAATTACAATATGCACTATGCATCAAATCCATTAAGATATGTGACACAAATGAATCTGGAAGATGCTCAAATTAACCAATATCATACAAACCCTTTTCATTACTATTTGGTTACAAAACAACAACAAACAAAAACACAAGCCTTCATCTTGTTTCATCTACATTTAATGTCAAAGGTTACTAGGAAAACCAAATCCAATCAAAGATTAAAGATTTTTCAAGAAACTAAAATATTAGATCTTGATACAAATATCCAATTATCATTTACTTATCTAGTTGATGTAAATCGATATCCCAAACTGATGCCAGCTGTAATAACAGTTGATCGGGTACCATGCCTTCCCAATCTTCGGGAGGCTCGATAGTTGAAGCCGCCTCGTTCAAATTGACCAAAATCTCCTTTTTAACTTCCATTGGGATTCCAACATTATCCGCCCCATTTTCTACAATCATATCCAGCAACTGTATACAAAAAATGGCGGTTAATCTATTTGTTGGTAATTGGGTTGACTAGTTCATATATCCCAAGTCCCAACCCGAACAAGTTTGGGTTGAGGTAAAAAAGTTTCGGGTCAGTCTTAGGTCAACTCAACTGACCCGTTTATTAAACAGGTTAGGTTTGGGTCGAAGATAATTTAAAAGAGTCGACCTGCCAACCCGTTTAATTATTAAAATATATATTATAATTTACTAGTTTAAATGTAACTAACGCTTAAATAAAAACTAAAAAGGTTACTTAGTAATTTTGGTGTTTTGGTATTTTGTTATGAATTTGTGGAATAACAACATCCTATTTAACTCGTTTGACCCGCTAACCTATTTAACCCTTTTAATTAAACGGGTTATATGGGTCGTGTTTCAGATTGAGGGTAAACAGGTTAGGGTTGAGATATAAATAGGTCGGTTTCAGGTTTGAACGTTTCTGACCCGCGAACCCGAAACCGATCTGAATTGCCACCCGAAGTTAGTCATATTGGCCTGTTTACAATAATACTACTTATGATGTACTTATGTATCTATCTATGTATGTATATATATATATATTATATATGTATCTACGTATGTATAATAAGTTATTACCTGTTGAAGCCAGCTCAAGCAAATATCAAACACATTTTGATCGGGAAGAAACTGAGCAACCGCGTGCAAAACTTCGGTCCCAACCTCACTCGACAGCTCATCAATAACGGGGCCCGTTCGGTCCATCAATTTCACAAGCAACAAATCATCACCCGTTGACAAAACCTCAGCAAAGCCCGTATCCGCATCACCCACATTTATAGCATCCATTGCATTGCTCCACGCGACCCAAACCGGGTCCCGATCCTGCACATTCTCATCTCCCATTGCTTCAGCCACCATTTCCGGAACCCGGGCAGTTCGGGCAGGTAGGGCAGGCCCGTTGTCATCACCCGCTACTCTGATTGCTTCCAATGTAGCTTCATCTTTAGAAGCCTGCCACACACTTCTAGCTGACGGGCCTTCACCGAATCTCGCGGGCCCAGGCCCGCCCCAACCTCGTCTGTTAACGGGCCCGGGCCCTTTATCGCCCGTTTGCGTGTTCCTACCGTATGAATGGTAGTCCCAAGTTTCGGGCCCGTTTTCGGATCGCCAATTAGATCCTCTGTTTCTCATAGTTGAACCCATGTAAGACATCGGGTCATCGTTTCTTCCTAATTTTGGGTTCGGGTAATCGGAAAACGACCCGTTGTATTTGTTTAACGGTCTGCCCGATTCTTCAAATCCCATCATGTAATTTCCATTTCTTCGGTTATTGCCCGATAATGACAGATCACGGGCCATGTCTTCAACTACCCGTTCAAGACCCCGTACTCTGTTTTCTAGAGTCATCATTCCATCATGGGACCCGCCCATAAAATCCTGCAACAAAAGATTGTTGACGGGCCAAACCGACCCGTTTTGTTAATTGTTAGAAACCCTTTTTGACCCATTAACTAACCCATCCATTGCCTGACTCTTATTTATATATAATATCTGGAGTAAATTGCAGAAAATGTCCCTGTGGTTTCACGAATTCTCAGATTTTGTCCCTGAACTTTTTATTTCGTGATTTTTGTCCATGTGGTCTAAAAATTTCACCTTTTTTGTCCATTTTGACCTAAAATGACCAAAATACCCTTAATTTAATTTATTTGTTAAAAAGTTCTGAACTTTTTTTGTAAGGGTATTTTGGTCATGTTAGGTCAAATCGGACAAAAAGATAAAATTTGAAGACCATAGGGACAAAAATCACGAGAAAAAAATAAGTTTAGGGACAATTTCTGTAATTTACTCTAATATCTATCTACAAATTGAACCGAAATACCTGCAACATGTTCATGAGATGAGCTTGTTGTCTCTCCAACTGTAATAACTGTCTCTGTATAGCCAACCAATTTCCTTTATTACTCCTAAACCCGTCTCTCTGATTCGGGTCACTCGCATCTTCAAATTCCCGCCTTCTAGAAGGCCCGCCGATTCCTCGGTCAACTTTCGGGCAGCCCTCTTTTGACTCGGGCCCGCTATTTGCGTCATTCTGGCCCGATTCATCTCCATTTTGCTCGTTTGATGACTTCACAAATCTTCTAGGTACAACCACTTCAACTTCACCCGAAACCCGTTTTTCAAGTCGTTGGAAAAACTCGGGGTTTAATCCTTTATCACTTAAAGCAGGTGCTTTCTTTTTCAAGATTCCAACTGCTTTTTCGGGTATGTTGGTGTTTTCGGGCTCGTTGTTATTTGACGGGCCCTCTGTTTTTCTTTCATCGGGTTTAATTGGTGCAGAATCTTCACCATCTGAAGAATTCACAAAATCGGGTCAAAATGGGTTCATGGTGAAACGGATCAAAATCGGTTGCCTAGAAACATTTTTTCTCCAAATATGTGAAGGTGGAAAAACGGGCAGGTCGGGCAAGTTAGGTAACGGGTCAAAATGGGTTCGTGTCAGAACAGGTAACTTTTGTATGGGTTGGTTTGGGTTGACCCGGAACACTTTTTTATCCAAACATAAAGGTGCAAAATGAGCAGTTTGGGAAAGTTAGGTAACGGGTCATAACGGGTAATTCTTGTACGGGGCAGTTTGGGTTGACCCCAAAAACACTTATTCCAAATCAACCCATTTAAAAGTAAACGGGTCAAACTCAACCCATTTGACCCATATCTATTTTAGCTACCCTTTTTTGTTCCAAATCGACCCGTTTAAAAGTCAACGGGCCAAATTCCCACCCACGCATATACAATTAAAAAATAATATATAATTTTTTAAGCTCACCGTTACCATTTGCTTTTTGATCATCAGAACCACCTGCAAGACCTTGCCATTGCTGCAAAGCTTCTATTATACTATCTCTTACGGTCTTTATCTGCAAAAATAAAAAATAAAAATATATAAATAATCTAACTTTGTTGACTTACAAAAAGGTACAAAGTTGACTTAATTTTTAAACTAACCTTATCATATCGGCAAGCCTCGAGTGCTGATATTGTGGGGCCCGTTTTTCCTGTAATTAAATTGGTTGAATGTAAAGCTAATGAATTTAATGAATCAGCAGCCGCTTTTCGAGTGGCAAAATCAGAATTTGTCAGACACTCGTGTATGCTTTGAAGTAGTGGCTCCAAACCTTGTGGAGAAATTGCACCAACCTTTAAAAAAATTTATAAATTTATTAATAAAATAAAAATTATAAATTTCCTTAGGGTTTGATTTAGAGTGTGTTTCGACAGTGACACACCCAAACAAAATTTAATTACATGTTGTGTTTTAGCTTATATTAACCACTTTCACTAATCTTGATTAGACCAATTGATGAAAATTAGAATTTGAATAATATCGAGTTATAATTTCCATTATACAAAGATTTAAAGGGTTGTTTGGGATTGCATATTTTCAGCTAATACTTAAAAAAGGTGCTTAAAAAGTGTATTTTTTTGTATCCAAACACTCCAAAGTACGTTTTGGTTTATAAGAAACACAATAGGCTCGGAGTGTTTGGATACTGGGATTGGGTATTTCTAAGATGGTTATGGTTTCAAAAATGTGTTTTAAATAAGCTAAAACACAACATGTATCCAAACACTCCAAAATCATTTTCACTTTTAAAAACTAAAATAAGCCATAATCACTTGAATAATATATGCAATTCCAAACACCCTCTTTTGACCTAAAGGCAAACTCACATAATACAAATTAGGGTTCTTAAGGTAATGTTTTAGCAAACCATCAATTAACAAATACTAATAAAAAATGATCACAGACAAAGTGTTGCAGTTAGGGTTACCTGTGAAAGACTAGAAACCACTTGCAAAAGTGCACCTTTAGCCAAGAAATTAGGGTTATTCAAATACTTGCAAATCCTGCCACAAAGTTTCTGAAAACTCAAAATTGGCACATCAGAAGCCATTTCTATCATTTTAGCCAAACAATTAGCTGCACCACTTTGAACACCTTTATTCTGATCATTCAAACTTTCAAATAACGGTTTCACAAACAAACTAACAACAGACCCAATATTATCTTCACCTTTCAGATACAAACAAGAAAGCTCACCAATTGCATCACGACACGTGTCCTTCACACCTGAATCTGAATCCTTGAGTCTTTTCACAATGTGAGCTATGATTTTGGTTAGATGTGTTGAAGCTGATTCAGTGTGGGTTTTACAGAGAAAGTATAACAGACGGATTGCTTCTTTTTTGACCGCCGGTTTGTTGGCCTCGCCGGCGGCGTCGTAGAGTGAGTTGAGAACCATTGTGATTCCGTCCGGCGTTAGGGTTTGGATGATTTTTTCGAGATCTTCGACGGCGATTTGGTGCGTGTCTCGGTCGGAAAGTTTTGAGAGTGATGTTATGATTCTTTGCTTGAGTTCAATCATGGCGAGATGTGAAGAATGTGATGAAGATCTTGATGATGGCGGCGAAGGTGTGGATGGGGGTTTTTTGGATTTTAGAGATTTGGTTGCCATTGTTGTGATTTGAGTTTGGAGATTTAATGTTTTAGAGATCGAATTTGATGGCTTTTGAGGTGAAATGTGGATGGAGATTGAATGTTTTTGAAATTGAATTTGATGGTTTTTGAGGTGAAATGTGGAAGGAGATCTTGGATTTTGGAATCGGAAATTGAATCCTAAACTTACAGACGTTATGTTTTTACTCCTTATTAAAAAAATAATTATTGTGACAATGATTAAAAGAAATAATTGAAAAGATGCTTGGGTGACTTTAAATAATTATACTTCCTCCAAATTCAAAACAAGTGATACATTTTTTATTTCACTGTTTGTTTTTAAGTTAAAAGATTATAATAAGAGTTAAATTAGATTAATTGGATGGTTAGTAGGAAATAGACCCCATAATTTTTAAATAAAATAAGGTTAATGATATTTAAAAGTAAAAATAATGGTAAATGAGTCATTTCACTTTTTACCAAATAAGATAAAATTTCAAAATGTATCACTTATTTTGATACACTCAAATATGAAAAATGTATCACTTATTTTAAATCGGATGAAGTACTACTGTTTTTAGTAATAAAAATAGTACTAACATTTTTTGCAAAATAAATATTCATATATTAATAAAAATATAATTAACATAAAAATAACATTACATAAAAACAAATTCAGAATTATTTTAATATTATAAAATTTTTTCTGATGACTAACATATGAGTCTTCCCATTGAGAGTCAATATTATTTTTTTTAGTCATTTACTTTGAAAATGACACTTATGATATTTATTGATACCAATTTTTACAATGTCGATCATTTAACTAACAAGTGTTAAATTCCAGCGTTAAATTCTTCACTAAATACTTTTTATAATTGTTAATACGTAATTTACATACATAAATAATTTGTATAACTTTTTATAGGTAATTTACATACATGAGTATTTATTTGATACACATAAATTGTAGGGTTTTGTTAATGACAGCTCTTAGCGCTGTCATTAAGAGGTAGTTACGTGCATAAAACGTTTGTACTTTTATTGATGGTGGTTTATTCCTAAAATGCAGGGGACGGTTATTTATTATTGTACAAGTTTTTTATGCGTGTTATGGGGTCTTATTGACAGCCCTTAGGGCTGTCATTATCATTTTCCTAAATTGTATACTTAAAATTATAACATGCCTGAATGTATCTGTCATTTCTGTACTATTTCATAAGTGAATTGCCGTTTTAGTTGGCAAATAATTGAAATATTTATTGGATTTAATTGGTAATAATAATACTTCGTAATATTTATTTAATAAGCTGATAATACATTGTGCATCCATAGTTGTACATTATGATTCAAAGGTTGCAGTCTCACATTAACAGTCAGACGGTTGGACGATCGTTATCGACGGTGGTTGGCAGCTGAACACAAGTACACAACCACCTTTACATGTTAATTATGGTTAAATTCCAAAATTAAAAAAATTAAAAACTCAAATTTCACAATATTAGTAAATTTATCTCTAAGTAAAAAAGGCATGAAAGTTCGGTTTATTCACATTTAAGTAGAAATGCTACCCGTGGGTGGCGGGTACGGGTTGGTTGACTTGTGAACATTTATTAGTCGAGTGGGTTGACCTGAACATTTATTAGTCCATTTTTTTATAAGAGTTTTGATAATTACTGGTCATTAAGTGCATTAAATGTTGTATAATAGAGTAGTTCCCGAAAATTAGGAGTCGGTTGTAGATTAATGTACAAATTTATAATGCATGTCTTATGACATTATGGCTGTCATTATCAAAATCCTTTTTTTAAACCCTCAAGTATGAATTCAATAACCCTTTTATCACATAATGATTTAAAATATAAAGAATTAGGACGCGGCAAATATATAAAAATAAAATTAGGGCGAGTTAGACTCGTTTGACCCGTTTCCTATTTGTTATATTAAGGTCAACCAATTTCCAATTACAAGATGAACATAACATGGACCATTTTGCAGGTTTTGGCAACATAATTTTCACATAATAATTCATGCCAAACTGCAAATTCCACCGATAATATTCCAAATATATTCCTCTTGATGAAAATTCGGATCAAAGATTCAGAGAAAGACCAATTTTCATAACCCATCGAGATTCAAGAACAAAACATGTACATTGATACATCATTACAATTTACAAGTTTACTTTGTACCATTAGTTTCAGAAATCTTAGAAAAACTAAGTTTTTTCAACCTATTTGTTATAGGATTTGCCCACATTTTATCAGGAACTCCACATTTTACATCCACAATTTCAACCATACAAGACCCTTTTTTGTCTTTTTTCCTTGCATTACAAGTCTCGTTTTCATTGACCGTTACACTATTGGAACGAAGAAACGGGTTTCTACTATCTCTTCTAGCATGATGATGTTTTGTTTTTTGAGGAACAATAACATGTTTTTCATTCGTTGTTGTACCGTTGTTGTTGTTACTAGTGCTTGCTTCGTCGACTTGTACGCGAGCTTTGGGAGTTGTACCCGCGGTTGCATCATTAGGGTCCAAATCTCTTTTGGGAGATGTAACTTTAACCGATTGTAGTTCGTGTGACATTAAGGCGTTAATGGTGCCCGTGGTTCCAACTTTTATGGAACCACCGCCGCCTTTGATGGCTTCGAGTGTTTGAACCATGGTTAGTTGGATATTTTAATACATCTTAAATTCCTGAAATTTGTTGAAAGAAAATGCGGTTTTCTTTTTATTATCGGGATCTACTAAATATACGTAAGAAAACGTGAGGAGTAAACTAATTCACTAAATTTGTAGTCAATGTTAGAAAATAAGCTTAAGTTTATTGACTTAAATAGATGGTTTAAAGAGGTAACAACCTACGTGTTTGGTACGGATGAGCATTTTAACTAAAAAACCGAACCGCTACCAAATTTTTTGTCTTTTTCGGTTCGGTTTTTTCGGTTCTAGAACCTGAATTTGACAATTTCAAGTCTAGCTAAGGATGTAGTTTATGTGGATGATATAGTTTTCGGTTCTAACTGGTTCTAAACCCGAAATAATCGGACCAAACCAAACCAAACCAGAACCATTATTTTTGTCTAGTTCCCGGTTCTTAATATATATTTTTTTCGTGGCCTGATTCCAGATGCAAATATATCCTAATTTTTTGGGTTTAAATAAGCAATAAGAAGTTAAGACTATATTAACATAATTTTGAAACTCACTTTTATATGTAAGTTAATAATTGAGCAATTGCTAAACACCTTTTGTTGTGATTTCACTCTCCAAAAGTTCAAAACAAAGCCACAAGAACATGAACCACATACTCAGAGTCATAGTGTGTGTGTGAAATGGTGTTGTGAAGTAAAATAAAACATCATAAAGAGCAGAACATGAACAATTAAGGCACCATTAATTGATTCTGAAAGCAAATTATTTACAAATCAAACCCTAATTATAGAAGATTAAAAAACTTACCCAAAAGAGGACTGAAGTTCCAATTTCCAAATGAGTACTTGATTCTAGTAACACAAGATCTTGAGTTTACAGCTTTTAATAGTGAAATACATAAATAAATAATAAATAATAAAATGTATGGAAAGCTAGACAAGATCCGACATGAAAGATTGAATAATACGTGGGAAACCACAGCAGTATGGCCCACCTTGCAAACCCAAATTAAATAAACAATTATTTTGTGTTTGTGTTACATCTTTTATTTTCTGTTGCTTTCGTTGACTGTACTGACTACTTGCATGTTCAAATTTAGTAATTTAATATCATAATAATATTTATATTGTTAGGTTTTTTACCGATTAACTACACTAAATACGCAACGGAAAATTAAATACAATATAAACTGGTTAACGAATTTAAATACTAAATTTCTGAAAACTGAATTTTATAGTTTTCAGTTATTTTCCATTTCAAGCGTGATTTACCATTAAACGATCACCAGATGGTTTCCATTTTCTAGTATAACGATGAAAAATTAGAGAATTTTTTCAGCAATTAAACTCATGCTTAAAATTTCAAAAAATTTAGATAAAAATGCTCAAGAATAAACTAACTTAAATCAAACTGTTTATTTTTTTATGCAATTAATTAATATTTACCTCCAAGAATAATTTCAACGCTTGATAGTTGATACTCTACTGTAGATAAACCTTGAATTACAACATCATCGTTTATTCTTTCTGATTTTTGTTTTCTGGTTCACTCTTTTTCTCAATTAAAATAAACTTATCCGTTTCCCAAACACACTCCAAAAAGACGGCTTCTTCATTTGCTGGATAATATTCCCTAAATACCTATAAATTAACACAAAAACAGTTAGTCAGTTACTAAAATAAATATAAAAGCAGTTACTTTTAGCAGATATAAAAGTGAAAAATACCTCAATTCCTTCTTGATTTAATTTGATGGATTGTTGCGTTTGAGATAGAGAGGAAATCATGTTGAACACTGAAACAACGTTGAGTAATATCTGTTTAAAAAAATGGAATTAGGCGTTACATAAATATATTATTAATGATTATTAAGGTTTAAAAAAAAAAAAATTGTTGTAGGACTTTGCTTGTTGAGTTAAAACTCGAACGCGTGCAAGGAGAGCAAGAACAGTCATTGAAAATCCCATAAAAAAAAGATCGATCAAGTAAAGTAGAAATCTCTCTATGTAAAGTTAAGGAAATAAACAGTCGATAATATGTAATAAATAATAAAAATTAGAGAGGTTGCCGGAGAAGATGACAAGCAAAAAGAAAAAAGAAAAAAGAAAAAATCAGATAAATTAAAAATTAGGGTATTTTGGTCAAATTTAGGTGGAAAAGGATGAAAATAAATTAAAAAAAGAGGACCACAGGGACAAAAAAGCAAAATCCAAAAGACCCCAGGGACAAGTTCTGTAATTACCTAAAAATTATAATATGACAGAAAAAAATTATGTAGTTCTCACATTCAATGTAACGAATTTTCATGTTTTTACAGAACGAAAGTTTGTTAAATCCAGCGGTAAATAAAAAGTGTATTTAATAATATAAAACTGTGAAAATTTGTTAACATTTTGGTGCGATAAACCCTTAATTAAAAGCTGGCAATTTTGATCCATTTACTTATAATTGAGTCAATTCGGGTCATGTTTATCTCTAATGTGGGTCAACGTCAAACAAGTAATATAAAAAATTAACTTAAAAGCTAGGATACATAGCAGCCTTCAGCATTGGCTCAACCATCTGCAAAAAAATAAAAAATCAGACTAAAAGACTATTTCATTTACATCACCATTTCCTCTAACAAATTACCTTCTATTGTTTTTTTTTTTGTTAAATTTTACTCCAGACAATTTTCTTATCACATTACGAGATTTCGTTTTTTAAAATATATTTTGTTATTGATATTTACCCTAATCTTTAAAAGCTGATAATAATTGACTCTCATAATTATTTTTCCAAAGCTAAATGCAATACAAGTGTATCGTAGTAAGATTTAAAACCATATAATTGTCAACTCGCAATTTACGTTCACTTATTGACATTAAAATATAGGTACACTAAAATTTGGATAATTTACAAGGCGTAAATTATAAATTATATAAAAAAACATAACATATACAAAATAAAAAACATTTGATTTTACAGTAACTTCCCTTAGCTGTGAAAGTGGACTTATAAATAAAAAAGTCTCAGATCATAAAAATTACCTGTGAAAGTAGACGTGCAGCACCCTGAAGTCGAACCCAAAAATTATGTTTTCCACCATCACATTTTCTTCTCTTTAAACTGTGGAATATATAAAAACAGAAATAAAAATAAAAAAGTCAACTTGACTGAAAATGAGCACAAAGCTCACCAAGCTCCATCAAGTTATAAAATATACTCGTAAAATAGGCGGATTGTAATACTTCAAAGTTCAAATCAACAATGCTTAAACACAATTTGTACAAAAAAATATTAATTTCAACAATAGAAGAATGAGCTTTTAGCTACAATGCTTGACTTTTTGACCGATTTTGACCGGCTAAACTGATTTTGACAACCGTTGACCTAAACTTTTAGTACCTTTCCAAAAGCTGGACCTTTTGCTTAGGTCGATTCCCGTTAATAACAAGAAAAGAGGAATTAACAATTTCCAACAAGTTAGTTGATTGAAGAAGCTTACAGTCTCTCCTCACCTACATTACATAAAAAAGTAATTAACTCATAAACTTACGTTTAGTTCACGAAAATTAGGGTTTAGTACTCATAATCAAATAACAACTAATACCTTTAACAAATACTGGAAATATGAGCTTCTACGATGCTGATTCTTATTTTTGTGAACAATTCGATCAAGCACGCCTGATTCTGATTGAAATTGACCGATGAAAGATTGCAATCGTGCCTCAATTGTTTCAAATTGAGCATCCATATCCTCCATAATTCAAAACAAAGTAATTCAGAAGATAAATTCGTAGTAATAGTTAACACATTGTGGAGAGAATAAAGGTTTCATATCATTTTGTAATGAGAACGAATAAATTTTAAACACTGAGATTGTAAACGTGAACGTAGACAGTGAAATTGTGAGCTGTGAACAGTATGATTATGAAGAGTAAGAGAACCATATAGAGTGTTCGTACCTTTTCGTTTTATCAGAGATGCCGCCGGAGGTGATGCCGGAGGTAGCGGCGGCGACGGTGGGCCTTTAGTGGTGTTATGTGTCCAGTGATAGAAAATATGATGTTGGGCTCAGGTAAGCTCTTGGGCTTGTGACGGCCTATGTACAATAAATTAGTGGTGAGCATTGGTGGAAAATAAAAACCGAACTGAAAACCAACCGAAAATATGTAATTATTTAAGTTTCGGTTATAAATAGTCATCATTTTCAGTTTCGGTTTTATTGGTTTCGGTTCTCGTATAAGGATAAACATTTGGGCTAAGAAACCGAACCAAAACCTAAACCGAAACTGAAATGAACCAAAACCGAAAACATGTAATCGGTTCGGTTTCAATTTTAAAATTCTTCATTTTTAGGTTCGGTTCTATTGGTTATGCTATTTTAGTTCGGGTTCTGCATCACACTCAGTCCCTACAATGAACTAACCACAATGTACAACTCACCTTATAAAGTTAGTTTAGAGAAAGATAATTAATGATAGATCATTGGTATAAATAATATTATTTTATTAAGTGAACCCAGAAACGAGAATTTTATTTGAGACAAAAAATTAATGAGAAATGAGAGATTTAGTTTGGGACAGATAAAGTATAATATACTTATTTAGAAACTTCCCAAATTATAAGTCTTAGGTGCTGTTTGATAGGAACAAAATGATTAAGTGCTGAATGATTCAACAGTCTGAATGATTAAGAGGTTTTATATAAAATTTGTTTTGAATGTGAGAAATTTTTGTATAAGAATTCTGATTGCTTAATGATTCAGCACATGTTCTAAAGGAGAATGATTCAGCAGCTTTTTGCTGTCCCATTCAGCATATACTTCATTGAGAGGCGCTAAACAAACGCACTGAATGCTGAATGATTAAGCATTCAGCGCTGAATGATTCCATTAAGCTGTAAACAAATACCACCTTAATTTTCAACCAAAAAATTTACTATTGAGGGAGTTGTGTAGAGTTGTATGAAAATTTACTATTTCTTAACCGACGGAAACCGAAACAAACTAACACCGATTATGCTTTTCAGTTTTGTAATTTCATGCTTTTTGGTTTCGGTCGGTCCTTGGATGGGGTGAGCATTCAGATAGAAAAACCGAACCAACACCGATCATTATGATTTTTTATCGTCATCTAGTTTCTCACCCATAGATTTGTGTTTATAAAAAATGGCTTGTCATTACACTTGAATCCACGACCTTACTATTATTAGCAATGAGGTCTAACCAACTCCGCTGCTAATGTACATGTTGATTACTAGAATGCATTTATTGGTTATTAATGATATCAGTTCAATTTAATAAATCATTTTAAGGAATTTAATTTCAATTATCTTTTTGTCTTTATTATTACACCTTCTATTTGAAATAAAGGCTATGTTAACGATGAATATTTTAACTGTTAACGTATATTTTACTACTATTTTAATATTACATTGATCCTAATTTAAATTATTATTTATTTGTATCGTTGTTATTTGAATTTTTTTTACAATCAAGTGAAAAATAAAGCATACTCAGAGCATCTCCAATGGTAGTTTTTTCTAAAGCTTATTATTATTAGAATAAGTCTTTGAAAGACTTTTTACCATTATAATACCCAACTTTTTGAAAAGCTTATTGCAAAGATTTATTCTCTACTAATCTTTTAACTATCTTTCAATATTTGTCTTTTTAGTCCCCTATGTTTAATAACATTTCATTTTAAACCTTAGATATGTTATATATAAATTCTTTATTATATTTTTATTAGTTAATAAATAAATTATACAATATTTAATGCCAATTATTATAATATTTTTGTATAAGACATTTAAAAAAATATTATATTTAGTAAGATGTTCAAAAAATTATCAAATTATATATAGGTGGTATTTATAAAACATTTGAGATAGATAAAGGTAAATTAAAAATAATGTAAAAAAAAAAGTTTTTGTAAAGGTTAACCGTTGGAAGATGCTATTTATGAAAATGTTTTTGGTTAGTGGAATGTTAGTGTGACAAAAATAATAAACCTTTGTGAGGTTAATCATTGGGATACTCTCAGTTAGACCGGTGCCAACGGTACCGCCCGTTGGCACCGTCGGTACCGGCATCGTTGGCACGGTCCGCCGGTTTGAGCGCCGGTTTGACCTACGTCGGTGTGGAGACGAGATGGAGGGGTGTCGCCGGTTGTTTTTGTTTTTTTTCCAGACCTTGTTTTTACTTTTATTTTATTTTTCTTTAATTTTTTTAAATTTTTTTTTAACTTCTTAAAAGGTAATAATTAGAAAAAAAATGGTAATATTTAAAAAAATTCAAAAAAAATCTAAAAAATTCAAAAAATTTTAGAAAGATAAACTTTTTGTGTAATATTTTTTTATAATTAATGTAATTTATTTTTATTAGTTATATGTATTAATTAGTTGTATATTTTTATTAGAAATAGAAAAGTAAATGGTGGTACCCAAATTTGGTGAAGTGACGAAGTACTGTTGGCATGATTAGATCAGTTTAATATTAGTTAGTTTATCTACTGACGTGATGCTGAGTTAACAACAACTAATGGCCGTCATCAGTTGCATTTACCTTGTATTATACATGGATAAATTATCTACGTACAGAGTCAGACAGTCGACAGATTTGATCAGCCACATAAGTACCAAATATAGCGACAGAATAAAAGCGTCAAACCCTTAAATTCCAAAAATAAAAACCATTCAATGGCTTTCTCATCCACAATCCTAACTCACAGAATCACCACACTCTCAAATTCATCATCTTCACCGTTTCTCAAACCCTACCTTTCACAATCATCATTCCAATTCAACAAAACCGTATTCTGTTCACCGAAATCGTTGACCATTTCCTGTGTTCTTACTAATCAGTCAACGAATCAAATGGCGGCGCCGGCTGTTGAATCGTCGGTCCTCCAGCGGCCTGATTCGCTCGGACGATTTGGTAAGTATGGCGGGAAGTATGTTCCTGAAACCCTAATGTATGCTCTTACGGAACTTGAATCGGCTTTTAAAGCCCTAGCTACTGACCATGAATTCCAGGTTAATAACTTAATCCATCTGTTTATTTTAATTAATTTATGTTTTGAGTGTACATAGCATTTGATTCGTTGTTAATATATGTTTATGATTTTAGCTTGTGATGATAATTGAACCAAATTAAAACCAGTTAATTGAACTATTGTTGCAAATTGCAACGATGCATTTTAACCGTTTAACAGGTGTGTTTGGATATGTGCTTTAAAGGTGTGGTTTTTGTACATTGAGGGGGTGTTTGGATTGCATAGTTTTTTTATGTTAGAAAATCATACTTTTTACATAACTTTTTGCTAATTACATCACAAAATATGAATTACAGAAGGAATTAGATGGAATATTAAAAGATTATGTTGGTAGAGAAAGCCCGCTTTATTTTGCAGAACGACTAACAGAACATTATAAACGACCCAATGGTGAAGGACCCGAAATCTATCTTAAAAGGGAAGATCTTAACCACACGGGTGCACATAAAATCAATAATGCGGTTGCACAAGCTTTATTAGCTAAAAAATTAGGGAAAAAAAGAATTATTGCAGAAACGGGTGCGGGCCAGCACGGGGTTGCAACTGCAACGGTTTGTGCACGGTTCGGGTTGGAATGTATTATTTATATGGGTGCTCAAGATATGGAAAGACAAGCTCTTAATGTTTTTAGAATGAGACTTCTTGGGGCCGAGGTTTGATTATTATTATTATTATTTTATTTTTTTTGTATTTATTGAACTTTTAAAGGTGGAAAATGGGCGGGTTGGGGTAATGGGTTAAGATGAGGTGTAACATTTTTTATCCAAGTTTTTATTTTTTATTAGAGAATTATAATAGAGTTGGCGAAATGGGTGGGTTGGGTTAGGGGTCAAGATTGGTAAATTTTTGTATGTGTTGAAACGGGTTGGGTCAGGTTGGGTTGAAATGTAACATTTTTCGCCCAAAAGTTTAAAATTTTCACAGATAGTGTGTCAAAAGTTCCAAATTTTAAAAAATAATCTAATTTTTTGTGTAAAATTAATCTAATTTTTTGTGTAAAAATAATATAATTTTTTATGTAAAAATGATTTTTTGTGTAAAAAATAACGTTTAATGCACTAAAAATACATATTCAGAAGACTTTCGACCCATTCAACCTATTTGACCCGTTTTCTTTTAAACTATTTTTTTTTTAAATTTCTTGTGTTCGATGGTTATCACAACTATGTGCGTGTAACAGAGCACATGTCGAATATTATATTTTACATCGCCTGATAAATTTTGGCTTGCTAACACCTTCTGTCCATTTTTATATTTCTAATAGTTAATGCATTAAATATGATTATAAAAAACTGTATTATTACAACTTTCTGTCCTTTTTTTTTTATTTTCAGTAAACAAATAAAGCATTAAAATTACACTTTACACAACTTTCACATTTCAACCTGATTTAACCCATTCCCTCTTCTTTAATCTAAATTTACCAATTTAACCCGTTCAACATAAAACCAAAACTAAACGGGCCAAACCCCCCACAGGTCCGACCCGTTCACTCAGGCACCGCAACCCTAAAAGACGCCACATCAGAAGCCATACGCGACTGGGTCACCAACGTGGAATCAACCCATTACATCTTGGGCTCGGTTGCGGGCCCGCACCCGTACCCAATGATGGTCCGTGAATTCCACGCAGTAATCGGTAAAGAAACAAGAAAACAATCATTAGAAAAATGGGGCGGAAAGCCCGATGTTTTGGTCGCGTGTGTTGGTGGCGGGTCGAATGCAATGGGCCTGTTTCATGAGTTTGTTGATGATAAAGAAGTTAGATTAATTGGTGTTGAAGCTGCGGGATTCGGGCTCGATAGTGGAAAACATGCAGCAACTTTGACAAAAGGGGAAGTTGGTGTTTTACATGGTGCAATGAGTTATTTGTTGCAAGATGATGATGGTCAAATTATCGAGCCTCATTCTATTAGTGCAGGGTAAAGTTTACAAATTTACGGGCTTTTTGTAGGTTACAGTTGGCTAAACGGGCGGGTCAAAATGCATTTTAGTACCCTGAACTTGGCTGGCTAGGTCTTCTATTACACTGAACTATTAAATGTGGAGCATGGTAAACTGAACTTGACAAAACGGTCGATTTAGTACCTGACTCACTAATTTTTGTCTTGTTTTCTCACATGATTTGCTTCTAATATCAATATATTATTATATTAAGATGAATGTATACTTTTCAGTCGGTCAAAAGCTCCAACGAAAGTAAGTAAAGTAAGAAAATGCAATTAAATTAATGAGTCAGGTACTAAATCCACCATTTTGTCAAGTTCAGGGTACCATGATGCACATTCAGTAGTTCAGTAGAAGACCTAGTTACACAAGTTCAGGGTACTAAAATGCATTTTGGTCTATTTATTATGCGGGTAAAAACGGGTCAATTTGAGTTAATAATATGTCAATTATTTTCAATCTATTTTCTTATTTGTTATTTATTTTTCATTTTTTTTTGTCTTTTTGGAGATAAAATATAACCCCAATCGACCCGGTTTTTGCTTCCTAATTCCTACACTATACTTTTCTAATCATTTTCTTTCCCATTAATTTCAAATTTTAGGTTGGACTACCCGGGAGTGGGTCCCGAGCACAGTTTTCTGAAAGATTTGGGCCGGGCTGAATATTATAGCATCACTGATGAAGAAGCATTGGAAGGTAAATTCATTAAATTATGAAACTGATTTATAAGCCACTTAAATATGTATCCAATTTTGTTTATACCAAATTTGGCAAAAAGACATCAACTTTTTTATTTATTCAACAATATTTTTCACTTTACATAATAAAAAAAGGGTTTTTGTTAATGACAGCCCTTAGGGCTGTCTCTAACATGCATAAAATGGTTGTACGTTCATTGATGGAGTAGTGTATCTAAAATTCAGGGGGCGATTTTTACCTTATTTTTGCCTTCTTATTGACTAAGGGCTGTCATTATCATTTTTCCATTAAAAAAAGTAACTGATAATATTTTTGTTCTTTCATGAAATGTAAGGTTATATTTGTCATCCAATATGTTTTTTGTCGGTTTTGGTACAACGAAACAAGATGCACACTTGGGTGGTAGGAGTATAAGTCAATGTTTTAAAAACCGGTTTCTGCATTGAAACCGACCAATGCTTTGAATACGGTCGAACCGGTGCTGGTTGAACCAAATAACAATACAATTAAGTATTTATGATGCAATAATTATGTAAACGGTGTACAAATGTCAAAAAACTGGAAAGATATAATACAAATATCATAAGAATTAAAAAAAAATTCAAAAACCTATTTTCACCTAAATTAATAATTTTAAATTTCAAATTTCAAAAACTATTTAAAAAAATCATATCTTTATTTTATTAACCTAATAATTTAATTAGAAAACTGGTTTTTTCGGGTTCGATTGGCCAGTTCCGACCGAGTCATAACCGTTGATCTAGCAGACTCATTCGGATCGGCTACCTTCCCGTTTCCTGGTTTTTTTAGTTTTATTTTATTTCTCATTATTCAGCTTTTAAAAGACTCTCGAGATTAGAGGGAATAATACCGGCTTTAGAGACATCTCATGCACTCGCGTATCTAGAGAAACTTTGTCCAACTTTACCAAATGGCACCAAAGTTGTGCTTAATTGCAGTGGTAGAGGTGATAAAGATGTTCATACCGCCATTAAGCATTTACAAGTTTAATTTAATGTCGTTAATTTCAAGATTAAAGATTTTAATCATCGTATAAGAGTCGTGATATTATCGGGAAAAAGTTGTGTTATAACTTCTTATTTCTTGGTTGAAAGATCAAAAAGATGTTTGGTAATGATATTTACACAACTTGCAAGTTTTTTTTGTGTTTGTAGCGACAAAAATGATAACTTTTTATTTGTGTTGAAACAATTTCTGTTTGATGATATTTACGAATGCGATTTACAGATGTTGATATTTTTTAGTGTGAGATTAGATAAATCCATCGTTAAAATTACTTTGAAAAATCAAACATCGTTAAAAAGTTTAAACAACATAGGATCATAAATTCATAATTACGGTAATCAACATAAAAGATCCACTAAATGACAAAATACATTGTTATTTGACTTTGATTTTTTCAACCACATATGCGGTGCTGAAGGTGGATCCTCACAGAGTCACAGGAATTTAAAGAAGTCACAGGAATTTAAAGAATCATCTTGTCTTGTTCGCTCAAGTTGGGACAAAATCTATTAAATTATTACCGTAATTTTATCTCATCACAAGTCACAACTCACAAGTCATGTATATGATGCTTTTCTTAAAGCGTTCCTAGAGTTTTTTTTTTTTTTTTTTTACAAATATCTCCGTTGTAGTTGAACTTATGCTTGAGATATATGCGTTCTAACCGTTGTTGTAAGCGTTTCAAACATTTCCCTAACTATTTAGTAATATTCACCCCGTAACTTTGTAAGAGTATCAAACCAATGACTTCTAAAATGACATTTAAAAGCTCTTACCACTAGGTTATCACTGTATGATAAAAAAAAACGCTACTATAGTAATTTTATTATTTAAAATATTAAAGGCAAAAGTCTTGCCATTAACTTTTTCTACAACAAAATATAAATGAGTAATATAACTCAAATTCTATCTAAATAGTAATTTTATTTGGACGCAAACCACAAGCAAACTAAATCTCGGGTTCCTTAGATTAACACATTGCTGCATAAAGAAGATTACACTCAAGTATTACTTAATTATGATTAATACACACATTAAGCAAATTTATTATTGGATTTAACATACACACTTAGAGAACTTAATTAGCAAAAAGCAAGTAATTCCGGATCGGTTTGGACAATATCCATATCTTGTTTTTCCAAACAAACAATTGCTTCAATACCATCACCATTTGGGGTATCCATCAAGATAAAGCTATCCTTTCCTAAACTTCCTGCAAATGTTGTTTTTATAGGTTTTCCCCACCCAAAATCAATCTCATATGCATGAAATCCACACATGCTTGAACATACATAATATTCATTGATTTTTCTTTCCCCTTGTTGCATAGCATCTTGCGAAAAATTGCTCAAAACATGTTCGAAATACATTTCGATATCTTTTATATCCCCGAGTGCCGTCTTTTGCTTCTTGAGTTGACTAATTAAATACTCGGGATTCATGATTTCACTTTCGCTTTCTATTTGAACATCGGCATACGCAAGCATATTTCCTACGGTTTTTTCAGGCAAACGCTCGATTATTTTGTCTCGTATGTTGATAAAAGAGATAACACCCGTGGGTCTAAAAGTGCCCGAATTATTTTTGGTCGTTGCGTTCATAGCACATTTAGAAAGTAGCCATGTCAAGACTTCGACACGAGTAGGGTTAGTGATCGAGGATTCGGCTATGACTTTGAGTTTAAGGTCATTTAGTTTTGAGTTTGGGAAAATGAAAGTCCTTGTGACAATATTGTGTGACATCTCAAAAGAAAGACCCGGGAAATTTAAGCTTGTGTTGTGAAAATTGATAAAATGTGGAGACTCGATCGGATTATTTTCAAATTTACGTTTTCCTAATCGTGTAAGTTTAGCCCAATCATTTAAGAAATGGATCACGCTACTCGAATCGGCTATCTTATGGGATATTGACACCGCGACCGCTACTCCTCCACATTCAAAACGGTTTACTTGAACCGCTAGCGGGACCACGTGGTCACTTTCAATAAAATCGTTTGTTACATTTTCCCAAATTCGACCAAATGGAACAAATTGGTCAAGATCTTCGTGTTTTGAGTTTTGTAGAAAATCCGTGAGAGTTTGATTCACGGATGCTTCAAGGAACTCGGCTCCATAGTCATTGCAATCAACATAAGTTGGGGCGGTTTTTGCACACCTACCCGCAAAAGGGTAATATTTTGTTAACGTTTGAGATAATGACTTTTTGAGATCATGCATTATATCGCGGGAATTAGGATAAACGCTCGTGTTTGGGTAGAACATAACCATCGGGATAAATTCGTTAGGAGTGATTTGATCAAAAACCGAAAGATTGTAAGTTTTGAGTTGAGAAGGAGTCGGAGAAGAAGGTTTGATGATTTCTATTGTGACAATTGTTGTCTCCGTCTTCACAAAAGAAAATGTAAACGGAAATGAGAAAGAAAGGGGGTTTCCTTAATGTTGTTCTTGTAATTGATCATATCTTATATAGATAAGAAATAAATAAATAAATAAACACTTTTCATCAAAGATGGTAATTTTTTAAAATCTATCATAATAATTGTAAGGGTTTTTCTAACATTGTCCTCTAGGCACATGTTTAGGTGCATTAACTCATTTAAAATTTCTATTAAAACTTCAAAATGCATTGAATACATGTCTTTCAAAATATAACTTATGAATTTTATTGATGATTATAACACTTTATAAGGAAATTTTGAGTAAGTTAATGTATCCTAACATGTGCCCTCTTATTAATTGTAATATTTATTTATATATTATGCAAAATTACTTTTACACTATAGTATAAGCATTACAAATTACGGTACGCAAATTAATCCCTTTTCGTAAATATATTTGTAAATAGGGTTTTTCTAACATGATGTTAGGGTACATTAATGAAGTCCAAATTTTTTAAAATTATAGCAATAAATACTAATCTCTACTATATTATAAAGAGTTTACCACTTTCATAATTAGCAAGGCTGAAAATTCAGCCAACACACTTGCTAATTATGGAATTTATTAAACAATTAAAAAAAGGGGAACCAGGTTTCGAACCAACGACCTACGGGATTTATATCCGCTCCCCACCAACTGATCTGGCGTTCAATCTGTTGCTTTATCTAAGAAGAATTCTATTAAATATAAAACAGATCGGCTATGTAGGCTTCGACCCAACACAACACTAAAGTAAGACTGGGCGTAACGCATGACCGTTCGTTCGGTCACGACCGCCACCTCACCTCCGGCGACGCGTCCCTCCCCGTTACACGGAATTCGGTCGCGACCGTTCGCTGGCCGAACGGTCGCCCAGTCGACCGTTCGTCTTGCCCTCTTTCACACACACACACACACATATATATATTAATAATTTAATAATTAATAATTTAATAATATATTATATATATAATAAGTAATATAGATATATATATATTAATAATCTGCAAAATAAAAAAAAAATTTGGTCGCCAATTCGGTCGCCCATTACGGGCTATTGGTCGCTGTCTGGTCATGTATTTGATCAGGAGAGAGAAAGCTGATGTGGCGCAGAGGTGGCAGGGGTGACCAAACTTAGTTTGGTCACCCATTACGGGTAGTCTAATGGTCATCATGTACTTAAGTGGCCCATCAGGGTTTAGGCCCATGACAAAATGGAATCCGAAAAAGTCCCCCCTCATCGATTCCTTCATTCCTCTTCCAAGCCTCCTGATTCTGCATTTAAGCTCATCGGTTACTTCAACGCCTCCTCGATTCCTTCAACTCCTCGGTTGTTTCAACGCCTCATCTCATCGATTCCTTAAAGCTTGGTTTGTATTCAAATCAATCAAATAACTTGTTACAATTACATACAGATGCATATACGCTACATAACTCATCTGAAGCTTTGGCTTTTCATGCTTATTGACCACTTGGTAAGTCTTGAAGCTTTGGCTACATTTGGATTAGGTGTTACTGGATCTTTTTTCTGGTAACAATGCCGATGAATTTAACCCAATTCTGTATCGTGAATGGATGCCAAAATTACTGATGACAACATGTCGTTTCAATTCTATGGTATGTTTTCTTTTGTTGGTTATTAAGAAGTTTGGATTTCAATATAAAGTTATTTTTCAAATGTCATGATTATAGGTGCACTACTGATTATTGGATTGCCCAGTGCTCATTTCAAACTTTCAAATCTTGTATTGCATAAGGATCATAAGGTGGTTTAATTCATTCACTCCCAATTTTATTTATTCTTTAGAAAACCTTGTTTAATTTGTTATGAACAAATTTGAACTATTACTAGGTTAGTCCTCATTTAATTAATTTTTATTTACTTTGAATTTTCATTTTGAGCAGGTTAAGTTTGATATTTTCACGAATTAAGTGAATTTGGTGGCAGGTGAAACCTTAAAAATCTGTCTGGGAGTGAATACAGTTTAGCTGATCGACAAGGGTATATTTCTATTGAATTATGGAAAAAATATGTTTTTGAGATGCTTGTGAAAGATTGTGTCCTATATACTTCATTGCCAAGATTATTATATTTTGACTATTTGTTACGTACATCATTGCTCAACAGTTAAAAATAGATGTAATTTTTTTAATTTTATTTTGGATTTTTAGTTTTTTAGGTGATGGAAAAGTTGGTTGGTAGATTAGATGTTGCAATGGTTATTATCTGCACTATATAGTTTCTGATCAACTTATTTCTGGCATATTTTAAGTTATATACTTCCAATATTTGCTATGTTTTGATGGTTCCAATGCACATGAAATTACGCAGCTCTTCCTGAAGCTATTTGAGCAGCCATTAAAATCCTTGAAGGCTGGAGGCTCATTGCCTGAGAAGAGTTTAAAAATTGTTGTTTGTCAACTTACGAAGTGATTTTGGTTGGATTTGAAACAGAATAGTCTCAATTATGTAGCTTTAAAATTTAAATCATTAAAATTATAACTATTTCCTTATCCTTTTTTATTCTTGCATTCAGGAAACAACGAATACAAAGGATCCTCATTGTCAAGACAAAAGAGATTAATTAGTTGACCGAAGGAATTTTTCTGGCTTGAGTCTTATTATCAATTTTTTAATGAGTTATGCATGTTTCTTTATTATTTAAAATGCAGATATTATGATACAAAGAAAATTCTTATAAATCTATGTTTTTTCAGGTTTTGATGTTGGAAATATATAATTCAATATTTACTGCATTATTTATTGGTTACTAATTTGATTCAATAGAGAAAGCCTTAGATGTTTCATTTAAGTGTGTTGTGATTTAACGGTGATGTATTCAATATCGATTCATTGATTTTATTAACTGGGTTATTCAGCGGTGTGCCATTTTTGCTTCATGTAAATATCAAAGTTCAAAATTTTTTATATGATTTAAATCTTTTTAGGTTGACTAATTTGAATTTTGACTTTTTTTTGTGAACAGTTGAACGAATTCTCTACTGAAAATGGATTCCCAAAAACACCATACCTTCAATGTTCAATGTATTAATCACTTTGATTTGATCTGAACCCGCCTTTTTTTAGATTACTACTATACATATATTCCATGCAGCCACTTTTGGAAGATTTGCAATGTACACCACTTAATATACATTCAATGAATGTTACTGTATATATTATCTTCCAAAATCAGTGGCGCTGTTCGGGTTTCTGATTGTACGGGTTGGGTTTTAGGTTAATAGCAATGAAGTGAAATACTTATTTAAAAAGTAGTACAGCATACGTAATATCAATTTACCCCAGTCCAAAATCCTAAATGGTGTTTTGCTTCATCTTAATTCATTTGGATCTTTCCGAAATTATTAAAGTTTAATTTTCAACCAACACAAGATTTGTATGTTCATTAAGAAGATATTCCATATGGGATTTGAACTTGCGACATTTATGTTATTAATGTCCTAACCAACCGAGCTACTAGATCATATATTTCTTGACGTTGAATCTTACCATCACCAACCATTCATCGTTACTACTAGCACTAGCCACCAATTGATATCCGTTAAACATAGTCACAGGGTACCCGCCGCCGCATTGCGCGGGTACCTGCTAGTAAAGTTAAATTCTAAATGTATTAAATGATTTTTGTGTTGTTTTTAAAAAATTAAAGTTCATTAATACAGTCTAACATGTGACCGAAACATGTTAGAAAAACGTTTAATATCATCACGAATTGAAAGTCAAACTTGCAAAGTTGCATCATAGTTTTAAAAATTATAACTTTGATTTGCGTGTTTTGTTTAATTGTTGAGTTTATTATGTCAGAGAGAATATTGATTTATTTTTGCCGTTTCCAAAAAATTTAAAAATCAATTCATGAGACGTATGTATATAAGGTGGTGATTTTCCTACCACAACTTTTAAGGTATGTACCACATCAATTGCTTAATATAGTTGTACAGTTAACTGTAAAATTTGTATTATGTGGTATAACCATTAAAAGTTGTGGTAGTAATATCAATTCTCATGTATATATGGTGGGTGACAGACTGACAGTACATCATGCGTTACACTTTGTACTTTGTACCTACCGCAAAGATGATTACGGTACAATTTGCAGACTTGTACTGTATACACACTTACACAGTATTGATTTTTTTAAAGCAATGTACTAGAAAAAACTAGAGCCAATAAAACAAATAAAAACACAAATCAACAAAGAAACATAGGATTATAACTATCATAATCTCCAATCAGAACATCTTAGCTTCGACCTATGTCTAAGGTATTGTTTCTGAGTCATTTGTATAAATGATGCACATTGCACCAAGATTGTACAAATAATGTCAATCTTTGGGGCTTTGCAAAACTAATGCTATCCCCTTGTACTGTACCCGGATCCCCAACGTTCCCCACCTGCTACACCCGGATCCCCCCTAATTTCTGCACTTTTGTACCTTTTTCTGCACTTTTGTACCTTCTTCCTGCACTTGTACTTTCTTGTAGGATCCCCTACCTCTACACCCGGATACCATAAGGGTATCCCCTACCCACAGACCCGGATCCCCTTGGGGGAACCCCAATTGTGGGAGGCAACTGCATTCATGATCCCGTGCACGGACTGGACAAAGTTTGGTAAAAGCTTCATGGAAAGCATTTAGCCATATGTTGATGGAAAAATTGCTCTGTTGCTGGTCAACCGAAATGTTGACCGTTTTTTCATTTTTAAGCATATTAGGTGACAATGTCTGCACACATAATAACATAAGAAGTTAGTTAAAATGTTAAATAAAAGTTATTGTAATTGAATTTAGAATATTCTAGAAGTTTTTACCTGAGATCATATAGACTCAATGATTCGTGAAAAGATTTCTGACTCAATTTTCTCAAGTTCAGATGTGAAGGTTCTTGTTTCTTAATTTTCAAATGCCTGACTAATTATTTCTCTCAATACAACAATGTTTGACCACCAGAAAGTCAACCTGAAAATGCAAATTGGATCTGAAACAGAAAATAAATGAAATTATGAAATATTAATGTAACCTTACCTTGGAACATCATTCCCGCAAGAATTTGAAATCATAACAAGTCCGAGTGTACGGGTTGGGGATACCCCAAGGGGATTCAGGCGTACGGGTTGGGGTTCTCCCAATGGGATCCGGGTCTGTGGGTAGGGGATCCTACAAGAAAGTACTTTTTGTGTCGGAAGGTACAATTGGTACAGACTTTTGCAGGTTTAAGGGGGGATCCGGGTGCAGCAGGTGGGGAACGTTGGGGTTCCGGGTGCAGTATAAAGGGATAACATTAGTTTTGCAAAACCCCAAAAAATGGCATTATTTGTACAATCTTGGTGCAATGTGCATCATTTATGCAAATGACTCATTGTTTCTCTTAATGATTATGTTAAGAGGTCAGTTTCTTAATTGAACAGACTTAAAGCGTTTGGTAAGACCTTTTAATTGACCTCTAAATTATATACTTCATCCGTATCACAATAAGTGATACATTTGGAAGATTACGGAGTTTGAGACAAAAGATTAAAGTAATGTTAAAATATATTAAAGTATCATTAAAATATATAAAGTAGATAGTTAGTGGATGATGAGTCTCACTTTTTTTTAATAAAGTGATATTAATTATTTTTTAAAGTAAAAGTAGGGTATAAGGGTAATTTCACTTTTTAAAAATGGATAGTTAGTAGAGGTTGGGTCCTACATTTTTACCAAATAAGGTAACTTTTAAAGTGTATCACTTATTGTGAAACACCCATAAATGGAAAGTGTATCACTTATTGTGATACGAAGGAAGTATTCAACATGTTCTGCCTCTTCTTAATCGGGGAAATACCGTAATGAGCCTCCGCCAATTTATTACTGTATGGATTGCGTCAGAATTTGTACCTACCGCAAAGTCTACCATAAAGAATTCCGTAATGGGTTTAAAAATCTTCACAAATCTTTAAAAACTCACCTAATCTCACTAATCTTTGTTTAATCTTTCATTAATCTGTACTAATTGGCTCTGAAATTGTTAACCAAATTCTTAGTCTATGATTAGTGTTAATTTAGAGAAATAAAGTGGTGATTAGAGAAAAGGGATAGTTTACAAGTAATGGCAAAGGTTCATGTAATTAATCATAGAATTAGACATAGGTACTTATACTCTTAATTAACTATGACTAATTACTCTTAAGTCCCTAAACTACTCGTTAGAATATATTGTATCTAACAGTGTGACATGTTTGATACTAGCTACTACGTCCTCATATCTCCAAAATTCCAAATAGTTTAGAAATTTTATCATAACTTTTTATGAAGTTTATTAAAATAAAGTAGGGATTTGTTAATTAAAGCCTTAAAAAACAATCAGGGGTGATTGAAATGTTTAATGTACAACAAGAGAAGTATAAATATTAAATACTCTACAATGTTTGTACTTCTTAGAGGTAGTTTTTTGCTAGTTAATTTACAACTGTTTTAAAGTAAAAAAAAAGGTTTGTTAACTATTAACTTTGAGTTACTGTATAGCATTTTCAAAACAAAAAAAGAATAAATAAATAAATAAAAAAAACTATTTCTAGCTTTTGTTGGTGATCTTAATTCTTATGTAAAATAGATATTATGCAAAAGACGCAACCTTATTATTTAATCGAATATATATGACTAATAGAGGGAAGAATATTCTGAAACAATTGTGACAACGATTTAATCACGTACATCACAAGGAAACTAACTCGATCATTCCAAGGAGCCCGTTATAAACAAGAATTTCCTTTTGAAAGAAAGAAATAACGTAAATCCGGGTCGGCTTGAAAAACATCCATATCTTGTTTTTCTAAACACACATATGCTTCAATACCATCTCCATTTTCGGTATCCATCAACGTAAAGGTATTCTTTCCTGTATTTCGAACAAAAGTTGTTTTTATAGGTTTTCCCCAACCAAAATCAATCTCATATAAAGGAAATCTGCATAGACTTGTACACACATAACATTCATCAATCATTCTTTGGTAGTCTTCTATTCGAGATTCCCTAAGAATTTGCATTAAAGCAGAATGTCAAAGAATGTAACTATGGTTAAGTTAATTCAACAGAAGTTAATCAGTTAACTAGTTTGTTACAGTTTAGTTAGTCACTGTTTAGTTTTGCTTTCCCTTTCATTGCGTGTATATATGTGATAGATAGGGCATCTCTATACTTACTTTTCACTTTACAACTAATGAATACAAAAGTCTCACATGTCTCAATCAATTTGACTTTAATCCATTCCCTCCTCCCGTCCCCAAACTCACGCCAAAGTGGCGGCAAAAGTGATCTATCCGTGCCAATGGGGTGATACTGCCAGTTTGGGGGCGGCCACAACTAACGCTCCCGTTAGGAGTGGTCTTATATAATATGTAAAATATAGTCGCACTTAACATCACTTAATATAAGTGAAACAATAGCAAAAAAAAATAATATTATATACTTTTTCAACCATCTAAGTTTCTAAAGTTTTTCGGGAAGCCATCTCTCTTCACAGGATAAATGTTTGACTGTCTACATCTTATTTTCTTCATATATCACATTTAGCGGGATTGGATACCGTTATTTTATTTAAGCTTGGAATTGATATAATACATAAGAGTAAATTACACAAATTGTCACTGTGGTTTTACCAAAGTTTTGAACTTAGTCCCTAAGTCTCAGAAATCACAGGAATGGTCAATATGGTTAAAACTTTGTCACGTTTTTTGTCGCTAATATAAACCGCCGTTAAAATTTGTTGTTAAACTTTTTTAATTGACAATTTTACTCTCACCCTCTCTTTCCTCTTTCCTTCATATCTGCACACAAAAACACACCTAAATCAAAATCCTAACTCCAATTAAAAAATCATCCAGAAGGTATAATCTATCACTACGGTGAACTAAAAAGGATACAGAAATCGCAAAGAGAAGTTAATTCTATTACAAGAATCACAAGTCTGATTTATTCCAGAAAACAAAGAAGAAACCGGAATTTCCAAAAAGGAAAGCTTACACTGCTAAATTAAGACATCACAGAGCAGCTTTCTTTTTAAAATAAAAAATTCAATGCAATTTTAGAAATGGAATGAGGAAGAGTCTAATTATAGGACCAAACGAATGATATAGTTCGATATATTCGCACTCCTTAAAATTGAACCCTAGTTTTCAACAAAATTTACAGAATTTTTCCAGCACGCGAATGAATATCCCCAAACGACAAACTGCAAACTCCAAAACCTCCCTTTCACTAGACAACGAATTGAAATTTAAACAACACAAACATCAATTCCTTAAATTGAAAAGAGAAATTGGATGATTTTTTAATTGGGGTTAGAGTTTTGATTTTGGTGTGAAGATGGTGAGAGTGAGGTTAAAATTGTTAATTAAAAAAGTTTAACAACAAATTTTAACGTTGGTTAGTATTAGGGACTAAAAACGTGACAAAGATTCAACCATAGTGACTATCCATGTAATTTCTGAAATTTAGGGACTAAATCCAATTCTTTTGGCAAACTACATGGAGCATTCGTGTAATTTACTCAATACATAAAGAAGATACTAATTATAAATTACTAAATACACACATTAAGCGAAATTATTATTGGATTAAATATAGATAATATCCCTAGCAAAAAGCAAGTAAATCCGGGTCGGTTTGAATAACATTCATATCCTGTCTTTCCAAACACACAAGTGCTTCAATACCGTCTTCATTTGGGGTATCCATTAGAATAAAAGTGTTCTTCCCTAAATTTCCCGCAAAAGTGGTTTTTACGGGTTTTCCCCATCCAAAATCTATCTCATATATAGGAAACCTACACATGCTAGAAGATACATAACATTCATTGAAAAATCTTTCACTTTGTCTCATAGCATCTTCCGAATGATTGTTCAAAAGATCTTCGAAATACGTTTCAATGTTTTTTAGACCTCCTAGTGCCGTCTTTTGCTTCTTGAGTTGACTTATTAAATACTCGGGATTCATGATTTCACTTTCGTTTTCTATTTGAACCTCGGCGTAGGAAATCATATTTCCTATGGTTTTTTCAGGCAAACGCTCAATCATTTTGTCTCGAATGTTAATAAAGAGTATAACACCCGTGGGTTTAAAAGTTCCACGACTATTTTCCATCGTTGCGGCCTTAGCACAATTACAAAGTAGCCATGTCAACGCTTCAACACGAGTAGGGTTCGTGATCATGGTTTCGGCTTTGATTTTGAGTTTAAGGTCATTTAATTTTGAGTTGGGGAAAATGAAACGCCTTGTGACAATATCGTTTGATGTCTCTAAAGAAAGACCCGAGAAATTTATGTTTGTGTTCTTAGAATTAATAAAATGTGGAGCCTCGATGACAAGGTTTTCAAAACTATGATTTGCTAATCGTGCGACTTTAGCCCAATCACTTAAGAAATGGAATGCACTACTTGTATCGGCTACCTTATGTGCTAACGAAACTCCAACCGCTACTCCTCCACAATCAAAATGGTTCACTTGGACCGCTAGTGGGATCACGTGGTCGCTTTCAAGATTATGGTTTGTTGCATATTCGTATATTCGACCATATGGGATAAACTCGTCAAGATCTTCATGTTGTGAGTTTTGTAGGAAATCCGTGAGTGTGTGATTAACTGATGCTTCAAGGAACTCGGCTCCATAATCATTGCAATCGACATAGGTTGGTGCGATTTTTGCATACCTACCGGCAAACGGGTAATATTTTGTTAACGTTTGTGATAACGACTTTTTGAGATGAAGCGTTTTATCATAGGAACTACAATGATCGTTTGTGTTTGGGTAGAATGTAACGATGGGGATAAGTTCGTTTGGAGTGATTTGATCAGAAACCGAAAGATTGTGAGTTTTGAGATGAGAAGGGGTCGAAGAAGAAGGTTTGATGATTTCTCTAGAGACAATTGTGTGAAGTTTCTTTCTACTAATTCTTATGACACTATTCATTATAGTCATCTTAAGAAAAGATGATGAAAAAATGAAAACGTCAATGAAAAATAAGGGGTTCCGTGATGTTGCTGTTTGATCATATCTTATATAGATAAGAAATTAATAAATAAATAAACACATTTCATAAATATGCATTGTATATATCATGACGAATTGAAAGTCAGTCAAAGTTGAAAGGTCGAATCGAATCTTAATATTTATATTTATATTGGGAGCTGATTTGCACAAGAAACACTTTAATATATTCAAGGAAATTTATTTACAAAGACATAAATGCCCTTAATTAACTATACCCACGTTATCTATGTAAAGTTTATCAAAACCTAATTGACTCTGCCTCCAATCATTTACACCTCCCGCCGTTGAATTCCACCGGCTGTGGCAACTCTATACCGGCGATATTCAACGATGTCGGGTCAATTCCATTAGAGTTGGTTCACGATGTCTTATAATCGAATACACCAGACAAATGGTAGACCAAAAATCCAAAAAAAGTTGAACTTTTCTCGTAATTGTTCAGATTACACAGGAATTCGAGTTTGGTTATTTGTGTTTGCTGGTTCAACCAATCAACCATAGTAATTGAGGCAATCGAGTAAGTGGCAGGTGCGGTCTTATATTTCGGTTGCCGGAGCTATGTTTCGGTGGTTTTCCTAAGTCCGCCATTTGCCAACAATCTTCACCCCGTTAAATTTAATTGTAGGAGACGAAGGTGATGGCGGTGGTGATTGTTCGGTACTATGTTTGTCGTCATTGACATTTTAAAAAGAAAAGGTTCAAGCTTTCTGGATATCGTTAAAACTTCAAGATTTCTTGATTGCCACTACTGATTACTTAATAGATATTTATTTTCCTTTTATCGTGTGGTTATATGTGAAAAATGATTTCTCAAAGAGGGTTATGCTTGTAAATTGGTGAGGAACTGTTTAGCTTTCTCCATTATTTTAGCCTAGAGTGAGATGAGATACAGAAGGAAAAGGTCGTCGCACAAACAAACGAGTGAACTCTTTTCTTTCGAAGTTGCTTTTCCCCGGTGCCGGGAACACAGATTGGAATAGGGCGTAACTGGAATTAAGGAAAAGGGAAAGAGATAGAGAGTGTCAAATTTAAAATAGGTTTTGTAGTGGTCAAATAAAAGTAGAACAAAGAGCTGGGATAATAATTTAAAGGGTAAAAATGTCTTTGTAAATAAATTTCCTTGGATATATTAAAGTGTTTCTTGTGCAAATCACCTCCCTTATTTTTATATTCATCTTTATTGGTGATGAATCTTTGCATATCAATGCGGAACACATGAAGAGTATTTAAATTCAAAATATAATCACAAGTAGTAATATTTTAGCGCTTGGATAAGATCGACTATAAGGGTGGAAATTTTAAGATGTTTCATGTTTAATTTTTAGGAGAGAAAAAAAAACTTTTTGTGTTTATAGAAGTTCAATCATATTGATTTCAGGTTACCACAAAGTAAGTGATTCTTCTGTGATAAGTTAGCTCGTAAAGCAAGTGAGGATTCAAGCTAAGCTTATACAAAGTAAACAATATACGAAATATACATTATTATGTACAAACAAATAGTTGTATTTAAGAAAGTTTTTGATTTTTCTAAAGTCCCAATGGACAGATTTTAGCCATTAGATTATAAAATCTCTGAACCACCACCATCATCAAATCACATGTGATTAGATATACAACCATTACCGCCAGCCACCACCACCACCATCACCTGCCACTGCCGCCCCGATCATCTACGGCCGTTGGCTGCCCTCCGCCGCCGGTCGCCGCCGCCGGTCGCCGCAATCACATGTGATTGGATACACAATCACATGTGTTTGGATACGCAATCACATGTGATTGAAAACAACCGACGGTAACAAGGGGTTGCTGGTGGTGGAGATGGTGGCCGGTAGAGGTTGTTGGTGGTGGTGGTCGGCGGTGTTGAATCACATGTGATACACATGGGGTGGTGGTGGTGGTCACTGGCGGATCCAAGGCTATTAAGGGGGGTTTAAGGCCCCCACTTGGTGGGACACTTCCATGTGGAAAAAAATTTCATAAAAGAAAATTAGTGTAAAAATTGTATATGGTCCCCGGTTAAATTTTTGTGAAAGCCCCGGTTAACTTTAGTCCTGGATTCGCCACTGGTGGTGGTGGTGGTGGTGGTCGGCGGCGTGCAATCACTTGTAATTTAGTACACATGAGGTGGTGGTAGTGGTGATATGTTGAATCATATGTGATGGTGGTGGTGATTTGGAGGTTGATTGATTTAAAGACTGAGATTTATCCCTTGAGATTACGTAAAAATCAAAGATCGCGTTGAACGTTTCTCTACAAACAAATAAGACATCATAAAAACATGTCACATGTTAATCAGTACTTGGTACATGGTAATGCATCTGATATAAAGTAGAAACGAGATAACTAATAATCGGGAAGAATTGAATTGTATATTGATGTGTATTTAACATTACACAATATTTATACACTAAAAAGAAGACAATATATGGAAATCACATTATGAGAATCACTGAATTTGGGGAGGTAATCGTGAGTGACAGGCTGGCCAAAGGAGGATGATTTGTTTCCTTTTTGTTTTTATTTAATTGTTTAACACTCCCCTCAAGTTAAATAGTGGGATTACCGAAATTCAACTTGCCTAGAACTTCAAGCAGGGATTTCCTGCTAACTGCTTTTGTTAATATGTCGGCTAGTTGATCTTCAGACCAAACAAACGGAAGTGTAATAATTTTAGCTTCTAACTTCTCTTTGATAAAATGTCGGTCCACTTCTACATGTTTCGTTCGATCGTGTTGGACTGGGTTTTCTGATATTTGAATAGCAGCTTCATTATCACTAAAAACTTGACTGGATTTTTGAGGAGGATACCCTATCTCAGTGAGGAGTTGTCTTACCCATAACACTTCAGTTATTCCTTTTGCGATCCCTCGGAATTCTGCTTCTGCACTTGATAAAGCAACTACCTTTTGTTTTTTACTACGCCATGTTACAAGATTTCCACCAACAAGAGTAAAGTATCCCGCGGTTGATCTTCTGTTATTTTATTTCCTACCCAATCTGCATCGGTGTATAGTTGGGTCTCAAGGTGACCATTTGGTTTAAACAAGATTCCATGCCCTACTGTTCCTTTGAGATATCTAACGATTTTTAACACGGCTTCCATGTGAGTTTTTTGAGGTTTGTGCATGAACTGACTCACCACTCCTACGGCGTACGCTATATCTGGACGAGTGTGTGAGAGGTATATTAGTTTCCCTACCATTCGCTGGTATCTTCTTTTGTCAACTAGATCATCATTTTCTTCATCAAGGAGTTTTTGGTTCATAATCATTGGCGTTTCCGATGGCTTGCAATCAATCATTCCAGTTTCTGCCAAAAAATCAAGAACATATTTTTTCTGATGCATGAATATCCCTTGCGTTGACCTTAGAACTTCAATTCCGAGGAAATATTTGAGATTTCCTAGGTCTTTCATTTCAAATTCCGCGAACAACCTTCTTTTCAAGTTTGCTATTTCTTCTTTATCGTTACCTGTAATTATCATATCATCGACATAAATTATTAGACATGTTATCAATTTTCCTCTTCGTTTGAGAAATAAAGTATGATCTGAATTGGTTTGTTTGAACCCATAGCTTTTCATAGCTATGGTGAATCTCCCAAACCAAGCTCTAGGAGATTGTTTTAAACCATAAAGAGATTTTTTAAGGCGACACACTTCCCTTTCTTTGAAGCTGCTAGTAAACCTGTGTGGAGCTTCCATGTACACTTCTTCATGTAATTCTCCGTGTAGGAAGGCATTTTTTACATCAAATTGGTGTAGGGGCCATCCTTGGTTGGCAGCAACTGAACAAAGAATTCTGATGGTGTTAATTTTTGCTACGGGAGAGAAGGTTTCTGAATAATCAATCCCATATGTTTGGGTGTAGCCCTTTGCCACTAGTCTTGCTTTGTGTCTTTCAATTGTCCCATCTGGTTTGTATTTGATTGTGAACACCCATCGACACCCAACAGTTTTCTTTCCTGGTGGTAAGGTGCATTTAATCCAAGTTTTGTTCTTCTCTAGGGCTTCCATTTCTTCTTTCATTGCTTTCTTCCATTCTTTGGATTTTAAGGCTTGCTCGGGATTTGTAGGAATTCTTCAGAACATAGGGCTGTAGTGAAAGCTTTGGCTTGTTCAGATAGGTTTCCTGTGGCTATATTGGCCATTGGATACCTATTCCTCTTAGTCTCCTTTTCTGGTGAGTATCTGTTAGGTGGAATTCCCCGGTTTGTCCTTGGAGGAAGAGTATATCCTGTGGACTTGTCCTCTTGAATTGTAGTAACATGATCATCTTCTTGAATTGTAACACCCTAAAATTTACAAGATTTTTAAAAATTTTTGTGTGCAAGATTATAATCAAAAAGGTCCCATAAATAATCCCCAAAATAATTGTTTGATATAAAATGTATTTAATGCGGAATGTCTTAACTAAAATTCAGAGTTTTAAAATAATAAAAAAACGTTTCACATCCGCACTCAGAAGTAGTACAACAGTCAACCGTCCACCTTCTCTTTTCCTTTACTAGTACCTGAAAATGGGAGGGAGATTTTGGGTCAGCGGGGAAGCTGAGTGAATAAACTCAAAATGTAAACAACTACAACATACAATACATGAGGGCACACAAGTGAACTCCTACTCATTTGCTACTCAGTTAATTTCTCAGTTTTTGTATCTTTTAAATTTATATAGCGCGCTTGTGTAAATCGAGTCGAGAGATCAACCTCGCCTCTCCTTACACTAAAATGCCACTCAGGCTACCACACAGAATTTTCACACAGAATTACCACACAGAATTACCACTCAGATTTATTAATTAATTTTATGTTTTCAACTCATAACATAAACCACACAGATAGTCCTGTCACATAGTAGCACAAAATGACTCGGTACCGGCTCAGATACTCGGCACGTCTGTCTCAGATCAGTGATAGATAAAAACAGCCACTCAGATACTCAGATAACAGGTCAATCACACAGAAAGTAAAATAGATCAAAACAGTTAACCACATAAGTCATGCACGTATCGTTATAACTGAATACACGGTGAGAATACTCACCTCGAATAACCGTAAGCTCCTAAATATCCTTGGTACTGAAGAGCGTCTCTAACCGGTCCTAAAATGTCCTACAATGTACAAGGAAGCTCGGGTTAGGATTAGACTCAAAGGTTGTTTGAGCAGAAACTAAACAGCACACAACACTTTTGCGGGAACAACTATAACTCTCAAACCGCACACTAGTTTTTATTCAAATTTTCACAGTAGATAAATGACTCAGAGGGCTACAATTTTACAGAAGACTTCGGGAGCTAGATCCAAACGGAAAAGGCTCAAAACAGGCTCACGAGACAGAATAGCTGAACCGAAAGCTATCCAGTGGAGGTTTACTAAAATAGCAATAACTTTTAAACCGTGAATCAGATTAACGATCCGTTAGCGGCATTGAAAAGAGGACTCAGAAAACTAGTGACCAGAACGGGCCAAGAATCCAAAATCGTATTTTAAGTGTGACAAAAATGGACTCGAACTCAGGGGACAGATTCTGTCAAAAATTCAGCATATTAAATAGAACCCGTTTTAAATCCCGACATCATCCCGATATTTCCCGAGACTCCCGACAGCCCCGAAACTCAATTTATCTCAGAAAACTATAAATAGAAATAATCTAGCTCATTATTTTGTAATCTTTCCGGTTTAAGGAAACCAAGACTTAAAGGTTCGGTTTCCGATTTTCTTTTCTCGGTTAATAAAACGACTATGTCATCACAAAAAGGTTTTTACCCAAACCGAACCCGACACCTTCGAAATTCAGTGACCCGGCACCATCTGAGGCAGGAATCAAATAAAACACTTTGACCAAATCGATAAAGCAATACTAGGTTTGATAATAAAACATTGACATCAATAATACCGACAACAAGAACATCTAAGCCCAATTATTAATTAAACAACACCATAAACCCGAACCGTACATCAAAACTCAGCAGAAAACGAATTAACGAATAAATAAATAAAAAAAACAAAACAAAACCGAACCTAAAAATAACAAAAGAAAAGGGGGTTAGAGATTATACCCTACGAACCAACACGTGATCAAACGATAACACCCAAAACACCAAACCTCGCCATCACCCATTGATGTCGAAAATAAAACGCAACAGCCACCACTCCTGGTGGCTTGCAATCTAACGCCTTCCTCATCCAACATAGTCACATTAAATATAATTGTGATTTCCATGACTTGCTGGCCAATTGCAAAAATCAATGACTTCAAGTGCAAAATAAATAAATGGGCATCTCCTTAGTTTTCTTTAGGACTACCGACCGGAATTAAATGGTAGTCCACCGCCATCAAAATATCAACACCAACCTGCTTGCTTGAATCGAATGATATTGGAGGAAAAGTCAAGAACGGCGGAGAATCTTATTTCGGGATTAAGGGAATTATTTAGATTTAGGGATTTAAGGGTTTAGATGTTTTAGACAATTTAATTAACCAAGCCAACTACTCAAAGGCCCGGGATCTTGGCATTTAGCCGGCCCGACTCAAATTAAAATAACAAAATCCCGATTATTAAACCGATTATAAATCGAAGCGTCCACATGACTAACTAACGTCTAATAAAAACGAACCGACTAACTATAGGTCGCCTAAATAATACCAACCGTCTAACTTCATTATAATTATTTTACTAATTATTCATTTTAAATTTAAATATGATGATTAAATTGATATTATTTAATTATTAAGATTTTAGGGCGTTACAACTCAACTCCACTTGAAATAGACTTCGTCCCCGAAGTCGTCGCTCGAAAGAAACTCGTAGGAGAAATCTCATGTCTCAATCTCAGGCGCGTCAACATCCTACATTCGCAATAGAGGGAAAAACGAATATGTTATGTATAAAAGAAACTCTTTAGGGTGACCTATTCGATCAAAATAAACTCTGGGTCTCAAAACCTGCTCGTACAATCTTCCGTCTCTAACGGCGCAAAATGATAAAGTTAAAAGAAATAATCAGAAAAACGGAACGCTCTCTAAGGATGTGGATAACAAGCACTAAATAATCCACGATACTCTGCTGAAGGCGTCTTATTGCTCTCGTAATCGGACACGGTTGTTGCGCCCAGTGGTTAACGTTGCGTTGAATCTCCGATTCAACTCCACTTGAAGATTTGTTACGGTTTGGTTTGTGGCGGCAGAAGATCTCGGCGTGATACCCGGTCGTCCAATGCGTGCTCAAAATCACACTCGGCCCCCTCATGGCGATAAAATAAGTTTTTAGGGGAAAACGTTCTCGCACAGTTCTAACAAATTTTTACTTTTACATTATATCAACATATAAAATCTTATTATTGACAATCTCTACCAATAAGCATCGTCTCAAGGTCCTCTACTCTATAGGACATTAGTTTGTTTTAAGCATAAGGACAGTTTAGTGGTTCACACCACTATTAAACAATACCTAACAAGTATAAAAATTCACATAAATGTATTTCATCACAAAAATCTCAGATAGTAGGTAACTCATGCCTCTTACTCAAGCTGCATATACTCAATTGCACACACCTCAAATCTTCACAACTTGTTTTTAACTCAACGCAAGCTTATCTCATCAATTTAAACTCAAATCTCGTTTAATGACTTCTCACCAGTCAACACAATGTATACATTTACTCGATTTTACATTTTTCTTTTCACGCGATCAAATTTAATTATCAGGCCACTCGAACAGATAATTTCTCTTTTAAGTTGCGTTATTAATGCTCTTGTTAACTCGTATTTAACAAATTCTCGCTGACTCTTTTTAATATTGATCGCTCAACTCATTTTAATGATACGTATCAATTCTCATAATAATTTTATCATTTAGCTCGTTAATTATTTTCTTGCTTTGTTTTTATTTAAATTGTCTCCTGATTAATTTGACTAATTGTCCACTTATAAGTCTCATTTTATTTTTGAAGTTCGAACACCTCAATTAAGTGATTTCTCTTTACTCAATTAATTAACTCGTTACTTCTCATGTACTTAATTACTCAATTATTATCGCGTTCTCCATAAGAACTTCCTCAATACTTTATATTTTTAGCTCCTCCTCGATTTAGAAATTCATGAAAATTTTGTTGTCTAATAGACTTATATATTTTTCTCAATTGCTCATCTCAATAACTATTATCAGTTTAGCAATTATTCAATACCGCACAATATTTGGTGATTTTCAATTTGATAATTTAACTCGATACTTCTCCTTATTTTTTAATTTAATATTGTTCATAAATAACATTTTATCATATGGTTCATTCTAATAATTTATCTGTTTAACTTGATTTATTAGCTCGGTAATTTCTCAGTAATAATAAAATTTTCCACATAATTTATTATGGCGATCTTCTCATGACCGACTCATTAACCAATATTCTTATTATTCTAAGTTTAAAATTTCTCGATTTATGAATTTCTTACAACTTGATAATTATACCATTACATGAAATTAATTATTCTTCATTATTCTTATAAATACTCTAATCACATGCGCATATATCTATCACTCAACACAATAATTTGGCTCCACAATGTTCTTAACTGGAATTTTTATAATTTTCTCATTATAGTGTTTTTCTCAATTAACTCAATTTGACTAATTCATAATAAATTCTCCTATTTTAATAACCTCTTATCATCTCATTATTTTCTCATATGAATAGTTTCTCGATTTAAATGTTACTCGTATAAACTCTCTAGCCAATAATATGAATATATATGCTCATAACAATTTTTATATATAATTCCCGATGATAATTATTATTATTTTGGAAATTGCCCTTTTTACTCCGACTCAACTCCACTTGGAGAAAACTCGTCCTCGAGTTTGGCGCTAGAATTCTCTATCATAATAATACAACAACATCCCCTCACTCAAGCAAATAATATGCATATAATAAATTCACAATAGCAAGCATTGGTCCATCATTCCCCTCAAAATCTCCCCATAACCAACCAAAAGTCCTGTGTGTACGGTAATAGGGGCCCTCTATTACTTTCGACACCTACCTTTGTTTGGTCACGGGTCAATCCCAAAGTTCACAACTTCCCACACATAAATCCACCAGCAAATCACACTAAAAAGGAAGAAAGTTTTACTTTCGTATCTGATAAATTACTCAAAATCTTATAAACATAACTCATAAATGCACTCAGCAAAAAGGCACTCAGCCAAAGTATTTTATTATGTTTTTAACTCAGAACATAATATAACTAATAAGCTCTTCTGATTCATTTTTAAATAAATCATCACCGAATTCATGATGATAGTCTCCCTTTAGTTCACTTTTAATAAATACCCTTTAAGATAACTTGAATAATTTCTGTTTAATTTGACTCGGCAATCCTCGATTAGTTGGTATAACAAACTTATATAGGTTATTCAATATCTCTGCGTTAAATTAATAATCTCTCACTGAATTCATAAAAATTATGGATTTTCAGACTCATCTATTAAAATCACATACTTTAAAAGTTTTCTCATTTGATCTCAATTTAATAAATCTCGGTTTATTATTTTCTCAGCAAAAAGATTTTCCCAATACATCATGTCTCATCTCTTTATAAAAATATTTTCCTTTTTAATTGTCCAAAGATTTCATAACACCCGAAATTCTCATAAATTTAAATTTTTTTAATTTGATAAATAAGTGAAAAGGTTCCACTCAATAGAATCTCAAATGATAATTCAACATTTAAAAACATGCTTAATCCAACTAAAGTTTTAATATTAAAAACTAAAACGACTCTGAAATAACGGATAAAAAATAAAATCCAATTCTAGTTAAGATTTCTCGTCTAGTTCAAATGTAAATAACTTAAAATAAATATCAATTTTAAATAATTTTTTTTAATATAAAAATATGTTCTTGGTATTTTCACTTTACTCGAGTTGGTAAACCATCATAAAATATTCTTTAAATCAGTTGATAATAACAATATCTTTCATTTACTCGTTTCACAGTTTACTCGTTTCAATAACTCTTTCTATTAAGTACTTTTCCAAAACGAAAAATTTTAATATTTTCTCAATATGAAAAATTTATTACTCCTTATTTCTTATTTACCGAAGACATGTTCTCATTAAATAATCTGTGGAATTTATATCATAATTTCATATCCATTTATTAGTCCTTTTCGTTAAAATTTCTCAGAATTATCAAATCTCACAGATTATATAAAATTATATGTAATTATAATTTTTAGCGTGTATGACACAGATGCACTCATAAATACACACAGAAAATATATTCAAACACTTCGGATTTATTTTTTAATAAGTATACCCATGTCATATGGGTACAATGATCAACAAACATGACAAAAAAATGAAAGTTTTGGCCGCCGGCGATTGGGGCCGGTCCCCAAACATCGGAATGGATTAATGAAAAAGGTTGATCAACTCTTGTAAAATTTGGTTTAAAAGTTTTTCGATGGCTTTTGGCAAAAACGCATGTTTCACAATGTGACTTACAATTTAAAGGAAAAAATTTTGGAAATAAAATATGTAAATAATTGATAGATGGGTGACCTAGTCTTCTATGCCATAACCATGCCTCCCTTTCTGTTGTTCCGTGAGACAACATTGCACTCCCATTTAGAGAAACTTCATCCACATAATATAGCCCGTTCTTTTCAGTGCCACGCCGAATTATCGCTCTCGTCCTGATATCCTATAAGATACAAAATGTTGGTTGCATGAGCACCGAACAATTTAATTCTTTTGTTACGTGGCTGACAGATAAAAGTTTATGGGATAGCTCTGGAATATATAAACATTTAGAGAGCTTGAGAGTCGGAGAAATCTCAATACTTCCTCCTGTTTTTACATGAAGTTTTTCCCCATTTGCCGTTTTTATAAAGTTTTTTGTTGGTTTAGTAGTTGTTGTAAAATCGGATAAATCATGGGTCATTGTATCTGTAGCTCCACAGTCGAAAATCCAAGATTGGTCCGACTTTTGAATATGTTGGACCATATTGGCTAAACCACCTTTATTATATATAGTTTTAAGATTTTTTAAATTTTTATACGTTTTAAGATTTTCGTTTAGATAGTAAGTAATATTACTTTGTTTAAATAAGGTGTCCATTTCTGAATTTAAAAAGTTTTTATGATTATTGGGAAAAACAAGGGGTTGTTTTGAAAAAATATAAGAATAACAGGGGGGTCTTGAGCAATTCGTGCCCTCAACCCCTCTACCTCTCTCCTCATCGACAGAATCGTCGGTCGATATAAAGTAGAAACGAGATAACTAATAATCGGGAAGAATTGAATTGTATATTGATGTGTATTTAACATTACACAATATTTATACACTAAAAAGAAGACAATATATGATTATGAGAATCACTGAATTTGGGGAGGTAATCGTGAGTGACAGGCTGGCCAAAGGAGGATGATTTGTTTCCTTTTTGTTTTTATTTCTCTGTTTAACAGCATCGTGGGCAAACATGTAACATGTTAATTAATGTTGATGTATCAATAGGTTGTATAAACAATTTTGCTGTGTTTCAATTCAAAATACCAAAATCTCAAAATATACACAAGATTAATAGTATTAATATTTTATCCAGATAGTTATAGATTACTGTCAATCCGAACCTCAAGTTTCCAACTGCTTCAACTAAAAGCATTCGTTCGTTTTTCTAATAGGTTCCACTACAAGATGGTAATGAGTTTTGTACCAATAGTTGGCGGGAAAATTGAATCTTATTGACAAAGGTTTAAAATGTAGCATGGTGTACGTTTTTTTTTTTTTTTTTTTTGTATCATGGGTTTCGACTCACTGCGAGTCGATTAATCCCAGAGCGACCGCCTACTTTTTAAGGGTAGCCCGGAGTCAACGTACGTGAACCTCCGTGGCCATAAGAGGTATTTGTTTTGCTCCAAGTGGGGGATTCAAACTTGGGACCTCCAAACAATTTTGCTAATGGAGACCAAACTTTTACCACTAAAACACCCTCTTACGGTTCATGTTGTACGTTTATAACAGTCATATATCACTAATATAACTAAAGATAAAATTGAAATAATGCACAAAGATTACAGTGAATTCTTACTTCATAAAAACATTATGCAAACTTATTATTTGATCCAACATATATGATTAATTAGGATAATTTTCAGAAACAGTCACAACAACAGGTAGGTCATATACACCATGAGTAAATCTCAGCCAGTTATAAACAGGAATACCCTTTTGAAAGAAAGAAATAACGTAAATCTGGGTCGGCTTGAAAAATATCCATATCTTGTTTTTCTAAACACATATATGCTTCAATACCATCGCCATTTTGGGCATCCATCAGCGTGAATATATTCTTCCCTGCATTTCCAGCAAAAGTTGTTTTTATCGGTTTTCCCCACCCAAAATCAATCTCATATAAAGGAAACCTACACAGACTTGTACACGTATAATATTCATCCATCATTTTTTGATATACTTCTATTTGAGCTTCTGAAAAATTGTTCAAAGCGTGTGCACATGACGTTTCGATATTTTGTATACCTTCGAATGTCGTCTTTTGCTTCTTGAGTTCATTGATTAAATACTCGGGATTCGTGATTTCGGCTTCATTTTTTATTTGAACCACTGCGGGCATGATCATATTTCCTATGGTTTTTTCAGGCAAACGCTCAATCATCATGCCTCGTATGTTGTTTAAAAGGACAACACCAGTAGGTTTAAATGAGCTTGAATTATTTTTTGTTGTTGCGGCTATCGCATGCTTACAAAGTAGCCACGTCAATGCTTCGGTACGAGTAGGGTTTGTGATCATGGTGTTGACTTTAAGTTTGACTTTAAGATCGTCTATTTTCGAGTTTGAGAAAACGAAACTCTTTGTCACATTACCCTTTGATAATGCACGAGGAACACCCGAGAAATTTATGTTTGTGTTTTGAAAATTAATAATATGCGGTGACTCGATGGGAAACGTTTCAAAATTTCGGTTTTTTGAATGTGCAAGTTTAGCCCAATCGCTTAAGAAATGAGCGAAAATACTAGCATCACCTATTTTATGGGAGAACGAAGTTGCGACCGCTACACCTCCACATTTAAAATGGTTGACTTGAATGGCGAGTGGAACCACATGGTCGCTTTCAAGATTATGGTTCGATAACTCGTCCCATACTCGGCCAAAAGGAAATAATCGTGAAAGATCTTCGTGTTGTGAGTTTTGGAGGAAATCCGAGAGCGTGCTATTAATGCATGTTTCAAGAAATTCGGCTCCATTATCATTGCAATCTACGTAGGATGGGGCGTTTTTTGCATGCGTACCGGCAAGAGGGTAATATTTTGTTAAGGTTTGAGATAACGAGTTCTTAAGATCAAGCGTTTTATCATGGGAACTACGATAAACACTCGTGTTTGGGTAGAATACAACTATGGGCATAAACGTCAATGGAGCGATTTGATCAAAAACCGAAAGATTGTAAGTTTTGAGGTGAGAAGGGGTCGGAGAAGAAGGTTTGATAACATCTCTCGAGACAATTGTGTGAAGTTGCTTACTATTTGTAATTGCGGCCATCTTCAAATTAATGAAAATGATAATGAAAAACGAAGGGGTTTGGTTTTGTGATATTGTCATTGTAGGTGATCATACTTATATAGACAAACATTGGCTGGATTTGATAAAATAAAACGATCTAACTATAAGTATAATCGCGAACAATTAGGCATGGAGCACGATTTGAAAGTCAACTTGCAAGTTGCATTCACGTGTCCACGTGGCACATGTGACTCGTTTAAAAGAAAGTTTTAGCCAACTTCACTCAAATATAGTATGAAATTATACATTTTCAACCATCTAGGTTTCTTATTTTAGCATAATCAATTAACTACTTGTTAAAAAGAAAACATAATAATTCCTATATTTCCCCTCTTATATAATAACTAGTAAGTTGTATTCGCGTGATCCTCCATGAATTTTTTATAAAATGATAACTAGTAAGTTGTATTCGCGTGATCCTCCATGAATTTTTTATAAAATGACTATTTATTGACATTCATATAATACTCATAAGATTGTTTAGATTAAAAAAAATTAAAATATAAGTTACATGATATTTCAGATGGCATAACTCTCAAGTACAAGTGAGATCGGGTGATGACTCAAATTTTGGTGAGGACTGTAATGACAATTCTCAACCAATCATTTTTTTAAAATTAGGATCATTTTCAGAATTTGGTATCATTGTCATCTTCATAAAGATCCTAAAATTCTGACAATGATCCATTTTCTTAAAAATGATTGGTTGAGAATTATTCACGCAGTCCTCATCAATTTTTGAGTCATCGCCGGATCCTAACCCCTCTCAAGTATATATATAGTGTATATATATACTACACTAATTTATTACTCCATCTGTCCCAAAAAAAAGATATCAATATCTCTCTAATTTTGTGTTCCACAGAAAGTTCTCAAATTGATACCTCAACTTAATAAAATAATATAATTAATAAGGATCTCACCACTAACTATCTGTTAACTATTTTTCTCTCTCTAAATTAACCTTATATTTTAATCAAAAGTATCAATGACCCCACTGCTAATCATCTCCTTTAAATTTGTGTTCAATAAAAATGTTTATTTTATCATTTTAATAACTAATTTTTGAATAATCATATATTCTAAACACTTAAACATATGATTGTCTAGTTATTATATTGCTAAAATATTATATTTAGACTAGTTAATGACTAAACTCATTCAAAATTACATAAAATTTATCATATTGTTAAATTTGGACATTAAATTTCTCAAATATATAATATTTTAACAAAGTAGACCGAATAATTGCCAGTTTCAGTTATCCACCGGTCACCGGTTCCTTGAGAACCGGAACCTCTTAGGGCGGTTCCATAATTTTAGGAACCGGAACCGGCGGTTCCAAAGCGATTCCGGTTCCAATTCTGGTTATCCGTTTTTTCTGCTCACCCCTAGCTTTTACACTATGTTCCCAAGTTTTTATATGAAAGAAAAGAGAAGAAAGTTAAGGGAAAATAAGAGAAAGGAAGGAATTTATGAAAGAAAATAATGTTCTTCTTTGTATTCCCGAGTCAGAAAGAAAAGAAAGAAAAATAATATTTTATTTTGCATTCTCGAGTTGGAGAGAAAGGAAGAAAGTTATTAAATTTATAGTTTTATTCTTAAAATGTAAATTAATTAGGAAATATAAGGAATAATTTGGTAAATATAACTTTTTTTCATTAATTGTAATTTCCTTTCTCTCCAAATCTTCCCACTTTTGGGAGGAAGAGTAGGAGAGAAATAATGGCAATAATGTCCTTCATCTTCCTTTCTCTTCTTTGAGTAACAAATTCTGTAACATGATAAAAATTAATTATCCTTTCAAATCTCTTCTTTTCTCTCTTAATTTAAACTCGGGAACACAACGTTAGTGTATAGAGGTCAGAGGACAATTAAGAGGAATAATTTGAGATAATAAAGAGGATGATGGTGCCCAGTGGTGGTGGTGGTGGCGGCGGCGACAGGTGGTGGCGTGCGGTTGCACCTGAGGCAGGTGCAGAGGTGGTGGCTTTGGTGTGAAGTAGAAAATTAACTGAAGAATATGAAGTGAGTGTATGAAAGTGGTTTGTACAGAAAGTTGTTCATAGATTTAGTTTTTAATATTTTGTGAAAAACAAATGGTAAGGATAAAAATACTCTCATCATATGAGTTATATATGGGTGAGTTAAGAGAAATTTTTAAATATCAGATAGTGTAAAGGACTACATGTCTAAGCCTTTTCCAGAAATAAGGAGTATCTGTTTAATTTTTTAAATGACGATTGATGAAATTCGGTATATATACCATAAGTACGATCGACGTAATTTACTCTAATTATATACATACAATTATACAAACAAAGCTAAAAGTAATGCATAATAATAAATTTACAACATAGTTTATCAATTATACATATTGCTCTCTAAGAATCATCACCTTTAAAATAATCAACAACAAAACCGCTCTTTGCGGGAACGAAACCTTACTTGCCTTAAACTAGTTTTAAGGTAATTTAGGTTTATTTTTTACGAGTGACGACTTCGATCAAGTACCAATTAGATTTAGTGTTTTCTTATTAAGTATACATAGATATAGATAGATTGACTAGCAAAAGGAAAGTAAATCCGGGTCGGATTGAAAAATATCCATATCTTGTTTTTCCAAACACACAAGTGCTTCAATACCATCTCCATTTGAGGCATCCATCATAATAAAGGTATTTTTCCCTGCATTTCCCGCAAAAGTTGTTTTTACGGGTTTTCCCCACCCGAAATCGATCTCATACAAAGGATACCTACATATGCTCGAACACGAATAATATTCACTCATCGTTTTTTGCAATACTTCTATTTGAGCATCCGAGAAATTGCTCGAAATATGTCCGAATAACGTTTCAATGTCTTTTAGGCCTTCGAATGCCTTTTTTTGCTTCTTGAGTTCACTAATTACATACCCGGGATTCATGATTTCGTTTTTGTTTTTTGTTTGAACTTGGATCGACGTGAAGATATTTCCTATGGTTTTTTCGGGCAAACGCTCAATCATTCTATCGCGTATATTGGTTATTACGAAAACACCCATGGGGTTAAAAATGCCAAAATTATTTGTGGTCGATGCAGCCGTTGCACATTTTAAAATTAGCCAAGTTAATGCTTCGACACGAGTTGGGTTTGTGATCGAGGCGTTGACTTTGACTCGGAGTTTAAGGTCGTTTATTTTCGAGTTGGGGAACGTGAAACTCTTTGTGACAGGATGTTTTGAAAACGGAAGAGGAATACCCGAGAAATTTAAGTTTGTGTTTTGAAAATTTAAAAAATGTGGCGAATCGATGTGAATATTTTCTAAATTTTGTTTTTTCGATCGTGTAAGTTTAGCCCAATCACTTAAGAAATGGATTAAACTACTTCCATCGACTATCTTATGGGACAACGATGTTGCAATCGCTACTCCTCCACATTCAAAATGGTTGACTTGAACCACAAGTGGGGCCATGTGGTCGCTTTCAAGATTATGATTTGTTACATTGTCCCATATTCTACCATATGGAAAAAAATCGTTAAGATCTTCATGTTGTGAGTTTTGGAGGAAATCCGAGAGCGTGCGATTAACGGATGCTTCAACAAACTCGGCTCCATCATCGTTGCAATCTATGTAGGATGGGGCGGTTTTTGCATACCTACCGGCAAAAGGGTAATATTTTGTTAAAGTTTGAGATAACGAGTTCTTGAGATCACACGTTATATCATGGGAGCTATGATAAACTCCCGTGTTCGGATAGAATGAAACTATGGGGCAAAATGTGCTTGTAACCATTTGATCAAAAACCGATAGATTGTAAGTTTTTAGGTGAGAAGGGGTCGGAGAAGAAGGTTTGATGATTTCTCTTGACACAATTGTGTGAAGTTGTCTTTTAGTAAATCTTATTACACTACTCATTATTGTCATCTTCACAAGAATAATGAAAATGAAAGTGATCGGGGTTATGTACTTATGTGGTATTGCCTTGTAATTGTTCATCTTATATAGATAAAAATTGAATAAATAATAAGTTAATTACTTTTTCGAAAAGAATCAATAATATAAACTATAAAGGCAATGATCATGATGAAAAAGTCATATTAAACAAGCTTTATATTATGATTTTATATTCATAATTTATGGGAAAACATATATTTTGTGGTGCGGTTATAAAGGCAATGATCACGATGAAAGTCAAATTAAACAAGCTTTATATAATGATTAATTAATATATGGGAAAAACATATATTTTGTGGTGCGATAAGAAACAAATTTTTTTAATGAAATGGTTGTATATATTTATTAATATACATTTACCATCGGACGTGAATAGTGGCTGCCAGCCACCTTAAAAATTAACCTCCAGCCGTCTTTTCTTGACTAACTTTGGGCAATTTTTTCATTATTTTATTAACATATGAGGTTGCGGCTTAGTGGATTCTTGGTCATTTTAGAGGTTGGCCCAATGCTCTAGCGCATAACTTTTTTTTCATCTTTATTTCCAATACAATTTTTTCTATTTTTTAATAATAATTTAAAATATAATTGTTTAAATAAAAAAAGTGTATTATTAGCTTTTATTAATCCTTTTGAGACTTAAACATTTCCGACCTATCTGGTTTCTTGACTAATCTGAAGGTAACTATGGATTTTGTGAGAAGATAGTGAACCTTTATATCCTTACGAAGTTCTTTTTAATCCTACGATATATTTTTAAACCTACAATTTTTTAGTTTAAAATAGTATTAATGTAATATTAGTATATATATTTGAAAGTGATGTCATCGGAAGTATCCTGGAGAGAAATATCTTGGAACCTACATTTTACTTTTTTATATAAAACATTATTATTATGTTAAACAAACATCAATAAACATTCTTTTTTATATCATATAAAATTACCTCGCGGCAACGCGCGGGGTAAAACCTACTAGTTTAATAATAAAGTGCAAAGGGTAAAAGTGAAAAGTTTTTAGAAAAATATTTTTTAAATGATCATAGATGCATATTTTTTCCATGAATAAATGTAAAGAGTTAAAGTAAATATATAGATGCATATGTTTTTTGGTGTAAACGAGTCGAGCCCGAGCTCGACTAGGTTTGAGCTCGGCTCGTTTAAGTTTTAAAGAGCTCGAGCTCGAGCTTGGCTCGTTTCGAGCCTTATATGTAAAGCTCGAGCTAGGCTTGTTTAGGTTTTGACAAGTTCGGGCTCGGCTCGATTAGACTCGTTTAAGCTCCCATATACACAAAATATATAAAAAAATATTTAATTATAATATTTAATATATTATGTAAATGTTTCATTTTTATATTATGTTATATACATATATATGTACAGTATACATACACACATAAGCATAAAAATATATAATATATAATAATATTTTTATAGTAATTATATAATGTATATTTGCTCGTTTAGGCTCGCGAGCCTAATCAATCTTAGTGGATCAAGCTCGGGCTCGTTTAATAAACGAGTTCTTATTTAAACTCAGACTCGGCTCATACTCGTTTAAGCTCGGCTCATTTCGAGCTTTTAACGAGCCGATCCCGAGTAGCTCACGAACTGCTCAGCTCATTCTCACCCCTATGCTTTTCCATGAACAAATGTATAGACTTAACGAAGTCTTTTGACGCATGTTAAGTTTAGTGACTGAAAGTGTGAGAAGTTTCCGAAATAGGAACCATCTATATAGTTATTATTAAAATTTAATAAATCAAATTCACAACTTTTGTAAATAGGATCAAGATGTACTTTACTCAAATTTAATTAAAGCTTGTCTAGTTTGACTTCCACCATGATCCTTGCTTTTATATTATCAACTAGTGGGTTTTACCTCCACATTGTTGGGAGGATTTTTATATAATACACAAATGACTGTGTTTAGTGATATTTATATAACACCTAAAAAATTATTTAAATTAAGTAAATAAAATATAACTTCTAAGATATTTCGTTTATAATATATTTTTATGACATAACTCTCAAATAAATATGTTAATTTTATATTAAAAAAATAAAACATAGATCTCAAGATATATATTATGAGAAAAAGTCATCTTAATGCCACAGAGATTCATCCACACCGAATCAAAGCTACATGCAAAGCATGTAGTTGCCTTGAGATTAGTCTTTTTAAATTGAACAAATAACTGTTATAGCAGTCTTTTAATTGGTTATATACATGTGATTTTATAACGATGCTCCAATAATTTGTCGGAATTACAACAATAAGTTACTAACTATATAATATGAGAAACGTTTAAGGTAGTCCTTAATTTTTTTGTAGCCCCAAATAACAAATACTCCTCTTCAGTTTTTTGGGACCTAACATTACAAAATATACACACATACAAATTGAAATGGACCCCACAATTCAGCAACTCAACTCTTCAGATAAGTGAAGTAGTCAACCGAAGACATCAAACCAAAGCAGTTAACCAACAGTAAGATAGAAATTATTATGAAAACTCTTAAAAGAATAGAAATTAATGAAAGTGGGCATTGGGCTATAGTGTTATGGGCCATCAGCAATTCGACCCGGATTTACACCCACCGACGACCCGACCTTTTTCACTAAAAACAGCTGCTACAAAAAAAATGAAGCTATCAAAGAAGAACAAATCATCAATGGTGAAGCTGCTAATTATCCTCTTTCTCTTACAATTCTAACTGTTTTCACTGTAAAAGCTTGGACTGGCGAAATCTATGGCAGAGTTGTTTGCGATGTCTGTGCCGATGATTCCATTGGTCCAGAAGATCATGTATTAGAAGGTTCGCATAAATTCCTTCATAAACCCTAACAATAACATCTTAATTGTATAATTATGTGCTTTTATTTGCCTGTAATTGTTCGATTTTGTGCTTGCGATCGTTTGTAATTGCTCGATTCGGTACGCATTTGTTCCATTTTCGAATAATTTGTCGGTGCAAGTTGAGTCGGTAGCTTGATCATTAGTTACTTCAATTAATGCAAATACGAGTTTAATCAAGCTCGAAATATTCGTCTTCATTCGTTAATTTCAATCAAGTTTACTTGTGGAAATCATACGATAGTGTTGCTGTTGATGATGATTGATGATATTGATGCTGATACTGTTGCTTATTATTTAGGTTAAAAGTTTGATCATCTATGTGTGGTTATTGTCTATAAAAAAAGTCAACATGGTCCAACATGGTCAACTCTTGTAGTAACTTAGACCGGTGCCAACGTTCCGCCGGTTTGGCACCGCCGGTGTTCCGCCGGTACCAGCACCGTTGGCACGGGCCGCCGGTTTGGCCTCCGGTTTGGGTGCAGCCGGTTTGGAGACGGGAGGGGTAGCGAGCGCCGGTTTGTTTGGTTGGGTCCAAAGGGGTATTTTGTGTGTGTGTGTTTTGTAATGGTGGGTCCCAAAAAATTAAAGGAAAGTGGTATTGTTGGTATGGTTACGTCAGTTTAGTGTCGGTTGGAGGATGAGCTGACGTGGCGCTGATTTGGCAACAACCGACGATATCAGTGACCGTCACCATTGGCACCGGTCTTAGTAAGAGCATGCCCAATGGTTAAGTCATTGTAATGACTTATTGAAATTGCCATGTAGACTTTCCACTTAACATTTATAAAAAGCTATCAAAAAAGCTTTTACTCCAATGCATGTAAATGTAGAAAAGGCTTTTTGTGTGTCTAAGGAATGACTTAGGGAAGAAAAAGCTTTTGAAACAAAAGCTTTTTCCTAGAAGGTCATTTACCTTCAAATGACCTAGATAAAAGGTAATAAGTTTTAGAAAAAACTCCAATTGGAGATGCTCTAAGTAGGTGTACTTTAGAGCCTATAGGCAGTGAGATCTTATGCTTAAATCAGTAGTAGGGTTGACTACAAAAAGTCAACATGGCCAAACACAATCCGGATCTGGTATCCAAAATTCAGATATCCGGATTTCAGATATTTTTAAACACCCCTACTTATATAAACACTTAAAACAACAACACAATATCATGTTATTACAGGTGCAGAGGTTGCGGTTCTTTGCATAACTAAATCGGGTCAAGTATTAAATTATCAAGCATTTACAAATTCACGAGGAATATACACGGTTGCGGAAACAAGGCCCGAAAGTGAACGATGGGATGCGTGTTTAGCAAGGCCTATTAGTAGTTTCCATGAACATTGTACTCATCTTGGAGACGGGTTTTCGGGTGTGAAATTTAGTTATAATTATCAATCGGGTTACTCACATGCGGTTAACCCGTTTGTGTATTGGCCCGTTAGTATTCCAATGTATTGTGCTTGAATGTGTGTTTATAACGGCATGCTAATTTAATGGCACATGTAGTTGTACTTGAACTATGTGAATTAGGGCTCGAATTTTTTTATCCACCTAGTTCTAGTTCGAGCATAAAAAACAGGATCGGAAATATAATGAGACGAGCTTAAAACTTATAAAAAGGATAATTTATTTTATGTTCTTCCAAAATTTATAAATTATCTTCTATATATTTTTTCAAATCTTTAAAACTCTATTATATGTTCAAAATCATATTTTTTTATGTTATAAAATTATTACAATATCAATAATTATTATTATTAAATTAATTTTTTTAAATTAGTATTATTATATTACTCTTATCTAGCATAAGTAAATCACAATTACTAAACGGCAACAGTTTCAAAATGATTTTTTAGAGGTCACGAGTTCTATTGCTACATGTATACAAGCAACCAAGCAGGGGTGTTAACGAATCTAGCTTTTAACGAGCAGCTCGAGCTCGAGCATGTTATAATTCGATCTCGAGTCGAGCTCCAACATAAAACAATACTCGATTAATCTCACGAGCCGAGCCTAATAATTTAATACTCGACTCGGCTCGTTCGATAGCTCGTTTAGTCTCGAGCCGAACGAGTCATACGATCTTAACGAGCCGAACAAGTGTTTTATACAATAAGTACAAGTGTTAATACACCGGATGCACATGGTAAGGTTCGAAAGCGGTCACGGAAATGGTTAGATCTATATATTACGTGCAAAGCTCAGCTAACCCTTAAGCCCGTTATGAATACCTTTAAAATAATTGAGTGGAAATAAAGTTTTAAAATATTTTCATGTAGACTGCTAGCTGAATGAAGTGTTTTTGTAATTTGCATAAACATGCATTTATGCAACGTATTCTATAAAAAGTAAAAAAAAAAAATGCAGAAGCCACTCTCTATCAGAGCCAGGTTTCGATCCTGGGACCTGTGGGTTATGGGCCCACCACGCTTCCGCTGCGCCACTCTGATTTGGTGTCTACATTTCAATTATAATTATATAAATCCACAATTTTCAGTAACTATGAGCTCGTGAACTATGTTATTGCACACCTAAACGTCTTCATCGATTATGGAAGGAAGATTCACGAATCGTCCCCTGAAATCTAGTCGGAGATTGACCGGAGTGATTGGGGTTATCGGAGATTGCATATCATATATTACTGAACAATGAGACGGAGACCAGGAATTGGTGGCTTACAGACTGCAGCTGCTGCTAGGGTTCATAAAAAATTTCTCTTTTATATAATAACTAGCTTACAATTACGTATATATTTGTATAATTTGGTGATTAATTTTCTTCTTGATTGCGTTTCATTAGGATCAATACCGATTACTGGGAGAAAATGTAGCGAAATTAAGAACAGATCTTATGAAAGAACAACTTTCAACGTTTCGTTCTCAATTAGAAGACTTTGCTCGTAAACACAAGGTGCTCAATGGATTGTTAATTCTCTCTTTTTTCTACAATTTCGATCAATTTATATTCCCCCCTAATTCTGTGAATTTGGTAAATTAGGTTATTCATGCTTCATGTGCAAAACATTGGTCATAAAAATGATTAATAATGAATATGTGGTTGCAAATTAGTTGAATTCTGCTAAACTGTATAATAATATGAGCTCATAATTGAAAGAAAACTTAATAGCAGTTGTAATAATTCAATTTGAAGTTTATTATTCTAAATGCAGAATGATATTCGTAAGAATCCTGCATTCAGATCACAGTTTCATGAGATGTGTGCAAAAGTAGTTGTAGATCCTTTAGCATCAAATAAAGGGTTTTGGGCTGAGTTATTAGGGATTGGTGATTTCTATTATGAACTTGGTTAGTAGCTACGTGTACTTGTTTTTTAATCATCATTATTTATGTCTTGAACTCTTGATTTGTAAACATTATTGTTGATTAAACATTATATGAATAAAAGTTCAGTTATGAGTGAAAGTTAAAAAATTTAACAAATTTGGGAGTGAAAATTCAGTTTTGGACAAATTTACAGACCTGATTAGATCATTTCAGAAAAGTAAAAAAACTTCATATATTTTTGAAGATCAAACTTTCACTCCTTTTGGTGTAGTTGAATGTGTATATCTGATCTGTATGAGTATGACTGTATCATTGGGTTCTTAACTATATATCGAGCTTGATTTTAGTGACTATATCCGTGACATGTTTCAGAATTAGGGACTATATCTGTGACAATTTTCAGAATTAGGGACTATCCGTGTAATTTTTTTTACTTAGGGACTAAATCCAAAACTTTTGGCAATTCATAGGGATCATTCGTGTAATTTACTCCTTCTTATAGTTCCTTTGATTTATTATATTGTTTTTTTTCAGGGGTTCAGATTGTTGATATTTGTTTGGCAACTAGACCACATAATGGTGGTTTAATAAATTTAGAGGAACTTTGCAAAATATTAAGTCAAAGACGAAAAGGTGCTCGTGAGACAATTTCCGAAGATGATTGCTTGCGTGCAATTGGTAAACTCAAGGTAATGTAATTTTGTATCTATTAATTTTATAAAATTCGTTATTAAAAATAAATTAAAGATGGATTATATTGAAGCCCTAGCTAATTGCTGTTATTTATTTATTTCGAGTGATAGTCTTAGTAAATACCTTTTTACAAGCCAATGCCATAAAAAAGTGGTGGCTTTGGGTTTGGTTGACCCAAGGTATTTTTATTTATTATTATTATTATAAATGATTAATGATCAACTATGATTACAAATACTGTATTATTTCGATAAAAAAAAACTAACTTTTTCAACAAAAGTGATTTTAATGGTTATTAAGGTGTTAGGGAGTGGTTTTGAAGTAATTACAGTTGGAAAAAGAAAGCTCGTTCGCTCTGTTCCAACTGAATTGAAGAAAGATCATAATGAAATTCTAGAGCTGTCGCAAGTTAGTTTTATTTATTTTATAATATTTTCAAATAAATTTTATGATTCATTTATTTTTGCTGAAAACGTGTATGATTTGTTGCTTTTTTAGGCTCAAGGTTTTGTGACAGTTGAAGAAGCAGAAAGGCATTTATCATGGTCAACGGGTCGGGCCACTGATGCTCTTGAAACTTTATTAGATGTAAGTAGTTACTTTCATTGCTATTCTTATTGTTTCTTTTAGTTAAAGATGAAACGGGTCAAATGGGTCATTTAAACACTTACAGCCTCGTAAATATTTTTGTTTAAAATAATTAGGTTAGTGTCGTAATAATACAATTTTTTGAATCCTATTTAGTGTACGAATTATATTTATACGATTAAATAAAAATAGGAACACCAAAATGTTGTTCTGTCAACTCGACCCGCAATGTTTTGACCCATTTACATAAAAATGGGTTTATTTTGGTTATATTCTATATCGGGCAAACTCTAAAAACTTAATTAAAAATTGAAACGGGTCAAGTGGGTCACTGACAGTAACCAGAACTGTATATTAGTAATTAAATGCTTATAATCTCGTAAACCTCTTTATTTAAAATAATTAGGTTAATATCTTAACAATATAAATTTTTATATTCGTAATTAATACATTAACTATTTATAAAATTTAAAGTTAAAGGAACGATAAAATGTTGATGCATCAACGATCCATCCCAATTTATTTGTCCACCTTTCTATTTTGGTATGTCCCAAAATAATTACTTCTAAGTTTCAACCAATCAAAAAATATTTATATAAGAAAGAGATAAATTGATTGATGACATAATTTAATTAATGTAGTTTTCTTAAATTATGTGTCTTTGTCTAGTGGATAATAAGTTTGTGATGGAAGAAGTATATTTTTATTCTAAAAATCATATTTAATTATTTATAAAATTCGACTATTTATGTTTACAGGAGGGCCTTGCGATGATAGATGACGGCCATAAAGATGGCAAGCGTCGTTATTGGTTCCCTTGTGTCTCTTCTTTTGTCGCATCCGAGACTTTTTGATAAATAAAAATATATAATTTGTAGAATTCCAATTTGTGTTTAATTATTTGAGAATATTTATTATTCAATGTATAGTAAGTTTATAGTTGAACTTTATATCATTTGTTTTCGTTCGACGTTCTTCACTAAAAGAAACAAAAAAGATAATCGCCCAACCAAACCAAACCAAGTTATACCGGACTACCGGTCCAGTTCTCGGTTTGAATTTTCATATAAAACTGATCGTGTTCCGGTCCAAAATCAAAAGAGGTCGAAAGTTTTGAAAAGTCTAGTTCTCGGTACGACCGAAACCATTTTCTTGGTTTCAGTCCGGTCTGGTTCTGAGTGTTTCGGTTCAGTTATTCGACAATGCATAGTCATAGTTTGATGTTTCATATTATTTTGTCTCTTTAGGGTATTTTGTATACTCAAGAGTCAATATGTCACTTTTTCTTTCCACCACACACTTTAGTAGAGTTCTTTCAGGAGGTTGTCTATCATCGTTAAATAGATATATAATTATCTATATGTTACATTCACAATATCTTGCCTTTTTGTTGTATATAATCTTTATTATATATATACTTCCAATGGCCAAGAAAATACGTTAATTAACGAAAATATCCCTGTAGGATATCCTAACAGATATTTTGACGTATAAAACGATATCAAATTTTATTGAAAATGAGATATTTGGATATGATTCCGTGCACTCTGAGACTACCAAGTAATTTGAAGTTTTCGGCCTTTTTTAATTCTTTTGTCTTTTCTTATTTTGTTTATAAGCTTACGAAAATGCCCCAAGCTTATTTATGATATTCACTTTGTCCCTCAATTAATGAAAAGTATTAATTTAGTAGGACGAAATGTGGAAATTCTCAGAAACTGTGATAACGATAAAGGATTATAACATCGAATCGATCCAAGAAAATTAAAATTACATTTTCCCCTATATTTAGCCCATGTATAAAAAGAAGCCTGAAAATCGTCATTCACTGGAGAAGCAGTAAATTTATCCGGTTGAAAACCATATAAATTATGTAGTGTTGTTATTATTACATGGTTCGTAATCGTTGTATGAGGTAGGTAAAAGGATTATACTTTACCTTGTCGTTATGTAGTGTTATTATAGTTACATGGTTCGTAATCGTTGTATGAGTTAGGTAAAAGGATTATAAAAAGGATTATACTTTACCTTGTCATTATATAGTGTTATTATAGTTACATGGTTCGTAATCGTTGCATGTCGTAGGTAAATTATTTGTGTCACAAATATGCTAAATATAGTAGACAAATTGTTTTGTCGCATATACGCCCTCGCAGATACATGCCATAGATCCTTTCGAAAGCAGTCTACATACCCTTATGTACGAGAATAACTGTGTACATATCACCTCTTCAGTAGCTCGACTTTGTCTGGATTGCGTAACCTTTGTTGTATTAATTTAGTAATCCAAAATTTGTAAAAAAATGACTACCTAGGGCTATAATCAAGTTTAAACTTGAAATTTTCGATAGAGACATAGTTTATTTACACTAGCAGGGTACCCGCGCAATGCGGCGGCGGGTACCCAGAAATCATATTTCGTGGCGAGCAAGTGTTGTTCGTTTACACGGTAATAATTGTTGCTAGAAATAAATAATTAAACGGAAATGTGGATTTTGGTAAGAGTTGATGATTTACAGCGTCGTATATTTAATGTTATTGGGTAAAATGGTTTTCGAGTAACAGACTTTTGTTATTAAGTGTGGGTGGTGTTACCAAAGTGTAATGTATAGCAAGTGGTTAACACACAGTGATAAGTTAGGAGAGGTCTTGGGTTCGAATCTTATTAGCCGCGATTTATTTTTTTTAAGTTAGAGAACTAACTAACAAAAGTGGAAAGGTCCTTAAAATCAAGTTTAAGGAGCTCCTTAAACTTACTTAATGTGGTAGGCCTAAATGCTTTATATAGTAGTAAGATAATATTCCACTAAGTAGACACCAAAAGTGCAGAATATTCTGTTTTTAGAACTAAACTCCTACTAAAACAAGTCCCTTTCAATGTGATAATTGTACGTTTTAACTTGAAAGAATATACCCCAAAAGAAAATGCTAGTTTAATGAGACTACACAAAATTGGAGCTTTTATAAACAAAAATACTGTAATCACCTTAAATAATCATGTTTCTCCTACACTTACCATTTTTATATATGATTTTATACTATTTTATATATTTCACCTACAACGATAACTACTTAACAAACGGCTTTATAATTAAAAGCTACATTTTTCTTGCTCTTGCTTGCAACTACTTTTGCAAACATAAAGTTTTTTTCATACTCACCACGCACATGCAACATGATTTTCATACACATATACAACCTTTAGTTTGGTATTTACTTATAGGCACGCACACATGTCATATTCACTCAGGCATTTTTACCATTTTTACCAGATGTCTCTTCGAAAATAGTCTCTTTACCTCCGGATAAATGTATGATTTTCTATATCTTACTTCCTACCTCTTTCATTAATGTCTTTCGAAATGATTACATATCGTTGTTGTTGTATCTTAAATTCAAGCTTCTTGTCATCCAAATTTTATCTTTTTATAAAATATGACAATAGAACCAAACCTCAGGGGTGATTATTGCAATAAACCCAAACTAAAGAACAAGAAACACATGGGGTGTTTGGGAAAGCTTATTTAGAAGGGCTTATGGCTTATAAGCTTATATAAGCTTTAATAATCCCTTAAAAAAGGGATTATTAAAGCTTATATAAGCTTATAAGCTATAAGCCCCTCTAAATAAGCTTTCGCAAACACCCCACAGTTTCTCAATATTCTCATATAAAAAATCAAAATCGGACCAAAGCTCATTTCGGCATCTACAATCCACCTTCAATGGCAACCTCTTCTTCATCATCCACCCCAAATTACAAAACCCTAAAAAACCTAATCACTATCTTACTCTTCACTTGTACAATATTTACAAACGTACAAGCGTTCAAAGCACCAATTCGTCCACAAGACATACTCCCTCTTCTACCTCGACAAATTTCATGGCCGATTTTGAATTCAATTCGCGGCGCCGCCGATTTATTGCCGAGCTTCGTCGGCGCCGCTTCTCTGGCGAACAATTCCGTTCTGAGTTGGAAAGGATCGTGTTTTTATGAGAATATTGCTTGGTTAGAGCTGCATAATAAATCTGGGAGTGAATTTGGGGGAGGTACTCTTCATATTAAGGTTAGTTAATCTAGTTAGTTAGTTTTTAATTTTGTTGTCAGTATATTTGATTAATGAAAATTAAACAGAACTCAAGTTAGTCTTCATATCATTTTTTTTATTATAGAAAGTATTTTTCCCCCAAAATTTGTGAAATTTAAGTCTCGTTTCTTATTATAATAAGTAGGTAGGTTTTTAAATACCTTAATTTGTACGGAAAATTGAGGTAACCAAACTACCAAAGTATTACCAAACTTCCCAATTTATCCAATACTTACTAAAATTTGAAAAATACGAAGAGGTAATCTGTTGACTTTTTTGGTAATTTCCCCTAATTTGTGTGACATAATTAGGGTACTGGTTTCATAATCATCCAATAATCATACTTTCTTTAGGTGTAATAGAAATTAATTCTAGAATCTGATATTAAATTTGATACATATGGTATTGATTGTTGTTATGTCCCATTTTTGTTCAATTTAGTGGCAATAAAATCTTAATATCATTTTTAAAAGCTTGCAACTTTATGTATACGTTTACCATTCATGAAGCAATTTGATGTTAAGTATGTTAGAAAAATTTGTTAATCGGTCTTCTAAATTAATGTTTTTTTTAGGTGAGCAGTGCACATAGTTGGACATGTATGGATATTTACGTCTTTGCCACTCCATACCGAGTGACATGGGATTACTATTTTATATCACGCGAGCATACACTCGAGTTTGATGAGTGGGGAGGGAAAGCTGAGTATGAATATGTAAGTTAATAGATTTATTTATTATTGATAATTTATGACCCGTTTACATATGAACGGGTCAATTCGGGTAGTATTTTATACCTAACGGGTATAATAAAAAAAGTTAACTTAGAATGAAAGGAAGTGGTACGGGCCAAAAGTCACCCAAAGTGTAATTTAAATGCATAAAAATCTATTAAATCATTATATTCAAAAAATTAAAATTATTACTGAAATTATATAGTTTTTGTAATCATAGTTGAAAGTTGAAACACTAATTATTTATATTAAAAATAAGAGTAAAGTACAGAAATTATCCCTGTGGTATACGTAAATCTACGTTTTTGTCCCTGTACTTTTTCATTTTTTCTGTCCCTATACATTTTTTATCTCTATTTATTTGTCCTTCCTTCCACTTCTGTTTGGTTTTAGTGTGTTGGAAAAAGACGATTCTACCCTCACGTTTTTTCCACGTGAGGGGGTTTAACGGCTAAAATCAAACGGAAGTAGACGGAAGGACAAATAAACCAAAATTAAAAATGTACAAAGACAAAAAAAAGTAAAAAAAAGTATCGGGGTAAAAACGTCCGTGATTTACTCTAAAAATAAATAAATGGATACAATTGGACAAGAAGTGTTTTGGGTCAACCGATCTCACCCACACCAAAAAGTACCCGTTTGACAAATTACCCAACCTGCCTGACCCGCGACCGCCCATTTTGCGACCTATGGTGCTAAGTGCTAACTATTTATTTTTTAATTTTTTTTAAAGGTAAAACGTAAGGGAATTTCTATATTCCTAATGGAAGCGGGAATGATAGGAACCCTACAAGCATTATGGGAAGTTTTCCCTTTATTCACAAACACGGGTTGGGGTGAAAAATCAAATCTTGCATTTCTCAAGAAACATATGGGAGCCAATTTTGAAACCCGACCCGACCCGTGGGTCACAAACATCACGGTTGATGACATACATTCGGGGGACTTTCTTGCAATTTCAAAGATCCGCGGGCGATGGGGCGGGTTTGAGACTCTTGAGAAATGGGTATCCGGGGCGTACGCGGGTCATTCGGCGGTTTGTTTGCGTGACCCGAATGGAAAATTGTGGGTTGGTGAATCGGGCCATGAAGATGAAGAGGTAATTTTTAGAAAATATATCAAAACGGGCCATTTCCTAAAATGTTATAAAATATATGCCTAATGATTGTGTGGTTAAAAGTGCATTAGTTTGACATTTTAGCTAATTTTGCAAGTGGAAAATTTGGCCCATTTACCTAATATTTGTCAATTTAGGATCTTTTTTTATGTTAAACGGATTAAATGGGTCAAATTTGTTACCTTCAGTTAGAAAATATATCAATATGGGCCATTGCCTAAAATGTCATAAAATATATGCCTAATTGTGTGATTAAATGGGTCAAATTTGATACCTTCAGTTAGAAAATATATCAAAATGGGCCATTGCCTAAAATGTCATAAAATATATGCCTAATGATTGTGTGGTTAAAGGTGCATTAGTTTGACATTTTAGCTTATTTACAGGTGGCAAATTTGGCCTATTTACCTAATATGGGTCAATTTTGGATCTTTTTTACTTTAAATCTTAAACGGATTAAATGGGTCGAATTGGATGCCTTCAGTTAAAAGTGAGACGGGTCAAATACTCAAATGGGTCAAAAAGGAAAGAAAGTTCACAATTTTACAAATCCAAAAAAGTGGACAAAAAATGTCCACAAGTCAACCCGGCCCGACCCGTTTTACCACTTCTAAGTTTATTGTTTAAGCTTCTGATTATTTATTTAACTGTTTTATTTTTTTTAATATTTTTTTTATAATTTTAGGGTGAAGATGTAATTGCATTATTACCATGGGACGAATGGTGGAATTTTGAATTAACAGAAGATGATTCAAATCCACATATTGCATTGCTACCGTTGCATCCTGACCTTCGATCTAAATTTAATGAAACTGCTGCATGGGAATATGCACAAACCATGGTTGGGTTACCATACGGTTACCATAATTTAATATTTAGTTGGATTGACACAATTAGTGATAATTACCCACCACCATTAGATGCTAATCTGGTACTTCATCACTTTTACACTTTTTTTAAATAAAAATTATTTAAAAAAAAAGGATAATTGCTTTTACATCCTTGTAAAACTCATAAATTATTTCTATATCCTTCTCAAATTCATAAATTATTTCTATATCCTTCTCAAATTCACAAATTTATCTCTATATCCTTCTAAACTTTATACTTGCCTCTATATCCTTCTAAATCTTTAAAACTCTTTTTTATGTCCAAAGACCTATTTTATTATTTATTAAATCGTGATAATATCAATAATAAATGCAAATAAACATGATTTCTAATATATAATCAACAGATATATTGCATAAGTATTTGATAATTATTAATATTATAATGACTAAATTAATATTAAAATAGGTTTTTGGACATAAAAGAGAGTTTTAAAGATTTAGAAGGATATATAGGCAATTACAAAGTTTAGAAGGATATAGAAATAGTTTATAAATTTGAGAAGGATATAGAAATAATTTATAAGTGTTACAAGGATATAAAAGCAATTGTCCCTAAAAAAAATATTTTTTTAAAAGTATTTTCACAATCTTGATTATGGTCCGTCCAGGTGGCATCTGTTATGACTGTGTGGAACCAAATGCAGCCCGCTTATGCAGCTAACATGTGGAATGAAGCATTGAATAAACGGCTCGGTACTCAGGTTCGCCCTTTGACTTTGTTTGACCTGCTCTTTTCGGGTTACAACTTATAATGATAAATCTTGAGGTACCAAAACGGGCGGGTCAACTTACGGGTCAAAACGGGCTTTTTTTTTGCAGGGGCTTGAGCTTCCTGATATATTGGTTGAAGTTGAAAAACGGGGTTCATCTTTTGCTGAATTATTAACAATACCGGAACAAGATGATTGGATTTATGCTGATGGAAAATCGACTTCTTGTGTGGCTTTTGTTCTTGAAATATATAAAGAAGCAGGACTTTTTGGAGATCTTGCAAATCAAATCCAAGTTACCGAATTCACGGTTAGTTATTTTTTGTAAATTTTGACTTATGTATATATTTACTAGTAAATAATAAATGGGTCGATTTGGGTTGTGTTTTATCGCTTTATCTTAAACGGGTCGAATCAAAAAGTCAAACATGTCAATTGGTTAAAAGTAGCCAAAAGTCTATTTTTAATACTTCCTCCGATTCAAAATAAGTGATACACTTTCCTTTTTGGGGTGATTCAAAATAAGTGATACACTTTGAAAAATTACCTTATTTGGCAAAAAATAATGGGACCCACACCCACTAACTATCTACTTTAACAATTGAAATGACCTCTTTACCCTTACTTTTTTACTTTTAAACATCATTAACCTCACTTTATTCAAAATGTGTGGGACCCATTCTCCACTAACCATTTAATTAATCTAATTTAACCATCATTATAATCTTTTGCCTCAAAAACCGTGAAACCCAAAGTGTATCACTTATTTTGAATCGGAGGAAGTACATACATCTGCCTATGTCGCTTTAAATAATATATAGTGTAAATTACAAGAGGTTTACACCAAATTTCACCTATGGTTCTTTACTTAAAAAATTACACTGCTAGTCCTTATTATGGAAACCTTTTGCACGTTACAGTCCTTTAGCCTAGAAGTCGTTAAATATTTGAACATAAAAAGGACCATCGTTGTAATTTTAAAGGACTACCTGTGTAATTTTTAAACAAAAAAAGTTAACGAACGTTAGGCCAAACTCCAAAGGACTATATGTGCAAAAGGTTAAATAAAAAGGACAATCAGTGCAATTTTTTAAAGTAAAGGACCATAAGTGAAATTTGGTATAAACCTTAAGGATTATTCTTGTACTTTACTCTAATATATAAATTCAAAGATAAAGTAGAAGAGGGCATTTTTGTCTTTTGACTTGGAGCAAGTACCGGACATGTAAGAAAATGCATTATAATTAAGTATTAACACATTATTAATTAAAAAATTACTAAAGAATCCGACACAAAAATTTTAGCAAATTAACCTAGCCCACCTTGTTTTGACGTTATTAAAACTGACCCATTTCAACCCGAATTCGTTTGAATTTTGACCCATTACCTAAAATCCGCTATCTTGCCACCTGTATATTTAACTAATTAGATACATACACATGTATATATATATATATATATATATATATATATATATATATATATATATATATATATATCTTAACCATTTCAACTTATGCAGATAAAAGATGCTTACACACTCAAGTTTTATGAAACCAATTCGACCCGTTTACCAAAATGGTGCAACCAAGGGGACACGGTCAAGCTTCCATTTTGTCAAATTAAAGGAAAATATCGAATGGAATTACCGGGTTACAATACTATTGACCCGTACCCGTATATGACCGAAAGTTGCCCGTCTTTACCCCCGGACTATTTTAGGCCCGAATACTGTTAAAGCAGTTACAATTTCATAGGTGTAATTTTAGGGTTGTAGTTTTAAATTTACCTTTTTGTCCTTCTTGGCTATTTTATGAAGGATGAATCATACTTACAGTTGTGGAACACATTTTCTTTGTAATTGTAAGTAATAATAACACGAACTGTTGTATATATATGTTTTAATTTTGTTGAAACGGGTAGTAGATAATGCTTGTAATGAATTTTTATATTTTAAATGCAAGTCTTTTATATTTTTGATTTTATTATAAATTCTGAGTAATGTGTTTATAACTTTATATCGTTTCATTTATTTTCAATTGCAATTATCAATGGTGGTGCTTTACACTTGTAAATGTATACTTGTAAATAATTAGTGGGAATGCGTCTCATTTTAAAAAAAATGAGTTTAATGATGCCGAAGGTAAAAATAAAAATATATAAATCATTTTACTATATTAAAAGAGATAGTTAGTAGGATTATGAAGTATTATTTTTTACTAAATAAAATAAATTATTAAAATATATCATACATTTTAAAACATTAAAAAAAATGTATTATTTATCTTGAATGATAAATGATTTGTTCAAGGCAATTTATAATTTATACAAGGCAAATTAGAATTTTTCAAGACAATTAAATAATTTTATTTGCCTTAAATAACTTTATTTACCTTAGATAAGTAAATTATGCCTTGAACAAATAATATGAAGTCATTATTATTGTAACTTTTTTAATGAATTATTATTCCAAAAATAATATTTTATGCTTCACAATTTTTAAAATAAATAAATGATGCTAAATAAAACCCTACTTAATAGCTACCTCTTCTACCGCCTAAACCCCAAAAACTGACCATAAACCCCAACGATTCCGACCACCGTCTGAAACCCTAGCAACCGATTCCCCAAAACAAAAATGAAGAAACCAAAATCAAAGCAACTACGTTTACAAAACCGTTCATCGGAGGTTCAGGAAATTGAATTACTCGAGAAATGGATACAATTTGGGAAACCTGAATCAGGTTCGAATCCACTATCCCTCCCGCCGCTACCGGCGAAATCTCCGGTAGGCCGTATCGATGAAAACACTTACTCTCAGTACGCCGGTTGCTTAAAATTCCAGCAACTGCCAATTTCAAAGAATTTGAAAGACGGATTACGGCAATCAGGATATAAAAATATGACTAATATTCAGCGAGCTTCGTTGCCGCATGCATTATGTGGCCGTGATATACTCGGTGCTGCAAAAACTGGATCCGGCAAAACCCTAGCATTTGTAATTCCTGTAAGTTTTAAATGAATATTATGTATAGCATATTAACATTTGATGCATACGCTTGCGAATTGTAGTTTAAATACAGGTTTAAGCTAAATTAGATTACTCTAATGAGTAATGTAGCATGATAACAATCGAGCTTATGCTTAAGCTAATACTGCGAGCTAATGTATCTTATTGTTTGCTCTTTTTTAGGGTTTAAGTACCAGAAATAACCAAAATCAAATGGGACATGTTACTTGTTAAATGTTTTAAGTTTAATTAGATTGCTCTAATGATGTATGATAACAATCGAGCTTATGCTTAAGCTTATAATGTGAGCTGATGTACTTTATTGCTTGCTTATTCTAGGGTTAATTAGCAAAATAACCTAAATCAAATAGACCTATCACATTTTAAGCAGATTTTGGATAACTAAATCATATAACCATGTGATATTGCTGTATCTTCTTATGAAAAATGGTGTGACCAAATCTCTAAAACCAAACAGATTCTGAAGTTCATGTTTTTGTAGTAGCAAGTATCAATATTTTAATATAATAATTATATAAATTTACAATTTTGTTTAGGTTTTGGAGAAATTATACAAATCAAGATGGGGTGTAGAAGATGGAGTAGGTAGTATTATAATGTCTCCAACTAGAGAATTAGCAAACCAACTGTTCGGTGTATTGAAATCAGTTGGAAAACATCATGGATTTAGTGCTGGTCTTTTAATTGGTGGTAATGAATATGATGAAGAAAAAGACGTTGTAAATCGGATGAATATATTGGTCTGTACACCTGGTCGACTTCTTAAACATATGGATACAACTCCAAATTTTGATTGTTCCCAACTACAGGTCATAATTAATATCTTCACTGTCTCTTTCTTTTTTTTTAATATTTTTTCTTGTTTTTTATTTTTATGTTTTTTGGAGATTATAAGCTTTTGATTACAAGTTGTGCAACTTTCGATATGTTTGACCCGTTTTTACCCGTTTTCTGGCCAAAGCCCATAATGCATTCTAGTACCCTGAACTTGGCTGGCTAGGTCCTTTACTACCCTGAACTATTAAAGATGCATCAAGGTACCCTGAACTTGACAAAATGGTCAATTTAGCACCCTGGCTCACTAATTTAGTCTTGTTTTCTCATGTAATTTGCTGCTAATATCAATATGTTAAGATGAACGTATATATTTTAGCCCATTAAAAGCTCCAATGGAAGTAAGTCAAACAACAAAATGTGATCAAATTAACGAGTCAGGGTACTAAATCGACCATTTTGTCAAGTTCAGGGTACTACGCTGCACTTTTAATAGTCCAGGGTAGTAGTGGACCTAGTTCGCTATATTTAGGGTACTAAAATGCTTTTTAGCCTTAATTTATCAACTTGACCCGTAACACAAAATACAACCCAAATCGACCCACTTTTAGTCAAATGGGTTGTAATTACTCCAATCAATTCAACAGGTTTTAGTACTTGATGAAGCAGATCGAATTCTTGATGCTGGTTTTAAAAAAGAAGTAAATGCTATAATTTCACAACTACCAAAACACAGACAAACTTTGCTTTTTTCTGCAACACAAACAAAATCAGTTAAAGATCTTGCAAGACTCAGTTTAAAAGATCCTGAATATATTGCTGTTGATGAAGAAGCAGTTGCTGCTACACCGACCCGTTTGCAGCAAAAAGTTATGATTGTTCCACTTGATCAGAAGTTAGATATGTTATGGAGTTTTATTAAAGCACATTTGAATTCAAGAATTCTTGTTTTTCTTTCCAGCTGCAAGCAGGTACAGTACCTTTATTTTTATTTAGATTATTTTATTTTATTTTTTTAGAGAGAATGTTTGTGGAGACTGGAGACCACCTAAGTATGCAACTTTTTTCATTAAGCACAAATGTATTAAAACTTACATACAAAATTTCATTTATACCAATTTTGGCCAAATGACTAAGTTTAAAAAAAATGGCTTTCTATATGAGATGTAGGCGTATTTTATGTTGAAATTGTTGTTTTACCAAAAATTTAAGGTCATTTTTGTCATTTGATATGTAAGCATGTACCTTTTTAATATAATATATTTTTAAAAATATTTATAGGGATAATGTATGCACGGCCCACCCAAATATTTAAAAAACATTTTTTGGAAATTGTAACATTGACTTTTTAGGGACATTTGATGTTACAAGTTTCAAATATAGGGTCTATACCTGTATTAAAAAAAATTGAGGGACAAAATCCAACTTTTCATACAAACCACAAGGATGATTTATGTAATTTACTTTCTTTTGTTTTTTTTTTCTGTTTTTAATTTGTGGCGTGATTTAATAGGTGAGATTTGTATATGAAGCATTTAAGAAACTTCGACCCGGTATCCCTTTGAAGTGTTTGCATGGAAGAATGAAACAAATAAAACGGACATTTATATTACAACAATTTGTTGAGCAAAAATCAGTTTTATTTTCAACCGATGTGTCTTCAAGAGGTCTAGATTTCAATAAAGGTGTTGATTGGGTTGTTCAGGTAAAGCTAAAGTTTTCAGTACAGCTGGCAACATTTGGCGGGTCGGGTCCATTGGGTTGAAACGGGTCAAATTTGTACTTATTAAAACGACCAGGTTGAAACGAGCCATAAATAATTTATGCAGTAATTATGATTACAAAACAAACAATTTGCAAGAATAATCTAATTTTATGGATAAAAATGATTTAAGAGATTGTATTCAATAGAATTGACTTTCGATTTGTTTGGCCCGTTTGAAATAAAAAAAACCTAATTCAACCTGTTTATTGATAAATTGATTGAAATTGCCACATCTAATATTCATTGTTGTTGTGCATTGTTGAGGAATTAAATCTGATTTTTTTTTTAATTTTTTTTTTTAATTTTCAGGTTGATTGCCCTGATGATGTGGCAGGTTACATTCATAGAGTTGGTAGAACTGCCCGTTATGATTCTTCAGGGAGATCGGTTTTATTCCTTTTGCCTTCAGAAGAAAAGATGCTTGAAAGATTAAAAGATAAAAAAATACCCGTTCAGCAAGACAAGGTAATCTTTAGGGCTGGAAAAACGGGCCAATTGGGTGGGTCGGTTAACGGGCCAAAATGGATAACTTTTTTATGTTGTTGTTTGAATGTTTTTATATGAATATATATATATATATATGTGTGTGTGTGTGTGTATATATATATATATTAATATATTAATTTTAATCTTTTGCAGCCGAACCTAAAACGACTGCAACCCGTTTCCGGTTTATTAGCTGCTCTACTAGCCAAATACACGGATCTGCAACCCTTAGCTCAACGGGCCTTCAAAACATACATAAAATCAATATACAAACAAAAAGATAAAGAGATTTTTGATGTAACAAAACTTCCAATTGATGATTATTCAGCATCATTAGGTTTACCAATGACCCCTCAACTTCGTTATCTTGACCGTAAAAATATGGTCAAAACGGGCCCCACAAAGTCAAAAATTGTGCCCGAAATTCCCGTGAAGAAAGATATAATAAGACAAAAGGAGAGTAATAATTTACTTGAGGAATCTGAAGATGAAGAAACAGTTGAGTTACTTTATAGAAAGGAAAATGTTGATGGTCAAGAAGTCAAAGCAGATGATATGTTGTAAGTTAGCCTCTTTTACTTTCTTAATTTCTTATTAATTTAATAATTTTAATATTATTCTTATATTATCGGTAGGGGTGATTATCGGGCCAAAACCGAACCGATAACCGATAACGATGAATTTTCAAAACCGAAACCGAACCGGTAACATGTTATCGGTTTCGGTTTGGTTTCGGTTATTTTAGGCCAAATGTTCATCCTTTTCCGAAAACCGGACCAAACCGATAGAACCGATAACGATGAATTTTCAAAACCGAAACCGAACCGATAACATGTTATCGGTTTCGGTTCGTTTTCGGTCGGTTTCGGTTCGGTTCGGTTTTTCCGGTCCAAATGCTCACCCCTAATTATCGGGTTAACATTTTGTTGACTTTAAGAGCCCTTTAGTTGACCTGTTGCCAGTCAAACCAGTCATTTTTTAAGGTGTAATTTTTCTTTGGGTTAATATGGTTTTATAATCCTTAAACTTTCACTTATTTGGTGGTTTAACCCTTCTAACTCTTTTCTTAATAGTTAATATTTTTTAGCTATGTAACAATATAACACGATTATTTTTTATCATTTAATTATTATTAATGTGTTCGATAATAACTCAAAAATTAAATAAAATGTTACAGATTTTGCAACATAATTGGAAATATGTTTGCTATTTCAATTATTTTACACGGTTGCTAGAAGTAGGAAATCGTGTAGAATATGTTTGCTATTTTGTGCAAAAAATTGTTTTTACCAAAAATAATATACACAAAAAGGTTCAGGGGCTAAAATGATTTTTGTGGTTTTTTTAACAATTCAACCAAAGTTTAGGATAAAACCATAGCCGTAAAATACGTTAATAGTTTAAAGTTAAAAGACTAGATTAGTAAAAGTTCACCATATATTATATTATATTATTTATATTGGCTTATATTTTTGTCAGTTATACTGATTGTTAATTGTGATGATCAAAATTAATACTAGTTTTTAAATAGGCCTACAACTAGAATTCTTAAAAAAAAGAAATTAAAGATCAATGTTCATAGACCCGTTGGTACACGGGTTGTATTTGATGAAGAAGGAAACACAATGCCACCACTTGCAACTTTAGCAAACATGAGGGTTGATTCTGCACTTCTTGATAAAGATCAAGGTGAAAAAAAGTTCCACCTTTTTATTCTTCTCATTGTTGTTTAAAAATATCTTGTAGAAAAACGGGTGGGTCAGTCGGGTTGGGTGACAATTCAAAACGGCTGATTTTTAATGGGTTGAAACGGTCCGGACCCGAAACAGTTGTCCATTTTTTAAATAAATAATAGTGTGATAAATATGATTGTAGAGTAGTATCATGATCATATAAATATAGGCTAAAGTGCATTTAGTATCCTGAATTTGGGTTGACTAGGTCTTCTACTACCCCGAACTATTAAAAGTGCAGCATTGTACCCTGAACTTTACAAAATTGTCGATTTAGTACCCTGGCTCACTAATTTAGTCTTATATTCTCACATGATTTGCATCTAGTATCAATATATTGAGATGAACATATATTTTTTAGTCTGCTGAGATCTCCAACAAAAGTAAGTCAAGTAAGAAAGGGTACTAAATCGACTATTTTGTCAAGTTCAGGGTGTCATATTGCACCTTTAATAGTTCAGGGTAGTAGAAGACCTAGTCAACCAATTTCTCGTCAATAAAATGTATTTTGGCCTATAATATAATTTTTTAATACACTTTGGGTTGAAACAGTTGTCCATTTTTTAAATAGATAATCATGTATTACTAGAGAGTAACTGGTATCTTAGTAATAACTAATTTTGAATAAAGTGATTTAGTAAGTTATTGTAAAAAATACATCTTGGTCAACTTTTGACCCATTTAACCCATTATGGATATAACCCGAACCCGACCCATTTTACAGTAATGAAGAGATTTGCCGAGTTACGAGAAGATATGAAAACACGTGATAAAGAAGACAAGCAAATAGATCGTGAAAGACGTAAAGAAAAAAGAATAAAAGAGAAAATCAAACATAAAAGAGCAAGAGATGAAGAAGAAGACGATGACGAGGATGATGACAATGTTGACTTTTCTGGGTCAGACAAGGACTTTACAAAAGTCAAACGGTCAAAGGTGTACTTTGATAGTGATAGTGATAATGAGAAGAAGGTGGAATTGAAGACTGATGCAATCTCTTTAGCAGAGCAGGAAGAACTTGCACTTAAGTTGTTGAGTTCTATGCATTAGTGAAATTTTGATCCATAGTTTATCAAGTCTAAATTTTGTTTTAGTTTAAGGTGAAACCGAAATAGTTTGGTTTTAACTTGATGAAAAATATATTGTATTCATTATTGCTGTAGGATGGAAAATTCTAATCTTGTTGATGTTGATGTATGTAATCGAAAAAGAATTGGTGTTAACTTTATAATTCATTTAGGTGCTGTTTAATTGGAAAAAAATGATTAAGCGCTGAATGATTCAACATTTTGAATGATTAAGAGGTGAATGATTAAGAGGTTTTGTATAAAACTTGTTTTAAATGTAAGAAACTTTTTTATAAGATTTCTAACTACTTAATGATTCAACATATGTTATATGTAAGAATGATTCAGCAGCTTTTTGCTATCTCATTCAACATATACTTTTCATTAAATGGCGCTAAACAAACACACTGAATGCTGAATGGTTCCATTAAGCTGCAAATAAACACCACCTTAGTCCCATTTGCAATGCTTCAAAACCCAAGCTGAAGATAATGGTTGAACATCAAGAAGGTAGCTGGTCATATTATAGCTCAGTCAAAACCATCTGGAATTGGAAGAACTTGATAATAAATAAGTTTTAGAATTCCCAAATGATTAATCGTTTAAAAATAGGTTTTGGAATTATTTAAGCTTTTTTTAGCATTTATACATCTACATTACTACATATAGTAATATTCAACAGTAGTATTATCACTTCAACCAGTCGCAGGGGCGGAACTAGAACATCTAATTAGTAGTGGCACAATAAATTTTTCCAAATTCAATACATAACATAAAAAAAGTTTTAAAATTATGATTACATCAAATATAACAAAAATAGTGTAAGATTTAACATTTTAAAGTTGACATTTTCATGTAGATATTTATTGAAACCAATCCATTACATCTTTAATCTTAACTTTTATAAGAGCTATTTTTTTAATATTATATAAAGTTATAGACACAATGACATAAAATTATACTAAAGCAAACATAGACACATAATAGTGTTTATCAAAATTATATTAAAGTTAACATAGACGCAAAATACTAATTATCGAAATTCTGACATATCTATATTATATATATGTTAATATTATCATGGAAATAGAGATGAAAGATGTTTACTTACTCACTGCAGCCACTGTTCAAAAAGAAAAACTCCCTGCCACCACCGATTGAAAAGACTAGTAGGACAGTAAAAAAGCAACGGTTGTACTTGCCTTGACTTTGAGTTGGACTATTAATTATATTTGGGTTTTTTTGTTTAATATTATTGTGTTATTATGTAGTTTTTTAATCCGATAATAGCATTATTAAGCCAAAGAGATATAAAAATTTTATAGTACACAAAACAATTTGAGCAGTAGCACGTGCCACTGTGTGCTACTGTTCAAATCCACCCCTTACCAGTCGGTTTATCAAGTTTGCTATGCACAATGCAAAGGTTTAATTTTCGATTAACAAATTTACTATTTGATGATAAATTCGTGTTTATAAAAAAAATGCACAATGCAAAACTTGAACTCTGCATCGTTAACACCACACCACTATCACCCATTACAGGATTACCCTTCTGGTTCATATATATATATATGAAAATATAGTTAATGTTAACATTACCCAAAAAACATGTGATTATAATGAATAGATCACACAAATACCGAAAAACAAGCTTCTGTTACTAGAAAACTGACTTTAGAAGTTTACAGCAATCCACATATAACTCTCAACAAACCATTTTTCAACAATCACCACTCATCATTTAGTTTAGTTTAGTTAGATCCACAAACAAGACAAAAAAACAAAAACAAAAAGACAATCACTTCAAACGTCACATTGCATCTCTAACAACCAACACATCACTGCAAATTAGACATATTAAGATGAGCATTAATAACATAAAACAAAATTGAAGATTTAATAAAAAATATAAAAGATGAAAAAAGAACATGTTATGTTTTACCTGTTGTGGTTGTTGATAACCGCCATAACCGGCTGCTCCTGCATATACATTATAGTATGCATTTGGATCTTGAGGTGGCGGTGCATACCCGCCATATGTCTCATATCCTTGTGCATAACCACCATAATACCCACCACCACCATACTGTTGACCTTGCTCACCTTGACCCTGAAAAGTCAAACATTTTCTAACTGCTAAAAACTACTGGTTCAAATATTTTATTATAATCATTAATTATAACTGAAACCTGTTTGCTGGAGGGACTACGACCCCAAGAAAGACGAACACTTTGACCTCCTAATTCAGTACCATTTAAAACCGATAAAGCTTGTTCTGCACATGCTCTAACAACACGAAATACCACATAATTAGTAATTACCAACTAAAATAATAATAATAATAATAATAAGAGTAAATTACACGGATGGTCCTTTTTGTTTATAGCAAATTTCACCAATGGTCCTTTAGTTTCAAAAATTACACTGATCGTCCTTAATTCTGAAAGGTTTTTCACCGATGGTCCTTTACACTAACTGACGTTAATTTATTATGTTAACTCATCCCATGTGCAATGCACGTGAGGGAAAAAAAGTCATTTTTAATTTCTTTTCATTCTTAAATTATTTTTTTTTATCTGAAATACAAGTTTTTAATTTAAGAATAAAAAGAAAAGAAATAAAAAATGACTTCTTTACCCTCATGTGCATTGCACATGGGGTGAGTTAACAGAAAAAATTAACGCCAGTTAGTGTAAAGGACCATCGGTGAAAAACCTTTCAGAAATAAGGACCATCAGTGTAATTTTTGAAACTAAAGGATCATTATTGAAATTTGCTATAAACTTAAAGGACCATCCGTGTAATCTCTAATAATAATAATATTTTTGGGAATATTTTTACCTGTTAGCAAACTGTACAAACCCACAACGTTTTCCCACTGGTATCTTCACATGAACAAGTTCACCAAATCGGCTAAATACCTGCCTCAAGGCTTCATCAGAAACACTGGGATCTAAACCACCAACAAATATCTGCAATCATGAATCTAGATTGTTAAATCATCATGTATTATAAAAGATTAATAATTTAAACAAATAAAATAAATAAATAAAATTAACCCACAGTGGTGTTGTTCGGGTCACTCTCCCCCTGATTTCCTTGAGCATTTTGGTAGGGAGCTGTACGTGTGTCAAAAAATGTTAAAATAATAAAAATATTACAAATGAATAGTTTAAGATCTCAGAAGACTTACTTACCCATTCTCCACATCTCATCACAAATACTCCCTCCGTCCCACATAAAACTTCCCATTTCACTTTGACACAAGTTTTTATGTAATAGTTAGTGGTGGGGTCATAGGTAATAATTTTGATTAAAATATAAGATTGGTTTGGAGAGAGAAATATAGTTATTGGATAATTAATGGTGGGTCCATAGTATTTATAGTATTTTATTATGTGGAGCCCATCAAGTGTATGAAATGGGAAGTTTTTTGTGGGACAAAAATATAAGGTGAAATGGGAAGTTTTTTGTGGGACGGAGGGAGTAATAATTATAAAAAAAAAGAAGATTAAAACTTATGACTACCAAATACTATTATTATAAATCTTGTTCTGTTATTTGACAATTTCCACTACCAATATTTTACAAGAATTCACGATTATGCCTGAAATCAAACAAACAAGAATCTGCCACTTTTTACTATTTTACAAGAATCGGGTACCCTAAATTACAGGAGGAATTTATTTTATTTTTTAAAATAAATATTAGCGACATTGACGGATTTTGACCGATATTCTCGAGTAGAATTACATCAAGTAATGGAATATAGAAGAATTGAAATACAAAATGAAACAACAGCAATACTCAAAGAAGATAAAGAAATGGTTAAAGACACAATATGGAAGATAAAATGGAAGAAAAGGAAAGAACTGCTACTATATGTACAAAAGCTAGGTTCTAGAAAATATATACAGAATTCAAAATAAAATAATAAAAAAAACGTTGCAACTACAAGACTAGTAAAAAAGCAGTTGAGTAAAGAATGGTAAATAAATACAAGAATGAACTGAATAAACGGATCGAAACTGAAAAGTACGAAAAAATATAGAAAACGGAAGGCAAATGAACTGTAATAAGGAAAAAAGCTCATTACATTACATAAAAACTGACCTAATTTAGTGGGATCATTCGGCTTCCAGGCACCCAAAAATGAGAGCCAATCAGGGTCCTGCTTTTGAGACAACACGAGCTTTTATAAGTTCTAGATATTTTTTAAATAATTAACTAAACGGGCCCACTTTCAGAAGGAAATATAATTACTAAAAATTCAAGACATCTTCAAGGCGTAAATCGTAATTGATGTAATTATGTAATATCCAGGTCCAAACGACCATAAAAGAGAAATTATAACAAATAGAAGCAAAAAGATAAGACATGCAACAATAATTAAGTATTCCAAATCAAATATTCAATAAAAGCAATCTTTTAATGCTAAATAATTTTAAAAATGTACCTTTTTGCATACCACCTCCACCGCCAGCTGGACCACTTTTGGTAGCTGCAGGACCAATACGCATTGGTCTAGATGAACAAGGAACACCATTCATTTCAGACATTGCACGAATTTGTTCACTTTCATCACCAAATCTAACAAAACCATAGCCTTTAGATCGACCAGTTGTTCTATCGGTGACAACTTTAGCTCCCTTAACAGATGAGAAAACAGTTTTGAAAGTTTCTTGCAGTATGTAATCTGACACATCAGCAGCAAGATCACCAACAAAGATTGTGTAATCAGGTGTATCATCGTTGTTGCGTCTTTCCCCTGCACCTAGTGTAGCCCAATTGAGCCTGAAATTCTGCTCTGATGATGGCATTAGGGTTCCATTGTAGGTTTGTAGGGCGTTTTCTGCACCTGCACGGCTTCTGAATTCGATGAAACCGTACCCTTCAGGTTGACTGGTTTGCTTGTTTCGAATAATTTTCACTGTTACAACCTGTAAAAAAATCAGATTATGATACAAATACTCATTTGTATAGTGTATGTATTACAGCAGTCAGTTAATTGACCAGCTTTGACTCAAATAAGTAATGGTTGACTTCTAAAAACAATATCTAAGATCATCATAGTGAAACAAAAGCTCCAGCTTCCAACTATCAACCCAAAACAAATAATACAAAAAAAACCAGTAACATTGAACATTTTTTGGAATTTATAATTAGCATAAATTTCACAACTAAACAATAAATATTCGTTCAATTACATTAAATTAATTATAAAGGGTTAACCATACCTCTCCAGTATTGTAGAAACAGTTAGTAACATACGTCTCATCCATCCAATACTGTAAATCTCCGATCCAAAGCGACCGAATCTCATCGGAGCTCGCCGGAGAAGCACCTCCGTACTGCTGCAACTGCTGCTGAGCTGACTGAATCATCTGCTGTGTCTGTTGCTGTTGATGCGGTACTTGCTGCGGCCACATATGAGGCGGCAGTGCTTGCTGGTGCTGTTGTTGCGGCGGTGGAGGCATCATCCACTGCTGCTGCGGTGGCGGTTGTTGGTACTGGTGTTGCTGTTGTGGTGGCACCTGCATCATTGGTGGTTGTGCCATGCCGTTTCCTGGCTGCATCATCTCGTGAAGAAAAATCCCTAGGTGATTAAACACAAATCGAAATCGAAACTGAAATCGAAATTCGTATAAAAGAAGAACGATAAGATAGAAACCCTAACTACTGTATGGATTTTAAGAATAGGATTGATAAGAACCCTAGACGGATCGCAGAGACCCTAATTCAGATAGGGTTGATTCGTGCAAGAGGATATTTTTTGTGACAGGTGTCGGGTTTTATATGATGAGTTGGAATAGTTTGGGCCGGGTTCTATGGGTAAAAAGCCCATTTATGTTCCACTCATTTGTGTCAGCCCATTAGTGTATGATGATTAATTGTAGAGGTGCGCAAACCGGATTTTTCGAAAAACCGAACCGGTTTAAAAACCGGATCGGTTTTGGTCAACCCCGGTCAAAACCGGTTTTGACAAAACCGGTTCGGTTTTGAAACCGGTTTTACTCGTAATATCTAAAACCGGTCAAAACCGGTTTGAACCGGTTTGAAACCGGTTCGGATCGGATCGGTTTTACCGGATCGGATCGGATCGGTTTTACCGGATCGGATCGGATCGGTTTTTCGGATCGGATCGGTTTTTGGGATCGGATCGGATCGGATCGGTTTTCGGTTTAAAAACCGGATTTACGGGTTTTCCTTTTTTTTTTATTTTTTTTTTTATTTTTTATGGAGAAAATAACGGCTAGAAACTCTTCCAACGGTAAAAAAACGGCTAGTTAACGGCTCTGTTTTTTTCTGCTGCGTAAACCGGTTTGAAAACCGGTTTAAAAACCGGTTTTTTGTCCGGTTTTGTAACCGGTTCGATCCCAACGGCTATATTTTCGAACGTAACGGCTAGTTCAACGACTATATTCCTACGGCTATACTTTCGATTACAAAACCGGTTTAAAAACCGGTTTAAAAACCGGTTAAAAAACCGGTCCGGACAAAACCGGTCACAAAACCGGTGAAAAAACCGGTTCTCCAAAACCGGTTAAAAAACCGATCCGATCGCTAAATACCCAAACCGGTTTGGAACCGCCGGTTTATGTCCGATCCGGTATTTTCGACTATTAAACCGGTTTCAAACCGGTTTTAAACCGGTTTTTAAACCGGTTCGGTTAAAAAACCGGTCCGGTTGTGCATCTCTAATTAATTGATTATAGTTTTAAATGGGAATATTTTTACACCACATATTTTAATATATTTACTACAATAATTGTATTATTTATACTAAATGACTTGTACAGTTTAGTATAGGCATTAAAAAGTGTGGCACATAAATTAATTCCCTAGTTTTAATAATATGAATACTATTTAAATGATGTAGAGGTTATGTATGAACTTTTGTTTGAATTATAACATTATAATGATTGTTTCTAAAAATGACTATTTTAACTATCTAAACTAGGTGATGTTTGATGAGAACAAAATGATTAAACGTTGAATAATTTAACGATCTGAATGATTAAGAGGTTTGTATAAAACTTGTATTGAATATAAGAAAATTATTTTATAAGAATTCTAACTACTTAATGATTCAGCATATGTTCTATGAAAGAATGATTCAGTAGTTTTGTGCTATTCCATTCAGCATATACTTCATTCAGAAGCGCTAAACAAACACATTGAATGTTGAATGGTTCATCATTCAGCGTTGAATGGTTCCATTAAGCTGCAAACAAACATCACCTAAATTTTTTTGTTTTGTTAGACATCTGAATGACATTGTTAATGATAATGAACTTATAAACACAATGTTTGTTTATTGGATCTTATATTCTTTTACTCGCACTCTTTGCATTACCTCCTTATATCTCTTATTTGAACAAATTGGATATGTCATTGTTGTTATTATATAACTTGTAATTAGGAATTGATTAATGAGAAAGAAAACAATATTTCGCCATAAGCCAGTCAGTTAAAACAATATTATACCCCTCACTAGGAAGAATTAAGTATATGTGTACCACCGAGATACATTTCCATGGAAAGTAGAACATTTGGTGTTTTTAAAACCAAAATGTCTTGTTGGTTTTAATGTTGGATGAACTTTTTTTTATGTATTATGAAATTGTTTTTTGGTATGAAAATACGTATTTTTTGCAAATTATATTTTATTATTAGGTTGGTTTTAATTTTGAATTAATATCTACTTATTGTTAACTTTGAATATCGATCCTTTCTTGACTTTGATTATTACAAAAGAAATGATTTGCATTTATCCGTTGATTGCTACTAAAAAAGAAATTGAGTTATTTGTAAATTCCCCTAGTTATTATCTACAGTCACCAAACAATGTGATCCATTCCATTTACCTACATTTTACTATTTGAATTTCTCCGTATTAAACATGCTAAAAGAAAGAAAAGTTGCAAAAGTAAACAAAATAATTATATATTTTCTGTACTAGCTACAAGCCAATATTATCAATTGCACAAATATGTTTTAGAATCTCTAGCAACAATAAGAAAATTTTGCACTATTTTCTATAAAACCTTCATATTTTATTACTAGCTTCAAAGCCCGCCCGGCTGGGCGGGCATGCTTCAAGAGATATGTAGGAAAATAACAAAATTATTGATACAATTTGAATAACATAACAATCCATATATGTAATGATGAGTTAGTATAAATTTTGATACATGAATTAATGTTATAGGAAATTTAGAGACGAAATAAGACTTCTTTGTAACGACATTTGTTGTTGAATTAGTGTAATTGCATCCTTGTCGCAAAAAATAACTTTCAATCAGTTCTTGTTCTTAACTCTTGATACAACCACATAAAGTTGACCATGTGAGAATACTGGTCAACATAACCTATAGTCAACATAAACAACTAACTCTTCAGAAAAGGTTACAAAAAAAAATAAAATATAATATAAAAAGTCACACACCATTTCTGGCCCGCAGACTCTACCAATGTCTCCAAAGCACACTTCTGCTGATTTTCGAACATCTGCTGAGTTATCCTGATGACAAACAGAAATTAATTTTATAACTAAACTTGTGTATATTAAAAATAAAAAAAATTAATATTTTATTTAAATTAACGAATGCAAATTATTACCAGTTCCAGTAGGCTGAGAACGCTTATTAGCTAGCTGCTTCCACAATTTTATTTACTGCTTTAATAGATTCCAGCATCTGAACACAATCAAAACCCATGTCAATATGTTTCCATTTTTTTATTATTTAATAAAATAAAATAATTTACCTTCCAATCAGAGCTCTCCAATCCTTTCAAAAGTGTTGGTGTTATCTTTCCACTAATATCTTCACGAGGCAAACTATCCAAACCACCACCAGACATGGATACAACATTTGATGCCTTAACAGTATTTGATACTTTAATGACATATCCGAATAAAAAATCAAGTTTGGCCAAACGATATTCAATTCTGATTAACCAGTTATCTTTTTGACAAACTGAATCGTACTTTAATAATAAATTTAAATAATTAAACTTAATAATTCAAAATTGTTAACTTAATTATGATCAGTTTTTGAGTAATTAGTCAAACTATTTTAAAAAATATCAATATAGTTTCAGTTTGGCAATTAATACTCAAACCGAGTCATTCTTATAAAATGAGTAATCAATCATATAATAATTAATTAGAATCCAAACAACTACCACACACATAGTGATTTGCAAAACTAACAAAACATACAACACTTGGTTTTGTGAGAGAGGGGCGATGAACATCTTCAAAAGTGACTCAAACATGAAGTAGCTTATCGAAACGACCCGGTCTTAAAAGTGCTGCATATGAAATTTTTGTCGTCTATTACTATCCCTATTATAGATAATACTAAAAATAAGAATTGTCAAAACTTAGTAAACTGTAACATAAAAATATATAAAAGAAAATGGATACCACAAAAACAAAATAATCATACACAAACAAAAAATTAATTGAAGAAAAATAAAAATAAAAATATTATGGTGTAATGTATCACCTGAGAAACCATACAATCCATAACTCCCCCTGAATCACCAGAAGCACCTCTGGCTAGACTAACAGAATCAAGTTTTACAAAAACTGACAACATATGGTCAAGGTGCTCGAGCCTGTAAGAAAAAAACCTCATTTTCATGTTATGGGGTTTATTTTGATTATTATATCTCTAACGTGTTAAACGGGGTAAATAAAAGAAATAAGATAAATTTAAGAATAAATAAAAGAAATTAGATAAATTTAAGAATTAGGGACCATACGTATAAGCAAATATCACATCAATAACATTGTAACTCAATGACATCTTCTCGGGTGTATGATATTGGACTAACATGGGTATAGCTAAAACCTGCAAAAAAAAAAAAAAAACAATAAATAAAAATCCCATCACAAGATTTAAAAGATTATCTCCCACTTTTAAAATCTTCTTCAAATTTGAATTTTGATGAAGAACAAAGTGATTATCATTGACTTGCAAAATCAGAATCTAGAGTTGCTGGTTAAATAATTTCAACCCGTTTTCTTGAAAATTGGTCAATTTTAGCTATGTTATATTTCAAACGGGTCATTAGTAACAACATTGCGATAAGGATCACACACCACAACATATTCTACAACATGACTTGTTGGCTTCAAAACAAAGTTCTTATTTATCTTTTTCTTTAGTGGACGAGAAAACACAAGTTGCTATATCAACTTCTGATGGGCCAGATAATCGAACAACACCAAATACACAGATTTAATTGTGGTTTCATATTTGAATTGGTTTCAAATTTGTTTGCTTGTACTGCTATATTTACATCTATGAATGTAGACAGTTACACACTATTGCAATTAAGGCAAGCATCAATGCTTACAAATATGTTGGTATTGCTTTACTTGATGTTTATGCAAAAATCACAGTCAAATTAACAAATATTCGCAACAACAATGTATAAAAAGATGATGGCCAAAACATGAAATCTTTGATATGCAAAAAACAATAATATCAACATTTTGCAATATGGAAAATAGGAAAATTAGGACAAGTCAGATCAAAAAAATTTCCTCAAAATCAGTTTGGACCATACATCCTATTCCTAAAGATGATCATTTTTAGCAATGGGAAGATTAAAATTAATCATTTTTAACATCTTTTAATCAAGACTACAAAACATTACTTAAGCAAATATGAAATCATTTTTTACAAAATTAATGAATTTACAATCTGCATTGAAATCTCAAGAACACTAATTCAATTTTTAAGTTGTATAATGCTTAATTGATTAAGCGGGCAAAATATTGGACACTGATTTATCTTATTTAAATGTGAAACTTACCGGCGGTTCCGTCTTCCATGTAATGAATCGCCTAATTTTGATGTTGAAGATGAGATTTCCCATGGGTTTGCTGCCATAAGTTGGTGGTCAAGGTCCTTACCGGCGAATACAGTCGGAGGTAGCTCTGAATCTCCCAATTTTGAGGTTGAAGATGAGATATCCGATGAGTTTGCTGCCATGGTTTGGTGAATCGATAGCATACGGATCGTTAGGGTTTCTCACAACACTTTCATGGAATAGCGGCTGCTTAATTTTGCAGAATAACGATGTGTTTGCTGCCAAGGTTTGGTGAATCGATAGCATACAGATCGTTAGGGTTTTCACAAGACTTTCATGGAATAGCGACTATTGATAATTAATTAGAGTTTGCTGCCAAGAGTTGCTGAATCGATATCATACGGATCGTTAGGTTAGGGTGTAGACGTGAATAGACGGAGGTTGAGATCTAAAGGCAGAGGCAGAAGGTTTACCGGCGGTCGTTGAAGGCAGAGGCGGAGCGGTCGTGAAATTAGGGCGCAGAGGGGATAGCTTCAAATGAAAAGCGTCATTTTGTGAGGAATTGATATGAAAACAGTGGACCAATGGGTGAATTACACCTGGATTAAACAACCAATCAGAAGCGTGCAAAGTGATGATGGTCAAGGTGCTCGAGCCTGCAAGAAAAAAACCTCATTTTCATGTTATGGGGTTTATTTTGATTATTATATCTCTAACGTGTTAAACGGGGTAAATAAAAGAAATAAGATAAATTTAAGAATAAATAAAAGAAATTAGATAAATTTAAGAATTAGGGACCATACGTATAAGCAAATATCACATCAATAACATTGTAACTCAATGACATCTTCTCGGGTGTATGATATTGGACTAACATGGGTATAGCTAAAACCTGCAAAAAAAAAAAAAAACAATAAATAAAAATCCCATCACAAGATTTAAAAGATTATCTCCCACTTTTAAAATCTTCTTCAAATTTGAATTTTGATGAAGAACAAAGTGATTATCATTGACTTGCAAAATCAGAATCTAGAGTTGCTGGTTAAATAATTTCAACCCGTTTTCTTGAAAATTGGTCAATTTTAGCTATGTTATATTTCAAACGGGTCATTAGTAACAACATTGCGATAAGGATCACACACCACAACATATTCTACAACATGACTTGTTGGCTTCAAAACAAAGTTCTTATTTATCTTTTTCTTTAGTGGACGAGAAAACACAAGTTGCTATATCAACTTCTGATGGGCCAGATAATCGAACAACACCAAATACACAGATTTAATTGTGGTTTCATATTTGAATTGGTTTCAAATTTGTTTGCTTGTACTGCTATATTTACATCTATGAATGTAGACAGTTACACACTATTGCAATTAAGGCAAGCATCAATGCTTACAAATATGTTGGTATTGCTTTACTTGATGTTTATGCAAAAATCACAGTCAAATTAACAAATATTCGCAACAACAATGTATAAAAAGATGATGGCCAAAACATGAAATCTTTGATATGCAAAAAACAATAATATCAACATTTTGCAATATGGAAAATAGGAAAATTAGGACAAGTCAGATCAAAAAAATTTCCTCAAAATCAGTTTGGACCATACATCCTATTCCTAAAGATGATCATTTTTAGCAATGGGAAGATTAAAATTAATCATTTTTAACATCTTTTAATCAAGACTACAAAACATTACTTAAGCAAATATGAAATCATTTTTTACAAAATTAATGAATTTACAATCTGCATTGAAATCTCAAGAACACTAATTCAATTTTTAAGTTGTATAATGCTTAATTGATTAAGCGGGCAAAATATTGGACACTGATTTATCTTATTTAAATGTGAAACTTACCGGCGGTTCCGTCTTCCATGTAATGAATCGCCTAATTTTGATGTTGAAGATGAGATTTCCCATGGGTTTGCTGCCATAAGTTGGTGGTCAAGGTCCTTACCGGCGAATACAGTCGGAGGTAGCTCTGAATCTCCCAATTTTGAGGTTGAAGATGAGATATCCGATGAGTTTGCTGCCATGGTTTGGTGAATCGATAGCATACGGATCGTTAGGGTTTCTCACAACACTTTCATGGAATAGCGGCTGCTTAATTTTGCAGAATAACGATGTGTTTGCTGCCAAGGTTTGGTGAATCGATAGCATACAGATCGTTAGGGTTTTCACAAGACTTTCATGGAATAGCGACTATTGATAATTAATTAGAGTTTGCTGCCAAGAGTTGCTGAATCGATATCATACGGATCGTTAGGTTAGGGTGTAGACGTGAATAGACGGAGGTTGAGATCTAAAGGCAGAGGCAGAAGGTTTACCGGCGGTCGTTGAAGGCAGAGGCGGAGCGGTCGTGAAATTAGGGCGCAGAGGGGATAGCTTCAAATGAAAAGCGTCATTTTGTGAGGAATTGATATGAAAACAGTGGACCAATGGGTGAATTACACCTGGATTAAACAACCAATCAGAAGCGTGCAAAGTGATGATGTGTCGAATTCAAATCGGGTCTACCTGCATATATAGGGGAAGATTGTACTCATAAAATGATTGACATGTGGATCAACTAATTATATCTCTAATCTCGTTCGTTGTTTTGGACATTTATGTTGATTAAATGAATATGAATATAAATCGTAATATATTTAGTATGAAGCAATATCAAATGTCTAACAATAATACCATCCAATTATATCAAGGGAGAGGATTCACAAAAACGAAATATTGACAATTATACTATCTTACGTATAAAATAACTAAGTACCTTGTGACTAAAATCTAATACTTCTTTCGTATTCAAATGAATGAATCAATTTGAAGTTCATGTTTTTTAGGCAAAATAAGGTAATAAGAGATTAGTTAAATTAAATTGGGTAATTAAAATGGATGGGGACCCACACTTTTTACTATTTTGTTGCTTTTACAGGAAGATGACAAAAATGAATGAGTCTGCACACCTTTAACGATGTTTAAAAATGTATAAATAAGGATAAATAAGTAATTTTAAATAAAAAAAACTTCCCAAGTAATGTAAAATATTAAAGTGATTCACTTATTTTGATACAACTTAGAAAGGAAAATGATTCACTTATTTTGATACGGAGGGAGTATATCATTATTACTATTTTTCTGACTATAGAATGTTATGCTAATTAACATAATTTTAAAAGCTAATATTATTGTCAAGTAAACAATTAAGAGTAAAAGATAACAACTTTTGACTTTCCTTTTGTAACTTTTGGCTATAAGTCTATAAGATAACACGCTCACATGTATGAATAGCAAAATTTGACTTTATTTGAACAATTTTTGAATGTGTGCTTAAAACAATTTGTATAATTACAAAAAATTTAAAAATAGGAAACACTAACAAAAAAAGGGCCAAAAAAGGAAAAGCAAAATATGACTAATTTGTCTCTTTGTAGGGACAACAATAATTAAACAGGCCTAAAGTGATCAACCTACAAACACAAAGGGGTCTATCTACAAACAAAGATAAACATCAAGGGACTGTTATGTAAATTTCTACAAAATTTGGTGTGAAAAATGTTCTTTCTTTCAGACAAGAACAAGATAGATGCTAGCTGTTTGAATTCACTCTGTTAGAAAACCAAAAATGGTGTCAAATAAGCTGAAAATGCTACCGCCGTTAACGGCGGTGATTCTGGTTATCTCCGCCGTAATTGCAACAGCTGATTACGTCCGGCCACCGGCTCGAGAGACATTACAGTTCCCGTGGGATCCGAAACATTCATCTCAACCTCAACAGGTTTAATTTGCTTTCATTTATAGTTTAGGTTAACATTATGCTCGTGATATTATGCTTTTTATAGATCGATTTGTTTCATAGTTTATAAATTTGTTGATTGAACAGATTGTAAAGTAGATGCTGAAAATATATCTGTATATTTTATGTAGCACCGACTTTACCTTTTTTTTTTGTTTATTTTTCTTCAATTGCTTATTATCTATTAGAAATTGAAGAATCTATTGTCCTGTTTACGTTTATGAAAGCAAAACACACACAAAAATTGTGTATAAATTATGATATTATCGAGTACATTAAAACTTATAATAAGAGCTCATTATACAAGGAGATTATAATTCTGGTAGTCTATAATTTGAAAATTTAGAATTGACAGAGAATTACTGTAACTTGATAGCTAAGGAATCGTGTGCAATTATGCGATTTACAAATAACATGAAATTAAATTGAATTAAAATCGGAAAATTACTTAAATTAGGGCAAATTCAAAGTCTTAGTTGAGGGAAATTGGCTCCAGTAGTTGGGTCAAGCCGTCTAAGTAGTTAGTTAACCCATGTGGAGAATTTAAGGAATATTAATGATATTATAATTGTGGAAATGGTAACTAATATATAGTTATTACAGGTACATATTTCATTAGCAGGCGATAAACACATACGTGTAACATGGATTACAACCGATTCATCATCACCTTCACTTGTACAATACGGAAAATCACCCGGAAAATACAATTTTAAATCTCACGGAGAAACAACTTCTTATAAGTATCTATTCTACACCTCGGGAACAATCCATCATACCGTAATCGGGCCACTCGAGCCCGACACAATCTACTACTACAAATGTGGGGGCCACGGGCCCGAACTCAAACTCAAAACCCCACGGGCCGAATTCCCCGTTACATTCGCGGTAGCGGGCGATTTGGGTCAAACGGGTTGGACAAAGTCAACGTTGGACCATATTGACTTATGTGATTATGACTTGCATTTGTTACCCGGTGACCTTTCGTATGCGGATTATATACAAAAAAGATGGGATACATTCGGGCAACTTGTGCAACCGCTTGCGAGTTTTAGGCCTTGGATGGTTACACAAGGGAATCATGAGAAAGAGAATATTCCTTTTTTTAAAGACGGGTTTGAGGCGTATAATGCCAGGTGGAAAATGCCGTATGAAGAAAGCGGGTCGGGTTCGAATTTGTATTATTCGTTTGAAGTTGCGGGAGTTCATGTTGTTATGCTTGGTTCGTATACGGATTATGATGAAGATTCGGGTCAATATAATTGGTTGAAGGTAAGTTTTGTTATATATTGTTTAAAGATAATAAATGGTTTGAATTATTGAATGTTGGATTAATTTATATGGAAGTTTGTTAAACCGAACCGAACTGAAACTGATAGAACCGAGACCGAAAATGATGAATTTTCAAAACCAAAAAGCGAACCGTTTACATGTTTTCGGTTTTGGTTCAGTTCGGTTTTTTCAGCCTAAATGCTCATCCTTATCCGAGGACTGAACCGAAACCTATAGAACCGAAACCGAAAATGATGAATTTTTAAAACCGAATCGGTTACATGTTTTGGTTTTCGATTTCGATTGGTTTTCGTTTCGGTTTGGTTTTTTCGGCCCACAAGCTCACCCCTATGTAATATGATAAACATTTTTTTACATTTATCCATATTTAGTTACACAATTTATGTTGAATTGGGTCATTAAAAAATGGCTTTATGGCCCGTTAGGGTCATTTGTCAACATGGTAGACTGATGACGTGGCATTACCGAATGACCCAAACATGACTCAAAAGCCATATTTTAATGACATAAATGGGACATAAAAAATGACATGTCACTTGTCACCTCAGCAGGCAATTGACATCTATATTTTTTACTTTTTAGTCTTGTTTAGGTTATTAAAAGATGGTTTTGTGTCCTGTTTTTGTTATATGGCTATCGACATGTCCCAAATGAGACACAAAACCATCTTTTAGTGACCCAATCAGACATAAATTTGTACAATGAGAATGTTACGCAAAAAAAATTTATAATTTTTTGTCCTAATTCCTAAATCTTGGTTGTTTTTTCAATTTCTGGCAACAGGCGGATCTTGCGACAGTAAACCGTGAAAAAACACCATGGTTAATTGCATTATTTCATGTACCATGGTATAACAGTAATTATGCACATCAAGGTGAAGGTGACCAAATGATGGAAGCAATGGAACCATTACTTCATGATGCTGGTGTTGATATTGTTTTTGCGGGCCACGTGCATGCTTATGAACGCACGGTATTTAATATTTTTATATTATTATATTATTATATTATTATATTATTATATGCTAGTTTTATATAAAAATATTATGAATGTGTAACTCTTAGTCTTATTTGGTTCAGAAACGTGTGTATAATGGCAAATCCGACCCGTGTGGTGCTGTCCATGTGACAATTGGAGATGGAGGAAATAAAGAAGGTTTACAAAACAGGTAAGTTGTGTTCTGTAAAATAAAAACAGTTGATCTAAAAATGACGTGGTTGTAACCTGATGAGGTGGCAAGTGACATGTCATTTTCTAGTTTCTTGTTTGAGTCACTAAACACATGGTTTTGTATACCATTTGGGTCATTTGTCTATCTAAATGTCATCGGGTTATCACGTGATTAGTTTGTTAAACGGGACACAAATCTTTTATTGACCCAATTGGACACAAGTTTTAAATTTTGCAACATATTTTTTGTAACCATATTTGACGCAAGGTGCTGTTTAGTAAGCCTCTTAATGATTCAGTTAAGAGGTCAGCCTCTTAATCGGATAGATTCAGAGCGTTTGGTAAGGCTTCTTAATCGGCCTCTGAATCAATAATTCAACATGTTCTGCCTCTTAATCGACAGATGTCAGGGGAAATCTGAATCATTCAGACCTTTGCATCGTTTAGATATTAATCATTCAGATGCTTGGGGAAAAAGTATTTTGGGTCAACCCAACCCGACCCGACCCGTTTTGACCAAACCATATAACTATAAACTTTTGTTAATAGGTACAAGGACCCGTCACCCGAATGGTCAGTATTTCGAGAAGCAAGTTTCGGTCATGGTGAGCTTAAAATGGTCAACTCAAGTCACGCGTTTTGGAGTTGGCATAGAAACGATGATGATGAGCCCGTGAGATCTGATGAGGTGTGGTTAACCTCGTTAGTGAGTTCGGGTTGTAATACCGAGAAAAGAAAAAGAATCTAAAAACAAAAATTATGTTACTAATATTACTAATTAACATTTGTATACGTATCGACGATGTTATTTAGTTATATATGTTGAAAAAACTATATAATTGTTCTTGAATGTTAACTATATGTTTTCTTATATGTGCATGTATCCTTATAATTGCCTACCATGTTTTATTTTATTTAATTATAAAAATCGTTCGTCATTAACAAGTTTATAAATCGTCATTTACATGTGTTCTTATTCCTTTGTTTCATTCTTGGTATAAAATTAACGATAGGTTGTATATATAATCATAAAAATTGACGAGTTTATTAAAAACGTATTCAACTATCAAGTATTCAAGAGGTGATATATGTACGGCAATTTTTAACTTAATATTTAACTCCAGTAAAATCTTCATAAATTAATAACGGATATTTTATTAATTTAGTGAGATATTAATTTATCGATAAATTAATAAATTATTAATTTAAAGATAATATTATTATAAAATCAACTTATTTAATACATATTTACATATTCACATATTCACAGGACCTTCAAAATTCTGCATCACATTCACAAGACCTTCACATTAATGAACTTGTCAAGTTCAATGTACATAGATCTAGATTGATCACTATAAAATGTCTAATGATAAATTTTAAAATCACATCAACTATGGCTTCTAAACTAAAAGGTGTTCAAAAATCAACGATGACCAATCAGCAATGCCTCAACTCTTAAGTGCAATTGAGAGATTTAAAAATCAATATAGATTTGAAGTTCACAAAAAAACAAGTGACTATAGATTCATTTTTTACTTGATAACTCTAGAATTTTAGAATTTTATTTTAGTAATTATTAATTTATAGTTTGGTTGGGACTAATATAATTTACATTAGGATTTCAAAAAAATTATTATCTTATTATTTTATCGATTGGGGTCCGATTTTATACTAGTCCCAAGTTGGGACCGGATAAATTATTAATTTTATCGAAGTTATTAATTTATCGAGTATTAGTTTACGTAGGTTTTACTTTATTGCTTGATATAGTTGTTAGATTAGAATATAGACCCCTCACATTATCCTAAAAAAGTAAATTATTGTGTGATCCTGAACCGGCCCAAAGTGGGTGGGCCGGAGAACAAACAAACCGGCCGAATCTCTAATATACGAAAATAAAATAAAATAAAATAAAATATATGAAGTAGATACAATCGTATATCTCTATATAGTCTCTCAGATTTGCCGCTAGGGCTAGTTTCAGCTGTTCGCCGTCCCTTAAGCAATCGACAAGAGTTCTATAAATCATCGATCGATTCGAGGAAGGTTGCATCCACAGAAACAGTAAGTTGATTCAATTTTCAACTTCGTTGTTACTTGCAATTTCAATTATTCAACAGGATTTCGAAATTCGAATTAGGTTATCTTTCTTATTTTGATTCGATAGCGCTGAATGTTTTAAGTTCCGATGATCGTTCATATGCCTTTATAAGCTGTCAAATTTGTGCTAGTAATTAAAAACATCTGTCTAGCTGATTTTATTGTAGTAAATATGTATAGAAATCACTTGATTTTGACCTCATGAGATCGAATTGTAAGCCTTTTAATGGGTAACATTTTCTCAATTTTGAAGAAAATAAACTTTATATCAAGTTTGTGCAATGTGGCTGTAAAGTGAGTAAATTTGAGCTAAAAAATCGAGCTTGCTTTTCCTTTTTTCGCCCTTATTTTTCATTGGTTCAATTATGATGCTGTAATCTTATAATTGTATGTAGTTAGATTCAAAATCTCTGACAATGGTAACTTTTTATTCTAGTGAATAATGTATAGAAATCAGTTTCTGAGATAGAATTGGTAACTTTTAACAGTTCCTTAATTTTGAAGGAAAAGAATTAAAAACCGAACTGCATACAAAGTATGTGCAATTAGTGTGTAATGTTAGTAGATTTGACAGCAAAAAATCATATTTTTCTTGTTTCATTGGTTCAGTTATGATGTTTTAATCTTATAATTAATTAATTAATTAATTAATTATATATGTATACTTAGATTCAAAATGACAGACAATGGGTCAACAAACAATGAAACCAAAGATCAAAACCTTGAATCATCAGTCTCAATCGATGAATTATCACGAGAAGTTCAAGAAACCTTAACTCTTTCACAAAGACACAAATTTTGGGAAACTCAGCCCGTGGGCCAGTTTAAAGATCTACGTGACACAAATTTACCCGAAGGCCCGATTGAACCACCAACCCCAATATCAGAAGTCAAACAAGAACCCTATAATCTCCCAAATCTATACGAATGGGTCACTTGTGACATGAATTCAGAAGAAACATGTGCTGAGGTGTACACACTTTTAACAAACAATTATGTTGAAGATGATGAAAACATGTTTAGGTTTAATTACTCAAAAGAATTCCTTCGGTGGGCCCTACATCCTCCTGGCTATTACAAAACATGGCATATTGGCGTTCGGGTCAAAAGTTCAAAAAAGTTAGTTGCTTTTATAACCGGAATTCCCGCAAGAATGCGTGTGAATGATGATGTCATCAATATGGCTGAAGTTAATTTTTTATGTGTTCATAAGAAACTTAGGTCAAAACGTTTAGCGCCCGTTATGATAAAAGAGGTAACTAGAAGGGTGCATTTGGAAAATATTTGGCAAGCTGCTTATACAGCTGGCGTTGTTTTACCAACCCCGATAACTTCTTGTCAATATTGGCACCGATCTTTGAACCCGAAAAAGTTGATCGATGTCGGGTTTTCAAGATTGGGCCCGCGAATGACTATGAGTAGGACAATGAAGCTTTATAAATTGCCCGAATCGACTTTGACTCCCGGGTTTAGAAAAATGGAGCTCCGTGATGTTCCCGCAGTGACCCGTTTGCTTCGGGCTTATTTACTAGAGGTGAGTATGGGTCAATTTTGTTTTTGACTTTTTTTCTCGGTCAAGGTTGTAAAGTCGATCGGTTGTACCTAGGCGGTTGACCACCTTTAAGCTAGGGGTGAGCATTTGGACCGAAAAAAACCGAACCGAACCAAAACAGAAAATAATGTAATCGGTTCGGTTTTAAAAAATTCGTCATTTTCGGTTTCGATTCGGTCTGGTCTTCGGATAAGGATGAGCATTTAGACTAAAAAAAAAGTGAACCGAAACGAACCAAAAACATGTAATCGGTTCGGTTTCGGTTTTGAAAATTCATCATTTTTGTTTCGGTTCTATCGGTTTTGAAAATTCATCATTTTTTGTTTCGGTTCTATCGGTTTCTGGACCGAGCTCACCCCTAGTAAAATTAGGTTGGTGGGTACCATAAAATACAAATGATAGTATTTTTATATAATTAAATATTAGCAATATTTTAACAAAATAACTAATTAATCAATAATTATGCAAGAAATTTAACAATGTTCGAAATAAAAAACCATATGACCATAACAAAATAACAAAATAACTAATAAGTCAATAAAAACCCTAAAATTGATATTTTAACTTTTTTAAGTAAGTTTGACTTCCATTGACCTTGACCGATCTGGTCCAATTTTGACCTTGACCGATAAATTTCAACGAGTAACCGCCTAGACCGATTTTTACAACACTCGTTTCATTTCAGTTATTTTGGGTCGGTTAATTCGGTTAACAATTCGGTTTTTGCAGTTTGCGGTTGCACCCGATTTCGACGAACTCGATGTAGAACATTGGATATTACCAAAAGACGGTGTTGTCGACAGTTACGTTGTCGAAAGTCCCGAAACACACAAAATAACCGACTTTTGCAGTTTTTACACTTTACCCTCCTCAATTCTTGGACACCCGACACACTCAACCCTAAAAGCGGCTTATTCATATTACAATGTTTCAACAACCACCCCTTTACTTCAGTTAATGAACGATGCTTTAATCGTTGCAAAACAAAAGGATTTTGATGTTTTTAATGCATTAGATGTTATGCATAATGACGGTTTCTTGAAGGATTTGAAATTCGGGCTCGGTGATGGTAAGCTTCATTATTATTTGTATAATTATAGGATTAAGCATGTTTTAAGACCCTCGGAACTCGGGCTTGTATTGTTGTAGTTCGAGATTTATCGGGATGTTTATTTATTTATTTATTTTGTGTAATGGTTTTTTTCGATTTTGTGTTTTAGAGTTCGATTATTGTGTACTTTGGACCCTTTGGTTGGTAATTTGAGATTATGAATTCATTGACATTTATATTATCCCTTTTTAAGTGATTTTTTGTTTACATTTTTGTGTATTATATTTATTTTTTGATGAAGATGGTCATGCCGAGTATATTTTGTTTAGGGATTAGTTTCTTGTTTTCTTTGTCGATGGTCAATTCTTAGTAGAGCTCAAACTCGACTAATGGATTGGTAATTTTCATCAATAAAATATTTATAATAAATACAAAATATCAAGATTTATGTTAATTGATTCGATACTTTGAGTTCTAACTTAATAAACCGTTTGGTAATTATGTTGATACATATATATTAAAAATAATGCTATTGATATTTGTTATTTATGTTTATATAATGTTATTACTCATTATAAAATAAAACATACAATTCATTATTTTTTTTGTATCATTCATTCATTTTCATTTTTTTTAATCAAGTAATAACAAATAAAATCTGATAAAATTCACAAAATTTTAAGCTCTTCTCGATTAAAAATATGATTTGACCATTTTACCCTTCATTCAACATGAATCTTATTACGTGGCTATTTCACCTAACAAAGAACTTTCTATTTTAAAAAAGGACCAACTAACCAATCCCATCGTGTAGTTGGTGCCCATAATGCATCACTCAAAATGACGATATTACCCCTCATAAATTCCATCAATGGTAGCTATGTGGGAGGAAATTGCATAAATGATGCTGTTCCCTTCCAAATTGTACAAATAATGCTGTTTTGTGGGTCTTTGCAAAAATAATGCTATCCCCTAGTACCACACCCGGATCCCCATCTTTCCCCTCTTACCACACCCGGATCCCACCTAGAATCTGCAACCCGTCTGAACCCGTCTGACCATCGTACTTTTTTGCAGTTTCCCCAAGTCGCAACCCCGGATCCCCTTGGGGTATCCCCGAGCCACACCCCCGGATCCCTTTGGGGTATCCCCGAGTGGCAGGCCCGGATCCCCTTGGGGTATCCCCACTTGGCACGCCCGGATCCCCCCTACACTGCCTATAAATATCACTTCATTATTCCCATACACTTCACTCTTTATTATTATTACTACCCCATTTTTTTAATAAACAATCTCTCCTTAATAGCATAAAACCATGAGTTCATCGAATAATGAGTCTCCTCCGTATCACTACGTGCATGATTCGCCTCGTAATTATGTAGATGAGATTGAGTTCGAGAATTTGATAGCCGAAGATTATGCCGAGATACACGCAGAAGAAACTAATGACGAGATGCAAGTATATTTTCAAAATTACGAGCAGGCTGATTATGATAAACATATTGAAAAGCTGGCTGAAATAGGACCAGATGTTTTGCATCTCTGACAATTTAAAATAAAGTTCGCGAAACATGTAGTAAAAAATCAAAGAATGGTATGCTTAAATCATATAATATTTTTTTTATATTTTTAATATTTGCTCAATTAACTGAAATCATATAATTTTGTTGTATTTCTAGACTATACCTGCTTGGATTGTCAGGCAGCATAACTACCTCTTTCAGGACAAACATTGTATGATAGAAAGAGGAGATTCTCATGAAGTAATGAAGTTGCATGGTTATCCTGGGCAAGTTAAAATGAGTGGTGACTTCAAGAGATTTAAGAATGAAAACGGAATTCTGACTAACGAAGAATGTACTTTTACCATAAATGCAGACTATCAGACTAATGGTAGAAATTTGATTTTTAGTGTTAAACGTGAGAATGAATGATATGTAATTTCAGTTTTAATGTATCACTTGAAATAAGAAACTTTTATTATATTTAAAATTATATTAGTTAAGTACCAATAAGAAACTTTTATTATATTTAATATTAAAAAACACACAACATTTTAAATTATACAATCATTGAGGAGGATTTGTTGTTTGAGGAGGATTTGTTGTCGGGCATTTCAGTCTGTTATGGCCTGGATTTCTACAAATCCCACAAAGTTTTGCCTTTCGTTGGGTTTGCTGGCTTGTACTAGGCTGGTCCATCTCGTTGCGTCGTCTAACATGCTGCCTTCTCCCTCTCTTTGTTGATATTCTTCCTTCACTGGCTAACATTCTCCATTTAGCATCCTTCCAGAGGGCCACATGAGGTAGTGGTTTAAAGGCAGTACTATATTGTTGTCTGTACGCCTCTGTTGTATACGCTATGTTCACAAGTGTTAGCGGGTCGACACCCATATGACCACAAACAGCAATAACATGTGAACATGGAAAGCGCAACGTCTACCACTTCCCACACGTACACCCACGCCTATTCCCTTTTGTACTTATGAAATTGACTGTGTAATCGTTCCCACCACTCTCACCGGTTTGAATCCTTGACTTCACACTGAAAATCTGTTTCACGTAATCAAAGGGCATTACTTCATGAAATGTTGCTTGACGGGTGCGCTTGTTGAAAAGAGTCCACATACGTGAGGGTAGTGGCGTCTCGCAGTTAGACGAGATTTCAGCATGCTTGCTGAATTGCTTGACAGTTTTGATGAATGTGAAGTCAATCAGAGCCTTAATCGGAAGATGCCTAGCTCCACGCAACACATTGTTGTAACTCTCTGCAATATTCGATGTTAGGTTTCCCCAACGTCGGTGGCCGTTGTCTCTAAAGAGGGTCCACTTATCTAACCCAATCTGCTCCAGATACACCCACCCGTCCGCGTCTATAAATTTCATTTCACGTATGGCTTCCTTGTACTTACGCTTTTGACTCGTGCTACCTATGATCCAACACAATTGCTTCATTCGATGGTTCTTGAAACGGCTGTTGAAGTTGCTTCTGATATGCCGTAGGCAGTATCTATGGTATGCATATGGCTCTTTCCAGTCTTCAAGTTCTTGCATTGCATTTAGAATACCATGATGCCTATCAGAAATGACACCTAGCACTCTTGGACTGTCATTTACAACAAAATACCTTAGCTGTTCCAAAAACCATTTCCATGATTCGTTTGACTCCTCGTCAACGATGGCATACGCGAGAGGTAGAATATGATTATTGGCGTCTTTCGTGACGGCAGTCAGCAACTTCCCTTTGTACGCACCTTTTAAAAAGGTCCCGTCTATACATATAACAGGAATGCAATGACGAAAGGCCGCAATTGATGGACCAAATGCCCAGAAAACAGATTTGAAAATTTTCAACGTGGGGTTGTTAGTTGGTTCGACTATCCACTCGACAATTGTGGACGGGTTTGACTTCTTTAGAGCACGAATGTACTTAGGCAACTCATCAAAGTTGCTTTCCCAACTCCCGAATAGTCTCTCTATAGCAATTTTCCTAGCACGCCAAGCTTTGGAGTAGGATATGTCATTCCCATTGTATTCTTTGATATCTGCCAGGATTTGTTTTACAGGGTATGCGATATCTTTACAGACAGAATGAAATATGCGGATGGCTACGACCTTCGCCGTCAAGCATTTGTTATTCGAAGCTCGCACTACCCCACTACAAATGTGCACATTTCTCCATGATCTTAGTTGCCAAAGCCTCTCCCTCTGCTTCTTTATGGCTCGGACGTACCAATTACATAAAGCTGCATTGGGTTGTCTATTACTCTGGGTGCCTTCTGTTTGAGTATCGTCAGGGTTGTTTTCAGCAGAGTTGTTTTCACCAGGGTTGCCACCACCAGAGTTGTTATCTCTAGAGTTGTTAACACCAGGGTTGTTATCACCCTTTTTACGAGTACTGCACCTAGCACTCCACTTTGAAAGTGTGCTTTCAATAACCTTGATCTGCCTAGTTTGTTTTATATTCCAACTCCTCACGGCATCAATCAACTCTTGCTTGCTAGAAAAATACATACCAATTCGAATCTCATCTGGATAATCGGACCTCCAAAAAAGCATATGCTCTTCATCTTCCTGTAATAGGCCTGAATTATCAGCCTCAGTGTCTTCCTGTGTGTCCCATTGACTATAGTCATACAAAGGCATTTGAGGTGTTTGATGAGCTTCATGGTTGCCTTGATCATCACCATCATCATCAGATTCTTCGGATGCTTCAGCGCCATCTGGGTTAAATTCTTCTCTGGTATCGGCACTTCCCTCAGATTGTGGTTCGTCTTCTGATCTGTCGAACTCATGATTTTCATTGTTATTAAAATCTTGATATTGCGTTACTGGCTCTGGTGCGGTACCTAGTTCTACCACTGAAAGATCTTGGAACGCAGATGTGGAAGGACCCGCCATATCAAAACCTTGATAATGCGTTGGCGGTTCTGGTGCTGAAAAATGTTGGAACACAGATGTTGAAGGACCCGCCATATCAAAAGCTTGATAATGCGTTGATGGTTCTTGTGATGAAAAATGTCGGAACGCAGACGGTGAAGGACCCGCCATATCAAAACCTTGATACCGCGTTGACGGTTCTGGTGCTGAAAAAAGCTGAAAAATGTTGGAGTCAACTTGACGGGGTTGGGGCTTGATATACTCAATCTTCACAATAATATCGCCCATGAATTTTTCATTCAAAGAGGCGATGTAATATAAGGTTTGTAAGGATTCATCACTTGTAATTTCAGAATCACAGAAAATTCCGTGATATTCATAACATAATGTAAACCTTAATTTGTATTGATCTTTCGAAACCATAACATGTCTGTAAACCAATTTCTCAAAATCTTCGTAATTATATCTGGTTAGAAAAAGAAGAGAACTTCTGCGCATGTTCACATCGCCTAGTACCGTGCCATTGTCGTAACGAATGTTATCATCACCCCAATATATATTAACAAGGAAAGGGTTCGTTAAAGTCATTTTGAATGGAAAAAAATTCAAAGTGATGAAAGTTTGATTTTTAATTGTGGTTGAAAGTAGTGGATAGTAGCAGACTCTTTAAAGTGTTAAAAAGTCGTTGAAAGTGAATTTTGTTCAGCTTTATAACCCTTTGAATTTGAATTTATAACCCTTTGAATTAAATTTTGCATCTTTATTTGTTCAGCTTTATTCAGAGCCTTTATTCACGGGTATTTATTTTTACCAACTACCCCATTAATCCGATATCTACTCACTGCTTTATTCAGAGCCTTTAAGAATCGGATACCTCTTAAATTAAAAGTGAGATGTGACTAGCCATCGGATCCGGGCGTGGCAGTCGGGGAAACAAGGGGATCCGGGCGTGTCAGTCGGGGAAACAGCGGTATCCGGGCGTGACAGTCGGGGAAACTAGCTTTTTCCTGTACTCGCACAAAGAAGATGACATTTATCCGGACAAAAATAAGTAAATATCCGGACAAAAAAAAAAACTCGAAATACTAAGTGATGTGACCATACAAGGGGATCCGGGTGCTTTAGACGGGGATCCATCGGATCCGGGTGCTTTAGACGGGGATAATACTTAGGTAAAAGACAAAAACACAAATTACTTTTAAGAATCGGATTCTTTAATAGATAGCTGTCTAGCTGTCTACAACTGCGATGGCTATCACTGTCTACTGCAATGGCCTTTAAGTTGAGTAGTTGAAGACCAAAAAACCATGTATTATTTCTATCTCAAACACGAGTAGCTGAAGATCATCTAAAATTTCTATCTATAAATACAACTTTAAAACATACAACTATCACACTCAAAAACTATCGCACTCAAAAAATATCACAACTAAAAATCATCACTATCAGTACTCCCGCCAAATTTTTGTATTTGTAAGAAATGGAGAATGTTGAAATTTTTGGGAGATTGCTGAGCAGTATTTGCCCAGCAGGGTTATGAGACAATTTGGCTTTGTCCAGTTTATTCCTCAACCACCACTCTCAAACAGATACGAACATGAGGACTTACATATTAAGTCTCGTAGAGGGGTGACCGCAAAAAGAAGTTGGAAACGGGAGTTAAGAAATCAAATAGAACATTGGAACAACCGTTACCAATATCTCATCCAGGGCCAATACTCAAATTTTCCTCAAACTGAACCTGGTTATATGACATGGTATTGGCCTCGTACTGTGCTCCATATTACAAATCCAACTCCTGGAGCACAAAACTACTCTCGGTCCTACAATCAGGGCGGAAATTTAAATGTTGCGGTAATAAATAATAATTATAGAATGTTGGAATCGTAATAATGTATGTATTATTTTACATTTAAATAATACGTATTAAATGTATGTAGGTTGACGGGTTAAGCCACGTGCAACAACAGGTGCAAAGGATGATGCAAGAGCAAGATGATCCAGCATTGCATCAGTTTGGGCAGCAAATCTTGCAAACGTCGGGAAATTATTTGCATTATGCACATGGAGATGACCGTCCGACATATTTTTCACCTCATGTGGCACCCGTTACTCAGCCATCCTTCGGCACACAGTTGACTCAGGAGCAAAGACAGCATAGGCCTAGATGGATGCGGCCAAGAGGTGCTCGTCAAGATCCTGAAGCCGGGTCCTCCCACCAGCATAATGCTGGTGGTTCAGGGTCCTCCCACCAGTATCAAAATGAAAATGTGGGAACATCGAACCAGTATAATGCTGGTGGTTCAGGGTCCTCCCCCCAGCCTCAAACTACATATATGGACACATCGAACCAGTATAATACTGGTGGTGTGGGGCCATCAGACCAGGAGGCTTATCGAGTCAATATGGACTTTCTCCAGGGTGGTTCAAGTATGCAATACGAAATGAATACCGGTGGTGACCTATTTTCTCAAAACATACTTAATATGAGTCATATACAGTCTCCTATGGGAGATGATTGGGTAACACCTCCCCAGTATGACAATTTTGGGCAGCATTTTTCTGGAGATAGTATATTTGGAAATACAAATCCTTATTACCATCTCGGAGATTCTAGTCAACCGCCAAATAGAGCTGTTACTCCGGTTCCGGTAAACTTCGGCATCAACTTGAACAACCCTGCAGAAAGTGAAGAAGATGGCGATGGAGGTAGGAGAAGAAGAATAAGAAGACCACCTCCTTGTGGTACGGGCGGTACATTAGTACACCGTCATTAGCTTTTTTTTAAATATAAATGTAATTGTAAGAAAAATATGATATAAATATAAATGTAATTTTTTTGAATGAAAATAGCATTTTGAATATTTTTGCGTTACAAAAAACAAATTTTTTGCATTTTCGAATTATCATAACTCTTTCATTACTTTCTTTTTGGTCTAATTCTTTTTCATATGTTTACGTACTCATCAATACCGCAACTATCTTTTAGAAAGTTAAATCTAAATTACTAAAAAGTGTACTCTATTAAGCTCGAAAGTTAGACATTTATTTTTTTTCGCAAATTTTTTTTTTTTAAGTAATTGATTTTTAAATGACAAGCAAATACAAACATCAAGATTCCATAAATTAATACCAAATACAATTGAAATTTTAATCCAAATCATCAAACAAATCCACGGATCTAAAAGGAAAAATTTCAGGTTGCGATTCTAAAATACGATAGCTGTACAAATCACGAGCCATAAGTTGTCGATAACCCGTAGCAATCTGATTATTATCGACGACTCCCTCTTGCTTGATTGATTTCCCTGTTACCAGATAATGCATAAACTTACAAACAAACACAACAGAGTCTTCTTCCCTTCCTTGAGGTATGCGTTTGGCGAAACCAAGATTCGCCTTAACTTGGGGGTTTCTTTCTTCATAGGAGAAACTCCTTTTAAAACCGGGCAAAACATCTCGCCAACGTTTTAGGGTAGCCTTAAGAACGTCATGGTTTATGGAACGACGACAACTGCAAATTAAAGATGTATCGTTGCTAACAAGATCCATCTGCACAAGCAACCAAACATTATCATTTAAACGTAACGGGATGTATAAGACATCTACGTCCCCCCAAGCGGGGTAAGGTGTCAAGCTGCCATCTGCATATTGTAAAGCATCTGATCCGTGAGGTGGTAAGAGTAGAGACTCAAACTTGGTAGGCATTATTGTCCATCGCTTATATTCTCCAGTTTTATAGCCAACATACCACCGATAACGCATCCATCTTCTAACCCAACAATCTATATGCTGTAATAAATATACAATTATTTTTACCTTTGAGATTTTATTGAAAAATATGGATAATAACATAATTAAATTACGTACCGCACGGAACAAAACAGAGCTGGAATTTTCATCTAACAGGGTACTCCAAAACTCCCTAGGTACCTGCGTACGACCTAAGAATACAATATAGCAAAAGGTTTCATTACCGCGCCTATCCCCGTTCAAGTAAAATTCCTCCACACTCCTGGCCCAACCATACTCCTCAACCAAGTCAATTGTGTCTGGTTGTTCAATACCTATTGAGGAGTTTTGAGTTTGCTGCTCCACAACATGTAATGTCGGTGGAGGCATTTCCCTCGTACGTCGCGACTCCTCCTCCATCGCCCCTTCATAAGCCAGGTTATCCATTTCATGAAGAGTACGTTGCATCTCTTCCATGATAAGTCGAAGCTCACGGGCTCGAGCTTGTTCACGCATTAGGTCAACTCTCTCGTCTAACATCTCAAGCTGTAGATTAAGTTCATAGATTAAGGCTTTTTGACTTCGCCACATCGTAATAAAAAATGCTACTTTATTTAAGAAATGGGGTAAATGTGTAGGAAGTGTTTTGGTAAACAATAATAAAAAGTGAAGTGTATATATATAAGACTGTGTCGAGGGGGATCCGGGCATGCCAAGTGGGGATACCCCAAGGGGATCCGGGCCTGCCACTCGGGGATACCCCAAGGGGATCCGGGGGTGTGGCTCGGGGATACCCCAAGGGGATCCGGGGTTGCGACTTGGGGAAACTGCAAAAAAGTACGATGGTCAGACGGGTTCAGACGGGTTCATACGAGTTGCAGATTCTAGGTGGGATCCGGGTGTGGTAAGAGGGGAAAGATGGGGATCCGGGTGTGGTACTAGGGGATAGCATTATTTTTGCAAAGACCCACAAAACAGCATTATTTGTATAATTTGGAAGGGAACAGCATCATTTATGCAATTTTCTCAGCTATGTGGACCATATAGCTAGGGGTAATTTCGACCAAAAAATCTTACCGCGGTTTTCTAGAAACATTGACCCTCAGAAAAGTCTTTGTGGAGTTTATCAACAACGACTCCATCAAATTTAAATAATCAAATCAAAACCTTTTTAAAAAGTTTCGATCTTGATCACTAAAAACCCTGTGTTCTTCCAAATCTCAAATCTTGTTTCAAATAACAAAAATCAAACCCTTGAAAAAGTTTCGATCTTGATCAGTAAAACCCCCAATTCCATTCCGTAAATCTCCCAAAATCTCATAATCTAATTACAAAATGCATGATTTTTGCTTTACAATTCCGTACGGAATGATAGTGTTTTGTGGTGGGATTATCGGGTTTGCAAGAAAAGGTAGTACGACGTCGTTAGCTGGTGGTGTGGGTACTGGATTATTGCTATTTTTTGCTTCGTATCTCACTCTTAATGCTTTCCATAAGCGAAAGAATTCATGGTTTGGATTGATTCTTGAAACTGGTATGTAATTTTATTTTATACGATTTTTCAGAAATATTTGGTAGATCCAATATAGTAATATCAAGATTATGTTTCAAAAATGGTAACTTTCATAAAATAATGTTAAATTTATGTATAATGATGGTAAATGTGAAGTATAAAGTTTATTGCTTGATGAAGTTTTTAGTAAAAGATTCTCTAAATCTTTTAATGACCTAATTGGAATGAGAAATTTGTACAAAACAATACCTGCAAATGGTTGTCTTGGAATTAGTTGGTTACCAGAAAAACGAAATTTTGTACAAAATAAGGACAAATGTAACATAAAGACGAAAAAAAGAACCCAATTTGGGGGGGAAAAGATTATGTATATATACAGTATATTGGATCAAGATGAAACAAAAAGGTTATTCGTGCATAAAAAAAAGGAGTGATATTTCAACCACACAAATTAATTCCTATACCACATTTGTGCTTTAGTATAGTTGTAGTGTCTGTTTTAAAATCTGTATAGTGTGGTGTAGGAAGTAATATTTGTGGTATGAATATCAATTCTCATAAAAAAATAGTGAACTGAAGGTACAAAATTAAGTGAAGGATATTCACAAAATTAAGTTTACCCTAAAATTTTCGTATGGTGTTTTACATGATAAAATTACATTACATTGGTAGTCCTTTTTTGGAAGTTTTTTGCATATACTGTCTTTTTCCGATGTAATTTTAAATGCATATTATCTGTGTACTTTTTTAACAAAACTTTTAATGAATGTTGGCCTAAAGTGCAAAAGGTTTCTAAATAAGGAATACTAGTGTAAATTTTTAATGTAAAGAACCATAGATGAAATTTAGTGTAAACTCTTTATTTTTTTAATATAAGCTTACTTTTACCATAGTTAATTATGTGCTAGGATAAAAGAAGGAATTTATACCATTATATTACTGCAAAAAAAAAAAAAAAAAAAAAATCCTTTTTTGTTTATATATTGTAATTATTATCTCTTTTTATTAATTTATTCTTAATCAGTTATTGCTGCTGCTCTTACATGGGTTATGGGACAAAGATACACTGAAACTGCTAAAATAATGCCTGCTGGTGTTGTTGCTGGTATCAGGTATTATAACATATTTTTGTCAATTTATTTTTATGGAAAATGCAATTTTCTTGAAATTATGTTAATTATAACTGTCTTTCTTACACCTGTTTATTATTCACAATATTTTATCAACTTGATGACGTGGCGGTAGGCGGAAAAACCGAACAGTCCCAAAAAATGGCACGTCATTCACTTGCCACCTCAGCAAGTTACCTCCATGGCATCAAGTTATCAGACATAAAATTTGCAAGGATAAATGTGAAAGCATTTTGTTATATTTATGGAAAAGAGAAGTTTATATTTCATTTTTCTAGTGAATCTATCTCAAGTTTTATTTTTATTTTGCAGTGGAGTAATGACAACATTTTATTTATACAAAATTGCTACTGGTGGTAACCATTTTCCAGCCAAGACTGAATGATTTGAGAACATTAATTTAATTTTTAAATTTAGTTTTTATGTTTACTATTTGTAATTTTCTTGTATATTTGATGATTATTGTGTATACTGTTTTAACTAAATCAGAATTATGTTGTCCTTCTTTATTCACATATATTATAGATGTTATAGTATTCGACTTCTTCATTAAAACCACCAATCTATTAAAACTTTCATATAGGGTACCCAAACCCAAGTATGTAACTTTTTCCCTTTATATCAATTACGAAAAAATGTCAAATGAAAAAATGCCAAATGTAAGACAAAGATAAATATTTTGTTTTTTAAATAAGGTTAAAGGCATTTTCATTATTTGGCTCGGTTTTTGTCACACTTCTACATTTTGACTGTTGACGCTCTAATTTACATTACTATTCATTTGTATATTTATTATTAAAAAAAACGTTTAACTGAACAATATTTACACGCTGCAAAATGTAACTACAGAGTACCCATAATCACATTATACATGTACCTTTTATCATCTATAATGCAATTACCTTACCTTTTACTTCATCCGATTTAAAATAAGTGATACACTTTCCATATTTGGATGTATCAAAATAAGTGATACACTTTGAAAACTTACCTTATTTAGTAAAAAGTAGTGGGACCCACACCCACTAACTATCTACTTTAATAAAATGAAATAACATCTTTACCCTTACTTTTACTTTTAAACATCATTTAACCTCACTTTATTCCAAATTTGTGAGACCCATTCCCCACTAACTATCCAATTAATCTAATTTAATTATCATTATCATATTTTGCCTCAAAACCCGTGAAACCAACAATGTATCAGTTATTTTAAATCGGAGGAAGTATTATCCAAGTTTTCTTTAAATCCTATACAATAGAGTTTTTTCAAGAAATTATATGTTTCTAGATATATAGATGAAAATGTGCAATTATGACCACAAAAACATAAACGATACCAACATCACATAAAACAAAATAAAACGATACCAACATTACTTACTAGATTCCTAATCTTTACGGAAGTTAAGGTTTTAGAAACTTAAACAAGGTAGCTTTTTTTTCTGTGAAACGATAAACAAACTAATTCTAAAACTACAAGATCTAATTGACGATTTCTGATTTCGGGTCCAACTGTTGAACAACTTACATCCTGCCCGAAATACCTTACATGCTGCCCGACTGACCGGTTTTTTTGGCTCATGTATTGTAGCCGCCAGCTGGATGTCCATTTCGAGCACCTTGATCATCACCAATATTCTGCTGAACAGCCTAAAGTCAACAGTCAACATCAGCATCAGAATCAAAGTATATGTTAGTTGTGGGAAAATGGGCGGGTTAGGTATCGGGTCAAAACGGGTAATTTTTAGCATGGGTGGGTTGTCGATTTAGGTTTGACCCGAATCACATTTCTCCAAAAAGTTTTGCATTTTCTAGAAACAACTAGATTACTGACCAGCGTATCTTTAGTATAGTTCACAAAATATAGATGAAATATTTAGTTTCCAATACAATAAGGTAATAACAAAAATAAAAACAATTGTTAAACATATTATATATTAACGTATGGCATTGCAAATGAAAATTTACTAAAATGGTAACATAATAAAATGATTAAAATCCATCTAATAGAATATAAAAATAGATAAGGTAATAACAAAAATATAAACAATTGTTAAAACATATTATACATTAACGTATGGTATTGCAAACGAAAGTTGACTAAAATGGTAACGTAATAAAATCAATCTAATAGAATATAAAAAAACCTTTTAAGTATTTTATATTAATGTAAATTTGATCGTTAAAAATATCTATTTTAATGTTTAAATTTTAAATACTATTTACTTATGAATTTCAAATTATGGAGATAACATTGCCGAAATCGACCCGTTCATAAGTAATGATGGGTCAAATTTTAAGTGTTTATAATTTTGGTATTTATTAAAAATAAAAAATAAACAATTTGACCATTACATTTTACCTGCAAAAGCTCTGTCATTCTCCCGGTCCCACCTTGCATAACAGCTCCCATAACTGTTGGAGCTTGAAAATGATGAACCGTGTGTCGAGTTTGTAACGGTTCAATAAAAAGCGGTTGCTCATTCATATCCCCAATATCTGGTTCACTCTTCACAACCCGATCCTGCACATCGGTTGACTTTGTTGACTTTTCAGTTTGTTTTAAAGGAACGTTTTCATTACCCGAACCCGTTGGTGTGACCGTAAACTGTGAGCTAGTTTGTGACTCAGACGGTTGACTTGTTGACCCGTTTGGCTGGTAAACCGCTAACGGTAAAACCGAGTGAACGGGCTTCCCTTGTGTGGCCCGTAGATGAGGTGCGGGTTGGTTAGTTGATAAACCGTTTGATAAGTTAATCGGTTGTAAAACAACCGGGACCACGGTTCCTCTTGGACCGACAGGCGGGCCCATTGTGGGCCCGCCTGATGATGAATATGTGGGCACGGGCCCAACATCGGGCCCGTTCCCGACATAAGTAACGAGTTGCATATTTTTCTCTTTTGAACGCCGTTTTCGTCTACGTTTCGGTTGGAGATCTGTCGGGAATGGGATTTCGGCCCGTTTGATCATCTCTGCGTGTGGTGCCACGTCATTTTCGGGTGTCACGGGTGCAGTATGACCCGGTTTGAAAACCGCACCCCGTAATGTGATATTTGAATTCCCGATTCTAACCGCGAGTAAGAAACCAGCATCAAAAGTTGCTTCAACAACACCGGTTACGGTTTGCCCGATCATCACTTCGTTCGGGTCGTTAATCGGGTCGACCCGTTTGGTGGTGGTGGTGTTTGAGTGTATAAAGCCAGGTGGCATACGGGCAGATGCTTGTGATTGTGAACGGGCTTTTTGTGCTCGTCTTTCGCTAGGGTCTTTTCGTGGGCGGCCCCGTTTTCGTTTTTCGGGCACGTTTAGTGACATATCAAGCCTTACTTCTTGGTTTACTGGGTCCATCTTTAATAATTTAAAGCTATAATCTGCAAATAAATACATAAAATTAAAAAAAAAATCATATCGTATATCAAAATTCCATAAATAGCATGCTGAAGCAGACGTTCATATGGAAATTTGAGAAACAATTAATCTAAGCTATTATACGTAAATGTAGAGATACAAAAAATATAGAAAATCGAGCTATTGCTATTGAAAAATATTTATTGCCAACATAAACATTGCTACAAGTAGAAACTGTGTGTATACGACTAGTCAACTGTACATCATTATGAATTATGAGTCTATGGTAACAAACCATCAGTAACAAAATACGTTGGTCAATACTTTGGGGGTGTTTGGAATTGTATTTTACGGCGGTTTAATTTATAACCTTTAACATAATTGGAGATAATCCAAACTATAACCATAAAGTAGTTTAATTTCTATTAACTGATAACAAGTAGCTTCCCTCTGTAAATGACTAAATGGGAAAATCATATTCAACTATACAAGCAATAAGCCTCCATATAGATCAAAGATATTTAAACTCATTTAATCATATATAAACTGATTACTAAATCAATAATTACACATTTATTATTTCGATGTGTTGTATAAGTACCTAATTATATTTATTTGTTTCTTTTAATGCATGCACAAATGCACAATTCATCACAGAATCCGGATTCAGGATGTTAAGACCAAATCGCATTAATTAAACATCCAGTGATTAAAATTCAGATGTAAATTTAGACAAACAACGAATAAATGAAGACGAAATAACATCAGAGAAAAAAGTCAACCATACTCGCACCAAAAAAATCAGTATCAACGATGGAGTAAGATGCAAACTATCACATTTCCATATAATAAACGAACAAAAACACAAATTTCACTCACTTAAACTGCAAATTACGTCTTATCGAGCCTCCTTCCTGCTAAAACTCATTCATCGGTGCATAAATCTGTGAAATACACAAATAATCATGTAAGCAAATGCATAAATTATCAACATAATCGTCGAAATGCAGGAACAAAGTAACTGGTAGACATTATATGCTGGATAATGTGATGTAGATTGAATATATGGCCGTACCGTTAGGGTTTTGGAGGATCGAAAACGGGATTGATTCGGTGATTTGAAACCCTAAATTTTCTGTGTTGAGAGTGAGGAGACTGTAGACGGTGACTCGGAGCTAATTACGGCGTTTTTATTAAGAAAAAATATCGATAATTTCGTGCTTCTAATTTTGGCCTGACATTTTTAAGGATACAATTGTGTACTTGCATCCTTCAAAAAGTAGGTATTTGTATGTTAGTCCTTTCTCAATGTAGTAAATACGTTTTAGTCCCTATAGTTTGACGAAGAGTTGTGTGATGGTTTTGTTAAAACCTAAGTTTTTTTTTTAAATCCAGGTTTCAACTCGCTTTGCAAGCCGATTAAACATAGGGCGACCACACAATTTGTCGGTAATCTGGAATCAGCACACTAATGTATATTTTTTTTTCTTATAGAGATTAACCAGTGACCTTCTAAGAATTTCATCTTTATGCACACTAAATTCAACGATTATGCTACTATCCTTGTAGTTAGCATAAGATAATGCCATTCCTTAAACTATTAACATATGTCCATATTCGTACACAGTCGTGCGATATCTGAGTAATTATTAGCCTTCACGGAGTGTTGGTAATAACCTATAAACTTATTACTTACATCTAGGTATCTAGCTATCGATACTTGATGTAGTCGTTATACACATGTATACGTTTTGGTTTACCTTTTATTATTAGTGTTTTACCTTGTCGAGGAATGATTTTTAACGTCTTAACATCTTATACTAGTTGTTGAGATTTTTGATGGATTCGGTTTAATGATCTTCAATAACATGAACTTTCCAAAATGACAAACCCTTATCATGTAGTATGATGCGAGTCATAAAGTGGGGAGACCTTGTTTTATTACGCATTTATTACACAACTAGGTCAAAACTAAAAACCGAAACAAACTAAAAATATCCCAATCCGGATTCAAAACCGGATCGGATTCGGTCATAATTGGTCAAAAACGAATCGGATTAGATCAAAACCAGATTCAAAAGAGGATTTGATTTTTTTATTTTTTTTGTGCATTTCCACCACAAAATCACTTATAAATACCCCGTTGAATAGTAAATCCGTTCTCAACGGATATATGATAATCCGGCTCCAAACCGGTTCCCCATTATCCGGATTCCAAACCGATATTTGTTTCCCAAAAGGCCAAAACAGTTTTGCTCGCGGATACACAAACCTATCAAAAGCCGAAGAATTCAAATCCAACCCGATCGGGTATGCTTCGATCCAATTTTGAATCACAAATCAGTTGTTGAAAATTTTCCCCACATATAAACCATTTCATTTCATTGGGCCGACCCACACACGTCTTTTGGGCAGCATTATGCTAAACTACGTCGTTCTGAAAGAATAAGAAAGTGTTGAAGTTAGTGGACAACCACTAATTATCCGATCATCATAAACCCTCACTCACTAATAACGCCGCCGTGTCATACAACCAAAACGTCCGTCGAGTCAACACCTCCACGAAACCGTCGCCGTCGTAGCTTCAATTTCATCGAAATCGTATTACAGATGGATGAGGTTTCAAATCACTAACAATTTAAGCTCAGCTTTGAATTACCGGAGAGCAGTCGCGTGTTCCGTTTCATCAATTTGGTCGGTACCGGCTCCGGCGGCGGAATATAATAAACTTAGGATTTGTAACTGGAATAGTGTTTTACGGAGGTTTAATCTATCGACTCTTGCTTCAGTTCGAGATTTGAAGAAGAGTATGGGTTCGGAATCGGCAGCGGAAATGGAGTGGCCGGCGAATAAAGTTAGGGATACTTTTGTGAAGTTTTTTGAAGAACGGAATCATGTTTATTGGAAATCAAGTCCGGTTGTTCCTGTTAACGATCCCACGCTTCTGTTTGCTAATGCTGGTTTGTTAATTTCTTCTCATTTCAGTCATTTGATTGATTGTAATTTTATTGAATTTGATATTCTGGCGTAATATTAGCTTAATTACATACACTGAATTGTAATATAACAACTAATATTTGGAATTCAGAAACTGATAGTGTGATCTGATTATCTGAACATGTGTATATCAATAGTGAAATTATTTCGGGGAAGTTGAGTAATTAAACACAAATTTACAATAGATTATACCGATTAAGAGATTGATTTTAGATTTTGCAGCTAACTGATTATCTAAATCTGATTATTTTGATCCTAAATTTTCAAAAACCATAATCATAATCAGTTTACATGAACACTAATGCTAATTACTGATTGTTGCAACTGCATTTTACAGGTATGAATCAGTATAAGCCTATTTTCTTGGGTACTGCTGACCCTAACACTTCTTTGAGCAAGCTTACACGTGCTTGCAACACACAGAAATGCATTCGAGCTGGTGGAAAACATAATGATCTTGATGATGTTGGAAAAGATACTTATCATCACACCTTTTTTGAAATGCTTGGAAACTGGTCATTTGGTGATTATTTTAAAGAAGAAGCTATTGGTTGGGCATGGGAGCTTCTCACAACGGTAATATATTTTATTTTTATTTTAATCTCATTTTTCCATTACACTTGCTAAGTATACTTTGGAGTTTTCATGGCTTAATATCATAAAAAGTCAACATATATTCCCATTTTGTACAGGAATGTCCGCGAACCTAATTTTTACATATTTTTAAATACCTAAATTTGTTAGATTTATTCAAACTCTGTAAATTGTACCTAAAGTCCTTTAGCCTAATGTTTGTTAAATTTTGAATTTTCCTGTTAAAAAGTACACCGACAACCCTTTAAAATTACACGGGTAGTCCTTGTTCTCATAAATATTTAACACTGTTGGTGCAAAAGGTTTCCAAAAAAGGACTACTACCATTGTATTTTTTTATGTGAAGGACCATATGTGAAATTTTGGGTTACAATGAGGGACTATCCTTGTAATTTAGTCTTATTAGTATTAACCCTTTATTTTCTCATGTTTATTTGGCTCTTGCTTATTGATATACAGGTTTTTAAGCTACCTACTGATCGAATATATGCTACTTATTTTGGTGGTGATGAGAAATTGGGACTTCCTGCTGATAATGAAGCCAGAGATATTTGGCTTAAATATCTGCCAGCTGCACGAGTTTTGCCTTTTGGCTGTAAAGTTAGTTTTTTAATCATTTATAACCCAGTGTAATTTGAAACCAAAAAGAGCTAATTAACTAATATTTGATTATTCATTTTTTTTATTAGGATAATTTTTGGGAGATGGGTGATACTGGACCTTGTGGACCCTGTACCGAAATACACTTTGATAGAATCGGTGGTCGTGATGCTGCAAATTTGGTCAACAATGACGACCCTACATTGATTGAAATATGGAATAATGTGTTTATTCAGGTAAATATTTTTTCTAATTTTTGTTATTTTTTGACTTTGTTCTTGATTTATTAATTTTTTTTATTCTATAGTTTAACAGGGAAGCTGATGGTTCCTTAAAACCTCTACCTGCAAAACACGTGGATACTGGAATGGGATTTGAAAGATTGACTTCAATTCTTCAAAACAAGATGAGCAATTATGACACTGATGTTTTCCTACCTATTTTTGATGCAATCCAACAGGTAATATTAAGTAGAGTAAGTTACAAAATGGTCCTGTTCTCACTTAAAAAAACCAAAATACCCTTGGCCATATCCATTAGTCTTTTATACATTATGTAATTATATTAAAACAAATAAAAAATCTAAAAAATGAAAAAAATACAAAGGATAAGGGTAGGTTTGTCAACATTGAAAGAAAATTTGTTGGAAGTCGGATGGACCATTTTTGTAATTTACTACATAAAGTATAAACACACACTCAAATAATTATTCTTTATTACATTTGCTAGTTGCAATATGCATTTATTTGACTTTTGTTGACTGATTTTTGTGTAGACAACTGGTGCTAGACCATATACAGGCAAAGTGGGACCCGATGATGTGGATGGAATTGACATGGCGTATAGAGTTGTTGCTGACCATATTAGAACTCTTTCATTTGCCATTGCAGATGGTTCCTGTCCAGGTTCATATTATAATTTAAAAAACAATTTTTTATATAATTTTAATCTCATTTATGATATTAATATATTATTTCTGTTTTACAGGAAATGAAGGGCGTGAATACGTTCTGAGACGTATTCTTCGCCGAGCTGTGCGTTATGGAACAGAAGTACTGAAAGCACAGCAAGGATTTTTTAATGGGTAGATTTTTATAATTATGGTTATATACTTATAATAAAGATTGTTAAATCAAATATAATGTGCCTTTTTTGTCATGATGAATTTAGATTGGTTAAAGTTGTGGTGGATTTAATGAGCCATGTTTTTCCTGAATTAAAACAACAAGAAACACGAATTAGAGAGATTATAGCTGAAGAAGAAGCAAGTTTTGGGAGAACTTTACTTCATGTAAGCTTCATTCCATTCATGTTGCTTAGCTTATTCTCTGTTTTGCATATTTATAGAACCAATTATTATTATTATTTAAAATTGTATTGGTCGTAAAAGAAGAACTAAAATGTTTATTGTTGTCTACAGGGAATTGAGAAGTTTAAGAGGACTGCTCAAGATGTCAAGGGAAAGATCTTTAGCGGACAGGCAAATTTTTTTAAAATTTATTATAATAATAATTATGTTAATATAATTTTTTTAATTGTTTAGATTCTTAGTATTATGTTTCGTACCTCATTTTTTAACAAATCTTTTGGTTGCAGGATGCATTTGTGTTGTGGGATACTTTTGGATTTCCATTGGATCTTACTCAGGTGTGGATTATTATTATTATTATTATTATTATTATTATTATTATTATTATTATCAATATTATATATTTAGTTATTTACTTTTAATCACAATATTTTATTGTACTACAAACATATATTTTCTTATTTCAGTTGATGGCAGAAGAAAGAGGGTTGATTGTTGATGTTGATGGTTTTAATACTGCCATGAATGAAGCTAGAGAAAGATCAAGGAACGCCCAAAATAAGGTTAATCATTATTTTTTTCTTTTCTTATTTTTTATTTATGTTCATAAAAATGGTAATTAAAATGGTTTAGAATTTACTAACTTATATATTTTGTGACAGCAAGCTAGTGTCACTATTGTGATGGATGCAGATGCAACTTCAGCACTGCATAAGAAAGGAGTGGCTCCAACAAATGATAGTTTCAAGTTTACATGGTTTAAGGTATGCCTATATATATATATATCTTGCCAGCTCATTATTAATTATATATTTTATTTTACGTTTTTAACACTATAATTACCAAAATAGGCTGCCCAGAAACTCGTGTTTACCAAAATGAATCTTTAAAAATTATAATTAATTGCTATTTTATTCATGTATCATAAATTTTACATATTGATAAATTTCAGGACCACAAAAGTGTGATAAAAGCCATCTACACAGGCAGTGAACATGTGGAAAATGCTCATTCTGGTGATGATGTTGGTATAATTCTTGAGAGCACAAGTTTTTATGCTGAGCAAGGTGGTCAGGTTTGTGCTTATTATATCCTCCAAAATACATGTATTTATACGTATGTATATATGTATGTATGTGTGTATATATATATATGTATATTGTAAAAGCATGTGATCTGACATGATTTACTGTTTTTTTAGATTTTTGATACTGGATTACTTGGAGGTCCCTCTGGATCATTTGAAGTTTGTAATGTTCAAGTTTATGGAGGTTTTGTTCTTCATCTTGGTAAAATTTCTGGGAAATCTGCCAAATTTCATGTGGGCGATGAAGTAATTTGTAAGGTATAAAATATAATACTTATGGTTAAGGTGGTTGGCGGGTCGATCAGGTTGGGTAACGGGTCAAAATGACCCGTTCATATGCAAATGGGCCACCAACTTATGGTGAACTAAATGTCTTGTTTGACTTTTGTTTGTTATAGGTTGACTATGAAAGGCGCCAGCAGATTGCTCCTAACCATACGTGTACACACATGTTAAATTTTGCTCTCAGGGTAATATTCCAAATATTACATTTAATTTGTAATTTTCTCAAATTCATAACATTACAATATATATACATATTTTGCAGGAAGTTCTTGGGGATCATGTTGACCAGAAAGGATCCATTGTTCTTCCAGAAAAATTAAGATTTGACTTTTCCCATGGTAAGCTTAATTAATACTTGTATTTTATTTTATTTTCTTTTCTGCCGTTTATAATTTTTTTTTTAACAGGAAAGCCTGTAAAACCGGATGATTTACGTAGAATCGAATCAATTGTGAATGAACAAATTAAAGCTGAACTTGATGTTTCTGCAAAGGAGGCAAGCCTTGCTGATGCAAAGAGAGTAAACGGGCTACGGGCTGTTTTTGGTGAAGTAAGTGGTCTGATGAGTTATTATATGTTGGTAAAAATACATTTTAGTACCCTGAATCTGGTTGACTAGGTAATCAACTTGACAAAATAGTTGATTTAGTACCTTGACTCACTAATTTGGTCTTGTTGTCTCACATGATTTGCTTATAATATCTATATCTATATATGAAGATGAACGTATATTTTTCAGTCTGTCAAAATCTCCAATGAAAGTTAACTCAAGTAATATAACGCAATCAAAATAATTCGTCAAAGTACTAAATCGGTCATTTTGTCAAGTTCATGGTACCATGTTGCATCTTTAATAATTCAGGGTAGTAGAAGACATAGTCAGCCAAGTTGCAGGTACTAAAATGTATTTTGGCCTTATATGTTCTATTAGAGGTGGTTAAATAATTAAACCCTTATTTATTTACATATTTGACCCGTTACCAATGAAATACAAACCGACTCGACCCGTTTTGTTGGGTTGAAATCTCAGCATCTGACAGCTGTTAAATATATATAGGTGTATCCTGATCCAGTTAGAATTGTTGCAATTGGTAGACAAGTGGATGATATGTTAGCTGATCCTGAAAACGAAGCTTGGTTATCCATTTCTGCAGAGCTTTGTGGAGGTACCTCCTATTATTATTATTTTATTAAATTATCTTTTTTTTTTTAATTAATTTTTTTTTTGTAAATATAATTAGGGACCCACATTTCAAATACACGAGAGGCAAAGGCATTTGCACTTTTATCTGAAGAAGGAATTGCTAAAGGGATTAGAAGAGTAACTGCTGTAACAACTAACTATGCTTTTGAAGCTATTAAAAAAGCTTCTCAACTTGAACAGGAAGTTGATCTCGCATCAAACCTCAATGGAACCCTTCTTGAACAGGTTGGATCTTTACTTTAATTTTGGAATGGGTAAACGGGTCGGGTTGTGATGACCCGTATTATTTATTTATTTATTTTTATTTAATGTTTCAGAAAGTGACATCTTTAAATGGTCAAGTAGAATCTGCTGCTATTCCATCAGCAAAGAAAGCTGACCTCAAGGCAAAAATCTCAATCCTTCAGGTAACATTCCTTACACTAACTAACTATGTGTATTTTCACAGTTTCACACACTATTTATTACTTAATTAATTAATTAATTCAGAATCAAGTAATAAAAGCAAAAAAGAAGACTGCTGAAGAAAACATACAAAAAGCAGTTGAAGCAGCAACTAAAGCAGCAGAATTAGCTTCTTCTGAAGGAAGATCATTTTGTATTTCACATGTTGATGTCGGCTCAGATACTGCTGCTATTCGTGAAGCAGTTGTAAAAGTCATGGAACAAAAGGTTTGTTACAATTTATTTTATATTTTTCACTAATTTACACTTTTGGTCCCTGTGCTTTTCCATTTTTACAGTTTTTGTCCCTAGGCTGTTAGATTTAGTGATTTACCCTTTTAAATATCACAATTATAGTCTCTACAGTTTATAATTAGGTTCTTTTATAGTCCCTATAGCAAAACTTCTTTATTATTATTTTGTTTTAGTATTTACAGTATTTTTAATATAACAAATGAAAAAGAAAAAATAGAAAAAAGAAAACAAAGATCTATAAATAATTAACAAGATTTTGTGTGACTATATAGCGTAGTATGATGATTTACAAGTGGAAATTTGAAGTGAACTAAAAACAGTTCATTTGAAGTACAGGGAGATCATAGAAGAAATAATATATAAAACTATAAGGACTAAAAGTGTGATTTCTTAAAGGGTAAAATGGTCATTTATAAAGATTCAACAGATGTTGTTTTATATCTAACAGCCCAGGGACAAATTTAGTGGGGAAAAGAGACAACAGGGGCCAAAACTTAAATCAAAAGTTATTTTTTTTAATATAAATATTTAAATATTCTGGAAATGTTTTTTGTTGGTGAATAGGGAATGGCGGTTATGGTATTTAGCACTGATGAACAATCAAAAAAGGCGTTAGTTTGTGCTGGTGTACCTGAAAAAAGTGATAAAAGTAACAATTTGAAGGTTGTAGAGTGGTTAAAGGCGGCATTAAAGCCACTAGAAGGCAAAGGTGGTGGTGGGAAAGGCGGTCTTGCTCAAGGCCAGGTATATCTTTTTTTTAAATATTCATATAATTAATTAAGAGGTAATTTTTTTAAAAGTAATTATTTAAATGACACGAGATAAAAAAATATAATTATATAAATGACACGAGATGTATTAATGATCCTAACCAACATACCTTATTTTTTTCACGTTATATATCAATCATAACCGAAACCGATAATGATGAATTTTCAAAACCGTTGGTTTTCGGTTCAGTTCTGTTTTTTCAGCCCAAACGCTCAGTATTAGGACCTAAACCCAAACCGATAGGACTGAAACCGAAAATCATTAAATTACAAAACTGAAATCGAACCGATTACATGTTCTTTGTTTAGGTTCGGTTATTGTTGGTTTTTTGTTCGGTTCGGTTTTTTCAGCCCAAATGCTCACTCCTAATGATGATTATTATGATATAATGTTTTCTTTCAGGGACCGGATATAAAGCATGTGGATGAAGCAATAGATATTGCCAAGTCATTTGCTTCGCTCAAACTAGGCTGAAAAACACAACGTTGTTGCGGTTAACATTAATTTTAGGAAAAAAAAAATGAAGTGTTGGACAAGTATTTGAATTTGAACCGTTGATGTAATCCTCCAAACTCGTATATGAATACTATTTTATTTTACTTTAGAATTTGATTTTTTTTTTTTGTTTGAATTTGTTTCGTAGGTCCTTTCAGTTACGTTTGTTGATTAACAAATTGATAAAAAGTAAGATGAATTTACTCTACTCAACCTACCCAGTGACACTCTTTATTATATGCCTTAAATTCTCAAGCTACCCAGTGACACTATTTATATGCATTAAAGACATGCTCTAGGAGTTCTTTTTATATATTAGTAAAGAAAGAAATAAAACTTATTTTATTTATTAGCCACACATAAAAGAGTTTAAGAAATCATGTTGGGAGCTTCATTTATAAATTTGAAAGGAAAAAACACTATCTTTCCTAACGTTTTATTCAATTTTTAATTAATTATTGAAGTTCACGTGTAAAGTTCCTAGCTTTTTATATGTCTTTTTATATATTGTTGTTGCTTTTAATTTGTCAATGAACCCCTTAGTTTGATATTTTCACCCTAATTCTCTCTCTCAAGTTCGTAACAATGTCTAAAGATTTTGAAAAAGTTCAAAAAATCCGATTAAGATGACACGCGATCTTCGTATTTTAGATGTGATTGCTCAAAATATCTTAATTCCAAAGATAGTTATGATTGGCAACGATCAAGTCGGTAAACCCAATTTAATCAACATTGAATTTCCATCTAGCATACAAGTACCTCTTTTGTTCAAGTATGTGCATGATTCTAGCCCTAATCCAAACATGCATGTGCATTATCGATGTAAATTATTCTATGGATCGTGAAATTTTCACGACAGTATTGACCTTGAATTTCCAGACCTACTAAAAGATGTACTAGAAGATATTAAAAATTCCAAGGGATTTTTTATTTTAACCATTAGGCATCAAGAGATTTCAGGCCTTACGATCATCAACTTAGCGGGCAAAAACTCGTATGCCGCTAATGATCAAAAAAAGGAATTTTCAGTGGTTTTAAAAGGTTTGTTTCAATTATTGTTTACTTTTTTTCGTTTCTTAATTTATTGATTAGTTTATTGCATTTGGTGGAGAACTGTATAAAAAACACAACATATATGCTCCCTAACAAAGTCACCCACTGCACAACTCTACTATTCTGAACAGTGAAATCCTTTTCTAGGTAGACAGACTTTTTACTTTTTACAATGCATACTAGAAAAAAATATTTCTTGAAAAGGACACTACTGTTATTATTCTTGTAACGGTGATTAAAAATTTTACATGTTAAAAGGTATATTTTCTTAAATAATGTGATCGTAAATGGCTAAACAAACGCATGAATTACTTCTATAAAAATAGTCAAGTTTTATATCAAAAGCAAATACTGGGCATGTTTGGGAAAATTTATTAAGAAGGCTTATTAGCTTATTAGCTTAATAAACTCAAAATTACAAGTTTTTTTAGACTTATTAAGCTAATAAGCCTCTTAATAAGCTTTCCCAAACACTCTTGTTTAATTAACGTTTTATCAATGATCCTAAATCCTCAAATGCACAACTTGCCAGCTGGAAAGCAATAACCATGTGCATAGTGAGACACAACCTATCACAGAGTGCCATATGACAATTCAGTTGCAAAACCTCACTCACACATATTCGTCTCTCTACAATTTCTTATCTTCTCCCTCATTTTTCTGAGCCAATTGCATAAATGATGCCAATTGTATCCTGAAATCACAAATAATGCTTTTTTTGGAGCATTTGCAAAAATAATGCTATCCCACGTTTAGGATCCTGGATCCCCTAGTATCCCCGCTTTCAAATCCCGGATTCTAACTTTTTTTCCTGTTTTATGTACTCTGTCATGTACCTTTGTACTTGTCTGACGCATGAAGCTTCCCACACTGCAAATCCCGGATACCCTAGGGGTATCCCACACCCGAAATCCCGGATCCCCTTGGGGTATCCCACATTGAGAGTCCCGGATCCCCATCGTTGACAGGCCCTATAAAACGTTTAAAATTGATCTAATCGTAACACATATTCTTTCTATCCCCCCATTCTATTCTATGTTTTTAATAAAATTGACCCGTTATACAACTTTTTTCTTTGCAATTTAAAGAAAAGCTTATTTTGAAACGGAGAAAGTATTAAAATCAAATGATGATATGAGAAAATAAAAACAGTTACACATGTCATCCCGTGGTAAGTAATAACATGAAGTAGACATCAATTTAATTTCTGGTAAAAATATACTACCTCCGTATCAAAATAAGTGATACACTTTAGGATTCACGGTTTTTGAGGCAAAAGATTAAAATGTGGGTTGAGATGGATTAAAGTGGATAGTTAGTGGAGAGTGGGACCCACTTCTTTTGAAAAAAATGATATTAATGATGTTTAAAAGTAAAAGTAAGGATAGTAATGTAATTTCACTTTATTAAAGTAGATAGTTAGTGGAGTGTTGATCCCATTTATTTACCAAATAAGGTAACTTTTAGAAGTGTATCACTTATTTTATTCCATCCTTAAATGGAAAGTGTATCGCTTATTTTGATACGAAGGTAGTACATGACTAGTTAATGAATAAGATTTATACAATTGTTTTAAATACAGTTAGCAAAGTTCTGGATATCAAAATAGATATACAACTTAAAAAACTACGTGTGTCCTCCAATAAACAAAATTTGAACCTTCACTTCAATATTAATTGCTAATAAGCTTTTCTTTAAATTGCAAAGAAAAAAGTTGTATAACGGGTCAATTTTATTAAAAACACAGAATAGAATGGGGGGATAGAAAAAATATGTGTTACGATTAGATCAATTTTAAACGTTTTATAGGGCCTGTCAACGATGGGGATCCGGGACTCTCAATGTGGGATACCCCAAGGGGATCCGGGATTTCGGGTGTGGGATACCCCTAGGGTATCCGGGATTTACAGTGTGGGAAGCTTCATGCGTCAGACAAGTACAAAGGTACATGACAGAGTACATAAAACAGGAAAAAAAGTTAGAATCCGAGATTTGAAAGCGGGGATACTAGGGGATCCGGGATCCTAAACGTGGGATAGCATTATTTTTGCAAATGCTCCAAAAAAAGTGATTTCAGGGTACAATTGGCATCATTTATGCAATTGGCTCCATTTTTCTTACCCTTTCTCTCTCTCTCTCACACACACACACTCAAAATTACTGTAACAATGGCTGATGAAGCTCTAATTGACCAAAAAACCCCACTTCTGATCGATCAATTCATAAACAAGCTTAAAGAACCCTTTGCAATGATAAAAAAACTTCATAATATTAAGTTGATTGCTCGCAACATCATAATACCAAAGATCGTGGTGATTGGAGATGATAAAGTGGGTAAAACCACTTTAATCACCAATCTTGTTGGGGTTCAAATTGAAACAAGCATACAGGTGCCTGTTTGGCTAAAATTTGTGTATGATAACAACCCTAATCCCAATATTCATTTGGAATACCGATGTGGTGATTTATATAAACTGAGCTGTGAGATATTGCAAGAAAATATTGAAGTTGAAGTTTCCGATCTGCTTAAAAAGGAATTATATGAAGAATTCAGAAGTGTTTCTTATTTTAACGATAGGGCATCAACAGATTTCAGACATCACAATCATCGACTTGTCAGGGAAAAGTTCATATCATGAAAAAAAATGATTTCTCATAGTCATTAGATGGTATGTTTTCTTTTTTATATTTACATTTTAAATACTGCATCGGTTAATAGTTATGTAGAAAGAACATGATAATTTGCTAAGTATCTTTGTTTCTTTTAGATATTAGAAATATATTTTTAAAAAATGGTAATCTGATTAACCTATATGTGTTGTTTAACCTGAAATTGTGATACGCTATGATATATATGAACAATAATATTAATTGGTTATCATGCACACCACTTTAGATAATGTATATAAATTGCTATTAAGACATAACTATAGCAACATTGTCAAGATGGTATTGTATACGTCATGTGCATGTGTCATGTGTATATGTCATGTGTATGTGTCATGTGTATATGAGAAATTGGCCTTAAAATAGTGGGACTTGGTGAATATTTGCAATTTCATTAGTTTTTTTACCCATAATTATTCACAAATGATTACAAAACTAAAAGTATTATCATATTGTTAAGTTATAGTGAGACGAAATAGATATTAGTGTATTAAAAAGTGCATCATTAAAAGGGTTAGTAAAATACAATAAGCCTAATATTTTACGATATACTCTTGTAAATTTTTCTAGTACTTTATAATACAGATAAATGTAAAAAAGAATATCAAAATTAGTAGTACTTTGGTAATTAACTTTTACTAAAAAATATGTTTTTACCTTTTTAAGTATTATATGCCGACTGTATGCGTTAAAAGAAGAAGTTAGATGTTTTATACTTATTTTTTCATTAAAAGTGAGGAGACCGTTTTTGTTGTAGCAACGTGTCAAAATTTTATAAATTAAACATTTACAAAAACAATATGAAAAAGAGATGTTAGTAAAATATTTTAAATACTTATTTTTGCTTTAAAAGGAGAGCCTTTATGTGGACACAAGTTTTATAAATGTAAACATTTAAAAAAATTATATGATCCGGGGAAGTCATTCAAGTTATGTGGTTTCTTATTTAATTAGTGATTTGATATTCATCTAAAGCCTTGTAAAAATTAAGCTAACCGATTGTTTTCATGATTAATTAGGCTATATTGCACAACATGTGGGTAAAGAGTCTTGCATGTATTTACATGTGATATCCGCTGAAAGATCCAAAATGTGAATTCTCAAAAGTTCTTGAGAAGTTAGATGTGCCTAGCAACATAGTAGTCCGAGTTGTGACCAAAATGGATCGTGCCACCATAGAAATGGTTGATACATATACCTATATGATAGCGGACCCCCCTTTTGGAGATGTTTACCTTCAAAAGGATGGTAATATTGCTCTAGAAGAATTTTCAGTCAAATTTCCTGATATACCGAAAGAATGTTTTGGATTCAATAGGGTGGGTAAATGTATAACCGACGGCATATTATCAATCCTCTTTCACCCCTTATCACTTATTTGCAAAAAAGTTGATGAGGACTTAAAAGAGAGACTGCTTTTGATTAAAGAATCACAAACAATATTTGATAATGTTAACCAAGCTTCCTCTACTATCAGGGGGATTGTTACAGCATCGGAAGTTACCTTGAAAGAATTGTTCATAGACCAAGAATACGGTGAGCGGTACGATGAAATACCAGACCTTCATGCATCTCCGAGGTGGTTTGAAAGAATAGACAGGTTTTATCTTGAGTTAAAAGAGACAAAGGTTGACAAAAGTCAACTGTTTCTCAAAGACGTAATGGACGATATGCGTCTAAATCCATTACGTCCTTGAGAAACGGTTGACTTTTGTCAACCTTGGTCTCTTTTAACTCAAGATAAAAACGGTCTATTCTTTCAAACAACCTCGCTGATGCATGAAGTTGTGGTATTTCATCGTACCGCTCACCGTATTCTTTGTCTATGAACACTTCTTTCAAGGTAACTTCGGATGTTGTAACAATCCCCATGATAGTAGCGTAAGCTTGGTCAACATTATCAAATTCTGTTTGTGATTCTTTAATCAAGAGCAGTCTCTCTTCTAATTCCTCATCAACTTTTTTGCAAATAAGTGATAAGGGGTGAAAGAGAATTGATAATATGCCGTCAGTTACACAATTTGCCACCCGACTAAATCCAAAACATTTTTTCGGTATATCAGGAAATTTGGCTGAAAATTCTTCTAGACGAATATTACCATCCTTTTGAACGTAAACATCTACAAAAGGGGGGTCCACTTTCATATAGGTATATGTATCAACCATGTCTATAGTGGCACAATCCATTTTGGTCACAACTCGGACTACTCTGTTGTTAGGCACATCTAACTTCTCAACAACTGGATTCACATTTTGGATCCTTTTCAGCGGATATCACATGTATCCACATGTTGTGCAATATAGCCTAATTAATCATGAAAACAATCGGTTAGCTTAATTTTTATAAGGCTTTATATGAATATTAAATCAATAATTAAATAAGAAACCATAAAAGTAAGCATGATGCATAACTTGAATTAATGACTTCCCTGGATCATATAATTTTTTTAATGTTTACATTTATAAAACTTGTGACCACATAAAGGGTCTCCTTCTAAGGCAAAAATAAGTATTTAAAAAGAAAAAAAAAACTAAAATATTAAACTAACATCTCTTTTTCATACAATATAATTTTTTTAAATGTTTAATTTTTTTTTGGACACGTTGCGACAACATAAACGGTCTCCTCAATTTTAATGCAATTGAAACCCACTTGAAATTATAAGAAGAGTTAATTACATAAAATTTTAAAAAAATCGAGAGCAACAAAGAGGCGATTCGGCTTCACAAACAGGGAGCAGAGAGTAAATTACAAGCAGGAAAAAGGTTCATCGGGCAATGTGTCAACGCAAATGGTTGAAGACGATAATCAGTCATCACTGTGTTTGGCTATAGGAGATTTTGGACAAAATATAAAACACTCGTTCAATTTTGTATTCTAAAACATAAATTTGAGGAGATGGGATAGAGAAAAAGATGAAAAGAGTTGCAGGTCTTCAATTTTTAGGAAAAGAAATGGGTTTCCAAGGAGAACACGAGAGGTATAGTTTTAGGGTTGTACATTGTGCATTTATGCTTGTAAATGCATAACTTGAATGACTTCCCTCGATCATACCGTATAATTTTTGTAAGTGTTTACATTTATAAAACTTGTGTCACATAAAGGGTCTCCATTTAAAGCAAAAATAAGTATTTAAAATATTTTACTAACATCTCTTTTTCATATTACTATTTCAAATGTTTAATTTATAAAATTTTGATACGTTGCGACAACATAAATGGTGTCTCCTCAGTTTTAATGAAAAAATAAGTATAGAACATCTAATATCTTTTTTTAACGCATAGAGTCGGCATATAATACTTAAAAAAGTAAAAACATATTTTTTTAGTAAAAGTTAATTACCAAAGTACTACTAATTTTGATATTCTTTTTTACATTTATCTCTATTATAAAATACTACAAAATTTACAAGAATATATCGTAAAATATTAGGCTTATTGTATTTTACTAGCCCTTTGTAATCATTTGTGAATAGTTATGGGTAAAAAAACTAATGAAACTGCGACTATTCACCGAATCTCACTATTTTAAGGCCAATTTCTCATATACACAATACCATCTTGACAATGTTGCTATAGTTATCAGTCTTAATAGCGTACATTATCTAAAGTGGTGTGCATGATAACCAATTAATATTACTGTTCATATATATCGTACCGTATCACAATTTCAGGTTAAACAACACATATAGGTTAATCAAATTACCATTTAAAAAAAATATATTTCTAATATCTAAAAGAAACAAAGATACTTAGCAAATTATCATGTTCTTTCTACATAACTATTAACCGACGCAGTATTTAAAACGTAAATATAAAAAAGAAAACATACCATTTAATGCCTCTGAGAAATCCTTTCTTTCATGATATGAACTATTCCCTGGCATGCCGATGATTGTGAGGTCTGAATCTGTTAATGCCCGATGGTTATAATAAGAAACCCTTCTGAATTCTACACATGCTCCGGTACCTTTTTAAGCAGATCGGAAACTTCAACTTCAATCTTTTCTTGCAAAATCTCACGGCTCAGTTTATATAAATCACCACATCGGTATTCCAAATGAATATTGGGATTTGGGTTGTTATTATACACAAACTTCAGCAAAACAGGCACGTGTATGCTTGTTGAAATTTGAACCCCAACAAGATTGGTGATTAAAGTGGATTTGCCCACTTTATCATCACCATGATCTTTGGTATTATGATGTTGCGAGCAATCACCTTCATATTATGAAGTGTTTTTTTTTATCATTGCAAAGGGTTCTTTAAGCTTGTTTATGAATTGATCGATCAGAGGTGGGGGTTTTTGGTCATTCGGAGCTTCATCAGCCATTGTTACAGTAATTTTGAGTGTGTGTGAGAAGAGAGTAATAAAAATTAGAGAGAAGATACGAAATTGTACAGAGACGAATATGTGTGAGTGAGGTTTTCCAACTGAATTGCCATATGGCACTCTGTGATAGGTTGTGTCTCACTATGCACATGGTTATTTCTAGGCTGTCAAATCGTGCTATCGTGTCGTGTTTCTGGATAACACGACAGGACACGAAAACATTCAGCACGAAAACAACACGACACGAAGTCGTGTTTTATTTTGCTAACACGAACACGACACGATTAAAAAAACGATAACACGATAAACACGGCACACACGACAACACAAAATAAATAACAAATTTCTTACTTATTACATGTTAAAAACACGATAAACACGACAAAATCATAACTATCGTGTCAATTTCGTGTTAACCTCTGAACACGAACACGGCACGACTTCGTGTTTGTTTTACACAACACGACACGAACACGAATTCAAATTTTAGTTTCGGCCAGATTTCATTTCGTGTATTTTTGTCATATCGTGTCAGGTTTTGACAGCCCTAGTTATTGCTTTCCAGCTGGCAAGGTGAGCGTTTGAGGATTTGGGATCATTGACAAAACGTTAATTAAACAAGAATAGTGTAATTAAAATGTGAAATAATATTTAGTATTTGCTCTTGATATAAAACTTGACTATTTTTATAGAAGTAATTCATGCGTTTGTTTAGCCATTTACGATTACATTATAAAAGAAAATATACCTTTTAACATGTAAAATTTTTAATCACCGTTATAAGAATAATAACATAGTGATTTTTCAAGATTTTTTTTTCTAGTATGTATTGTAAAAAGTAAAGGCCCTCTCTAAATTCACTAAAAGTAAAATGATGATTACTTTAATGATTGGAAAATTAAATATGATGATTAATTTAATCATTGTCTAGATTATACTTAAATTTAATATCACATTTTTCTTTTATTAATTAAATTTAAGACTTTTTAATTAAAAGTCACATTTTATATAAAAATAATCAAATCTTAAAATATACATACACTAATAAAATACAATTAACATAAGAATAACGTTACATATAAACATTAATAAAACACAATTAAACGAACCGCTCGGAACCGAACTGGTTGGAACCGAAAACAAATTTTTCATTAAAACTAGAACCGCGAACCGAACCTATGTAGCTCGGTTTGGTCAGATACGGTTCGGTTCTGCGGTTCTGGTCGGTTTTCGGTCCAATTTGTACATGCATACTTTTGACTAAATTGAATTCGTAGGTTGGGTAAACATTTTTAAATTTATTTTCATGTTATAAAATTTTCACTATATTTAAAAACTAAGATATTTAATTATTATAAGGTTAATTCAAGGTTCTAAAAGGCGCGCCATGGCGGCGCCAAGGCGTGAGGCGCGGCGTCGACGTTACGAAACAGACCATGGCGGCTGGGCTAGACATGGCGTGAGATAAGGCGTGATAAGACACGCCTTATGACGAGTTTTTTTGAAGGCGGCTGTGAAAAATGAATTTTTTATAAAAAAAAGGTAAAATATATAATTATAAATTTAGATGTAATATTTTTTATGAGCCTTATATATGAATTGTTATATAAATCAATAGATCTATGAAAAAATTTTAATTTAATATACGTATATATATAAATTTTATAAAAAATTTGTCGCCTTAAATCACGCCTTGAAAAACGCCATGACCCGCCATGGCTCGCCTTGGCTGAGGCTTGATGGTGCCGCCACGCCACGCCTTACGCTTTCTAGAACCTTGAGTTAATTTAATATAAACAATGGTGTCGCTTAATAACTATATTCTCTTGGGTTATATATTTAGATATATAATGAGATATATAGATAAAATGTTTAATAATGAGATATAGTATAAAGTTTACAAAAAGTGTTACATTCAAATTATTAATTATACATGTCATCAAATTTTAAAAAATTACATCTGGATGGGAAGAGTCATATGTTAGTCGTTAGGAAGAGTTTTGCAGATATTATAATAATCTTGAACCTGTTTTTTTGTAATGTTATTTTTATGTTAATTGTATTTTATTAATGTAAAAATATTCTTGTAAATCTTGACAATGATTAAACTAATCATCATATTTATCTTTCCAACATTAAAACTAATCATTACAATATTACTTTTAGTGAATTTAGAGGGGATCTTATTAAAAACATTTTAGTGATTTTAAGACCGGTGCCATCGGGGGGTCGGTTGGCCGCCTGTTGGCCACCGCCGGAACCGGCGCCGTTGGCACGGTCCGCCGGTTGGCCCGCCGGTTGGCCGCCGGTCGGTATACTGGCGAGAGAGAGGACGGGAAGAGGAGCGGGGGGTGGGGCCCATGGTACCCTCCAGCCAATAAAAAAAAAGCAATTTTTTTTTTATTTTTTTTTTCTAACGGTAAATAAATTCGAAAATATATATTAATAAATTAAAAAAACGGTAATAAATTCAAAAAAATCCGAAAAAATTCAAAAAAATTCAAAAAAATTCAAAAAAAATTCCCCCTCATTTACATCTATAAATACCCACTCATTTCTTATATTTTTTACACCACAATCACCTTCTTTCTATCTCAAAAAAATCATACCTCCTCCCAAACTTTTCAATAATGTCCAAAAAACGTCAATCATCGGTATCCAACGACATGTGGGATTACCTTACTTCATCACCGGTTGACGCCCCACCCTCACCGGCCGGTTCTTCGTCGGGTCAAACAAGCAACCCGGCCGGTACTTCATCACCGGTTTACCCAAAATGTGGGGGACACCCAACCAGAACCGACACCCACAAGAAAAGGGAAAGAAAAAAGGGTGGAAAAGGGGAAAGAAAAAGCGTTGCCAAAAAGGGCACAAACAAAGTGGTCAACCCCTGACGAAGTGATTTTGGCCCAACGTTGGATTCATAACTCTGAAGATGGTGTTAAGGGGAATAGCAAAAAAAAATTTCGTCCATTGGGCTCAAATTCTCGAGGACTTCAACTCGGCTGCTTCTGTGAAGCGTAACATGAACCAACTCACGGGCAAATGGTCCAAAATTGCGGCTGACGTGAAAAATTTCAGTGCTATATTCAATTCTTTAAACGACGTGCGTGGAAGCGGTACGCGAGACGAGGACGTTCTAAAAGCTGCTCGTCAACAATTCCGTGAAAATGTCGGCCGTAATTTTATATACGAAGACTGTTGGGAAGTGGTGAGAGATAGCCCAAAGTTCTATTTTTCAGTGGGCGTCATGGATACCGAGCCGATAAGCCTCGATGAAGACACCGAACCGGCGAGCATGGATCCAGGGACGGCGGCACCAAGGACGTCGACACCGGCTAACATGCATGCGTTGTTCCAAGATGACCCGTTGAGGCGCCCCCCGGCCGCAGTCTGAGCAAGAAAAGTCAAAAGACTTCGTCTTCGTCCGATGCCGCAAATTCCCGAAGGTCCATTAAGTTGGACACTTTGGACCTCGTTAGAAAAACCTCCAATAAGCATACAGGCATTATCAAAAAGGTTGCAAAAATGGCACACAAAAAATTGATTTTGGAAACTTGGAAATTCCTAGCCATAAAAGTGCCAAACGACATTGACGAAAGTCGTAAGCAAATGCTTGAAAACGCTCAAGATGAAATTGCACAACAGTTTGAAAATGATTTGGCGATTTTTTAAAGACGTTGACGAGGAGGGTGACGGTGAGGGTTCGGGAGCACAAGGACCGGTTGGCGAAGACGAAGACGAAGACGACAATGAATCTCTTGATTAGTAGTTTTTTTAGTTTGAATGTCTTTTTTTTATTTATTAATGGCTTTTTTTTTAATTAATGTCTTTTTTTTAATTATTTTAATGTCTTTTTATGTAGTTTTTTTTAATTAATGAAATGTATTTTTATTAGTTATATGTTTTAATTAGTTTATATATTTTTATTAGAAAAAGAAAAGTAAGTGGTGGGGCCCAAATTTCGTGAAGTGACGGAGTGCTGTTGGCATGGGTACGTCAGTTTAGTGTTAGTTAGTTTGTATGCTGACGTGGCGCTGAGTTGGCAGAAACTGACGGCGTCAGTTTGTCGGGGTGTTCGTTTGGACGGTTTGGTTTTATCCGAACCAAATAGATGAAACCAAATAAAGTCCGGTTTTCAAAAGTTCAAACCGAACCGTCCAAACTGATTCGAAAACCAAACCGATCCGAACCAAATAACAATTTGGTTGGTTTGGTTTTATCCATTTGGTTTTTCCCTAAAATTTTCAAAATAGTACAAAAGTATATAACATAAATAATATTAAGTTCGATATGTAAAATTCCAAAATGATAAACTATTTTGTACATAAAAACAAGTCTAATTCATAGCTTGTGACATTTACAATCATATATGCAAAAATCTTGATATCAACTTTATCAAAAACTCCAAAAAGATTGGTACATCGCCAATTGATACAATATAAAATGGAACAAGTGTTAGTAAATAAATCAATTTACTATTTACTACAAGAAATGTAAATAAAAAGGAGTATCATAATTGCTTACAATGGAAACTAACAAGTGTTAGTATATATATCAATTTACTATATATTACTATTCGGTTTATTTGGACAATCCGGTTTTCACAAGGGAAACCAAATCCAATCCGAAATCCAAACTATTAATTTGGTTCAAGTCCAAACTGATCCAAAAAACCGAATAACCAATCCAAATAGTCCGATCCAAAATGTCCAATTGGACAATCCGGTTATATCCGAATAGTGAACACCCCTATCAGTTTGCGTCACCATTGGCACCGGTCTTATATATGTTTATTATCGGGAAACGGTAGAGTATATACGTATAATAATGATATACAATAATATTTTTATTAAAATTAAAAATTACATTGCATTGTACATCAAATATTAGTAGCCTTCATCGTTAATAAGACTAGGATCATCTGGATGATGTTACATCATATTAAAAGTTTGAATAAAATGAGTGATCCATTTTAAATTGGAGTGAAGCGTCCACAACTTTTTAATGTGATATGTGAGGACTTAACATAAAAGTTTAACACCGTTTTATCTAAAGTACCAAATGTAATAATAATTTTAAAAATGAGGACGACCGGTGTCACTTTTGAAACTAAATGAACAAAGTTATAATGTGATACAAATCTAAAGGACCATTTATATAATTAACTCTTCAATCAATTAGGAGCTTTCGGTGCCTTCCAATACATAATCTTCAATTCAATTGGAAATAATATGTAACTCACCCGGTCATAAGTTGTATAAACGCACCCTTAATATATGTAAACAACAAAACTCGACCTTTTGTCGTGTTCGATCCAAACAACTAGCTCAGAAAGTTTAACGAGCTTTGCTCGAGCTATAATTTAATGGTTAGGCTCGAGTTCTTATCAAGTTTTTCAATGCTTTTATGTACATGTGTATAATAATATTTATATATGTCTTCGAGTATTTTAGAGCCGACTTCAAGCTTTTCAAGCTAAGCTCTAGTTTTTATCGACATTTATATATGTATGTGTGTAATTATACATTGTATTTGATTTTTTCAAGCCGAACTTCTCTACTATCTATAATGTATTTAGGACCTTTCTTTAAATAGGATCCTGAAAATTCAGCCAAGAACTTTCCTTATTTGTAATGAATATAGGTATAAAAAAAATAAATGATAGAAAAGGCTCGAACACGGGTCCAGAGGTGCACAAACGAACGCACTAACCAATGGAACTAGAACGTAGGACATTCGATTTCTTCTAATTAATTAATATAATTTAAGATGCCTCACCGATTCCCTTAACCCTAAGACGCCTTATCGATCACTGTTTCCTTACCTGCGAATAATCTCTCTCTCTCCTCCTCCCGTCGTTTCAATTCTACCTTATCCCTATACGTCTCCTCGATTTCATTCTCAATTCTCCTTTACCCAAGACGCCTCCTCGATTCCATTCATCGATTCCTTTAATCTTCTTGATTCCTTCAAGCATGTGTCTACAAATGCTTAAACTTCATCTTACAAATACGACAGACACATGTGATCGACTACAATACCATACCACTACTTTAAATTCATCTTGCAACTCAAAAACTCCGCTGCTCCGAACATCTTCACCAACATTTGAAGCAATTCAAGTCGAACATAACCTAGAATCAGAATCGGAAACTGAATAAGAACTAGACAAACGACGACGACGATGATGATGATGAAGAAAGCTAACCATAGTTTGACAGTTTGAACTGTTAAGGTATATATTAGCAATTTTTTGATTGAGTTTGGTTTACACTGCAAGTTATTATAATTTTGAGAACGTTTTAGTTCCTGTTGACCCTAATTTTTGTTGAATTAGATTATGGTTATGGATAGGAGCAGGGGATTTGCAAGTGTTGAACCAGCGAAAGAAGCCATTAGAGTATTTAATAGATCAGTAAGTGCTTAATTGTAAATTATTATTTATTTGTTTAATACCATTTTGTACATCTAAATTATTATCTATTTTTTATATCTTCTATAATGATGAAAGTTTGAGGAACGGGAGTGCTTTTGTTGCTGGGTTTGTTCTTGGTAGCTTAATTGTTGGCACTGTGTGTTTCAAAAATCAAGGAACTGAGTTGTTTTTGGTGGTTTAGTTGTGCTCTCATTGTCCCAAAGTTTAAAGTCTACTGATACATACTTTAAATTTGAGAAGCATCAAAGTAACTGAAATTGTAAAGTTATTAGTTTGTTTTACTTTTGTATCGATTTCATCAAGTAATTTCATTATTACATAATGCATCGGGTTTATTACATTAGTTGCAGGACATGGTTAAATTATAGAACAGTTAAAGTGAATATATAAGTATAAAAATTCTATGCTTTTTTTTTTCTTTTATTTTGTTGTTATGTTTTATTTCTTACTGAAAATATGTTTACACATTATGATTTTTTTTGAACAGCAAAGGGGTAATCGGCTACGAGCTTTGGCAAAGCCAATTTACACAATATGATGAAACAGGGATATTTGTGGCTCTATTTGTGGATTTGGTTGTGTTGATTGACGCCTTGTTGAAGCATAATTCATCCAGGTACATCTAGATGTAGTTATCTGCTTATGTGACGGAGTTTATGTCTATCCATATGGTTGTCGGAATGAGTTAGGAATCTTATTTGACTAGGTGCATCTCCATCTTAACCTTAAACCTGACATGTTAAGGAATCATGTTAATTATTTCAGGGAACTTTTTTATAATCTTGGTGTTTGACCTTTGTCCAAAATAAAAAGTGAATTGGGTTGAAAGTTTCTCAGAGTTTATTTGACATTCATTGTTTTTAATTTTTAAGAAAAAAATGAGAAAATAGTGTCTCGGATCAACCTACCAATTTCTACTCATACATATAACTGATCATTGGCTTATAAGTAGCGTTTGTGTTATATTAGTCAAATATAATACAACATGTATGAATTTGTTTGTTATATGTATAGTGCATTAGTTAGTTATGGTAAACTAAAAAATGTCGGTTGTTTCAGCATATTGCGTATTTTCCTGATGGGATTTGTATATTGTTACCTGGTCGGTTTTGTGTTCTTGTAGCTGATTAAAAAACAGACCTACTCAAGTTCCTGATTTTGGTTGTATGAAATAAATCCCCGATTTTGGATGTTAAAAATGTTAATCTATGGTGCGAATTGGGATGATGTTGAATTGATGGTATTATTTTCATGTTGGAATTTGTTTGTTTATAGCAATTTCAGTTGGCGAATATATAGGCTTAAATCTGATCATGTTTGGGTGTTTTGGAGGCATATCTATAATTCTTTCAAGATCGTTGTTCAAATTTGGTCATGTCACATATTGATAACCTATGGAAATCGCGTTTTGATCAACTCAAATTACTTTGTTAACCTATACTATATACACTTTGACATCAGTTGATAGTCGGTAGTTTTGGAAGTGCTAAACAATAGATGGTAATTAGTATTGTATTTAAAAGAATTGGTATCATCCCCGCTACGGCTTCATAGACCTAACAACATTTATTCACCGTAAAATAGTTACACAGGGTACCCTCCACCGCATTGGCTTCATAGACCTAACAACATTTGTTCACTGTAAAATAATTACATAGGGTACCCGTCACCGCATTGGCTTCATAGACCTAACAACATTTGTTCACCGTAAAATAGTTACACGGGGTACCTGCCACCGCATTGGCTTCATAGACCTAACAACATTTGTTCACCGTAAATTAGTTACACAGGGTACCCGCCGCCGCATTGCGCGGGTACCCTTCTAGTATATCGTAAAAGCTCATCAAAGTGAGCTCGAGCTAAGCTTTGCAACTTTACTCAAATTTCATTTTCTCGATTATGTATGTTGAGCTTTACACTCGACTATAAAGTAAAGATTAAAGTGACTAAAAAAGTATGAATATACCACAACGGGCTCTTAACAATTTGAAACGGGCTGTTCTTGTCAATAACGGTATAGTTCAGGGACGTAAAATGTAAAAGATATTTTGTTCTAAGATGTCAAGCTCATTTGAAAATTTGTTCAAGGAATAAACGCGCCATTAGACTGGTGCCAACCATTGCGCCAGTGGGGTGGCGCGGATTTGGAGACGGGATCGGACCGTTGGCACGCCCTGCCGGTTGATCCCGCCGGTTGGGCGGCGCTAGTTTGAAGACGAGCGAGAGAGGGGCGCCAATTGAAGACGGTGGGGCCCATTATGATTAAAAAATTAATTTTTTTCCCACAAACGTTAATTTTAGTGTTATTTTAATTTTTTATTTATTTTTTTTTGTTTTTAAACTTTTTAAACTTCTATAAAATACCAACCTCCATTCTATAATTTTCACAATAAAAATTCTCTATTCTCCCACCATACAATACTTATTGTATTTTTTTTAAGGATTTTAAATTATTGTAATGTTTTTTAATAAAAGTATTATGTTTTTAGTTATATTTTTGTTTTAATTAAAAAGAAAGTAAAATAGATGGTGGGGCCCAAATTTGGTGAAGAGAAGGGGTGCTGTTGGCATGACTACGTCAGTCTAGTGTTAGTTAGTGTGTCTGCTGACGTGACGCTGAGTTGGCAGAAACTGACAGCGTCAGTTGGGTGCACCATTGGGAGCGGTCTTAAGATGATACCAGACTGCAAGTTTGATCCTCAACTTTAAATTTCGATAAGTGTAGTTATTTATGTTTACCAATTTTGCACGTTTGATCCAAACGACGTTAAAATTTTCAATTAAGTGACCTCATGTGCAATGCACATAAGGGTATTTTTGTCTTTTCGTACTCCATCTTCTTCCCCCACTTCATCTTTTTTCCCCAAAATCAAAACCCTAATTTAAAATCCTAAAATACTCCATGACTGTTGCAACCCCCAAAATAACCATCCACCAACACCGGATTCAGTCACCATGGTTGCTGCAACCATCCACCAACACCGGATTCAGTCACCATGGTGAAGCTTTTACTCAAAATCTTCATATACTGTGAAGATCTAGCTGTGATTTTGTGTATTTTAAAGAGAGAGATGAAAATGAGGGAGAAAATACAAAAATGGTAAAGAAATTAGGTGAGAGATGCTAAAATGAATGAAAATTGAGATATGAATGTGAGTGAGAATTTGAGTACAAGATTTTGCATTGGATTGTATCAACACATGGGGAAGGAAGTTTGATTTATTTGATTTATTTTATTTTTTATGTATTGGTTTCGATTTATATGATTCTTAATTGTAAATTTAATGGATTAGAAAGGAAGTTTAACTTGCAAAAACTTAAAAGTTGAATTAGAATGTTCACAAAATACCAAAATGTTAATGACTTTATAATGGCCTCAACTTTTTGGAGTATTTTTGTTCGTTGTATGATTTTTAGGAAGTAGTCTGCTGGTGATCACTTTGCTATTGGTGCATATGAATCAAAAGAAATGAATTGTATAGTTTAGATCAGATCAGATCATCTTCTTGTTTTTGTTGTTGCTTAATGTTGAACATAGAAATAGCAATCGATCCATAGTTTGCTTGATAGATAAAGATTTTAGATGAAAACTTGAAGAAGAAGATAGAGTTTTTAGAGTGAGAAAGTAGAGAGAAGGAGGAGAGAGCTTTGCAAAAGATGGTTGTGATTAATGTGGCAAAGTTAGCAATTAAGGATTACAATTTGGTTTATATACCTTGTCCTTAATTGCCTATTTAATCCTAAGACTAATCCTAAGACTAACCATCTAACTATGAAATGTTGACAATCTTGCCCCTAGACTATTACTTACAACATAAAATAAGTCCTAACAATCTCCCCCTTTGTAACAATAGTCTAGGTTGCAAATCTTTGAAGTCTTTTTCGTTTGTAAAGTTGGAACTGATTGATAAATAGTTGTGCAGTTTTGTTGAAGAAACAGCTCCAGCTTTTGAAATTCGGTGATAATGATACTTTTAATTGGCTTTTTGACCGATAGAAAGTATTCCGGAAGACTTCAAGTAAATCGATGATATGTAGACCCATGAATTGAGCAGTCGGCAGCGGAAGTCTTTTTCTTGAAGTTGTGGCTTTGTCGATTTGTTGATGATCCTCATTTCCTGATATTTGTTGAAGTCGTAGAAGTGCGGTATATTGATTTGATTTGGATTTTTTGGCCGTTGTTGATAATGTTGGAGTACAGTCATAGAATCCCTTATCTGATATATTGACTGTTGTTGATAAGAGTGAAGTACAGTCATCAGATCATCTATCTGACATATATAGTGACTGTTGTTGATAAGAATGGAGTACAGTCGTCAGATCTTCGCACAAGAAAGTATCAGAGTAACCCAGGATCACATAGATTGCCTGTTAGCACGACAGTTACGGAAACTGTGTGACCTACGTTCAGTGTTGGCTTTGATGTTAGCACTGGTAGGATTTCCATTCAATCATCGTGGAATACCAATAATTTTTGGTATCACTATGAATATTCCGACAATATCACTAAGATATGCTTGGTGGAATGCCTGTGTCCAAGAGAAATCTAATTCGGTTCTATACTCTATTTGTGGACAAACGAAGGCGAGGACTGGAGGTGGGTCCTCTTTTTCAATATAAACGATCTCCAAATGTGATGTCGATAGTAGATGTGGTAATCTCCGTGATTTTGAAACAAGTACTTTTTGTACTTGAATGGTCAGTGGGGTTGTGCATTGCAACACTGGGTCCATGATGTCTTAATCAGAAAGCAACTTATGCAGTCTGATATAGATGTTGTAACATACTGATTTACAAAATATTGAATACTGATTTACCTGCTGCAAATTTTCAAAGAGTAATGTTGTAGCAAACTGCAGCGTAAAGGCTTTGTAAAACAATATGATGAGTTTTTGTGCCTTCAATATGATGAGTTTATACAGAAAAAAAATAAAAGGTTTGATTAATTTGGTTACATAAAAAAGTGCATTATATATATCAGTATGTAAATCTGCATAATTAGGAATTGAATTCTATCCTAATTTAAATGTGTTAAAAATATTGATTTTTCCATAACCTTTTGCTAAATCGTAAGCAAATTAAAAACCTATTAATTGCTTCCTAAATTAGAGATAAAGTATTTAAATTCTTTAAATTCGGACTGAGTGGTAGTATATTTCAAAATTGTCATTTTAAACAGCCTATTAATTGCTCCCTGAAATAAAGCCGCCTAATTAATAAATTGCGAATTCAAATGCTCGAATTGTTCTAGAATCATGGGCGGGAAAATAAGACAACTAACCAATAAAAGATTGACACATGTCAAGTGGGTTGCTAAAAAGATGACACGTGACATCTTAAAAGCTTCTTTTATTATAATTACTAGGTTATAACCCGTGAAAATTCACGGACTGTTTTAATTTTGCTGAACTTATCATTTATATAATATAATAATATATATTTTTACTTGATTGTATTCACTTCAAAATCAAATTCACTTTAACCCTACAAAAAGATCAACGTGAAAATATAGAGTTTTTAATCTGAAGATCAAGAATGATGTACTTCACTGTCTTCCATTTGTCCAAGTGATAAATAGGCTACAAACAACAATCGCGCATTAAGTTGACCAGGCTGGGTTTACAAAAAAAAATGCTAAATCAATAATTAGCAAATTTATAATAGGAATTAAATGATAATAAATAATTAAGATAAGAAAGAGCTAGCCTTACTTGTGACCAATCAATTAAACCGTTTTCTGTTTTTGGAACGGCATTAGCCCGAGAATCAACGGCTTCTTTAAAGCTTAGTACCTGATAAAAAAAGGAAGTAGTGGAAAAAGTAGGAAAAGTTTAATAGTTTAAATACTTTAAATGTATGATGATGAATGTAACACTAATTTTTAGTTAGCATAAAATTTAATAGTTTAAATACTTTAAATGTATAGAAGATGCACACCAATGTAATACTAATATATAAGATTAATGTGGAAATTATGATTGCAAAACCAAAATTATTACAATTATATCTAATTTAAATACAATAATATCAATAAGTTATTAAAATAACTTTTAGTCAATTTCAACCGGTTTAACTCATTCCTCTTTTAAATAACTTTTTTAAAGTGTGAACCATTCAGATGAACCATTAATAAGTAAACAATTCAAAACACCATAACTTTTTTAATCAACAAAAAACCATACCGATACGAAAGATCAAGAAAAATAGTAAACAATTCAGATATATAAAAATCTGAGGAAATTTAGGGCAATAAAAAGCTTGTGATGAATTAATACACTAATAAATTGGTAATCTGTGTTTATATCTAAGCATAGTAGTTGCATTAAAGGTACCTTCTTGAGTACCAATGTAGAGTAATGTATTTGGAAATTCTTATTTGGAGATGAATAACAACTTGCAAATGCATATAAATCTACAAAATCACCAAAATGGAATTTGTCATAAGTAACTAAAAATGTTAATTATACTAAATAAATAAAAACTAAAAAAAAAGAAAAATGTAACACCGCAAAATTTAGGAAGCGTTTTTTTTTTAAATGCCCGAAGGCGATTAGGTTATCCTCTAGGTTAGTTTAGCGGAAGCATATAGATAATAATAAGTTTAGGTATAGGTTTACAAACCAATGTCCCAAAATAAATTTCAAAACATTAATTATTTAAACGGTGTCACTTAAACGACATGGCTCCTTTTTAAAACATAACAACTGAGCTTGGTCAATCATCCTGTCCAAAGCACCGACCACCTGAAAAGATTCAACGAGGGAGGGATTAGCACAAAACTAAGTGAATGGATATAATCCACAAATTCTGTAAAGCCCAACAAGCTAATATAGACATCTCTACTATCTAAAAGCCACCTAACCACGTATCACTGTTCACTAGAACACGGAAGTTATAAAACATCTCCGGTTCGGTCATCACTTAAACCCGGAAGTTTAAATAAACATCTCCGGTTGGGTCATCGCTGGAACACGGAAGTTTCAATACACGCTTCCCGGTTCGTTCAAGAAGATCGGGGTCCTGCCGGAGCCTTAAACCATGGTCGGCCAAACCACGGTAACCGATAGCGGTTCGTGACCAACACCCAGGCAACTCCCTCCCCTTGACCATGCAACAAATACAGGTAAGGTCGGATACCCTTTAGTCGACACCCGTTGCCCAGCGCACTGACTTCTCAAACCTCGGTTACCAATCAAACCGAGTTGTAGCTACCCATCAAGCCAAGTCTCTTCACCTATGTGCACAAAGTCATGTATGGTATTCCCTAACACTAGGCATACATAACAAGTAGACTAGCCACGAAAAACACTGCGAAAAACGTCACGGTAGAGTTCCCAATCGCGAACTCAGGTTCGCGTCGCGAACTCGAGTTCGCGTTCGGGAACTCGGTCGCGAAGTGGTCACGGCCATCACCCAAATTCTCTGTCTCGAGTTCGCGTTTCGCGAACTCTAGTTCGCGTCGCGAACTCCCTGAAGCTGGTACATTTCCTGCATTTTCAACAAGCATGCATATACCAAACTAATTGTAACCAAACACAAGTTGGAGGTTAAATCCACTCACCGAAACCTTCCACTAGTCGAACTCAGAGGTCTAATGTTTCTGAGTCTCGATCCCGATTCCTGTACACCAAAGGAATACCGAATTAGTATATAATTCCACCAAATTATTAACAATGTTAAATATACATTTAACACTAATACTTGCACTAACTAAATAGCCAAACACTTAAACCATCATAAGAACATGTCATGACCATCTACACTTACATAGCAAGTCAACTAGTCATTTGCAAGTAATACATTCAAACGGGTTGATATTGGCAGATTTATACATACTTTTATCTGCCAATATACCTATTTTTATATGTGTTTATCGATTAGAATATGATGTTATCACTCAAATTGTAGTTTCCATTATGTTTTTCAGGCTATAGAAGAAAAAATAACAAAAACGGGTCAAAACGATTCAAGAAATGAAGAAATGCAGAAATTCAAGAGATAGCGCCGCTATCTATGGATAGCGCCGCTATCTATGTCGCTATCTCCGTCGCTATTTCAGTCCAAAACGCTAAAATGAGTCGCTGTTTGATGTCACAAAGAGGAGATAGCGCCGCTATCTTTTAGATAGCGGCGCGAAAAATGGCGGGATTCGAAAATAGCGACGCTATCGAGCACTTAGCGACGCGATTTTGTGCGATCTGACACCTATTTAAGCGAATTTGCAGATCTGATTCAGGACTTTTTTTGACCTAATTTCGAAAGGCAGCCGAAAAATACCAAAGGAGCACTCAAGATCAAGATTTCAAGGCTTAAATATTGGTTTTCTATCACTTTTGATTATCATCATGTTTATGTTTATATTTCTTTACGTTTGTTTGATAATTTTTAGCATGTGTATGTGCTAATCATCATATATTCGCTATGATTAGATGAAGTTGGGGTTTTAGGTTTGGATATTCTTAGGATTTGATGATGAATGTTTGAATACTTATATTTTTAACAAAGAACCTTTTTGTTAAACCTCTAATTTTGCATTATTGAATCTGTTTATTAATTGATTGGCTAAATATTGACAACATTGAATTGATCTAGTAATTCCCTTGACTTTTCATACTTTTGACCTAGTCAGCGACCCACTAGAAATAGGGGTCCGAGATTTGATACCAATAACCTAGGTGAAACTAAAAGTCTGATCTTTAGAGAAGAAATTCCTAGGATTAGAAGGTCTCGGAAAGCCGGGCCTAGTTAGAAGTAATAAGCAGGAGTGTGGATTTAAATAGATTTCTTGAGAAGAAATTCCTAGAGATCACATTAGATTCATTGTAAGGTTTTGAGAGAAATCTAGTTCCTTAAACTCCTAGAACATGAATTAAATCGGTACTTTAAGACCAAACCTATACCTAGACGGATTCGAGTCATAGTGAATATACTCCTTAATATTGAAACACTTCTTCGTCATTTTCGATCAATTGTTTATTTTAAATAATAAATTTTAGTTTTATTATTCAGCTTGCAAATAAAGATATCCCAAATGAAAACCCTTTTCTATTATTCGTTCAGTTTAATTAATTAGTTTTATATTACATAATCAGCTTAATTGTTCCCTGTGGAGACGAATAAACCCGAATTTACTTACCTAAACTTTATTGCTCACGATTAGGTCATACTTGCCTAAGAGTGTGGTAATCTAGGAGAGGCGTATTTTAGGTGATTATTTTATAACTAGATTTTACACATCAAGTTTTTGGCGCCGCTGCCGGGGAACAGTTGCGAGATTATTAATTTAGAATTAATTGGTTGATCGATCCTTGTCTAGAGATCTATTTCTAAACAAGTTATTTTAATCGTTTTTATTATTTGTCTGGTTAAATTGAAGTTGTTAAACTGTTGCATTTTTACGATTTGCTTTAAGTTTTGCAGGTGTATGACCCGTAGCTCTGATTCAGATCCGTTATCACCGTTTTCTGAACCAGAGAGACTTCTTCGCCAGCGACGTAGAGCAGTTTTAGCAGCGCAATATCTAGAGTCAATCAACTTTCAATCTATCGAAAACCCAATTTTCGACATGGGCGATCAAGTACCACCAGATCCGCCACCAGAGCAACCCATGTGGAACACCAGGCAAACAGCACCAATTGGCCCTAATCCATCTATCTTAGTACCTGAATTGAATAATATCAATTTTGAGATTAAAGGGCAATTCATCAGTATGGTGCGGGATCTAAACTTTGACGGAAGACTATGCAGTGATCCCAATAGACATCTCGAAAACTTTCTAGAGATTTGTGAACTGTTCAAACAACGAGATGTAACAATTGATGCCATGAGGTTGAGATTGTTTCCCTTCAGCTTAGCTGGGGATGCAAAAGAATGGGTTAAATCATTAGAACCAGGCTCTATTACGACTTGGGATGAACTCCGAAGCCGTTTTATTACTCGTTATTTTTCACCAGCCAAGGCTGATAAACTTAAAACTGATATTTTAGCTTTTATGCAGGAGTCAGGTGAAAAGGTAACGGAGGCCTGGGAAAGACTGAAAAGCTTACTACGGAAATGTCCCAACCACGGTTTGGAGAAGAACAACATAGTACATATTTTCTACAGGGGATTAGATCACACATCTCGTTCCCTCCTCGATTCTTCAAGTGGCGGACTATTCATGTACAAAACCCCAACTCAAGCGTATCAACTTCTCGAAGACATCTCGATGCACAGCTTGGAATGGACATCCGACAGGCGAGTCGGACAGAATCATGCATCCCTTAAGGCAGTTGATGATCGACAACATGATGAAGTGGCTGCACTTAAGAATAGCCAACAGGTATTTGAACGCAAATTAGACAAAATAACTAGTTGTTTACATGCTATACAGGTTGGATGTGATATATGCAAAGGGCCACATCTCACGAAAGAGTGCCAGCAGCATCAACCAATGATGTCTGCAGAAGAAGAACTGAATTACATCAACAATGGGTACCGAGGTAATTATCAGGGAGGAAATCAGGGGTACAACAACAACAATCAGGGATACAATAACAACAGAGGTTATAACAACAATAACCAAAACAATAACTACCCCCCGAGAAACTCGAACCCCCTGGTTTCCAACGCGATAACCAAACGAACCAACCACCTCGAGAGAATGCCGCAGGTCAAGGATCCAAGTCCTCAATGGAATTAATGCTTGAAAAATTTATGGAAAAGCACGACAAGAAAACTGAGGAACAAGACCAGATCATCAGAAATCAGCAAGCAGCAATTCAAAGCTTAGAGAGAAACTTGGGCAAGATGGCCGAAATTTTACAAGAACGTCCTCAAGGAAGTTTACCACCCCGTACACAAGATAATCCTAAACGGGGATTCGAGAATATTAAAGCTATCACCACTAGGAGTGGTAAAACGGTAAGTTCACCTGTATTAAACACTAATGAAGATTCTTTTGATACACAGGTTAATGAGAAAACTCCAGTTGATGAAGAGGAGAAGGCTATGCGGAAGGTTGAAATTCCAACTGAGCAAGAAAAAGCAAAACCAAAGGAGACGTATAAGTCCACCAAAATAGATGCAACGAACTCTTACACACCGAAGGTCCCCTTTCCTCAACGTTTGAGGAAAGAAAAACTTAAGGAAAACTATGGTAAGTTTGTTGAGATGATTAAACAGGTGCGTATTAACGTTCCTTTGGTTGACATGTTAGCAGGTATGCCGAATTACGGGAAATTCATCAAGGACTTGGTCTCAAGCAAGGAGCATGCAGAGGAGGTGTCGTCAGCAATACTAAGTGAGGAATGCTCAGCTATCCTCCAACCAAACATACCTCCAAAGAAGGGTGACCCAGGGAGTTTTATTATCCCTTGTCTTATAGATAATTTACCGCCCTGTAAAGCGCTAGCTGATTTAGGAGCTAGCATTAGCTTGATGCCCTTGTCCCTGTTTCTTAAATTGGGAATAACAGACCTTAGGCCGACTAGGATGCGTGTCAGATTAGCAGACCTGTCTCTTAAATACCCAGTAGGAATAGCAGAAAACGTTCTGGTTAAGGTAGATAGGTTCATCTTTCCCGCTGATTTTGTTATCCTAGATATCCCTGAAGAACCAAATGTCCCTCTCATCTTAGGGAGACCCTTTCTAAACACCGCCAGTGCCATCATCTTGGTTGCTGAGCAACAGCTTAGTCTAGGTGTCGGGAATGACCGAATCACTTTCTCCATTGAGAAAGCGATGAAGCATACCTCTGCCTCCGATGACACGTGCAATTTCATCGACATCATCGATGTGTGCATGGAGGAGGAAATTACATCATTTCTTAACCTAGATTGCGATGACATCACCACCTATGGGGGTGTCACTCTAGACTCTCCCGAATCCATCCAAGATCTCTCAGATCTCGAGGCACTTCTTCACCTTGAGGAAGAGGATTCGGTAGAAAATGAAGTAATTTTTGAGAATTTCGACCCGAATCAAAAACTTCGAATTAAAACGTCTTTTGAGGACCCTCCATCTCTCGAGCTTAAGCCATTACCCGACCATCTAGAGTATGCATTCCTTCAAGGGGAATCTGATTTGCCTGTCATAATCTCTTCTACTCTAGCTTTTGCTGAAAAACAAAAATTAATAAAAATTTTAAAAAATCATAAAAAAGCTCTAGCTTGGAAAACCGCCGATATTCCGGGTTTAAACCCTTCTTTTTGTACTCATAAAATCTTAATGGAAGCAAACTTTAAACCTAGTGTGCAGAGACAAAGACGTTTAAACCCCAATATGAAAGAAGTCGTGAAGAAGGAAGTTCTTAAACTACTTGATGCAGGGCTCATCTATCCCATTTCTGATAGTCCTTGGGTGAGTCCGGTCCAAGTAGTCCCAAAAAAAGGGGGGATGACAGTTGTGCGTAATGATAAGAACGAACTCGTTCCTACTCGTACTGTCACGGGATGGCGAGTCTGCATCGATTACCGTAGACTCAACGAAGCCACCCGAAAGGATCACTTTCCTTTACCCTTCATCGATCAGATGTTGGAGAGATTGGCCGGAAACAACTTCTATTGTTTCTTGGACGGTTTCTCCGGCTACTTTCAAATCCCGATCGACCCCCAAGATCAGGAAAAGACCACCTTCACGTGCCCCTTCGGTACATTCGCGTATCGAAGGATGCCTTTCGGTTTGTGCAACGCTCCGGCAACATTTCAGCGGTGCATGACCGCGATTTTCCAAGACATGATCGAGGACTGTATGGAAGTCTTCATGGACGATTTCTCAGTATTCGGAGACTCCTTCGAGTCATGTCTTTCGAGCTTAGAGCGAGTTCTCATTAGGTGCGAGGAATCAAATCTCGTGCTTAATTGGGAAAAGTGTCATTTCATGGTGCGCGAAGGCATCGTGTTAGGTCACAAAATTTCTGCGAAGGGGATCGAGGTCGATAAATCAAAAATCGATGTCATTTCTAAATTACCTCCCCCTTCAAATGTTAAATCTGTGAGAAGTTTCTTAGGTCATGCGGGGTTCTATCGTCGGTTCATCAAGGATTTTTCCAAGATAACCCGACCCATGACTCACCTTCTCGAGAAGGATACACCTTTTGTGTTCACGCCCGAATGCGTGGAAGCCTTCGATCTCCTCAAGAATCGGCTCACAGAAGCTCCTATCATGGTATCCCCCAATTGGGAGTTACCATTCGAACTCATGTACGATGCTAGTGATTTCGCACTCGGTGCAGTTTTGGGTCAGCGTATAAACAATCATTTCCAACCTATTTATTACGCGAGCCGAACACTCACCGGTGCTCAGGCGAATTACACCACAACTGAAAAAGAACTCCTTGCAGTGGTTTTCGCCTTTGACAAATTCCGTCCGTACCTTGTTTTATCCAAAACGATTGTCTACACGGATCACTCAGCATTGAAATATCTTTTCGCCAAGCAAGATGCAAAACCGCGTCTCATTCGTTGGATTCTTCTCCTACAAGAATTCGACATCGAGATAAAGGATAAAAAAGGTGCGGAAAATCTTGCGGCGGATCATCTATCCCGATTAGAGAACCCTCACCTTGAGGAGTGCAATGAAGACGGGGTTCATGATACATTTCCCGATGAATTTATCGAAGCGGTCAATGCTTTACAAGACACCAACGACCCGTGGTTCGCTGATTTCGCAAATTATTTAGCGGCGGGTGTCCTTGTTAAAGGAATGACCCATCAACAAAAAGGTAAATTCTTTTCGGATCTAAAACATTACCATTGGGATGCTCCACATCTTTTCCGGGTCGGTCCCGATTTGATGCATAGACGGTGTGTTTCCGGTGATGAAGCCCATGACATTCTCAACCAATGTCATAAAGGCCCCACCGGTGGACATTTCGGTCCAAACTACACCGCCCGGAAAGTTCTTGATGCGGGTTTCTATTGGCCAACGATCTTTAAAGATGCACAAGATTTGGTCAAAACTTGTGATGCATGTCAACGAACCGGAAGCATCTCCAAACGGGATGAAATGCCACAACATGGTATCCAAGTTTGTGAGGTTTTCGATATTTGGGGCATTGACTTCATGGGTCCGTTTCCAAGCTCCCAAGGTAACAAATATATCCTTGTTGCTGTTGATTACGTCTCCAAATGGGCTGAGGCAAAAGCTCTTCCAACTAACGATGCTCGAGTCGTAATCAATTTTCTGAAATCTCTTTTCTGCCGGTTCGGTTGCCCGAGGGCGCTGATTAGTGATCGTGGCACACATTTTGCCAACCATCTTATGGAGAAAACTCTCCAACGATACGGTGTCCACCATCGTTTCTCGACCGCGTATCATCCACAAACTAGTGGTCAAGTCGAGAACACTAATCGGGCCTTAAAAAGAATTCTCGAGAAAACCATTGAGAAAAATCCCAAGTTATGGTCTCAACGACTTGAAGATGCTCTTTGGGCATTCCGTACCGCCTACAAAACTCCTATCGGCCATACTCCTTATCGGATGATTTACGGGAAAGCATGTCACCTTCCATTCGAGATCGAACACAAAGCCTATTGGGCTATCAAAGAGTGTGACATGAGTATCGTTCCCGCCGGGACCGAACGTAATCATCAACTCAACCTTCTCGATGAACACCGTTTTGAAGCATACGAAAACTCCCGAATCTATAAAGAGAGAAGCAAATATTTGCACGATAAAAAGTTGAAAACTCGAAAATGCTTCCAACCGGGTGACAAGGTCCTCATTTATCAATCCCGATATAAGTTTTCACCGGGAAAACTTAAATCCAAATGGGTGGGTCCCTATACCGTTCTAAAACAACATCCATCGGGATACGTAGACCTCGTCACCGAAAACGGTCATTTTAGTGTCAACGGACATCGCTTGAAGCTTTATCATGAAGACGAGAATGAAGGCGTAACCGAGACGGAGGAAGTGCATTTCGCCATGATGGGCGAAAAGAAGTAAAAAGAGCAACACCGAGTCAAGCTCTAGACTCGTAAATCCATGAAGCGCTTCTCGGGAGGCAACCCGTGTTTAGTTGTTTTCCCTTTCCATTCCGCGTATAAAAAAAAAAAAAAAAAAAAAAAACGAAAAATATAAAAATATCTCGAGATAGCAGCTATCTTTGATAGCTGCGCTATCTACCTAATCCGGAGCCAAACAGCAGGTCAAAATAGAGTTCGGTCAAGAGATAGCGTTCCGCTATCTCGGAACCGAGTCAACTCGTTCGACCCCGCCAGAAATAGCGCCGCGATCCTGGAGATCGCGCCGCTATCTCCAGTGGGTATAAAACCGTCGACGCTTTTCCCTTCGACATCACTAACATACAAACATCACTTTCACACTAACATACAAAAAACATCACTAACATACAAAGAACTCCTGAGTTGCATATATTAAAAACAAAAAAAAAACATTATTACTAGTGTTGCATAATTTCACACTTAGTTTAACAACTAAGTGTGGGTAAGGAAAATTGGTATTAATTTTTATCTTTTTTACATAGCTTCACACTTAGTTTAACAACTAAGTGTGGGTATGGGGAAAATGGGAATTAAAGGTGTCAACTTTATCAATTACTTATTTATCTTCAATTTTTATGATTAAATAACACTTCTAATGGTTAAATTTCTTTTCTTGATTGTGATAAACAGCGAAAGACTAGGGCTTCGACCAAGGCTTCGACATCCCAAGCACCGCAACAACCACCGCCACGACCTTTATCCTCGTCCTCCTCCTCTGAGGACGACGAAGAAGTCTTACATAGGGATGGTTTTCCGTTGATCCTCAAAAATGCGAATCATCATGCATTTGAGGAATTTCACAACATCAAAGTCGAAAGGGTCCGCATACGTCTCGAGGAGACGCGAGATGATATCATGCACAAAGACACTCATGTGGGCCGAACCCCCGATTGGGACTTACTCCGATCCTTAGGCAAGGAAGAAGCCATACGCTCTTACCTGATTCGCGAAGTTCGCGGGAACAACAATGATGTGGTGTTTACATGTAATGCTTGGGAAGTGGCGTTAACGATGCGAGAACTGATATACCCCCAAATAGTCCTCGAATTCTTCTCGACCTATCACTTGGATTTCACGAAAGCTCATAATGAACCCGAAACCATCTCAATCAATTACCGGGTAGCCAACCATTGGGTTAAGTGTTCTTTGGTACAATTTGCTATCAATTTGGGTCTCTACACCGTGGAACAAACACAGAACCCATATTTTATCCCTTATCTGAACCGGGGAGCATATCAAGAGGCCCGGAATGTTGACCGAATTTGGGAAGAACTCGGGGTAGGCATGTTTGACCCGAGAACATCAAAGAGCAAGCACATCCGGAACAGTGAACATAGATATTTATATCGGATGATCTCAAATACCATTCGCCAAAGAAACGAAGGGACAGAAAAGATTAATATGTATAGCGTTTGGCTATTGCACCAATTGGTGAACCGGGATCGATTTACTAACATTCCACTCATTATTGCTTCCTTTTTGAATGGTCCAGCACAGGGACACAAGAAGAAAAGTGGCTTCACGGGAGGCCAATACATTACACGTCTGGTAAAAGCAGCAGTCACTCTCACACCGCGGGTGACAAAGACATTGACAAAGAAAGAGATGGAATTTTTAGATATTCACCAACTAGGGGGAATGGGGGTACTTAGAGAGGCAATACCCGGGTTGGAAGCAGGCCGATTTGAATGGGAAGATAACCCAGCCACTCAAACTGGGGGGAGAGTTGTGCAACCACAACAACCGCAACAACCAAGGCAAGAAAGAAGGCGACGGCCACAACCACAAGTACCGGAAGACGTTGAGATGGCCGATTTTGAGCCACCAATCCTCGATCATGGTCACGGGCACCCCGGAGCATCTGGCTCCGGCTCGGGTCCTTCATCACAAACAAGGAAAGAAACAATCTTGTATAACTTTTATTAACTAGACTAATCCATACATCATATCACTCTAAACTTTGTCCACGTTTCGACAAAAGGGACATGTAAGCATACATCACTTATATCTACAAAACTCCTGACACATAAGATGTATCCCAAATCAACAAGCAATCATTTATTCTAATTCAAGTGACAAAACACACCGAAGGTAAGCAGTTCAGTTTATCACAACATTTCACAATTCTTTAATTAAGCAATCTTCTCAATTAACAATTCTACATAAACACAAGTATTGAGTTTATAAAAACATACTCGAGCTGTCACGGTCAGTGACGTCAGCACTCTTTCTTTTCCTTTCTACCGTTGATGAAGATTCCCCGACCACCACCGCACTTGACCCAGAATTCGCTTTCTTTTTGAAAGGACATTTACTCTTTTCATGTCCCTCACTTAGACAATTCCAACACACAAACTGTGGAAACTCACAATCCTTACCCCCGTGCCCATATTGGCCACATCCAATGCACTTCATGGTCTGGGCTGTGCACGTCCCCGAATGAGCGGACTTACATTTACGACACCATGGGTTCTTTTGACCTGATCTACGAACAGTCTGTTTACGACTCATGTTTCTCGGTGGTTTATAGGCACCTTGGTACCCTAACTCTAGAGGTGACGGGATTCCCAAGTGTGGGTATGGGTAAAGTCCCTGAGGTGGTAATGGATGATTTATCTGAGGTGGAGCGGGTTGGTTCATTTGGGGCGGAATTGGATAATTTGCTAGTGGTTGCGTTGATGGGGGAATAAGAAGCAATGTGGCAAGGATCGAGGGTGTCATTCCTTTGATTAGTCGTTGTTGTTGTTGCACCTGATTTCTTAACTCTTGCCCTTGGTTTTCCAACGCCTTAATATGTGCTTCCCGGTCAGTCTCCACATTGTTACTTGAGGTAGCAACTCTTTCTGGGGTCAAGGGGGTCGGGTTCTCGTTATCTGTCATATCTGTAGCAAAACACAACATCTCACGAAAGCTTAGTTTAAATCGTTAGTAACTACATACTAACTATAAACTAACTTCATTCACATTTGCTCTAATCCCGCTCGTCCGGAATGCTTGACCAAACTTGAGCCACGATTTGGGAATGGAACACCGACCCCATGTATCCATCGTCAAACCGAAGCTCTGATACCAAGTTGTAACACCGCAAAATTTAGGAAGCGTTTTTTTTTTTTTAAATGCCCGAAGGCGATTAGGTTATCCTCTAGGTTAGTTTAGCGGAAGCATATAGATAATAATAAGTTTAGGTTTAGGTTTACAAACCAATGTCCCAAAATAAACTTCAAAACATTAATTATTTAAACGGTGTCACTTAAACGACATGGCTCCTTTTTAAAACATAACAACTGAGCTTGGTCAATCATCCTGTCCAAAGCACCGACCACCTGAAAAGATTCAACGAGGGAGGGATTAGCACAAAACTAAGTGAATGAATATAATCTACAAATTCTGTAAAGCCCAACAAGCTAATATAGACATCTCTACTATCTAAAAGCCACCTAACCACGTATCACTGTTCACTAGAACACGGAAGTTATAAAACATCTCCGGTTCGGTCATCACTTAAACCCGGAAGTTTAAATAAACATCTCCGGTTGGGTCATCGCTGGAACACGGAAGTTTCAATACACGCTTCCCGGTTCGTTCAAGAAGATCGGGGTCCTGCCGGAGCCTTAAACCATGGTCGGCCAAACCACGGTAACCGATAGCGGTTCGTGACCAACACCCAGGCAACTCCCTCCCCTTGACCATGCAACAAATACAGGTAAGGTCGGATACCCTTTAGTCGACACCCGTTGCCCAGCGCACTGACTTCTCAAACCTCGGTTACCAATCAAACCGAGTTGTAGCTACCCATCAAGCCAAGTCTCTTCACCTATGTGCACAAAGTCATGTATGGTATTCCCTAACACTAGGCATACATAACAAGTAGACTAGCCACGAAAAACACTGCGAAAAACGTCACGGTAGAGTTCCCAATCGCGAACTCAGGTTCGCGTCGCGAACTCGAGTTCGCGTTCGGGAACTCGGTCGCGAAGTGGTCACGGCCATCACCCAAATTCTCTGTCTCGAGTTCGCGTTTCGCGAACTCTAGTTCGCGTCGCGAACTCCCTGAAGCTGGTACATTTCCTGCATTTTCAACAAGCATGCATATACCAAACTAATTGTAACCAAACACAAGTTGGAGGTTAAATCCACTCACCGAAACCTTCCACTAGTCGAACTCAGAGGTCTAATGTTTCTGAGTCTCGATCCCGATTCCTGTACACCAAAGGAATACCGAATTAGTATATAATTCCACCAAATTATTAACAATGTTAAATATACATTTAACACTAATACTTGCACTAACTAAATAGCCAAACACTTAAACCATCATAAGAACATGTCATGACCATCTACACTTACATAGCAAGTCAACTAGTCATTTGCAAGTAATACATTCAAACGGGTCAAAACCGGATTATTAAATCATAATACTATCCACAACTACAATCATGTAAACAACTTGCAATTCACCAAATGTTACCAATAACATTGCTAATCACATAATCCTAACCAAATACTTACATCTTCACAATCCAAGTTATTTTACCACTAAATGGCCCAAACGGGTCAAAAGCCCGAACATGACTATAACACTTTAAGCACAACCATAATTGCTACAATCATACCATTTAACAATCGATAACTAACTAGTTATTTTAACAAGATCAAAACTCCATCCTAGATCAATATCAACCACCAATTGCACTAATTCATGAAATCTCCCAATAACCGTCCAAACACCACCCAAGCTCCATCATTTAGTACACATTCATCATAACTAACAAGTCATAATCAATTAAACAATTCATCAAGTCATGACAGCCAACAACCCAAGTATTTTACTTCTAAAATTCCTAGTTCATCTTTTCACCCAATTAGCCAAACACTAGCTAGTTTACTTATCAAAATCCACCAATACTTGGTTTTAAACATACATAACTTACCAAACATGTTTTCTTAACATAATGAACAATTCCAAGCATTTAAACAACAAGAAAACCAAGGTTTGTCAAAACCCATAAAACCTACTTTCACATAAACACACCAACTTGTACACTTTGCTAAAATAGTTGTACCTTGTGCTAAATTACTTGTACATATACAACCATACATGTCAAACTTAGTATAAACACTTAACACACCATCTAACACAATAATCACCCACCAAAACTCAAGAACACATAAACCCTAATTTATCAACTATCATGGAATCAAAATTAAACACATATATGTTGAAGCTTACCTCAAGAGCTTTCCAAAAACGTGTTCGGATTAAAGATTGGCCAAGAAACGAGCTAGTAATCTCTCTTGGAGCTCAAGAACTTGAAGAACTCAAAAAGGGGTTTTAATGGAGTTTTGGGAGAGAGATTAGAGAGAGAGAGATGGAGACGGTAGAGAGAGAGAGGAAGATTGGTGAATGACAAAAGATGGGCATTCCCCATCACATAAACCGTCCAAATGGGGAGGGGTGGGACCCACTTGGCTTTTTTTTTCATTTTTAACAAATACAATACAAAAGTCCCTTTCGTAGTTAATTTATTTAAAATACCAAACGGTCTCCAATTTTAAAAACGAAAGCATTTCTGGAGACGATATTAAAAGGAGAATCCAACAGTATAAAAAAATCACATTTTCAATTAACCATTTCAGAAAACAGATATTTTAATCCCTTGATTAAAATATCACAAAATGACAAAAAGCCAAACAGTACCTTTAACACTTAATCAATTTATTCCACACATGGTCAAATAGATATTTTCAAATATCAAAATATACCTAAAACATCTAGGCCAGTTTTAGGATGTTACAAAAAAATCATGCACATACCTCAACACAATGCTCTTGCAACTAGAGATGGAATCTTGAGTTCTTAAAAATATTTACCACCACATGAATACTTGTTAGAATGTATTAGTGTACACCCTTAGAGTCAAATTATATGGCGGTTGTAAGATGATTTTGACTTACTGCAAATGTTTTGGAAACAGGTAGTTCAAATGCTTTTAACTTTTCAAATATTCTATATACGAATACGAATTATAAAACTTGTACATGCTTCCAATCAGCATGGCGTACAAATAAAATCCAAGCAATATACCTAAAAGTTAAATATGATAAATATTATTAAACTAAATCAGAAAATAAAATTGAAACAATTTCTACACTTACGAATGCAGCTGATATTACCATGTTAGCTGATATTTTATAAACCATAACCACACCATTTTGCAAAAAAATCATGATGTTAATAATAGATGTGAGTTAGTGAATATAAATTGGTAAGAACAACACAAATCAAAAAAAGCTAAAATTTTAAAACCAATGTTGGAAAAATAATTAATGTAAGTTGTTAGACTTATTTCATAACTCAAAAAGGGAAACAAAAATTATGGTTTGTACAATGGACATAAGTTGAGATATATTAGACAGACCGTTGTATGTGTCTTTCCTGAACATGTTTGACCATAAGCAGATATTGATACATGTTAGGACTAGTTTTGTAATAGTTTTGATCTTTAAAGTCCGTTAGTTAACTTGTCTTTTGTTAAGTGGTAGGAGTATATAAGGTTGTATCTTTGACTTTCAAGTCAAGCTTTCCACACAATTACTGAATACATTTTTAGGGAAAATTTCATTCATCTCATTCTCTCTCTTTAACACACACTTACACCAAGAACACACACTCACTCAAATCTTCTATTTCTCACTTGAATCTTCATGGATTAGCTTGATTATAGTCTAATTAGGTCTTACAAGTGGTATCAGAGCTTCACATTTTTCATGATGATTCCGCTAAATCATAATCATCATGAGGGGGAGAAAATTTACTAAGAAGTTCAGTTTATGAAGAAAAAATGCTTACAAGACTTAAGAGAATATATTAGCCCAGTTTACTCCACATCAAAAAGACATATGCACCGATTAAGGGGGAGTAAACAAGAAACCGAAGAAGTTTTATTGAAGAGTAATTGTTTGTTCGAGGGGGAGTGCAAATCTTATCCACATTTTTCTCTCAACAATAATTATCAATGATCATAAATCGACAAAGCCACAACTTCGAGAAAAGACTTCCGCTACAAACAACTCTATCTATCTATGGGTCTACATTTTCGTCGATTTACATGAAATAATTTGTGAAGAAAAAGAAACCGACTCATCTTTAGAAATTTCTCACAAATTCTCAACATTTCCATTTCAAATCTTAAACTGAAAAATCATTCTATCCAAACCACAAATTCACAGTCATATCCATTCAAAAGCTTAACCGTTTAAACCATTCTTTCCAAAATTCCATAACATTCATTATCCGTACAAAAGCTTAACTGTACAAACCTTTTGTTCCATATCAAATACAAATTATCCACATTCACCCAAATCCTAAATCTACATATCATTTTTCCATACATACTAAACAATCATACATACACATCCAAAACTTTAACTGATAAATCATTCAAAAAACACTATCATTATATCTTTATCCTCCTGTACCACAAAATCTAAAAACAACCTCTCCATTATCTGAAAACCCAGTCAAATCCTTACATAACTGATATTCTCTTTCCTAAAATTTTCAAATCTTTAGTAAATCAGTTATAGGATTTCCTCACTCAAACAGTATCAACGAAAAACATATCCACTTTGAGTATCTTAAACTTCCAGATTTCTGAAATGTTTTAATCTTGAAATTCAGAAAAACATTTTCTTGCCAAAGACAGATAATGAGAAGAATCTGAAGTTTGAAGACTGGGATGACGTGTTAAAGATCAAAAAGGGGGAGATTGTTAGGACTAGTTTTGTAATAGTTTTGATCTTTAAAGTCCGTTAGTTAACTTGTCCTTTGTTAAGTGGTAGGAGTATATAAGGTTGTATCTTTGACTTTCAAGTCAAGCTTTCCACACAATTACTGAATACATTTTTAGGGAAAGTTTCATTCATCTCATTCTCTCTCTTTTACACACACTTACACCAAGAACACACACTCACTCAAATCTTCTATTTCTCACTTGAATCTTCATGGATTAGCTTGATTATAGTCTAATTAGGTCTTACAATACATTATGTCCATCTAAAGTTGACTTGACAAATGATTGAACAAATGTGCAAAATTCAGCTGCAATACCAATTATGTCATATAATATTTTAAAAGCAGAAATCATTATTTAAACAATTTTTTATCAAACAAATGTATGATAGAGTGTGGGGTATACCTTGTCCAGCATGTGGAGTTGTGGACCATGAACCATATCAAATTCATAATCATTAATAATACTGGTTGGTTACAGTTACATCACCAGTATTAATCCTTATTGTAAAATCATTAGGAAATTCAACAATCGATGGGCCTTCATCTTCAAAAACTTGATTTGTTCAACAAAATACAGTTTCAATTTCCTGAAAAATATGAATGAAGATTTTAGAATGCAAATATGCATCAAGCTAAATTGTGAGATATTCATCATAACCCGTTAACCAGAGTGTGCATAACTCATACAACAATATGGTGATTTAACTAAACATAAAATTTCCAAAATTCGGATTATAAAACTAAAACTTATTAATCAAAAACTAAAACTTTGATCAAAAGGTACTCACTAATTGGTAAACAAAACTGATAACTTCATTGTACGAACTTGAATTAATTTCCTCCCCAGGTATAGACGATGAAATAAAGGGGGATTTCGTACCATTTTTATATCCATTTACTGAAGATGCAAGTAGAACTCAGTATTGTCTTCTTTTATTTTTAAGAAAATGCATAATATAGTTCGGGAATTAATAGTTTGTTAATTATTTAAATTTTTACTTATACTGATGATAAGGAATGTTGAGTTTGTTATTAAATTTGTAATCTCTATTGTTGATATTTTGTAAAATATATGAAGATATTTGTTTTTGCCACGAGATTATTTCAAAGGTACAAAATTTTCAATAAATTAAATATTTTTAAAAGAGTAAAACGTTATGAAAATTATTATAAGCCAACCGTGATTCATCAATGGTTATAGGCTAGTAAAACCATAAAAATGATATAATTTTGCTTTTTATTATTAGCGACTCCATGTTGCTGCAAAAATAACGGGTAATTAAGTACGTATTAATTCTTGGGTTTTGATAATGACAGCCCTTAGGGCTGTCATTAAGTGCATAAAAATTTGTACAATTAAGTAGTTCCTAAAATTTCGGAGTCGGTTGTAGCTTAATATACAAGTTCATAATGCATGTCTTATGACAGCTCTTAAGGCTATCATTATTAAAACCCTTAATTTTTAATTTTAATTTTTTGCGAGACACGTGTGATATGTCATCTTTAATTAGTGATCAGAAACGAACTATTAGTGACGACATGTTTGCGGCAGTTGTGTCTCAAAACATTTTATTAGCGACAACTTAGACTCCTCTAGCGACGACTTCTTTCGTCCCTAAAAGGTCATTTTCTTATAGTGTAAACAATTGTTCTTTGTTAAAAAAATCATTCTTTTTCAAGGTGACTTTACTTGAGTAGCATGGTGACCCTACTTACTTTTTACTTTTTAATTATCTTAGGCTACTTTTTAATTAAAGTATTATAAAAAAATCACTATCCTTCTTAACGTTTTATTCAAATTGTAATTACAATTAATCATGGAAGTTCACCTCTAAAAGGCCATATTAATATAGTTAGTTAGTTACTTTTAATTTGTCAATGAACTCCCGAAATATCCTCAACCCCTTGTGGCATTTCTGTTAGTTTGATGTTTTCTCCCTCATTTCTCTCTCTTTGGAGATACACAAAATGGCTGTAAACTCAACCGATCTTCACAAGTTCGTGACAATGTCTAAAGATATTGAACAAAATCTCCCCCCTCTGATCGATCAGTTCATTAAGAAGTTCAAACAACCATTGGAGATGATAAAAGATCTTTATATTATGAATGTGATTCCTCGAAATATCTTAATTCCGAAGATAGTTGTGATTGGCGATGAACAAGTTGGTAAATCCAGTTTAATCAGCAATCTTATCGGTATTGAATTTCCCACTTGCGTACAAGTACCTCTTTTGTTCAAGTATGTACATGATTCTAGCCCTAATCCAAACATGCATTTGCATTACCAGTGTGATGATTATTCTCTAGACCGTGAAATTTTGCAAGACAAAATTCACAATGAATTTTCCGACCTACTAAAAGAGGTACCGGAAGATATGAAAAATTCCAACGGGTTTTTGATTTTAACCATTAGGCATCAAGAGATTTCTGACCTAACGATCATCGACTTACCCGGAAAAAAATCATACGCCGCTAATCATGAAAAAAAAGAATTATCAGAAGCGTTAAAAGGTGTGTTTTCAATTTTCATTTTTTAATTGGGTGATTTTGATAGTACATATGTTACTTCTCACACCACAATGTATTATTCTTATAATATGGTGTGTGAAATGATTTACATGATGTCAAAATCAACTCTCTTTCTTAATTAGTTTATTACGTTTGTTTTCGTTTATTGATTAGTTTATTATGTTGCTTTCTGAACTATGTATTATTAACAATGGGTTAACTAGGGGTGCCCAAAGGATCAGCCAACCTGACCAGGACCGAAGTGCATTAGGGTTGTATGTTAATATCGGGTTCTTTTTAACTTGACCCGACTAACCCGATTCCTTACTGGGTCGTGTTTCGTGTTAGGATTGTTTATTTTTTCGGGTTGACTTGACTAGACACGGTTGAAATTTTAAATTATTTTTGTTTTTTTACCATTAAATCAAGTAATTAGTCCATTAATAATTATATTAATTAGATATATTAGATATTTTTTCATTACAAGTTTGAAATCAAAACCCATAAACTTTAAATATATTAGATATTTTTTCATTTTTACCTAAAAACCCTAGTTTATGTATAACCCAACTAACTCGATTCCTTATCGGGTCGGGTTTCAGGTTAGGATTTTTGTACCTCAAATCCGATGGACCCGACCCGACTAGAGCCCAAACCTGACTGACACCTCTAGAGGCAGGAGAACGCATTCAAGTTATTCATTTTTTTTATTTTGATGCTTACACTTAAATTTTGATTTGTAGTGTATTTTTTATTTAGTGATATTTGATTGACAATTTTAATCAATGTTCATCTAACACCATGTCTGAAGAATACCCTTTACATAATTGTTAGGCCTTCCAAAATTAAGTTTGGCCACTCATATGATCATTTATCGATTAGGTTATATTTCACAACACATCAGAGATGAGGAATGTGTGTATTTACAAGTGATATCTGCTGAAAAGGATTTGAATATTTGCCTATCTGCTAAAATTCTTAAAGAGTTAGATGTGCCTAGTAAGAGAATAGTCAAAGTTATCACCAACATAGAATGTGCCACGAGAGATAATCATATTATATTTACCCGCAAGAAGGTGGACCCCCCTTTTGGATATGCTTTTGTTCAAAATATTAGGGATTGTAAAATTTCTCAAGACACATTTTTTGATCATTTACCCAAAATTGTCAAGAAATGTTTTGGACTCAATTGGGTAGCTACACATGTAAGCAATGGTATTTTATCCGTACTTTTTAGACCTTTATCCCTCATACGTGAAAAGGTCGATGATGAATTAAAAGAGACACTCAATCGGGTTAATCAATCAAAAAGAAAATTTAATAATGTTGGTGAAGCTTTCCCAACTATATTGTCGATCATTGCCGCAACACAAGTTACTTTGCATGAAATGTTTAACTCTCAAGTATATGGCGGATACATTGGAAAACACGATATTCATGCACCCGAAAAGTTAATCGAAAGGCTAAAAACATTTTATCTTGAAGTTAAGGAGATGAAAGATGACAAAAAACAACCATTTCTTATAGCCGAAATGGATCTATTGCAAGAAAACCATTTCTCTTGTCCATCGACATTGATATCTTCTATTGTTTTCAATAATCTTTTGATGAAACACATTCAGTACGTATCGCGGGTTGTTAATGATCTTATTGGAAAGATTTGGGAGTACATTGAGTGGGTAGTTTTAGAAGTGTTGGGTGAGGCTACAAAAGAGTTTAAACAACTACATGTGTATTTGGAAATATCAGCAATGGAAATGATTCAAACGATGAAAATCAATTTTCAAGAGCAAGTGCGGGACATGTTTGAAATGGAGAAACTGATTCTCCACACAAGTGATCCAGAATTTATTGCCAAATGGACAAAATACAAATCACAAGATCTTGAGGCTGTTCTTGATTTTAAGAAAGAATTCGTAAAAATTGAAGGTTTGGGAGAAATAAAGATAGATCACTTGAATGTTTTTGAGAAAAAAGATTTGAAAACTGCTTTCGATGCTAAAATGTTGTTAGTTGCGTACTGGGAAACTATATCCATTCGTTGTGTCGACAATTTCACTTTGAGGCTAGTGTCGTTGATTAAAAAAATGGTGACTGGAGGCATGGTGTCGATGATGGCGGAAAATTGTATGAAGACGGGTGAAAAGGAAAAGAAATTACCCGAAGAAGCATTCGATGAGTGTAATTGTGAAATTGAGAAACAAAATTTAGAATATCTTAGTGATGTTAAAGAACAGATTAAGAAGTTACACCAAGAATCTATGATCTACCGACGTTGATGAACTAAATTATCATGATATTTAGAAGTTTTTAAAAAACTCGAATTGTGAACATTTGGATCTTCATTTGGTAAATCGTAGAATTGTTGTATTAGTTATAATAATACATTTATGTTAAGGTGAACAGCTGAATTTGTCATTTAGTGAAAACGCTACTATATATGTATACATAAAGTTACGGATGTATGGCATAAAGATACCATGGCTGAGTTGTTAAGCCTTTTGCCTCATAACTTGGGGGTCTTCCGCTTGCATTCCATTTTATTTTTGGTCTTAAAACTTTTTTCAGCCATCCTTTTTATCTTTTTTTCTTATCCCTTTTATTTGTGTAAATTATTTTCTTTTATGTGTTAATTAATTATTTGCATCCACATGTTTATTAAAAAATATATTAAAGCCTTTGAAATAGTTAATATAATTATTGTTATGTTTAATCCAACTCAATATTAATCCCACAAGGTTATCATTTTGCCCCGAAACATATACATAATTACAAGTTTCTAATTTCTATTAGATTATTTCAAAATTAACCTTATTTAGTGTACAAATATAATTAGTATATTACATCTTTTTGGTTAAAAATAAATTAAAAGAATTATACGTTACTTAAAATATATGCTTTTACAACCCCGCAGCAACGCGCGGGGTACAATTACTAATTTTATACCATTATTATAAATTACATTTGGTTAACATTTAGTACTATGTGAATCTTTCTTTCCTATAAAAATCTAGATAATCTAAAATTATGTAAAGGTTAGGCCTCGTCGTTAGAAACTCATTGGACGTTTGATTTTTTTAACACCACCTAATCTACTTTAATTTGTCCACAATAAGATTTGAACCTACGACATATAGGTCATGATCAACACCTTACACCAATATCACTAGGCTACTGTAACGCTCGTAATTTCAAAACATCATTTAAGTCATTTAAAATTCAATCGTAACAATAACCTTGTTACCAAATATGGAGTTTTACAAAAACTTGAAAGAGATTATCAGAGTATACAAGTTAATCATTCATAGAAAATGAGAATCTAACTATGAACACCAAGTTATTCTCCACAAAATCCTCACTAGCGTCACTTTCTATTCTTTGCCTCCCAAACCTGAATACATATACATAAACAAAATGAATATGTAAGACAAAACTAACTCGTGAGATAAATTAGTTTAAGACCCAACAAGTCAACAATCATATAATAACATTATCAATTGTAATAGAAATAAACTCATCAGTTTTATAATGGGTCATCAATGTCATTCATAACTTGGTCGAGTCATCAAAATAACTAGAATGTGGATTCGAACTCACAACCTCTCGTACAATGCTCCAAACGATCCACCACTAAGCTGGGAGAGATTATTGGTTCAATATTAACTCCCCTTAATCTTAAACACACACTAAATCCTCATGTTTCAAATATTTCCCTTCGGACATTGTGTTTATAAAAAATATCCACCATCCGCACAACCACAACCAGCAGCAACTATCACTACCGTCATCACCACCCACTATTTGATCGCCGTCAAATTTAATCAGGGGTTACCTGCCATCGCATTGCACGGTAACCTGCTAGTATTCCACAATAACAAAGAAAAGTCAATATGTCAGTTCATGTCCGTTTATTTATGTTTTGAATCTTAATCAAAGCCATGGTGGCTATATTTCCTTGTCATATGCAACAGTTAAGGAAATGCTAAAATCATGGGTAGGTAGTTGACATATTTGTAAGGTCTCAAATTTTTCTCGATTTTTAAAAATATTTTAAGTTAAATAAAGTCTAGAATAAATAAAGTACGACATTAATATTATTTTTTTTTTGAATAGCAAAAAGAAGGCAACGGGGCGAACTTCGACATTGTCATCACCCTCTCGACGACCTCCATACTAAAATAAAACTTGAGTCTAGCAAATTGATAGATTAAAAAGGTACATTACAAGGAGTTTCTCAACCAATCATCCCAAAAATCTTAATTTTATGATTTCTATGGGAGATCCATGAAAAGGAAAACAAACGAACACTATCAAATAAATCTGACTTTTTAATCCTACCACTCTCAAATAACAATGAGTTCATATACCTCCAAATCATCCAGCACATTGTGAAATCGATAACTTGGAACTTCACCTTCCGATTCTTAACATTTGGAGTGTTTTCATAAAACTCCCACCAAACTTGAAATGAGGGACTGTTGACTTCCCCCAAATCGCACCATTTATACACCATTTTCCAAAGGACACTAGTGACTTCACAAGTGAACATGATATGCGAAATTGACTCCACACTCGAATTACAAATAGGGCACATAATGGACTCAATTTTCATTACCCTTTTGGATAAATTAATTCTCGTAGGTAAAACAATCTAAATATAACCTCCAAATAAAAACGTTAACTTTGATCAGAATTTGCTTACACCATTTCAGATTTGATATATAACCCGGATAAAGCATATTGTTTATGTGCATTCTCGATTCACCAACCATAAAAACACCATTTTCACCGAAAGCCCAAACCACTTTGTCTTTTCTAATGGTTGGACGAATGGTACTAAGAATTGACACAAGATTATCATATTGTTCTTGTTCAATTCCGCCTATAATAGCTTTCCTCCAATTGAAACACCAATCACCATTTGACCATCTATCTATCACCTTACAATACGAATTTAATTCCAACCGATAAAGTCGATTAAATAATTGGCAAAAAGGAACCACTACCCCAACTATACATCCAAAAGTTTATGGAGTCTCCACTCAATAACTATCCATCCAAAAGTTTATGGAAATAATTTTTATTGTTGTGTTCCTGGGTCGGAAAGAAAAGAAAAGAAAATTACCATTTTTTGTGTTCCTGAGTTGGAGTGAAAGGAAAAAAACATATTTACAATTTTATCCTTAAAATGTAATCAAATTAGGTAATGACAAGGTTAGTTTGGTAATTGCAATTAATTATAATTTCTCTTCTCTCCAAATCTTCTCACTTTTGGGAGGAAGATTAGGAGAGAAAAAATGACCATAATTTTCTTCCCCTTCTTTTCCTTTCTTTTATAAAACTAACTCTGGAACATGATAACATTTTTATTTCTTTCATGTTCTCTTCTCTTCTCTCCAAATTAAAACTCTGGAACACAGTGTTATTTATCCATGGATTAATCGAGTTTGAAAAACCACCATCATCACCATGTATAGAAAGAATGAGCCGACATCAAAGAGAATCTTGTTCATTGAAAAAACGCCACCTACATTTTAATAATAAAGCCAAATTTAAAGCGTCCATACTAGCAATTCCTAGTCCACCTCTCTCTTTAGACCCCAAACACGTATCCCATTTGACCAGGGGCGGTTCTAGGGGGTGGGCAGGGTGGACATGTGCCCACCCCAAAAGTTTTCCGATTAGTATGAATTTTTTTTATGTATCAACTCATTTCTTGGCTTTTGCTTATAATGTATGAGCGATAATTGTCCACGTCGTATATTAGCTGAGTGGTTAACTTATATATATCTTAAACATATAACATTAAGTTTAAGTCCCTTTCGTATGCATTTATTTTAAATTTATTTTTTCCTTATTTCCTTTTTAATGTTTTTTTACTATATTTTTCACTCATATTTTCTTACTTTTGACTAATTTCCCTCATTTTTCTTAGTTAAAAAAATGTTATGTTGCAATTTAACTTTAAAAAATATCACTAAAACCTGACTTATCATGGTACCGCCACTGCATTTGACCCAATTTAACTTTCTTTCTTTATCATTACTTCCCCAAAAGAATTTCACCCGCAATTGTTCGATCTTTTTTATAAAAAATTTCAGAACTCTAAAAATAGACATCCAAAAAATGCCCAAACTCCCCAACGCTGGTTTAACGAGAGTGAGCCGATCTCGATAGCATATTAGCCTTCCATGTAGAAAGGCGTCTTCTGATTCTGTCCCAATACCAATCAAACTTGATTTGTTCAAATTAAGCTTTAGACCCGAAAACTGATAGAAATCGGATAGAACACTTACAATGCCTTCAATATTTCGCTGATTCCAACCCGAAATAAATACCACAACGTCCGCATAAAATAGATGAGAGATATACAAATTATCATTTCTCACCGAAGCACCAACAAAACAATTTTCTTGTACCAATTTCTCTATCAAAACATGTAGACCCTCCATAACTATAATAAATATGAATGTAGAGAGCGGATCACCTTGACGAAGCCCTCGGTACATATTAAAGTCCTTCGTGGGGCTCTCATTGATAAGAACCGAGAGTTTAGCCTAGTTAAGACTTGAAGACCAATTCCAAAATATTTTCAAATCAATATGGGTTTAATTAGATTAACCCGATATATTTTAAATCAACAGATTCTAACATACACTATCATCATTTTTAGTCTACATCATGCTTTTAAAAAAAAAAAAAGAGGTAATTTAGAAACAGCTAGCGCCGCAATATAAATATGAATTGTCACAAAAACTCGACAGTGAAAAAAAGGAATAGCAGTCACGCCACGTGGTAACGTGTTCACATGTGATTGGTTTTTCTTTAACTCCAAGAAACCGCCGTCCACCCCGTCTAACTCTTCTCCATTCGCCACGTGGTCCAATCACAACTCACCGTTTCCCTCTTTATATCTCACCAGCATCACACTCAGAAACACTAAATTCAGTCACTTCAATCTCTCAAAAATGAGCTGGAAAAGAGGTCCGATCATTGGCCGTGGATCCACCGCCACCATCCCCCTCGCCACCACCTCCGCCGGAGAACTCATCGCCGTCAAGTCAACGGAGCTTTCCACCTCACAATCGTTACAAAAAGAGCAACAATTTCTTTCAAAGTTAACATCACCTCATGTAATCGAATACATTGGGTTTGATATTAATTACGATGACAACATTCCGATGTATAATCTGTTGATGGAGTACGCGCCACGTGGCACGGTTGCTGACGTCATTAAGAAACAAGGGGGTTGTCTTGATGAGTGTTTGATTAGATCTTATACTCATCAGATTCTTCTTGGGTTGGATTATATTCACTAGAATGATTTAATACATTGTGATATTAAATGTCAAAATTTATTGGTATGCAATGATTCTGTCAAAATTTGCGATCTGGGTTGTGCTAAATTGGCGGGAAATGATGAGGTTTCTACCTCCTCTGTCTTTTCCGGCACACCGGTTTATATGTCGCCGGAGGTTGCACGAGGTGAAGAACAGGGGTTTCCGGCCGACGTATGGGCGGTTGGGTGTGCGGTGATTGAAATGGCAACCGGATGTAACCCGTGGCCGGAGGTAAACAACCCGGTTTCTGCTCTATACAAGATTGGGTATTCCGGTGAAGTGCCAATGTTTCCGGTGAGGTTGTCGGAGGAAGGTAAAGATTTCTTGAAAAATTGTTTGCAAATAAATGCTAAAGAAAGATGGACGGTGAAACAACTTCTTCAACACCCATTTGTAAATTCGGAGTCTTTTTTCGAAAAGATTGAAAATTTCCCCAAAACATCACCAAATAGCATATTGGATCAAGGATTTGTTGGAAAAAGTTGTGATAAAATGATTTTTCACCAACTTTGAACCTATATAATTATATATATATGTGTTATATATAGTTATTGGTTGGTAGCTATGTGTTCTCCTATATGAGAGCTACGCAACGGTATATAGCGTGTCCAAAGTCGAGTTGTGGTGAATGAGATATCGACTCTCAAAGTAGGGTGTTTGATACAAGAAATCTTGGAAGTGGGGGATGTGGGAGAGTATCCCACATAGGAAAAAGATGAAACCATTTGTTGGTTTATAAGGTTGGAAGTTGTATGGAAGATTAAATCCTTATACATGGGTTTTACCCGCATGCCTACGCGCAGTGTACGCCCGAGCGACCTGCGGGCACGAATGCAGCTCCGAAATTCCGGGCTCGTGCGGGTCAATTTTTGCACCTCATCGACTCTGCAGTTGTCTCGTACTGACCTCCTCAGTACTGATTTTTTCATACTGACCACCTCAGTACTGAACCGATCAATACCGACCTCCTCGCACTGAGTGTTCGACGTGTACTGAGTCTGATACTGACCTACGCAGTATCAGTCTGATACTGACCTGCGCAGCAGGCAGTCTGATACTGACCTACGCAGTATCAGTCTGATACTGACCTGCGCAGCAGGCAGTCTCATACTGATCTGCGCAGCAGATGTCTGATACTGACTTCCAATACTGACCTGCGCAGCAGCAGTCTGATACTGACATGCGCAGCAGCAGTCTGATACTGACATGCGCAGCAGCAGTCTGATACTGAGCTGCTGCACTGACTTCCAATACTGAGTTCGTATACTGACTTCTGATACTGAGTTCTCGGACTGAGTTCCTGGACTGACCAGAAGGACTGAGCAGAACAGTTACGAAAATTCTGCAATTAGTGCAGATTACTGTTTTGATTTCTTGTTTAATTGTATTGAATGCATTTAATGTTTTGATTAAACATCACTTGGCATTCTACACTACTAGCAGGTACCCGCGCAATGCGGCGGCGGGTACCCTGTGTAATTATATTTTGCAGTGAGCGTGTGTTATTTTACGAGCAAAACAAGTAACCGTAACAGCCATGAAATCACCGTTTCCTAAAATCATGAAACATTCCTAAGAGGATCCAATTCCCCTTCTCACAATAAAGGAGCTGCTACCCACCCGCGGGTTATCAAAAATGTTACACATTTTATTTGGTATTTTCTACTTATCGGACATATTCAACATATTGATTATTGCTAGACATGTAAAGGCTAAACTCCATATATTCTACACTAACTAAAGGTGGAGAAAGGCAATTATATATATTTTCAAGTGGAAACCCCTTTTATAAAAAAAAAATATTTTTACAACATTTGACCCGTTTGAGAAAAACTCAAAGTACATGAATTTGGGTCTTTGATAAGCTTGTGCATAAAGAATCGAACCGAACTGGCATCGGACCGCAGCCACTTTGGGTCTTTGATAAGCTTGTGCATAAAGAACCGAACCGAACTGGCATCGGACCGCGGTCACTTTGGGTCTTTGATAAGCTTGTGCATAAAGAACCGAACCGAACCGACATCGGACAACAGCCACCTGTCCGGTAGGGTAGGTCTATAAATTCTGATAACCAAAGAAACCGGTCTGGTTTAGTTTTAAACCAACGGAACCGGCAAAGATTGAATTAGACCGTCTGTATAAATGGAATTCGGTTTACATGCGTGCAAACTGCAAACTATTCAACAATCGTCCATAGGCCAACACAAACTATAGAATTTTGTTTATAACTGTATATATGGAATTTTGTTTGTTAATTATTGAATATTAATTCTTAATGTTCACATGGAACTCTTAATTCAAAATGTGATTATTTCAGTTCCTGGTTCTAGCCGATTCGGTCCAGTCCAGTCCGGTTCTTGGACCATGCACAAGCCAAGTTAATGGAGAGATTTGTGTTATTATGATAACTGCTAGAAATTAACTTGTATGCATCATCCTTATCTGTATTTTGATTAATTCCATTACTTACTCCTTTTAAAGTTTCCGAGTTACTTAGCTTAACATTACAAACATCAACAAGAGCTGCAAATTTTGTCTAAGTAAAAAATATAGCAATTTCCACCCATTCACATATAAATGGATTGATACAGTTATGTTTGTTTGTAACTGGTAAAATAAACCAAAAAAGATTAGATAAAATGGAATGAACGGGTAAGCAATACCATCCTTTTCACTTCATTTTCATCTTTACCACCACCACCAATTTGACCTGTAATTGATATAATTTTCCTGCACAATAAAAAATTATTATTCATTACAAATTTCTAATGAAATAGGATATTTATATAGATATATATATACTTGTATAATAAGAGGTACTCAATATAGATGACTTATGCTAAGATCAAACCGTTCATCTATCCGCAGTTTATCAACATTGTATCCAAACAGCCTGCATGAATAAAAGATTAATTAAATGATTTAAACTTTTTACACAAAATGATGCAATAAAAGTTATCTTATTGATTCAATTTTCTGTACGCTGAGACTCATTTATTAAAACAGGTTTAAAGCCATATGCATATCTCCTTTAACTCTGTCAGCAAGTTCTTCAAGTGCAATCTATAGAAAACATAAGTCAAAGATCATAGCTGATGAATTTTTGCATAATAGTATATTACAAAACATCTTTGCAAGAGGTTGCCACCAGCATTTGCACCGAGGAAGACTCTACTAAATTAATTTAATATTTAGAGAATATAATTTATCCTTCAAATTCTTCTAAATCGATTTTTAATATACCCGAGGTAATAGGGTTGAGGGGATTTGCATTTGGTTACTTGGTGACAGAGATGGGCCCTGACATAGGTACAGATGCAGCATGCCTGCATATTAAAAACAAAAAATATAAAAAGAATCAGCTTGCAGACCAATTAAATTGCATGGATGAAAAAAAACCAACCAAATTTCATGAAAGAAGATGCTGAACCACAAAATGTCTAGTAAAATTGCATGAAATAAAAGAACATAAGTTCGGCTGAAACTCTAACTGCAACTCCCGATTGCAACCATTGCTTGATAACAACTCATTTTGTTTGCTAAAAATGTCTATTTAATACTAACTTTGACTTCAATTCCATATCTTGGGAAGAATAATGAGAGATTTCATTTGTGCTTCGAGATCTGACTTGGGTTGTCATCACAACAGTATTCGTGAAAATTCAGCAAGTGATATAAATAATGAAGAAACGAGATGTAGAAGAAACGAACCAATTTCTTATTAGCATCGAATTTCAGACGAATTACATCGGCCTGAAATCAACAGATTAAACCAAATTAAACACATATAAGAGGAAATATCGAAATGAATATTCTGCAAATTTTGAAACCTAAGAGAGATTTAGGAAAAAATACATCGGGGAATTATCAACACTAAAATTATCAATAGACGCAAGCTTGTAGGGATCGAGGCAGTGGAAGGAATCGAGGAGGCGTCTTGAAAATTGAATCGACGGAGGCTTTTGAAAGACCCGATGCAATTGAACGGAAGAAGCGTCTGATATGGGTATACGAGGAATTGTAACATGTGGTAGGGTCATATTCGTTGTTTAGGAAACGAAGAATATCATATCTTGTAGTTCAGTTGGTAAGCGAGTTCGCATATGTTCTGTTGGTCCCGTGTTCGAACCTTCTTTGAAACATTTTATTTTTAAAGTTTAATCAAGACAAAAAAGGAAAGTGTGTTGGCTGAATTTTCAGCCTTGCTAAATATGGAAGGGGTAAATACTTTATAATATAGTAGAGATAAAAGGAGACCTTAGGTCTCATTTGTAAACACACCTTCTACACCTACTTCTTCTTTCACAGCTTTCTCTCTTAAAGAAAAACACTCTAAACTTGGTTAGTGTTCTGGCTTGGATTATATCCGGTAGTGTAAAACTACTCGGTTGTTTTACCCTGGGAAATAGACAACGAATCTATTTTAAGGGGATCGTGAATTTCACGAGACTCAACCAAAACCTTGTACTTGTTTGTTCTATTTAGTTTGTTTCAATCTTTTGTAAACGTATTCGTCAATTTCCCTTATTGTAATTGTATTTTATTAATGAAAATTGGTATTAGCTCCTACAAACTTAAAATAGATTTTCCTCTCTAGCTAATACCGGTTGGAAAATACATATTTTTTTTTCTCGGATTTTGCTCGTTAATAGCATAGATTCGGAAAAGTGGTGATTGAAACGTTTTTATAGAACAAAAAGGTTCAATTGAGTTTTCAAAAATTTCCAATTTTGTTTTGTTTAAATTTGTTAAATCAAATTTTTGGATTTAAAGTTTATTATATCAAGGTTTTAAAGTTTGATTTTAAATAACTTGATATATAGTTTAAAACAATTTTGGATTTAAAAATTTTGGTAATCAAGTTTGCTTTGGCTACTTGATTTTCTCATACTTGTGAAAAGCTAAAATTCTTCGGGATTTTTATCTATGGATTGCTTTGGCATCTAGAATTTTGCTTTCAAAGTTGAGAATTTTGGAGTTTCTTATGAAACTTGTAGTTGATAGTTATAAAGTTTTGAAAGTTACATTAGTTGAAAAGATACAAGATAGTCTTTGACTTCTTGAGTTGATTCCTATAAGGATGTTACTTGAAATATATCTTTTAGCTAGTTGTATGTGAGAAACTTATATAATTTTGGATTAAGACTAATTTGTCTTATTTTGTACTTTTCAGTTGAAAGATGGAAAGTGGAATGGATACGCCGCCGGCATCCACCGTGTTGACTCCACCTTTTGTGAATGCTATTCCTTTGGTTGGAACTCAAGTAGCCGTGAACACCGTTGCCAACCATCCCGAAAGGCCCGAAAAGTTCAATGGTTTGAACTTTAAAAGATGGCAACAAAAGATGTTCTTCTACTTGACCACGTTGATCCTTGCAAGGTTCTTGACCGAATCCGCTCCTACGATCGTTGATGGGGAGACCGATGTTCAATCCGTGAACGTGGTAGATGCATGGAAGCATTCGGATTACATATGCCGAAATTATGTCTTGAATGGCTTGATTGATTCTTTGTACAACGTGTATTGCAAAATAACGACGTCCAAACTCTTATGGGAGTCGTTAGATCGCAAATACAAGACCGAAGATGCCGGAACAAAGAAATTTGTCGTTGCCCGGTTCTTGGATTTCAAGATGATTGACTCAAAAACCGTAATGAGTCAAGTGCAAGAACTTCAAGTGTTGTTACATGACATACATGCCGAAGGAATGGTGCTTAGTGAGACCTTCCAAGTCGCGGCTATTATTGAAAAGTTACCTCCTAGTTGGTTGGACTTCAAAAATTACCTTAAGCATAAGCGAAAGGAAATGTCCATCGAAGATCTTATTGTTCGCCTTCGTATTGAAGAAGACAATAAAGTTGCTCAAAAGATTAGTTACTTGCCCGAGTCGGCAAAAGCTAATGTTGTTGAGAATGGGGAATCTTCTAGGAGAAACAAAGGCAAAGATGTGGTCAAGAACAAGAATGGTCATTTGAAACCAAAAGATGGGATTGTGAAAAAGAAATTCCACAAGTTCAACGGTACGTGCTACAATTGTGACCAAAAGGGTCATAGGGCTTCGGATTGTAAGCAACCGAAACGAGAAAATGCACATGAAGTCAATGTGGTGGAGCATAGTGATGAACATATGCAACTTGTGGCAATGATATCCGATATCACGGAAATGATCTCGGAAGTAAACTTGGTAGGAACTAATGATGTTGGTTGGTTCGTTGATACGGGTGCTACCCGTCATGTTTGTTTTGATCGAGCCCGATTCACCACGTTCAAAGAGGTTGACAATGGTGAAAAGTTGTTTATGGGGAATGCGACGACGGCCGATGTGAAAGGAGAAGGAAAAGTGGTCTTGAAGATGACCTCGGGAAAAGAACTTGTGTTGAGCAATGTGTTGTATGTGCCGGAGATTCGTAAGAATCTTGTTTCCGGGTGGTTGTTGAACAAGTTTGGTTTTCGTTTAGTGTTTGAATCGGACAAGGTTGTGCTAACAAAAAGTGGAATGTTTGTGGGGAAGGGCTATGCCCTTAACGCATGTTTAAATTAAATGTCGTTTAAATTAAATGTTATTTGAATAAATGATTATTATGAATAAAACTTTATTATGTTTATTATTCTTGTGTTACTTACATTTATGTCAATAAATTTCAATTTAAAGTCCTATTTTATTTAAATTAACTTTAAAATACATTCCACATCGATTCAAATTCACAAATATAACGAATACATCCTTCCATTTGGTTGAAAAGTGTAACTTTACTTTAGAGAAAAGTAAATATGAAGTGATTGAAATAACCAAAACTCCTTGATGTACACGAAAGAGTGTAACTTTACTTTAGAGAAAAGTAAATATGAAGTGATTGATACATTAATATGTACAAATGTGGGGGTAAGTCGTGTGTCGACTACTTATCTTTTATAAGATAACCCGTGAAGATAAGATGAAACATCGTATGCATTTTGATTTGAAAGAAAATCATCTAATAAATACTTACGAATGTGGGGGTACCTTGCTAAGGTATTAATTCATCTTAATAGAAAATTAACATCAATTAAAGAAGATATTCTAAATAATTGATGGTATATATTATTGTCTCAAATTTACATTAGTCAAGTGTACAATGTATAATGGTGAGACAAAATATGATATGATAACTACTCTCAAGTGAAGTTATCATGATTGACTATAAAAGTTAAATGATAAACTTGCGGATCCGCTTATGAAAAAGACTTAAGTATAGAGTTAGTTATGGAATGGGACTAAAGCCCTTGGAATAAAAGTTTATGCGAAGGAAACCTAACCTAGTTGACTGGAGATCCCAAGATCTAGGTTCAATAGGACAACCTAATTGTATAAACGAAGGGATGTCACTGTGTGGGTAACGGAATTCCTCCAAACATTCTTAAAGGGAGTACATTGTATTACTTCCTAGTCCATTCCTAGTTCAGTGACAATGAGGATAAGCACTATGGCTTTTAATGATTCGTGGTAGAGAATCACCTATGTGAGAGAGAAGTGGGGTCGCTTCGAATGGGATTGTTGGGCACAATTCTTAGTAGCTCTCGCAGAACCAGGCAGTGTCCATGACCAAGACGGGCACGATAAGAGGATATGAACAAGTTAGGGAGGGTCTTGTGAGAATGTATACCGTCGTCTACACAAAAGGCGGACTCAGTTCAAGGACATCGCGTCTACTTACTGCTAGGAGACTAAGTGTGCTTCTCAAGGGAGGGTTCAAAGGCTAACACCTACCCATCCTTTGCAAGACTTGACTGTTGAACATTTATCGATGGTTTGTGGTGTTTTCAATCGATCTCTATTCATGTGGGGGATTGTTGGAAAAAGTTGTGATAAAATGATTTTTCACCAACTTTGGACCTATATAATTATATATATATGTGTTATATATAGTTATTGGTTGGTAGCTATGTGTTCTCCTATATGAGAGCTACGCAATGGTATATAGCGTGTCCAAAGTCGAGTTGTGGTGAATGAGATATCGACTCTCAAAGTAGGGTGTTTGATACAAGAAATCTTGGAAGTGGGGGATGTGGGAGAGTATCCCACATAGGAAAAAGATGAAACCATTTGTTGGTTTATAAGGTTGGAAGTTGTATGGAAGATTAAATCCTTATACATGGGTTTTACCCGCACGCCTACGCGCGGGGGGGAGGGGGGGTGCAAATAATTTGGACTGAGTTGCCCGAAATGGCTTGAACTCGTGTACGCCCGAGCGACCTGCGGGCACGAATGCAGCTCCGAAATTCCGGGCTCGTGCGGGTCAATTTTTGCACCTCATCGACTCTGCAGTTGTCTCGTACTGACCTCCTCAGTACTGATTTTTTCATACTGACCACCTCAGTACTGAACCGATCAATACCGACCTCCTCGCACTGAGTGTTCGACGTGTACTGAGTCTGATACTGACCTACGCAGTATCAGTCTGATACTGACCTGCGCAGCAGGCAGTCTGATACTGACCTACGCAGTATCAGTCTGATACTGACCTGCGCAGCAGGCAGTCTCATACTGATCTGCGCAGCAGATGTCTGATACTGACTTCCAATACTGACATGCGCAGCAGCAGTCTGATACTGACCTGCGCAGCAGCAGTCTGATACTGACATGCGCAGCAGCAGTCTGATACTGAGCTGCTGCACTGACTTCCAATACTGAGTTCGTATACTGACTTCTGATACTGAGTTCTCGGACTGAGTTCCTGGACTGACCAGAAGGACTGAGCAGAACAGTTACGAAAATTCTGCAATTAGTGCAGATTACTGTTTTGATTTCTTGTTTAATTGTATTGAATGCATTTAATGTTTTGATTAAACATCACTTGGCATTATACACTATAAAAGGAGACCTTGGGTCTCATTTGTAAACACACCTTCTACACCTACTTTTTCTTTCACAGCTTTCTCTCTTAAAGAAAACACTCTAAACTTGGTTAGTGTTCTGGCTTGGATTATATCCGGTAGTGTAAAACTACTCGGTTGTTTTACCCTGGGAAATAGACAACGAATCTATTTTAAGGGGATCGTGAATTTCACGAGACTCAACCAAAACCTTGTACTTGTTTGTTCTATTTAGTTTGTTTCAATCTTTTGTAAACGTATTCGTCAATTTCCCTTATTGTAATTGTATTTTATTAATGAAAATTGGTATTAGCTCCTACAGGATTTTGGGATTCTTTGGAAGTGACGGAGAGCTCACCGGAAAATGTCTCCGGCGAGTCTCCGATGAACAGGATCAGACAGCTGGCGGAAGAAAGTATACCATGTTTGCCCAATTGGGTTGATGAAGAATATTGGATCACTGTTAGAGTCAATCATATTGATATGGAAGGTGATGATGATGATGATGATGATGATGATGATGATGATGATGATGATGATGATGATGATGATGATGATGATGATGATGATGATGATGATGATAGTGAGTTAGCTCGTATTGACTCGTTTTTAGTTTCTGACTTTGATGTATTACATGAGTTTTTAAACTCGTTTAGAACGATGTTAGAATCTCACAAAGCAGAAAGTAGTAATGCAAGTGTGGTTGTTTCAAGATTTCTTGATTGCAAGAACTTGAAGAATGATAATTGTTTGCTTATTAATTCAATTAATAAAGAATTTTCATTATTTGCTCCTTCACATTTCATATCTTCACCTTTGTGAGCTCGAACATAATATTATACACTTTTGATGTATTTAGTTTATGAAAATTATTTAACACATAAAACTCAAGTAAAATAAATAGACGATATTTCGTTGACACCAGCAATATTTTACCCGAAATTTATAAAATCCAAGAAATTCGAATACAAAACCTACTAACCATCATTTAGAGTTTTGATACTTAGTTTAGGGATAAAGTCATTAACCAAGAAGCGAAATTATAAGGTGTTTAATTGTTTATGATAAAACTATACAATTTGCAAACAATAATATATTATAGTTTAGTGTTGACACATTGTACTTCCTCCATCCCATAAAAAAGTTCTAATTTCCTCTATAATTTTTGTCCCACAAAAAAGTACTCATTTCTCAAATATGAAGAGTCAGTTAATAAAATACTATTTTTTTCACGTACTTTGCCACTAACTTTCTCTTCAAATGAAACCCAAAAGGTTAAAGGTGTAAAGTCAATGTTTTTGAATTGTTCCTTTTCGGGTTCATCTAAAAGTGCATGTAGTTCAAATTTAAATAACAAGAGCCAAAAAAAAAAGAGTTAACAAAACTACCAAGTTTCTATATAATAAAAAATAGTAATGACATACATCATTTTGATGTTAAGCCATCTAAAAGTGTTTGTCGGTTCTTGTGTTGGTTTTGTCGTTTGAAAATGCCGTTGACACTACCCACATATATGGTCGTCGGTTTAAAGGATCATTGGGTCCTTGTCACTTAACCATAGTAAGCAACGAGGAAAGAGAAAAGTGAGTGTATTCGAGATTTGTATATTCTGGAACATGTTTTGTATTTTGACAAAGTGATAAAGTAAAAATATGTTTTTGCTAGTGTTGTGTTAGTTTATAAATTAGAAGTATTGATGCGACAAAACTAACAAATAAGGAAATAGACACAAGAGCCTAAGTCATAAAACATGGTCTTATTTCTAATTTGTCATGTTGTAATAGTCAAATTAAAATTAAAAATTTATGTGAATCTTAACATTATATAGAGAAACATCTTAAAGTTAAATGTAGTCAAGATTGGTTGATGCAAATGCACAAGACCTATCAAACGGGCCTATTAAATTACTTGATCCACTAACCTTCCCGTACATATCACAAATTCTGATAGAATATATGATAATTATATTGTCATAATTATAATACATTCTCATTTATGTAGTCAATTGTCATTTATGTAGTCAATATTGTAAATAAAGTATGTCATAAGTGATAGCTAGAATCAAAGATTTGTATATGTATTTATAGACAAAGTCATGGAATGAGAAAGGCACCAAATCATTTTCTATTATGGTATCAGAGCATAAGGCAGTCTTTCCTTGACCACCTCTCTTCCGCAAATATCCTTTCTCTCTGTCGTTTGTCACCATAATCTTCCAATTTCTTTGTCTTCTTTTCTGGTTCATTACACATCCCAACTGTTCTTGAATTAACCAACGTCCAATACTCCACATGGGCGGAATTATTCAAGATTTGTGCTCGATCGATGAAGGTTCTTTCGTATATCTCATCAACATGCCATAACATATTAAATTATAAGGCTTAAATACTACAATTCTTAATGAAATTCAAATCTTTAAATTTAAATGTGTAGTTAAAAAAGCATGGATGTTTACCAAATACGATACAAAAAAATACATATCTTAATGAATACTCAATAAATTAATAAACTTTCTAAAATAATAAATTTGTCCGGGCCCGACTCGGGCCAATGTAAAAAACTGAAAACTTGATAAAATAATATAATAATATAAGTATATAAAACAATTTACGTTAAATACTAATGACCGAATTAATAACCCAGTCCGTAAACTCAAAGTGACTAAAACGTCAAACGTTTTTATCTGACCTTTTAAATTCAACAATAATTCTTATACAAGCAGCACACAAACAAACAGTTAATAAAAAGTCAAACTTTGGTGGTGTTTGTGAATTTGAAAAAATGAAAAATAAAAGTTTATGATTAAAATTTAATAAGTTGCTGTATTTTGAACACAAAAGTTTAAACATGTTATTTTTTACTTTTTAAAGTAAAACAGATTAAAGACATTTAAAAAATGGAACATTTTATTTGGACATTTTAATGCCAACAATAATTCTGTTATATTAACCATTACAGTTTAAGTCCAATTGCATAATTTTAAGTCAAATTGCATAACCATTACATTTTAAGTCCAATTGCATAATTTTAAGTCAAATTGCATAACCATTACAGTTTGAGTAAAAAAAAAAGTTAAATTTCATCATAAGAATTTAAGCTTAAGAAGAATGAAGATTAACCTATTAATTACCTTAAATCCTAACCATAACATGTAATCCTAACCATTAACCACAACCTTATTTACTTTTGTTTTTAAATCATATTTTTTTTAGAAGTGCCCTATTGCCAAATTGCATAACCTCGTATTGCATCATAACAATTTAAGTCAAATTGTAAAATTTAAATCAAATTGCATAGCCATTACAGTTTGAGGTTATATAAAAAAAGATCAAATTCATCATAATAATTTGAGGTTAGGGATAATGAACATTAACAAACAACTCTAATTCTTCAATGGTCTTTTTGACTTTTTATAGTCAAACATGTTACAATATGTTGAAAAATTAAAACTGAACAGTAGACTTTTTCAAAAATAAAAGTCAATAGATATTCTATATATGTAAATGAGTCATTTATTTTGAATTTTTAAAGTCAACTTTAATTACACTACTTTTACCCTAACAATCGATACACAATAACTTTAAACATGTTATTGAACTTATTACAGTGGTTTTTTTGACTTTTTGAAGTCAAACAGGTTAAAGACATTTTTAAAATGGAACATTATGTGTTCACTTTTTATAGTCAACAATAGTTATGTAGAACCATTACAACTCAAGTCAAATTGCATAACCGTTAGAATTTGACTAAATAAAAAAGTCAAATTGCATAACCATTATATGAATTCAATATACGAATTATCATAAATGCGGTAAATCAATAAAATAGTGTATAGACTAATAAATTCACATGTTGCTGATGGAAAAATGATAAATCATAAGATCAAATAATAACACAGTTTAAGTCCAAACACATTCAATCTTCACACCAAACACATTAAATCTTCACACCAAACACATTAAATCTTCACACCTACAAACGTACTTACACATTCATTGCTTTCCTTTACATACTTGCTTCAACCTCACACATTTCCATCGATATCTGCCTTCTTTTTGCTGTTCAAAACAAAAAAAAAAAGTTAGTTTTCTTTGAATTCGTTTTTTCTTCAACAAATCTATTAACTTATGCACAAATGTATACCCAATAATTATCTGAACTCTTTTTGTTGGCAGGAAATTGTTATGGCCGACTATTTAAACGGGTACGATACTCCAAGATTGGTCCATGCATTAAGGGAGAAGTATACCACAGTAAGTTATCTTTTAATTCAACTAATTTTCTCAAAATATATATTTTTAACTTGTAACTTTTTTGTTCAATTTAGTTGTCTCGTGACCTAAAAGAAATCAATGAAGTGAGTGACCCTCACTTAAAAGAGCAAATGATAGAAGAGAAACAAATAAAAAATCAAAGGGAGAGTGTATGTATTTGTATTCTCTCTTTCACATATATTTCTTTAATTAGGTTTGTGTTAAATGTTTTTTAATTTTGTTTTGCAGATTGACCAATATCTTACTGCTTTAAGAGCTAGAGATGAAAGATCAGTCCTAATTGCTTTGTAATGACTTTATTATTTTTATATTTTTTTAGACATGTTTTTTTTTTCTTTCTATTTGGCTTTTAATATTTACTAATTTTTTCAGAAACGCCGAAAACGCTAGAGTTGAATTGAAGTTTGACGTCCATAACCAGACGGTGGCGAGAGGCATGGAAATATTTAAATCAGTCTTGGAGTGTGAAACATTGTTCCAAAGTAAGTTAAAAATATTTAATTATTAGGTTTAAATTAATTATTAGGCTGAAACTTGAGTCTAATTGTGGTCTTTATTTTTTGTGTAGCAACGAAATACCTTAAAGTTGTCACGGGGATAGGCGGGGGACCCACAGAAATACAACGTGCCATTCAATCGTATTGTGACATTGGAGGTATTAAGTGCAGAGCATGGGAAGCTGGAGTTCTTACGGTTACGGTACCATTACCGTATTGATATTACCTGTCCTTTATCTGTATTTTAGCATTTGGAGTCTTTTATCTATTTTGTTTTGTCTGGTTGTAAGCAATGTTTAAAACTCGTACTCTTGGTTGAAACACTGTGTCGACGGATTATGGGTCAACCCAATTTTCAATTTCTATGCATTTTCGTGTTTCATTTTCGTAAAATGAGTAAATGTTGTAGAATGTGTTTCATTTGCTAGTGTTGTGTTAGTTTATAAATTATAAGTATTAATGCGACAAAACTAACAAATAAAGAAATAGACACCAGAGCCTAAGTCACAAAAAATGGCCTTATTTCTAATTTGTCATGTTGTAATAGTAGATTAAAATTAAAAATTTATGTGAAACTTTAACATTATATAGAAAAACATCTTATAGTTACTTAAACGTAGCCTTTTTTATATGGGCCGTGCAAAATTGTTACCCAGGCTACTTGAGTATTCAAGATTGGACCTGCCAAACGGGCCTATTAAATTACTTGATCCACTAACCTTTCCGTACATATCACAAATTCCTCTGTTTCCTTGATAACATCTTTTGTGACCAAAGGCCCTTCCTATAAAACCAACAAATAAAAAAAACATGTAATTTTACAAAAATAAAATAAAAAATAAAAATTATATAAATGATCAAACCTGCATAAAACGACGAGGTAGCGGTAACTAAATGACCCAGATAAGACGAAAAATATGACATCACTTGCGGCTTGTCACTTTAGCACGTTACTATTTAATAAAGGTCACCAGGGTGCTAAATGACCCAACCATGACAAGATAATGACATGCCTTAATCAGATTGTCAAATGACTGAACAGGACGAAAAGGCACCTTTCGGTCACAAGCTTGTCAAATGACCATGACATGTCACTTACCACCTCAGTAGGTTACCCTTTATTCAGGTTGTCGAATAACCAAATCGGGACAAAATGACAACTTTTAGTGACCCAACTGAAATTTCTTTGTACAGTAACTAAATATGAATAAATATAAAAGTAATTTATATAGTTTAGAAAGTTAAAAACCCAAAACGCAAACAAGAAACATACTTATGCAACAACCATGGACCAAAACAAAGCCATTTTTTTCAAGGTTTTTTTTTTAACTACCAACTGCTTCAGCTAGATCTGTAACAAAGCTATCGGGTGGAACACCGTGAGCTTCTTTGGTAAAGTTTGTTCATTACATTAGATATCTCTGGTGTATGTAGTTTGTTACACTCGTAGTCCCTACCGCCATTAAATTTTTTGAATGACCAACTACCCTTTTAACTTTTTGTAATAAACTGAAGATAAAAGACGATGAATTTAATAAGTGGTAAACCACGTGGATAATCCTTAAATGAAATATTGTTCATATATTTTATGCTTCGTATTGACTAAAACATGACATAACAAATATCGTTTTTAATGAATATATAAACTAAATTACCGAACTAAATCAATGCGGGGATAGCTCAGTTGGGAGAGCGGTCAGACTGAAGATCTAAAGGTCACGTGTTCGATCCACGTTCACCGCATAAATTTTTTCACATTTTTTACACTATATTTAAATTTCATAGTTCATTTTTTTGGAAACGGCAAATGAAATAATGGAAGCCTACTCGCAATTTTTTAGCGAGCACCCCGAGTTCGAGCTCTGCATAAGCGGGCAAACCCAGCCCCCAAAGGGATTTTCAAGGAAAATTCCCCATATGTGCCCGTATGAGGTATGAGTTAAATTACGCTAATGCAACGCTCCCAAAAGGATTCGAACTCACGACCTGCAACCCACATGAGTATAAACCCAGTGCCTCAGACCAGCTAGGCGGGCCATCATTGGCAAATTTCATAGTTCATAGACTTCATTCATTTCGAACAAATGTTATAAAGAAAATGCCTTTTACTGTTTACATACATATATTTTATCAACAAACTGAAAACTAACACTGTATAATAGGTTGAACACTTTGATCAAAAAATCGGAACGGTTAGATCCTTTTGGTTTCAAGCCTGTTCTCGGTTCCGTTTTTTGCCCTTTTCATTTCTCGGTTTTGATTTTGGTTTTTCCAGTTCTAGCATCTGAATTTGATAATTTCGAGTCTAACTCAAGATGTAATTTATGTTGATAATGTATTTTTCGGTTTTAACTGGTTCTAAACCCGAAATAACTGGAACCGAAACCATTGTTTCAATCCGGTTCTCAGTTCTTATTATTTATTTTTAACTTTGACTTCAAGATTTAAACATGTACGGGTTAACGCGGTGTATTGTGATTCGGTATTTGAGTAAAGAAATTGCCAATGTGTTAGAGATCTTACTGATTTCGATTTGCTTGGATCATTGTGAAGTCGTGTATTCACTATCAGATCAAAGTATTTCGAGGGTACTCTCGAAATCTCTAATCGGATGAAATCACAGTGTGATCAAGAACAGAGAATATGTGCTTTGCTCTGGAAAAACGTACCAGAAAACCATGACCGAAATTTGATGATAATCACTCTACTCGAAAACCACCAAAAACTGCTTAATGGCAGTTCCAAACTGCCCAAAACCGCCCAAATACGGGTCGGATTCGGGTTGGATTTGACGGGCCAGAAAACCGGGTTTTGAATCCGAATTCGGATTTTCCATGCATTTTCCATAAAGGAATATTATCCGAAATAAAAAATTTCCAAGCTGACCTGGCAGCTCGACCCCAGCCAGGGGCTCTGCCCCTTGGACCCCGCCAGGGCCGCTGCCCCTTGGACCCCGCCAGGGCCGCTGTCCCTTGGACCCCGACCAGGGCGCTGCCCCTTGGAACCCCGTTATCGGGGGCGCTGCCCCCGAACCCCCGTTAAGTCAGTGTATTTTTAATCATAATAAATCTAAACAAGCGTGCACTCCGCACCACCCTTACTTGTTCAATATTTATTAGGATTACATTTAGTCAACAAGTTTATCCCATTACACTTAAATAATATTGGTGATACAAATCACCAACACAATGTTTTAAAACTCATGTTTTTAATCGACCCGGTACGATGGTCGGATCATGGTTCAATCAGTTGGACCGGCCGGGTCAACCTGGGTCAACTAAAACTATATAAAATTTCTAGTCTTACTGATGTTCTTATTTTCAATATCATTCCAACCCAGTTTTTTTTCACAGGTGTTAGTGGTCAAAGAGAGTGACTAAATTCAATTTCATTTGGACACATGAAAAGTTATTTATCAGTTGATTTGATTTTAATTATGATAACTGAAGTAAAATGATATAGTTTGACAAAAAAAAGCCTCATCAAACGGTTTCCGGGTTTCAGCGTCGGGTCACACCCGTAGGTTTTTGACCCGCTCTTTCCCCGAGTCATGGGTTAATCGGGTTGAACCAGCCGGATCAACTAGGTTTTAAAACATCGGAAATAGCAACGAACAAATATATGACTATGTGAGACCATCTATTTAATATGGTAAATAATAACACTTTTAGAATAGTATTCCCTCCGTCCCACAAAAAACTTCCCATTTGAGTTTGACACAAGTTTTAAGGTGATAGTTAGTGGTGGGGTTATTGGTAATAATTTTGATTAAAATATAAGATTGGTTTGGAGAGACAAAGATAGTTAATAATAGTATTTTATTATGTGGAGCCCATCAAATGTATGAAATGAGAAGTTTTTTGTGGGACAAAAATTTAGGGTGAAATGAGAAGTTTTTTGTGGGACGCAGGGAGTATTTTAAATGCTTGCCATACTAATTTCAACAAATAAAAAATAATAATCTTATTAGTAAGTAAAATTTCAACTAATTTATTTTAAATATCAATAAGTTGTTTCAGATTCATCGGAACTACATATTGTTGTGTTCCATTGTATAAAAGGTCTATAAATATGCTTGCAACTGTTTCCGCAGGATGGTAAAGATCCCAAAAAACGTGGTTTTTTCGATTCGGGCAATAAACCGAAGTCGGGATGCATGGAGCGTCTGCGTTTAAGTTCCCGAGTCCGCAACAAGCTTTCTTTATATCCGTAAACCCTAAATGAAAAGTATATAATGAGTTCATATACACGTTTTAAAAAAACATATATCAATTAAATTGATAGATAAAGAGGAATATAATACCGTAAGTCTCGGGTTTTAAGAAGACGTCGGTCATGGCACCATACGTATCAAAATAAGCATAGTACATGCCCGATGATTCCGACTTCAATCCTTGTAGCATAATTTTCAAACCGTCGTTATACTTGCTCGACCAGTAATTTATTTCGACATTGCATTCACCCGTTTTGTTCATCTTTCGTTGAATCGGGCAACAACCTATCGCCCCAACTCCAATCACCACCATTTTCCGCGTACCCAAACCGTACAATGTCTGGATTTAAATTTTCAATTCACACACGCATTAGAAAAACCATTCAATTACTTAACAGTAAGTAGGGGTGGCAATTCAAGACGGGTTCAAGGATCAGAAACATTAAACCTGAAACCGACCTGTTTTTATAAAACAGGTCTGATATCTCAACCTAACTTATTTATTTTCAACTAGAAACCAACACAAATAACCCGTTGAACTAAACGGGTTAAACATGTTAACAATTTGAATGGGTCAAATGGTCAACCATGTCGACCTTTTAGATATGTATCAGAACCTACTAAATTATATCTATTTTTTTAAATATACCTATTTTTCAAATATATCTATAAACAACTAAAGTATAAACATGTTCTAATAATTATTCGGGTTGGCCAGTCGATCTATTTAAATTATTAACTTGAACTTAACTCGTTTAATTAAACATGTTAGTTAAGTCCATGACTGACTTGAAACTTATTTGCCTCAACCAAAACATATTTAATTATTTTCATTTTGATTTCAGGTCAGGTTTCATATTGGGTTAGAAATTTCACTTGTAATACCAGATATTATACCTTGAGTAAGCCTTTGAAGTTGGACACCATGCTATCGACATATTGTTGCGGCGTGTACTTTCTTGCGAGCAGAGAACCCGTACCGAAATAAACAAACAAATCGTTGCTTCCGGTAACGATTGTGAATATCGATTTCGATAGGTGCATTTGGGCTCCATTTGATCCAAGTTGTTTAACTAGTTTGTCACGTACCAAAGAGAAGTATTCTACTTGTTGTGCTAAAGATATATATTGTATCTGTAAATTTCAAATATAAATAAAAACATGTTAGGATGTGAATCAATCTGCGGGGATAGCTCAGTTGGGAGAGCGTCAGACTGAAGATCTGAAGGTCACGTGTTCGATCCACGTTCACCGCATAATATTTTTCTTTTGAACATTTTTAGGTTTTATTTTGGGTTTTGATAATGAATCACTTAGGCTGTCAATAAGTGCATAAAAGAATTGTACATTTTTCTATGGATGGAGTAATTTCTAAAATACAGGAGAGTCAGTTACAATAAATTTACAAGTATATTATGCATGTTTTTTCTGTCATTATCAAACCCTTTATTTTTTTTGAATTTTAGTTTGCCGGATTCTTACAAAGTTTTCACCGGTTCCGTTAAGTATACCGGACCCTCCAGATGCAAAGCTGACTCCGGTGATTGGTGGCGCTGTTCCAGGGAGCAATGATAAATACGGCGGCGATGTTGGTAACCCCATCTTTTTTGCTGCAAAAACACAATGCTAAAATTATATATTTATTTTACTAAATAACTCTTTTACAACGCATAACTCCACACTTTAATAATTTTGGATCTGAATTTGCCGGATTGGGATCTGTTCGAGTATTCGTCGGGAAACCGGTTTGAAAACCAGATCAGCATATAGTTGTTGAAACGGGATTCACTATTCAATGGAGTATCTGTAAGTGATTTGTGGAGGAAAATATACAACTAGGATGTTAACGGTTTAAGTTGAGGTGGGTATCAGGAAATTTGGGCTCGGCACATTTAATAGTTACTTGGATTGAGCTTGAATAAATTTTAAAAAACGTAACGAGCTTGAGCTTCAATGTTTATATATTAATAAGGTATGGTACGAACCCATCCCTGTCCGGAAGTCGGATCCAGCACTTAGACGGACGGACAGATGAACGGACGAATGGAACGAATGGAGTATCGGTTCCATAGAGAATCTTTATCGATAGGTCCCAAGCGATCTCCTTGGAACCACGCCCGGACTTTAGGGAAAAGGCGACCTCAAGAATGAAAGTGCATTTAATGCAAGCGGGGCTCGAAACCGGCTCTCGATCTTGTACGTTGGATAAAGGTTTTAATCACAGCCTAAGGACCGAAGGACCGAAGGTCCTTAGGCAGAACGGACCATAGCCGGAGTCCCTATTCTCCCGCTCAAGAGGTATGGCCATTTTCCCGCTCATTCTCAGATTATAAATAGAGAACTGAGTTCAGGGAAGAAGGCATTCAATTCACTTAGCATTTATTACTTATAGATATCACTCTCAAGGCCTCACGTCGACTCAAATAACTTACTTAAGCATCGGAGTGTCCGTCCGGAAGCCCCTTGTCAGGATCGATTAACTATAGAGAAGTTAATAAACACCTTTAGATCTAATTGAATATAGAAGTTGCAGCTTTATCAACCACTAGTTGATTTTCAAGATTTGACTCATTTGTCTTAGGTAGTTGTTCTTCTAGAGATCCTTCATTGTCATTGATATTTGGTTCATCATCATTTTGGTCAGAGTTACTACTGCTATCATCTTCATTGAGATCAGTAGTATTGATGTTGTTACTGGTATCAGTAGTATCTTGAGAATCTAGGTTATTATTGGGACCAGTAGTATTTTGAGTACTATTACTGGTACCAGTAGTATTTGAATTACTACTGTCCTCATTCTCAGAGTTACTACTGGTTCCAGAATTTGAGTTATTACTGACATCAGTATTAACTACTGGAGCAGTATTAACTACAATGTATCTCATTTCTTCTTGACCAGTATTAACTGATGATGTTCCTTCCTTGTGATTGTGACAATTTGAATTACCTACATTGAAATTCATATTAGAATTAAAGGATTTTATTAACTTCTCTATAGTTAATCGATCCTGACAAGTGGTATCAGTTTAATTGCAACTTCTATATTCAACTACAAGGACTCAAAAGAATCATCCATTAGACCTTGTTCTAAGTGATGTTAACTCACCACTACAAACAAGAAGCAAATTAAACAAAAGCTTAACTGCAAATATGTGTAATATAAGTTTAATTGCTAATGAATGTATGTATGAATGCTTTCTGTCTCAGGATGAACCAAAGAAGATCCAACAAGCAATGAAGGACTCAAACTGGATTGAGGCAATGCAAGAAGAACTCCTTCAATTTAAGTTACAAGCTGTTTGGACACTTGTACCTCTACCCAAAGGAAAAAGAGCCATTGGAACAAGATGGATCTTTAGAAACAAGAAAGATGAAAGAGGTATAGTGATCAAGAACAAAGCCAGACTTGTAGCCCAAGGATACACTCAAGAAGAAGGAATAGACTATGATGAAGTATATGCTCCTGTTGCTAGAATTGAAGCCATAAGAATATTTCTAGCATATGTTTCATTCAAAAAATTCAAAGTTTATCAAATGGATGTGAAGAGTGCATTCCTGTATGGGAAAATTGAAGAAGAGGTCTATGTGTGCCAACCTCCAGGATTTGAAGATCCAAAACATGGTGATTATGTGTTCAAATTGGATAAAGCTCTGTATGGCCTACATCAGGCACCAAGAGCATGGTATGACACATTATCATCATACCTATTGAAGAACAACTTTAAAAGAGGAGCCATTGACAAAACTTTGTTTACAAAGAAAGTCAAAGATGATATACTACTGGTACAAATTTATGTAGATGATATCATCTTTGGCTCAACCAATGATTTATTATGCAAAGAATTTGAAGAACTGATGCAAATTAAATTCAAGATGAGCTCCATGGGTCCAATGAACTTCTTCCTTGGACTCCAAGTCAATCAAAGAACTGATGGTATTTTGATAAATCAATCAAAATATGTCAAAGACATCTTGGAAAAGTTTGATTTGAAAGACAGTAAAAGTGCCAGTACACCAATGGAAACACACAAACACCTACATCCTGATGTTGAGGGGGAGGATGTAGATGAACACTTATATAGATCAATGATAGGCTCTTTGATGTACTTAACTGCATCAAGACCTGACATTATGTATAGTGTTTGTGTGTGTGTGCAAGATATCAAGCAAGACCTAAAGAACTACACTTGCAAGCTGTCAAAAGAATATTCAGATACTTGAAAGGCAAACCATCACTAGGTCTATGGTATCCACATGACTCACCCTTTGAGCTAATAGCCTATACAGATAGTGACTATGGAGGTGAATGTCAAGATAGAAAGTCCACTACTGGTGGATGTCAATTCTTTGGATCAAGACTGGTGTCATGGCAATGTAAGAAGCAAACAAATGTATCAACATCTACTGCTGAAGCAGAATATGTAGCTGCATCTGCTTGCTGTGCTCAAGTACTATGGATTCAAAACCAGCTTCTAGACTTTGAATCACAATTACCAAACTAACCCCATGAAAATAACCGTTATGATATGATTCGAAGGGCAATTTAGTCTTTTTACAGGATAAATCGAAAGATATAAAAGGCGGTAGTCGATTAGTTTAACATTATATTCACTTCGATTCACCAAATTCTCTCGATAAAACCCTAGTTTACGATCAAGAACCCTTCATCAGAAACAAAATTCTTGCAAAAACTCAACAACAATGGCAACTTTACAAGCTCTCGATGTGCAAACCGATCTCAAATATTCAGAATTTCACAATATGGTTGCCTTTTTAAAGAATCCCGACGGGACAAAGGATTTTCGTCCAATCGTCAAATTTTTGCGAAATTCATATATACAGTTCGCTTTAACTGTAAAACCAAAATCATATCAACAGCATTTGGTGGATTTCTGGACCAATGCTGAACGAACAGAAGGAACAACCACCTCAATGATAAAATCTAAAGTAGATGGAAAGCACATAACAGTCACAGAACAATCAATTCGACACCATCTACAATTACACGATGATTCAGGTATGTTTACTCTTCCTAAGGAATACATTGCTGAAATTTTGAATAAAATGGGATATGAGGGAAGACTGAATATAGTAACCTTTCAAAAGGGTCTTCTCTCCCCACAATGGAAATTTTTAATACATACTATTCAGCATTGTATTTCTCCTAAAAGAAGTACTTGGAATGAGTTTAACAAGGCAATAGCATCTGCTGTTGTCTGTCTATGCACAGACCAAGTCTTCAATTTTTCTAATATGATTTTTGAAGGTATGTTGGGAAATCTTAGTTCTTCTAAATTTTTAATGTATCCCAGATTTCTACAACATATCATAAACTGTGAATTACAAAACTTGTCAACTCCCAAAAACATTTTTATTATTCCTGAGTTGAACAAGAAAGTTTTCTCAAATATGAGAAAACAATTTAAATTTTCGGGCAAGGAAACCCCTCTGTTTCCTAATATGATCCACGATCACACACCAATTGGAGAGGGTTCAATCAAAGATACAACCCCAATTGAACCTCAACCCACTCCATCACCCCCAAATACAGCCCAAACACCACCTCATATAGCCACTCAATCACCAACTCACTTAGAAGTCCTGAATGTGTCCCAGGAACTTGAATTAAATCTGCAGAGTGCTACTCTTCACTCTGTGGAAGACCTACCAGATAAAACCAAAAATATTTCCACACTTTACAAAAGAAAGAAATCTTTAAAGGACACCAGGGGACAAATCGAGTCACACCCCAGGCTCAAAGAGTTGTCCTCCAAGGAGGAGAGAGGACATGAGGAGAGGGCTTTCACTACTGATGCCCCAAAGGTGGGTGCACAGGATAGTGAAAACATCACTAAGACCCAAACCTCGGCAACTTTAAGTGATGACTCTTTTGAGGAATTACTTAAAGGACCCCGGTGCCAAGAAACCAAAAGGGGGGACATATCTGCTTCTTCTAGGAAGAAGAGAATGTCTAAAAGACCCAATGAATCACCAAGCAGTGATGAGGGCAGATCTGTGGAATTGATGGAAAGGAAGGAAAACCTTAAAACCAATGTACCTGTTAGTGAGCCCGATGATCTTGCTAGATGGAGTGAGGGCAGTATTAAAATCAACCAATTGACGGATAAAGTGGATTCTCTTGAATCCACTGTACAAGATTGTCTCCAATATTTAACAAACCAAGGAAAAACAATGGCTGCCATGAAAAGGCATGTAAATACCATCAACAAGAGGATGAGGTTCTATGAGCAAAGGCTTCATCAACAAACCAAAATCATCAGAAAGTTGAGGAAGAAAATTGATGATAGTGAGGCTCCACCAGTTGAGCTCACTAAGGGGGAGAAGGACAATATCCAATCAATGATTGATGAATCTATTGCAGCAGCAGCATCCTCCCTCTTAAATTTAAAAGAAACAGAAGTTGATGAAGGCCCAGAGATGATGGTAACTCAAGATGAACCTGTTACTACTGCTACAATGGAAGAACAAGTTGAAACAGAAATACCAGTAGTAACACCTACTACTGATATTATAGCAGTAGTAAATGAAGAAAAAGCAGCAAACACTACTGATGCCTTATCAGTAGTAATCTCTGAAGACATACCAGTAGTAACTACCTTGGTTACTACTGATGATATTATTGAGCTGCCACCACTACTAGAGCCTACAGTGATACTTCCACCATCTCCAAAAAGAAAAACAACAACAACACAAATGGTGGTAAAAGATATTGATGATGATATCAACTGGTTAGAAGTTGATGAATGCTCCATGCCTCCACATCCTAAAATACTTCCTATGTCACAAATACAATACTATGGTCCAAAATTTGCTATTGAATCTGAACCAAATATGAAGAAAGATAACTACATAGGAAAGGGAAAGAAAGTTGCTGATGAAGACCAACCTAATAGAGCACAAGGTCATGAAATGGTCAATAAAATCAACTATGCCAAATCAGCCAAACAGGATAGGTGGAAAGTGAAAAGAGCAAGATATTTAAAGAAGGTTGAAGTATCTCTAGCCAATGAAAACAGAAGATTAGCAGAAAGGGCTAGAATACTAAGACAACTATTCACAAGAATCAAATTGGCAGATATAGCAGATATATCAAAACTGCCACAATTTAAACAAAAAGTCAAAACTAAACAAGTTGTTGAAACAAGAAAAGAACTACAAAGAAAAGAATTAGAAAAAATCAGGCAGCTTGAATATGAGTCATTAGAACTTCTGGAAGCACAAGTACAAGAATGCAAAGAGCAGAAGGCTGATATGCCAGAACAGTTTGCAGAGAAAAAGAAAGAAATGATCACATTCTTGAAATCAAGAGGTCACAACACAAAGGCCTTTGGAAGAATGAAGTTGATCAACTTAATTGAAAAGTACTGTGTAGAGAAGAAGAAGGATCTTGCAGAGCAAGATAGCAATGAGAAGTACACCACCAAAATTGAACAAATAGACTCCAAAGAAATGAAAGAAAGAAAAACAATAACTGGAGAATCATCTGGTGTATCATCTCAAACTACAAAGAAAAGGAAGACAGTTACTTCTGAACTTGAACAACCAAAGAAGAAATTACAAATGGTTCAAGTTTATGATCTTCCTGTTGCTCCCCTACAAAATAATCCAATCATCAACTGGAGATATATAGATGATATGATTGAGATTATCAGAGAAGATAAGGTCATACAAAGATTCAGAGCTTGGAAACCTTTGGTCATGTCTCTAACCAGAAGTGACATTATAAGTATGTTGATCATTGGTAAACCAAGAATGACTAAGAAGAACTGGAAGAATTCAGCTGCAGGCTATCTTACTGAAATGATTGATGCTGCTTTCTATCCAGAAAATTATTCAGAGAAGTTTACAAATCCAGAAAATGTTCAAGCCTGGAATGTGCTACCAACTGTCAACATGTACTTCTTTGAATATACAAGTAAGAAATGTGACTTATTCCTTTATGAGAAAGAGTATCCTCATTCTGAGAAAACTCTTTATCAACTATGGTGCATGAACTTTATAAAACCTCATGATGCTGTGATGCTGCAAAATAAAATGAATGAATTTGTGAAAAAGATCAGCAAATATATTATTGCACAAAGGAATAAACAAAACCAACAGACATTAGAAGGTGATAAACGAAGAAAGAAACTGTTGGAAGAAAAGGAAAAAGAGAAGAAGGAGTAAATAGAAACTTGATTGATTAAAAGATAATCAATAAGTTTAGGGGGAGATTGTTGGACCATATTCACTGATCAACTTAATACTGATGCTGCAGTTAGTACTGATCACTTAGTACTGATGGGGCAGAATTGATTAATACTGATGAAGTTGATACTGGTGAAGCTTCTATGACTTAGTTACTACTGATCAAGGCTTATGGAAGATACTACTGATCATTGTAGTTACTACTGACGATAGATCTGGATTTACTACTGATCACCAGACTTACTACTGACGTTACAACTTTACTACTGGTGATTGCAGTTACTACTGATGAGCGTATTTGGAAGCATATCAAGTCCGAGATCTTCGCAGAGATAGTTATAGAATGTAATTAAATGTATATCGTTTATAATTAGATGTAAATCAAGTCCTAGAATAACTAGGGTAAATAGTTTAGCTTCAAGGACTATTATAAATAGTTCCTTACGAATTGTAAACGTACGTGTGTATTGTTAACTCAATAATATACATTGAAGCTTTTTGTGAAACTGTGTTCTTAATACTTTCGCTTATTATTTACAGTTCATCGTTCTTAATTACATTGATATAGTGTTGATCCGCTGCAACTTCTATATTCAATTAGATCTAAAGGTGTTTATTAACTTCTCTATAGTTAATCGATCCTGACACCCCTTCCGGAGGACCTTTGACTTAGGGTTGTTTCCTGTTTCAGGTTCTGCGCTCAAGGGATCGTCTAAACCTTGTCTCCGGATCCAGGACGCAACATATATCATTCGAGTTCGAGCTCGATACTCGTTTATATAAGAGATTCAATATTTTCTTTCAACGGAAGTAATTTACAAACTCGAAAAGCTTCGTTTATGAAATCTTAAAGTTTAAATCTCATTACCAACATATATTCAAGTTTTAGGACACAAAATCCTTATATAAACTAGGCTCGTTTGACTCGCTAAGCTTGATTAGCTCATTCGATTCGAATAATTAAACGAGCTTTCGAGCTAGTCGAGTCGAGTATTAATTTTTTAAGCTCGGCTCGTGAAATAATCGAGCACTAATTTTGTATAAACTTGATTCGGGATCGTATATTATGAAACTCGATCGAAGTCGAGGTAAATGAACTCGAATTCAAGTAGCTCATTAATTACTCGTTAATTACTCGACCCAGTAAAAAAAAAGTGATAAATACACCTAACATACCAAGAAAATCAGCAGCATTCTGTCCATTACAAAATCTTCCGGTAGGTTTCCGGGAAGGAAAATCGACTCCGTTATGAGGCAAATTAGCCTTTGCAACTGAAAGTGGCAGGTAATTATTGTTGCCGACGTCCACCAACGAGTCACCCATCACATAACCCGCCGGAGCAACCGCCTGAGCTTCACAAACACTCACTCTTAAAACAATAAACACCAAAACACACACTAACAATGCTGACGTGGCGCCGCCATCATTGACCGGAGTACCAACAGCCATGGTGTGCGTGAATGTGTGTTGATCGGAAAGTGTGGCATTGATGGGTTTATATAGGAGCCAAAAGTCGCCGGCGTGAACGACGGGAGTGATCAATACGTGATCGCGTGTTTGAGTGTGCATGCAGGATCTCCTTTTGCGGTATGGGGTTGTGTAAAGTGTAAACCGTTTACTTATGGATAACATTATTTACTAATTTCGGATTCTTATTCGAGTAATTTAAATAGATTCATTAATTAAATTAGACCTTTAAATTAAAAATCTAAACTTTATTAAAAATGATTTTGGGGTGCTTTGGTGTGCCATTTTAAAAACATCTCTTTGACATTAAATACTGAAAAAAAAATAGGCAAGCATTAATAATAAAATGGCTATATAATATAGTTCTACAAAATTTGAATATTAAAAATAAGAATAAAATGGCTATATAATATAGTTCTACAAAATTTGAATATTAAAAATAAGAATAAAATGGCTATATAATACAGTTCTACAAAATTTGAATATTAAAAATAAAAATATATTAATTGCCTCTCTCAACAAAATTTCCTAATTTCGACGTATCGGAGTCGTTACAACTTTCGTCACTACGAAGGCATATTTTCCAAATATGGAAATGCAAGAGTATGGATATAAACAATATATATAATAATTTATACATGTGACTCAATATTATATACTATATGGCTGCATGTATGATTGTATGCACCATATAACTAGCTGTTATAAGAGTCAATATTGTATTGCTGTATGAAAATACTCATACATAACCTTCATATATATACATGTATATCTATGTGATGTAACTTATTTTTTTTTTATCTTTTACTATACATAATACATTTGATACCTACTCAAATTAGTAAACCTTATTTTTTAACCAACACATTTACTATTTCAGGACAAATTTGTGTTTTACAATGCTATAACCAACTTGAACAATATATATTTAGATCATATGTTCATTACACAACCCATTTAACCTATTTATTTAATCTGGTTGGATCAGTAAATGGTTTGACCAATTTATCCATAAGCCAACCCAAACACAAGTTGCAACTATGTGGCTTAACCATTTAACAAACCAAACCTTTTACACCAGACCATAACCGTTTATTTTCGTGTCGAGTTTATGGTTTATATCATGTCGGAAACTGTAATCCCTAAAAAATTAGGGTTTTAGTTGAATTATCTGCTTAAGCATTAACACTAAACCAAACAAAACAAAACACAAGAATTCAGAAACACTACCACATTAAACAATCTTCAAATCAAACACTAACCAAAACATCATTTATTCATACTAATAAAGAAGAAGACCATCGATTAAACCAATTTACACGTTCACATCTTCTTCAAACCATATTTACACACACCATCTCACCTTCAGTTTCACACACTTCAAATGATTCCAAAAGTGTTCTCCCCACTGTAAGTCATGTAAAGAAAACCATCTTCGTCTTTGTTTTCTTCATATATAGCCGACATCATAGCAGCTATAAATATAATCACAAACAAATTAATAAATACAAAATATACATACGTTTGCTTATACGTATAGCTATAAGAAAATTATTAAATAAAAATTTAAAATTTATTTGTTACCAGTTGGTGGAAGAATGTTCTTGACAAAGATAAAGATGGCTTTTTCAGCACTGAGTTTAATTCTCTTTCTCACAACGTACACAAATTGTCCAACAGTTAGATCAGCTGGTACCAGATATCTGCATCAATCACATCCGTTGGATTTAATAAAAACTAAGAGCTCAAAAGAGAATGAATTTTTTTTTATAAAAACAGAACAAGAATATATAAATTCATCAAATAAATGATATAAAATGAATTGCATTATAAAACTGAGCTTGAACAGAAAACAATTACGAACTTTTTCTTGTCTATGTCAGGTATGTCGGTTCTTTCAGCCTTCTCCACAATAACCTGTAAATTAACAGAATATAAATAAATAAAACACAATATGCTAAAAGTAAGTATTATATATTTTTATCACATATTTTAAAAATCTTTAGTACCGGAATTCTGTCAGGATACTTTTCCCTAATACGAGCAGCCTCAGCTTGTCGCCTCTCTGACAAAATTCAAAACAATAGTAAGTCAAAACCATATTATAAGTTCTAATAAAGTTGTGCAAAAATCACTATTTGGTTCATGTTAGTTTCCAAAATTAACTCGAAGTTGTAAGAACAGCAAAACTCTTTAAAACTTCAAGAAAAATTGGAAATCGTATTATGAGTTAAGTAATTAACTAATTATAGCTTGTTTAGTTCAAAGTAGCTTTGGAAAGTAAGGAGAATCGGTAAGAGAAATAACACGCATTTGATCAATTTAGCTCTATCAGATTACAACTTAGAACTTACGAAACCTAAGAAATCATATTACAGGTTAACTAATTACAAGTTAATTATAATTCCTAATTTGGGGGTGACAACAATATAATACATAATTAAACATAATAAATCAATGTAAGCAACTAATCATACCGAATTTCACATTACTTACATGTTACAACAATATCAGAAACTAAAATTACTTTCTACCGACGCAAACCCTAATTACGAATTCCTCAAATCAATATATGAAATCCTACAATTTGGATCAACGAAAAACAATAATTAACGAACAGCATGTGAAATCAACCTATTAAAAACAAATACAACCAAATCACTCTACCAATTCGTTAAATTGAATCGCGAATACGGTTAATTACAAGAATACCAGACGAAACAAAATTAAAAATTAAACATTAAACAAGTTATGATGAAATTAACCTAGAGGATGTTCCAATTTGAAGGAGCTTTTGGCCATGGTGATTCGCTGAGATGTGAATTGCCGACGAATTGATCAGATTAGGGTTTTGAGAATTGGAATGCGGGAGATTTGGGTTATCAGTTGACGTGTTCGTCTATTATTATTGATTTCTAGTTTTCTACGTTTCTTATATTTATGGGTAAAAGGGACGACAATACGATGCCGTTTAGTAAGCCACAAGATGGACCTATGGCCCAAAGTGTCCACTTATCCATAAACACAGAATTTAAAGCAGGTGGCCAAGATAATTATTGAACTTGAAATAAGTAATCTTTATTTAATGTATACATGCATTAGTATGCATATAATAAACTAGCTATAAAACCCGCCCGATGGGCGGGTATGCTGTAAATTTTAGTATGTTGAAAAATGTCCAAAAACTTTATATACTTCTAAATGACATAATAATCGATAGATGTGATGATGATTTTGTACAAAAAAACGGTAAATGAAGAAATGTTACATATAAATGTTACATATAGTTATTTGTTTCCTTCGCTGATTGATCTTTTAAATATTTATTTGTTTCCTTGTATGTAGGATCTTTTAAATAGTTATTTGTATGTACGATATTTTAAATAGTTATTTGTTTCCTTGTATGTAGGAAGCCGTATATGGAGCATATGAATGTAGACCGTAAGCCGTACCAGATTCGTTTGCCGTATATGGAGCATATGAATATGAATGTAGACCGTAAGCCGTACCAGATTCGTTTGTATTAGTGCAAATGACGTGGACCAATCAGGGAATTCCAAGTGGCATTATGGACGAATATGAATGCTTGGAATTGCCATGGTGTCAAACCCTCTTTAAATTTAGGCCTCATATATAGGGTAGGATTAGTTATTTATAAAAGTTGTATATCTTCTAAAACGATAAAAAATAAAGTTTGTTAATATTAATATTAATCAATACAAACTTAAAAATTATTTATTTTATTAAATACACCAATACACCATAATGTATATCCTAAATATATATTAGGAAAAATTATATAAATAATAATAGTTCTTGTTATTGTTTTTTAGAATTGATAAAAATATCTGTCTACAAACAAAACCAAATTATAATAACTTTATATTTAAGCTCACTTTTTAGGCATACATCAAATTACTGATATTGAAAAACAAATAGTATGTTTCATTATCAATTTGCTTCGACCAAACAAATATCTTTAAAATAGCATAAAAGATTACAAATTCATATTACACGTTTATTAATAAGTAAAATGATACAATGTATGCAATCATGCAACATTCATACATACATCTCCTAATATGTATGAAACTTATTTATTGTGCCCAAAAAACAATATTTACCATGTACTAAAATTTATTCTCACATCAGGACTACTCAGCTCGCAAAGCGGATCAGAAATCCTCCTTCAGATCGCCCAAAAAAATAAACCAAAAAAAAAGCATTTCTAATTAACCTAAAATAAAGCAACACCCTCTAACCAACTAACATTCATGTTACCATCAAACATATGGTGATTTGTTTTAGTATTTATAACTTTTTAATGCTATTTTGGTAATTGAAAGTTTTTTAGCCAGACTACTTTGGAAATTAAAGCATTTTTAAAATACATAAAAAGATCAGGACACATTTTATTATTTTACTGAATTAAGTCGGCTAAAAAGCTTATAATTACCAAAATACACTTTTTATGTATAAAGAATTTGATGTATGCTATAGACTGGTTGCTGCCCGCCCGCCTGCCCGAATTGAATTTTTACATGGAATCATGATCAGAAACTTGTGCCTTCCAAAGAGCATCTTCTCCTTCACCACATCGGCGGTGAACTTCCTTAATCCGGTCAGCTGACCGACAAATCCCACTACAACTCCAATCGAAAGAAGCCACACATATGTTTCCTGCTTGAGCTTTCCACTCACAATCTGATGATCAAAAATTAGATTAGGAAAAACGGGCGGGTCGGGTCAGGGAAATATGCCAAAACGGGTCGGGTAGAATGTTACCGGGTGGTGTGCCACAACATAGCCGCCTATCGTCGATATGTTCTACATCAAGTCCAATAAACCATGATCCCAATGACACATCCTCATTTACATACTTGTGTAGCACATTCCTAAAAAAATATATAAATGTGAGATATTAAAAGTAGTAAATAATAATAAAATAAGGGCAAATATCATACATTAGCAATATACCTTAGGCACTGGTCTATTTTGGTAATTATAGATTTTAAGGTCCATTTTGTTAATTACAAGTTTTTGAGCTGCCTACCATGGTAATTAAAGTTCTTTTCGTCCTTGTTACGTAATTAAAAAAAAGTTATTTTTTCGGCCTCATTTGATTTAATATTATTTATCTTTTTTTTTTCTGCAACGCTACGATTGTCAAAGTATGCAGCCCAAAAACTTGTAATTACCAGACTTTAAAAAGTTATAATCCACGCGTCCTCGAGTTATTGTCCACATTCATAAACGAATAGATATAATTTACTAATTTTCCCATTTTGCCCTTGTTATTAAATCTTGTATTATCGTAAATACATTAATGGTAAAGTTGGATTTCTGGTAATTAAAAATTAGTACATATCTTAAACCATGTGGACAATAATTTTGGGACGAAGGGGGAAATTACCAAAATCTATAAAATAAAAAAATAAAATTTTTATTTTATAAAATAAGCCTGAATAATAAAAATGATGCTTACTGATTAATGGAGATATAAGTAGCTAAATCTTTTGAAATGGCATATAATTGTCCTGTAGCGTGTCGGAAATATTTGTTTCCTTCCTCACCAAACTTCCAATGCTCGGGTTCATGATATCTCACTCCTCTTTAAAATAATAATTAAAAAAAAAGTCAACGGTCAACCCTGAAATAAATTAAAGTCAAACTATGGCTTACTTGTGAGCAAGAACGGGACCAGATTTCATGCATCCGATGTACACACGTGGGTTTGATCGATGTTTAGCTAATGTTGCTCCAAGTGTAGCTGTAATTAATTAATTATAATAAGTTAATAACCATATGAGTTTGTAACAGATTTATATGAGATTAAAGTTTAAAGATTCAAATAAGTGGTGGAATGCATCTTTCAAAAATGGGTATACTCTTCAAAATTGTGGTAAGTTAATCGGTTTGCATGTGCCACTTTCAGAAAAAGTCAACACGGTCAAAGTTAACTGCCACGTCATCATTTTAAGAGGGTAGCCGCCATTCTTACCTTTTTTACTTAAAAAGTAAAATTTATGCAATTTGTCCATTTTTTATAATTTCAACTCACTTATAGGCAACTGGGACACAATTTCTAAATCTAAATTTAGATAAAACATAATATTGAAACGGATTCGTTTAATTTTACCTATATTTACATGTACATCATCATCAACTTTAACATAAAAATCTGCATCCCATAAAGCAACCGCAGTAGTAAAATAAGTTTTTGTTTTTGCTGATAATTCAAGGTACCCTTCGATATGCTCCTGTTTAAATACCAAATTTGTAAGTAATCTCCTTATATCAAGACTAAGGAATAAATAAATAGTTTTTTTTTTTTGGTCTAAAATAAAAACGCACTTTTTCCACTTGTCCTTGATTAGTCATTGTACAAAGTTTTGTACAATTGGGTCATTATAAACTTCTTAAAACAATTATATTTTATATAATACTTATCAATATAATACAAATTTAAAATCTTTTTATTAAAATTCATTTTTTAAACAATGTATTTTCTTAAAGAACATCTTTTAGTGACCCAATTGGACAGAAGTTTTTACAATGACTAAACAGGTACAAATGTAATAAAATCCAAAAAAAAATCACATTTTTACCAGTCTCAAAAAATCACCATGCTTTCTATCTTCTGCTTCAATAGCTCTATCAAGTATACCACCAGCTGTAGCACTGCAAAAAAAAGTCAAAGGTCAACATGTTTAAAGTTTGACTCTCGTGGTTTAATGCATAATAATAAAGATAGTGAAATATGTGACGCTTACCCGTGACCTATAACAAATCGCATAATGATACCCTTTTCTTTCTCCAGTTTAGTCAGTTTATCACCTACAATTTGTAAAACATAAATAAAATTCAAGATTTAAATCGAATAAAGATTATGTTTAGAGATGGCAATTTTGATCCATTTACTAATAAACGGATTGACCGGTGCGAAATGACCCGTATTGACCCGTTGCCCGACCCGCCCGTTTTGAGATTTCTAACCTTGAGGCATCCAAGTAGCCCGAACAGAGTCCCTTCTTTTTCGGCTACTAAAAGCCGTATTAATCCCAACAACCATTAAATATATTCTCTTTTTAACGGGCTCGGGTAGCATTAAATCATCAGATATAGGGGAGCCCGTAAGTATAGAATCTTGCATTGCTCTTGCAGCAGCTAATTCCATCTCCAAATTTGAGATTGTTTTATCAAGTGTTCTACATCAAATAAATCATTAAAGAAAAAAGTCAACTTTTTTGAAAAGTCAACTTTTAAAAAGTCAAAATTATTGCTCAATAATTTTGTAGGCAATGAAATGATGCTTACTGGACGGCGTTATGTGTTTTTGTAACTTCTCGGATTATGTCTTTGGAATCCCTCCTTACATCCTTCTAACAAGACAATAAAAATCAGAAAAAAAGATTAATGTTTTAATAAATAATATAAAAACACAAAGAATTAAATAAAGGGTATTTATAAGTAACTTAGTTACTCACAAATTTTGTGTCACAATCATCAGAAACTACTTGAAATTGTTCATCTTTGGTTCTTGTTAATCTTGATAGGCCTTTGGCTTCAGGCTCTGTCCACATTCTAACAACCATAATGAAAAACCGAATAAAATGTTAATTTAATTTAAATTGTTTTTATATACTGATTTGAGAATGTAATTGCAAAGAGTAATTTGTAATTATTCTACAAGTTTATAATATTTTCAAGATAATTAAAATTTACAAGATTTAAGAATCTTTAATCAACTCTAAGAGCACTAATCACCCAAACTTATATCAAATCGCTAAAATTCACAAGATTTGAGGATTTCTACCAAACCCATATCAAGATCACTAAACTTTACAAACTTTAAGACAACTAAATTTTTCTAAATCCAAATCAAGATCACTAATTTTTACAAGATTAAAGAATTCTACCAAACATACCAACTCTAAGAGCACTAAATCTCCAAACTCATATCAAGATCACCAAATTATACAAGATTCAGAATTTTTAAGAAAATATATCCATAATCATTTCACACAGATTGCATATAATATTAAAAAACACACAAAAAAAAACATATAATTACTTAATGATTCCAATATAAAACCTCCATTTACTTTCTAAAGTGGTAGATAGGGTCTAGGGTCAATAAAATGAAATAAAAAATAATAATAAAAATAAAAAAAGATGATAAAACCTGTCGGTGAAGAGCATTCCGGCGAAGAAACAACCGGCACACAAAAAAAGTGTCAACTGTTTTGTCACCAAACTTCTTGAATTTGACTCCACACCTCCCCTGTTCTTCCAAGCCATTACTGTAATCTTCTAATATTTAACACCAAATTAACATAAAAACAACTAATTTAAGGCCAAACCCATGTCATAAATCCAGTCAACTCAAGCAAGAACTTGCAATCAGCAGCTTAATTGAAAGAATTGAGCCCTAGATTCAAGATTCTGTAAGCTGGGAAGTCGGTAAATCAACAAAATGTAGATTGAGGCATAAAGATTTGATCTTTATTTGGAATTTGAAAATGAAGTCAATCCCATATCATAAACTGAGTCAACTCAATCACGAACTTGAAAATCAGGTGCTTAATTGATGGAATTAAGCCCTAGATTCAAGATTCTGGAACTTTGGAACTGGGTAAATCAAGAAGATTGAGATTGAGGAATAAAGTTTCGATTTTTATCTTGAAATTGGGTGTTTTTCTTGATTTGATTAGTGAATACGTGTCTTGAAATTTGGGGAAGAACGGTTGAAAGCTGGTGTGGTGGAATGTAGACAGACATTGAAGGGAAATAGACCCACCAACACCAACAGAAAGTAAAGTGCAAGTGCTTCTTGTCTTCAAATTTTATATATTTTTATTATTTTTATTTTTATTTCCCGCTACAACTTGTAATAAAGAAGGAAATATGCTCTATTATTTAAATAATAATAATGGTATCTTTTCCTATCATTTCATCCTATTATATTTTTACTAATTTTGATTAATAACAAATTTCAAAATTAAAGTATAATGTGAGGGATGAGAATTAGCATGACACATATCAAGTTTATAAATGAGTATGCATATAGATAGGAAGATATATCATTTCTCTTTAAATAATATGTACTTTTTAATATTACTTTGTAGCATACATTTTTCAGTTTTTGCAGTTTTAAATAAGTGATATACTTTAAAAATTATCTTATTTTGTAAAAGAAATGAAATTCATCATCAACTAATTATCCACTTTAATACAGTGAAATAACTCTCTTACTTTTATTTTTAAATATTATTAACATCATTTTATTCAAAGATAGTGAGATTTATTATCCACTAACTATCCATTTTAATTTATCTTAACCTTCATTTTAATTATCCATCACAAAACATCACATGTGATTAAGTATATAATTACATGTGATTATCAAATAATATTATATTTTTAATGAAAAAATTAATAATAAAAAAGTGTGTTACACTTTATGTGAGTGCCAAATGATCAAAATATGTAACATCCTAAAACCGGCCTAGTTGTTTTAGGTATATATTGATATTTGATAATTATATATTTGACCTTATATGGAATAAATTGACTAAATATTAAATTAATGGTTTGACCTTTTGGCCTTTAGTGATATTTTAATCAAGGGATTAAAATATCTGTTTTCTGAAATGTTTAAATGAAAATGTGATTTTTATATCTTTGGATTCTCCTTTTAATATCGTCTCCAGAAATACTTTCGTTTTTAAAATTGGGGTCCGTTTACTATTTTAAATAAATTAACTACGAAAGGGACTTTTAATGATCTTTTAAATTGATCCATTGGAAAAGATAAATAAGAAGTTATTTGCAAAACATGAGTTTATTATAAATTAAAACACTTAGTTTAGAAAAGTGTTAATCTTGTAGAATTGGGTAACTAGTTATGACTTGCTAGTAAGATTGTGATTTATGGAATTTATGTCTAGTTATGTTAAATGACATGTTGAATATGTTAGTTGTGATTATAATCAACTATTGTGTTATTTGATAAAAATGCTAGTTTTTATAGTGTTTGGATAATTTATGTTAAATTATGAACTAGTAAGTGGTATGTATGTGATCTTGTATAAAAGATAAAATTTGGTCTTGTTGTAATAGCTAGTTAGTTATTAATTTTTAAATGTTATGATTATAATATTTATAGTTGTGTTTGGAATGATAAAGTGAAAAAAATGTTGTTTTGACCCGTTTGGGCAAATATAGTGAAAGTTTGACTAAATGTATTTTAGTATGGATTTACTTGGTTTATGAATGACAACAACATGATAATTACATGATTTGGTGATTTGTAAGTTGTTGACATGATTATGGTTGTAGGATGTATTATTGTTTAATAATCCGGTTTGACCTGTTTGGATGTAAGACTTGCAAAATGACTAGTTGACTTGTTATGTAAGTGTAAATGGTCATGACATGTTCATATGATGATTTGAGTGTTTGGTTATCTAGTTAGTGCAAGCGTTAGTGTTAAATGCATATTTAACATTGTTTATGATTTGGTGGAATTATATACTAATTCGGTATTCCTTTGGTGTACAGGAATCGGGATCGTGACTCAGAAACATTAGACCTCTGAGTTCGACAAGTGGAAGTAACGGTGAGTGGATTTAACCTCCAACTTGTGTTTGGTTACAATTAGTTCGGTATATGCATACTTGGTAAAAATGCAGGAAATGTGCCAGCTTTGAGTAGTTCGCGACGCGAACTAGGGTTCGCGAAACGCGAACTCGAGACAGGGAAGGATGGAGTTGATCGTGAACACTTCGCGACTGAGTTCCCGAACGCGAACACGAGTTAGCGACGCGAACTCGAGTTCGCGATGGGAACTCAGTTGTAATGATTTTTTTCGATGTGAATTTCGTATCTTGCTTGCTAATTTAGTACCTATTTGCTAGAGCTGAGTCAAATAGGTTATGTGCACAATGTGAAGTGACTTGCTTGATTGGTAGCAACTACTCGGTAAGTGGGCAACCGGGTTCCGAGAAGTCAGTGCGCTGGGCATCGGGTATCGACTAAAAGGGTATCCGACCTTACATGTATTTGTTGCATGGTTAAGGGGAGGGAGTTGCCCGGGTGTTGGATACGAAACGCTATCGGTTATCATGGTTTTGGCCGACCATGGTTTAAGGCTCCGGCAGGACCCCGATCTTCTTGGACAAACAGTGATACGTGATTATGTGGCTTTTAGATCATAGAGATGTCTATGCTAGCTTGTTGGGCTTTACAGAATTTGTAGATTATGTTCATTCACTTAGCTTTGTGCTAATCCCTCTCTTGTTGAATCTTTTCAGGTTGATCGGTGCTTTGGACGGAATGAGTGACCAAGCTCAATTGGTTATGTTTTGTAAATCGAGCCATGTCGTTAAGTGACACCGTTTAAATATTAATGTTTTGGAGTTTATTGTGGGACCTTGTTTGTAAACTAAAACTAAACTAAGATAACTAAACTAACCTAGAGGATAACCTAATCGCCTTCGGGCATTTAAAAAAAAAGAGCTTTCTAAATTTTGCGGTGTTACAACTTGGTATCAGAGCTTCGGTTTGGCGATGGATACACGGGGTTGGTGTTCCATTCCCAAATTGTGGCTCGAGTTTGGTCAAGCATTCCGGACGAGTGGGATTAGAGCAATTGTGAATGAAGTTAGTTTATAGTTTGTATGTAGTTACTAACGATTTAAACTAAGCTTTCGTGAGTTGTTGTGATTGTTACAGATATGACAGATAAAGAGAACCCGACCCCCTTGACCCCAGAGAAAGCTGCTACCCCAAGTAACAATGTGGAGATTGACCGGGAAGCACATATTAAGGCGTTGGAAAACCAAGTGCAGGAGTTAAGAAATCAGGTGCAACAACAACAACGACTAATCAAAGGAATGACACCCTCGATCCTTTCCACATTGCTTCTTACCTCCCCATCAACACAACCACTAACAAATTATACATTTCCGCCACAAATGAACCCACCCTCTCCACCTCAAATAAACCACCCACTTCCACCTCAGGAATTTTATCCGTACCCACAGTTGGGAATTCAGTCACCTCTAGGGTTGGGACAACCAGGTACTTATAAACCACCGGGGAACGTGAGTCTTAAACAGTCTGTTCGTATACCAGGTCAAAAGAACTCATGGTGTCGTAAATGTAAGTCCGCTCATTCGGGGGCGTGCACTGCTCAGACCATGAAGTGCATTAGATGTGGTCAATTTGGGCACGAGGGTAAGGATTGTAAGTTTCCACGGGTGGTGTGTTGGAATTGTCAAAGTGAGGGACATGAAAAGAGAATATGTCCTTTTGGAAAGAAAGTGGATTATGGGTCAAGTGCGGTGGTGGTCGGGGAATCTTCATCAACTGTAGTAAGGAAGAGAAAGAGTGCTGACGTCACTGACCGTGACAGCTCGGGTATGTTTTTATAAACTCAATACTTGTGTTTATGTAGAATTGTTAATTGAGAAGATTGCTTAGTTAAGACTTGTGAAATGTTGTGATGAACTGAACTGCTCACCCGTGGTGTTTTATAGCACTCGAATTGGAATAACTGATTGCTTATTGATTTGGGATACATCTTATGTGCCAGGAATTTTATAGATATAAGTGAGGTATGCTTACATGTTCCTTTTATTGAAATTTGGACTAAGTTTAGTGTGATATGATGTATGGATTAGTCTAGTGTAATCAAAGTTATGAATAAATGTTATAGAAGATTGCTCCTTTTCTTGTTTGTCGGGACACATATAGTGTCTCGGTGGTTAAAATTGCTCGTTTTCATGCTGTGAAAATTGATGACATGTTGATTGTAACTGTTTGTTTGTTCCTTCACTCTAGGAGAGGCGAAGAGAATCGGTGGTATGTCGGTTTCGGTCACAACATATGTGACCATGGATCAAATTGAGTATAATAGTAACTATTGTAAACTGTGGGAATGTGATGCTTGTAATTAAAATGGATGGAATTGTATGCGCGAATTGAATAGTCCAAGTAGGACTAGTGTTTGTTATGTGAAAAAGTGAAACTTTTTGTGTGACATGCCGGGTCACATGTAGTGACTTGTATAGTGAGAACCAGAAATGTTTGTGCAATGTGAATATATTGATGATAATTTAATTATAGACATTAATTATGATAGTTAGTCAATGTGAAATATCTAGATGACCTGAAATGTTATGATGCAAACCTGATTGGTTTTTATGTTGAATTTGGAGTCTGAAAAGTGACTAATGAACTGTATGTGTAGATTATTTTGAGTTGACTGGTGATAGTAATAATTGAAGATAGCAAGGGTCGTAAGTGATTGCAATGATTATGAAACTATTTGAAAAAAGTGTTGAAATTGTGATTTATACTTAAATCTAGTGTTAGGTTGCCATGATTGTAATGAAATATGTGGGGTAGACTTGAATTGTGTAGACTTCGACTTGTTTTGTCAAAACGTGCAACTTGACTTTGTAAAGTTTGTCATCCTTGTAATATGGCTAGTTACGCATAAAATAGTTGGCGATTGTTAGAAGTATTGTTAACTAAGGACTTTGGTAGTGTCACGATGAATTGCTTGATTTTGACCCGTTTGTGCTTAGTATGCGAAATTGGTGTGATTTTTTTATTATGAAAGGGTAGTTTTGAGAATTGAATGATTAAGACCGGTAATGTTGTTTTGGAAATTCGTGAAATTTTGGGTCGGTTAACGAGTTAAACTGTGCATGATTGTAATTTTCGTTAGAATAAAGAAGAAAACAAGTAGGTATTTGGGACTTGAAATAATTGTGTGACCTGGTGTATGGAAATTATGTTGTAACTTATGCTAGTTGATTAACTTTTATGACATAAGGAATGTTATCTTGTTATGAGTGGTAAATGCTATATGGATTGTATGACAAATTGGATGCGATTTTGTTTGAACATGTATACGTGAAAGTGATTGGAATAGAGTAGTAAACTTATTGTGACAAATACTTGCTATTTGAATATTGTTTTTGGATTCCGGGGACGGAATCCTTTTTAAGGAGGATAGAGTTGTAACATCCTAAAACCGGCCTAGTTGTTTTAGGTATATATTGATATTTGATAATTATATATTTGACCTTATATGGAATAAATTGACTAAATGTTAAATTAATTGTTTGACCTTTTGGCCTTTAGTTATATTTTAATCAAGGGATTAAAATATCTGTTCTCTGAAATGTTTAAATGAAAATGTGATTTTTATATCTTTGGATTCTCCTTTTAATATCGTCTCCAGAAATGCTTTCGTTTTTAAAATTGGGGTCCGTTTACTATTTTAAATAAATTAACTACGAAAGGGACTTTTATATTGTATTTGCTAAAAGATGGAAAAAAAGCCAAGTGGGTCCCACCCCCACCCTTGGCCGGCCTAATGAGGGGGAAAATGCCCTATTGCCTTTCATTCTATCTATCTCACTCTCTCTCTACGTCTCTCCTCTCTCTCTCTAACCTCTCTCTAGAAAACCCCATTGTTGTTCTTGAGCTTTTGGTGAAGATCTATAGCTCGTTTCTTGGCCAATCTTTAATCCGAACACGTTTTTGAGTAGCTCTTGAGGTAAGCTTCAACCTATATGTGTTCATTTTCGATTCCATGATAGTTGATTAAACTAGGGTTTATGATTCTTGGGTTTTTGTTAGTGAATCTTGCTTTGGATGGTATATTATGTGTTCTTGCAAGGTTTGGCATGTAATGTGTATTTGTTTATATGAGTGCAAGTAATTTAGCAAGATGTGCAAGTGTGTGTGTGTGTGTACGTGGGTGTGGGTGTGTTGTGTGGGTGAGTTTTGACTTTGTGTGGAGGAATTAGCTAGGGTACAAGTATTCTAGCATATGGTACAAATAGGTTAAGCATGACCCTATTGTACAAGAAAATTAATGATCTTTTAAATTGATCCATTGGAAAAGATAAATAAGAAGTTATTTGCAAAACATGAGTTTATTATAAATTAAAACACTTAGTTTAGAAAAGTGTTAATCTTGTAGAATTGGGTAACTAGTTATGACTTGCTAGTAAGATTGTGATTTATGGAATTTATGTCTAGTTATGTTAAATGACATGTTGAATATGTTAGTTGTGATTATAATCAACTATTGTGTTATTTGATAAAAATGCTAGTTTTTATAGTGTTTGTATAATTTATGTTAAATTATGAACTAGTAAGTGGTATGTATGTGATCTTGTATAAAAGATAGAATTTGGTCTTGTTGTAATAACTAGTTAGCTATTAATTGTTAAATGTTATGATTATAATATTTATAGTTGTGTTTGGAATGATAAAGTGAAAAAAATGTTGTTTTGACCCGTTTGGGCAAATATAGTGAAAGTTTGACTAAATGTATTTTAGTATGGATTGACTTGGTTTATGAATGACAACAACATGATAATTACATGATTTGGTGATTTGTAAGTTGTTGACATGATTATGGTTGTAGGATGTATTATTGTTTAATAATCCGGTTTGACCCGTTTGGATGTAAGACTTGCAAAATGACTAGTTGACTTGTTATGTAAGTGTAAATGGTCATGACATGTTCATATGATGATTTGAGTGTTTGGTTATCTAGTTAGTGCAAGCGTTAGTGTTAAATGCATATTTAACATTGTTTATGATTTGATGGAATTATATACTAATTCGGTATTCCTTTGGTGTACAGGAATCGGGATCGTGACTCAGAAACATTAGATCTTCTTGCCCGGGTGTTGGATACGAAACGCTATCGGTTACCATGGTTTTGGCCGACCATGGTTTAAGGCTCCGGCAGGACCCCGATCTTCTTGGACAAACAGTGATACGTGATTATGTGGCTTTTAGATCGTAGAGATGTCTATGCTAGCTTGTTGGGCTTTACAGAATTTGTAGATTATGTTCACTTTGCTTTGTGCTAATCCCTCTGTTGTTGAATCTTTTCAGGTTGATCGGTGCTTTGGACGGAATTAGTGACCAAGCTCAATTGGTTATGTTTTGTAAATCGAGCCATGTCGTTAAGTGACACCGTTTAAATATTAATGTTTTGGAGTTTATTGTGGGACCTTGTTTGTAAACTAAACTAAACTAAGATAACTAAACTAACCTAGAGGATAACCTAATCGCCTTCGGGCATTTAAAAAAAAAAGAGCTTTCTAAATTTTGCGGTGTTACAAAATATCCCTCTATACATAAAATATGTGATTGATATTGCTAATTAATTATTATTGATTAATTGATGAGATTTATACATCGTAACTACAAAAGAATTAAGAATCACTTTGAATAATTATTGACTATTAAAGGTTGATTCGTAAACTTTATACTAAACTTAACTATCATCGAGATTCATAATACGGAGTATTACTTTTCGATAAGAAAATGGTCCCAAAAAGTACATAATCGTCACTTAAATTTCTTATCATCGTTAATTCACAAATCTCAAAGGAAAAAACAAGCAATGTCAGTTGTGAACATGATAAAAGTGCTACTACCCATGTTTAAAACAAAATTAAGAATAAACAAATAGTTATTAAAAATTTGTATGCTAAAACCATATTAAATGGGGTGCATGTTATATGAAGTACGAATTTATGAAGACTATAACTGAGTAGGTTTGGGAACTGTTTACAGTCGAATAAATTAAGAACTAAGAAAATAAAAAAACAATATCGGTCAGACCAAACTAAATCAATAACATCTTGGACCGGACTGAACCGCGAATCATAATTTTCTAATTTTTTTACTTCTTTTTAGGGGTGGGTTTCGGTTTTGAACCGAAGTGAACCGGCGAGAACCGATTTTACATGAAAATTAGAACCGAACATAAAGTATATACTTGTGTAAGATCTAATATTAAAATTAGGGGTGAGCCGTGAGCATTTGCACCATAAACAGAACCGAAACTGAAAACATGTGATCAGTTCAGTTTTGGTTTTGAAATCTCTTCGTTTTCGGTTTCGGTTCGGTCCTCGGATTAGATGAGCATTTAGGCTAAAAAAACCGAACCGAACCTAACCAAAATAAATAACATGTAATCGTTTCGGTTTCGGTTTAAAAATTTGTCATTTTCGGTTTCAATTTCATCGGTTTCGGTTCTATTCGAATTCGAATTGTAATCCGTCCTCACCCCTAAATTAAATTACTCTTGATTGATTTTGTATGATAAGTATTAGTTCAGAGTTGTTTTGTTTATATAATGGGAAGGTAGAGAGGCTCAATTTTGGTGGACTTTTGATGTGGACGACTTACCAAATACCACATGCCAATAATAATAGAATACATTTGAGATAATGAGTTCACCCCCATGTGGTTTATATACAAATTTTGATGAATTATTGAACAACTACCTTTTTAAAATCATAAGTAACATGTAATGTATGTTTTTTTAGATAATCACTATGTGGATTATTCATTTGGCTTCATAAGTATGTGCTTTTAAGGTAGGTGTTATAGTTTTCAACTTTTCATTCAGTTATCTAGGACTGGATCATGACAAATTTATATCTTATATTTCATTAGTTTTGCATGAAATAGTTTCTCAAACCTTTCGTTATTTGAGATGAACCAAATTACTTTAATGTGGCATATTATTTAGTGGTTTACGATTTCTAATCCGACATGAAACCTGATATAACACTGACACGAATATAAACAACTTAGGGTTGAGGCAAACAAGTTTCAAGTCATTTTTGTGTCGACTCAACTGACTCATTTGTTAAACGCGTCAGATTTGGGTTGTTGATAACTTAAATAGATCGACATGCTAACCCGATTAACCATTAAAACGTATTTAAAAATATATATTTTAGTAGTTTAGGAGTATGGTTTATTTGTTATTTGACCCATTTAAAGTCGATGTATTTAAGTTGAAAGTAAACATGTATAATCATGTGGTTAGGCCATAACACAGTACTTATATGTCTCTTTGACCCATAAACATGATTTATTTGTCTCTTTGACCCCCTGTTTTACTCATCAAACTGTTAACATGTTTAACTCATTTAACTAAAGATGTTATATGAGTCGTGTTCATGTTGAAAATAAATATGTCAGTGTTGACATATTTGACTTATTTATATAAACATAAACATATTGAGTTTAGGTTAAGTATCTCTGACCTGTCAACCCACGAACTTAAACCGGGCCTGAGTTGTAATCACGATATTACAAAAAGACATATTCTAAAAATGTTGGGAATTTTGGGCAGGGGATGGGCCACCTAACTGATAGGCTATCTACACCATTAGGAATTAGGCCTAACAACTGAGGCCCGTAGGGTAGCCCAACCCATTTAGTCTTTAAATGCTAGGATTTTTTTAACCTTTTTGGGCTTAACGGGCCAATTTGGACTTTTGTCATTAGCTCCATATGTCGTCCTATATCAAGATGTCTATCCCAAACAACAGCCCATTTACATTCGAGCCAATTCGATACCCAAAGGTAGGGATGAACTTTTGGGCCGAAATCCAAACCGAACCGAAACCAAAAACATGTAATCGGTTTGATTTCATTTTCTAAAATTCATCATTTTCAATTCCGGTTCTATCAGTTCGGTTCCTCGATTTTGAAAATTCATCTATCAGCTGCGATTCAATTATGCGCTCACCCTTACCCGAAGTCAATTATGCGATTCAATTATGACCTGGGTATATTTATTAAAAAATAAAAATGAAGTGTTTGAAAAATTTAAAATTTTCTATATGATGGTCCAAACTCAATTTAAAGAAAATATCCAGGTCCTTAGGTCTGATAATGGTGGCGAATTTATTAACTTTAATATGAAACTCTTTTGCGAAGAAAATGGTATAAATCATCAAACCTCGTGTCCTCATACACCGGAACAAAACGGTGTCGCCGAGCGAAAAAATCGTATTCTCCTAGAAATTACTCGAGCTCTTTTAATAGAATCTCAAACCCCAAAATATTTCTGGCCTGAAGCGCTTGCTACAGCGGCCTATCTTGTCAACCGCCTTCCCACCCACATTTTAAAGTTTAAAACTCCGCTACAAGTTCTTACTGAGTACACCAAACCTCCTCCGATCCTCACTATAGAGCCACGTATCTTTGGTTGTACCGTATTTGTCCACATACCCAAAACTACTAGATCTAAACTTGATCCGTGTGCGGAAAAATGTGTGTTTGTCGGATACGGGGTAAACCAAAAAGGCTACCGATGCTACAATCCTAAAACTCGACGTATGTTCACCACAATGAATTGTGATTTTTTAGAAACCGAGTACTATTACTCCAATCTCAGTGGTCAGGGGGAGAGCACGAATAATACAAACGACACACTGAGTTGGCTCGAAACAACAGACACAACAATCAACCAAAACCACCCGTCCACAACAGCCCAAAGTACAGAAGATGCTACAACACAGACCCAATCTCCTCAACATACTGAAGACAGTGCCCCCCAAGAATCGACTCCTACCCTGGTGCCCGAGGTAAGTGACCCGTCCCCTACTAATAATCCTTGTGAGCAAGAAAATATGCAGGATACAAATCAAGAAGATGAAGAAGTCACAACAATCCAAGAAGATGAACCTGAACCATATACTTTACCTCCAAGATCAAATCGAGGCATACCGCCTAACAGATACTCACCAGAAAGGGAAACAAAGAGGGGTAGGTATCCAATGGCGAACATAGCCAAAGGAAACTTATCTAAACAAGCCAAAGCCTTCACTGTAGCATTATGTTCAGAAGAAACTCCTACAAACGTCGAACAAGCACTTAAATCCAGACAATGGAAGAGTGCAATGGAAGAAGAAATGAAAGCTCTAGAAAAGAACAACACTTGGATCAAATGTACCCTACCACCAGGAAAAAAAACTGTTGGGTGTCGATGGGTATTCACAATCATATGGGATTGACTAGTGGCAAAGGGTTATACACAAACATATGGGATTGACTACTCAGAAACCTTCTCTCCTGTAGCCAAAATCAACACTATCAGAGTTCTCTGTTCCATAGCTGCAAACCAAGAATGGCCCCTGCACCAGTTCGATGTAAAAAATGCATTCTTACACGGAGAACTACATGAAGAAGTTTACATGGAAGCTCCACATGGCTTCACAAATAATTTCAAAGAAAGGGAAGTGCGTCTCCTTAAAAAATCTCTTTATGGTTTAAAACAATCCCCTAGAGCATGGTTTGGGAGATTCACCATAGCTATGAAAAGCTATGGGTTCAAACAAAGCAATTCTGATCATACCTTATTCCTTTAAAAAAGAGGAAAATTGATAACATGTCTAATAATTTATGTTGATGATATGATCATTACAGGTAGTGATAAAGAAGAAATAGCAAGGTTAAAAGGAAGCTTATTCTCAGAGTTCGAAATGAAAGATCTAGGAAACCTCAAATACTTCCTTGGAATCGAAGTCCTAATGTCAAAGCAGGGCAACTTCATGCACCAGAAAAAATATATTCTTGACTTATTGGCAGAGACTGGTATGATTGATTGCAAACCCGCTGAAACACCGATGATCATGAACCAGAAACTTCTATATAATGAGAAAACTGATCTAGCTGACAAAATGAGATATCAACGAATGGTGGGAAAATTAATATATCTCTCACATACTCGTCCAGATATATCATATGCTGTAGGAGTAGTAAGTCAGTACATGCACAAACCACAAAAACCTCACATGGACGCAGTCTTAAGGATCGTAAGGTATCTCAAAGGAACAGTAGGACATGGGATTTTGTTCAAGTCAAACGGTCAGCTTGAAACCCAGTTGTATACAGATGCAGATTGGGCTGGAGACAAAAACGATAGGAGATCAACCGCAGGGTATTTCACTCTTGTTGACGGGAACCTTGTAACATGGCGCAGCAAGAAACAAAAGGTAGTTGCCCTATCTAGTGCAGAAGCCGAATTTAGAGGAATCGCTAGAGGAATAACTGAAGTATTATGGGTGAGACGGCTCCTTACCGAGATAGGATATTCTCCAAAGAAACCCAGTGAAGTCTTTAGTGACAACGAAGCTGCAATACAAATATCTGAAAATCCAGCCCAACATGATCGAACAAAACATGTAGAAGTGGATCGACACTTCATCAAAGAAAAATTAGAAGCAAAAATCATCACTCTTCCGTTTGTGTGGTCTGAAGACCAACTTGCTGATATCTTAACCAAAGCCGTTAGCGGAAAGTCATTACAAGAAGTTCTAGGCAAGTTGAACTTTGGTGATCCCAGTATTCAACTTGAGGGGGAGTGTTAAATAGAGAAATAACCTTTAAGGAAAGGATTGTGCTCCTCCATTCACAGCTCATCTCTAACGGCTCCATATGATCCTCCAAATCAACATTAAAGACATTCTTTATTTAGTTAAATTCCTTGTGTATAAATTCGTCCATTCCCTGTAATGTTAGATACACATGAAATACAAATAAACACAATTCTTATAATCTCAATTCTTATAGTTATCATAAAACACACATGGTTGTCTTGTGGATCACCACCACTAAGCTTGTGAGTTGTGGCTGCCTTGAAGATAGTGGCTTGAGTTCATGGAAACTTTTATTAATAAAAATAACTTACTTTAAATAAAAAAGGGGGTTTTATTCAAATTGTGTTTATTAAATAGTGATGTATACCGCATTAAAAATAGGAGTATTATTAAAACCTCTATTGTTCTTTAGATGGCAATAGATGATAAAAATTAACTTGTTACTTGGTACAATTAGTTCAAAATCCCACTTTGTTAATGATGTAACAAATGATGTCATTGTGTGATATATGAACTAGAACCGAGTCTTCATGAGGTATCGAGAAAGTTTAGGACCAAATTCAAAAATAGCAATAAGTAATCGAATGATTATTGGAGTGATTCCCTAAGTAGTTAAACTTTGCTAAATGTTGCTATAGTTGTTTCCTATCATTTCTATAGACATCTAACAAATATTTACTGGATCAAACATATGATTTATAGGAGATTATATCAGATCCTTATTGTTAGGTCATACTAGACTGTTTAAAAGATATAAAAAAATATTAAAAATTCACGTTTATAAGTTTTAAGTTTCAAGTGGTGGTGAGATGACACATGAGCATTGCAATTTTTCATAATTATTGACAAAGAAAGATGATAAATTCACCCCCACCAACTTGTTATGCATTTGGATCTAATCAAAACTCACTACTTGCATAATAATATATATAAATACAACCTAAAGTTTTTTTCCCTTTTCAGGTTTACCATTTTCAATCTATTGTCCACTTCAATTTGTACTCTATAACATAAAAGGGTTGTACCATTACATTTAAATATATATTATTCACCTAAAAGAAATATATTTTTATTATTAACTTATTTTCACCCACATGGGACATTTTTAAATGAAAGTGATAAAGAAATTTGTAGAAGCATTAAGTAAAAGGACTAAAAAGTGCTTTAATTAGAGTAAAACAATGGCAATGAATTAAAAAATCAATATATGGATGGTCGGGCGGTTAAAGCATCGGGTTTTACTTTCATATGAGGTGTGAGGTCTGAAGTTCGAATCATGTAAACACCACTTTGTGGTGCCAAACATGGGGGAATTTTTCCTGTAGATAAAGGAGCTCGAACCCGAGATGCTCGTTGGAATATTGCGAGTAACCTTCCGTTATTTCATTTTTTTTTCAAAGAAAACCCTAAAGGAACAAGTTCAATAAGGTAAATATTTACCATATTAGCATAAGATCTTGAAAATAATTATAATAACAAATAAATAATATATATTACGAACAAAACTTAATCATCTAAAAAAACTTGTTATAATCACAAATACCATTTTGAATTACTTTTTCCCAATGTTGACTTGAGAAATCAAAACAAAACATATTTTTGCTGGTCGCTAATTGGTAGGGTTCACGTGTAATTCACATGGTTACTCATATGGGCCCATGAAGTATAAAACAAATAACAAATCAAATGAAACAAAAAAGGTACATTTATTAGCGACAAAACAATTCATAACCGCAAGAAAATCAACTGTTTATAGAGCGTTTCCATGTTTTAGATCTCGACATGTTGTCAAGATGCTGGGGTGCCCCTTTCACATTTTTGCATACATTAGTCATGATTAGAGTTAAACTTAATACCATTAAAACAGTTCATATTATACACATCTAAGTACTATTTAAAAAAAAATATTCCTATGATAACAAGCTCTTTGGATGGTTGAGTTTTGCTCGTGATATACACATTTAACAGTTGCCCCCTGATCATTTGGTAACTATTCACCCAGTGAGGAATTAAATTCATGACCACTAGAAAGTCATTCATAAATCTTACCATTAGGCGATCATTAGATACATATCACTATGTTCGCACACAAAAATATAGACAGATAAATTTTGATGCTACAAATTACCCTTTATTCAATTTGAATAAAAAGTTAATAGTATTTGAATGATTAATATTTAAATAATTTATATGTATAAGTAATTCAAACTTTCTCTTAAGGGAGAAATGTTCAATTTTTAGTTCAAATGTCGATTAAGACTTTAAGAGAACTTACTAAACAATCTGGATCTACTCGATTAAGAGATTGTCTCTTAATGGAATTGTTAAGAGGTATATACTAAAGACACCTTGATCAAGGCATTCAACAATGAAGACTAACTCCACAAATCTTGATAATTAAAGTGATTTATATATCATAATCATTATTAGGGGAAAATGGGTGATTCAAAACGCCCATTAAAGGTCTTGAAAACCGATTGATAGAGACAAAATATACATATAATGACCACCACCAATTTGTTTTTGGTATCGAATGTTACCAAAATACCCCTCATTGCATAATAGAACCCACACAACATTATCTTACCCTTTTTGAAGACATGATGGCAAATATATACTTTATGCATAAAAAGCAATACTACAACATATGCATTATAAAGACAGAGTTGCGTTCAAGGAGGTCCATTATTTTTAGGAAGTCCCAAGGAACAAATCTCAACCATTGATCAATAAGATCTAATGGTCAAGATTAATCACATATTTTATATATAGAGGGGTATTTTGGTCATTTTTTAAAAAATAATTTTTTTTATTTATTTTTATTTTTTATTTTAGAATTTTTTTTATATATTTTTTTATTATGAAGGGGTATTTTGGTCATTTGCCACTTATAAAAATTTTCAATTTTTTTTATTTTTTATTTTTTATTTTAAATTTTTAAATTTTTTTTTATTTTTTTATTAATTTGTTTTATTAAAAAATAATATTTATTTGATAATTACGTATATGACTTAATCACATGTGATATTAGTGTAATCACATGTGATTTTACTGTAATCACATGTGATTCAGAATGCAATCACATGTGATTTACTATTCAATCACATTATGTGTTATTAATGAAAAAAATAATAATTTTTAAAAAAATAATAATAAAAATTTTAAAAAATAAAAAAATTTAAAAAAAAATTAAAATTTTAAAATAAAAGATAAAAAATATTTTTTTTCAAAATGACCAAAATACCCCTCAATTAAAAACTAAAAAAATAAAAATAATAAAAATAATAAAAAAAATAAATAAAAAAAATAAAAAAAAATTAAGTGCAAAATGACCAAAATACCCCCTTATGTATAAAATATGTGATTAATCTTGACCATTAGATCTTATTGATCAATGGTTAAGATTTGTTCCTCGGGACTTGATAAAAATGATGGACTCCTTGAACGTTTCTCTATAAAGACAACCAATTGATTAGTATTACTATGTCAATCATTAACATTTTCAACATCTTAATCTATGAAAAAATGAAAATATACATATAATGACCACCACTAATTTGTTGTCATATCAAATTTTACCATAGTACCCCTCTTTCCAAAATAGAACCCATATAGCATCAGCATCTTTTCTTTTTTCAAGACATGATAGGCCAATGTACATTGTACTTTATGGATAAAAAGTAGTACCACAATACATGCATCATAAAGACAAATAGTTTATTACTATGTTCATCATAAACAATTCCAATCTCTTAATCTAAGCAAAAACTAAAACAAAATTCCATTTAATTACATAATATAAAAAAGAAACAAACAAATAACCAATAATTTATGCACATACAATACCACCATAGAAAATTAATGGGACCCATTATAATTATCACAATTATCAATCATACTGATGATGTTACATCATCATGATAGTCATAATAATATTTAAAAAACTTATTTATTTATTTTGGAAAATTAAATCTTTTGAAGATGAAATTATTCAAGAAATCCAGTTTTTGTCAAAACACTATTTCTTACCCTACTTAAATCTCTACCTTTAAGTGTTCTTCCTGCACCTTCACAAACAGAAAATGAAGAAATTTGGCTTCTTGCAAGCTTTTGTGCAATCCATTCATGAGGTGGTATCATGTTACCATTATCATCATCATAATCATCATCATCATTATAATCATCATCATGATCATAATCAAGAAATGCAGAACTTTTTGATGATTTCTTTGACTTTCCATAAATCTTTGACCAATCAGGAATGTTGACTGGTGCTGATTGTCGTTGTGGAATTCTTGGTTCAGTTTCGGGGTTGTTGGAATTAGGTCTAGGAATCATTCTGGATGCAGTTTGATTAGATATTGTTCTTGAAGTGTAATTTGAGGTTGACCCTTTTGACTTTTTTGATTTTGAGTCAAAATCAAAATCTGTTGTTCTTTCATTGTAAACTGACCATATATCAGTTTCTTGAAATTCTTCATTTCCATACATTATTGACCACCCACTGCTTCCTTTTCCGTACATATTCCTTCATATTTTAAAATTCAAACATAAACAATATATTCAGCAAATTCAGATGGAAAAAGTAATTCAAGACAACAAAAAGATAAAAACTTTGGGTTAAAGATTCACCTTTTCTGAACAGAAAACAAATAAAAACTATAAATTCAGGTAAATTTCCTGAAAAATAGCTGAAAGTTATGATCTTTTTGTCTTTCACTACATTAAAAATACAATCTTTGAAGGAACGAGAAAAGGGGTTCAGTGGTAGTGCAGTTATTGAAATGTCTACTTTATAGGGTCAGAAATAAAATATATAAAAATAATAATTTAAAAAAGAAAAAAAAGAAAAAAGAAAAGAAACTGAACTATCTTGAAGTCATGTTATCTTTCATCTATTTCAAATGAAATGACCCAATTTCCATAAAGACTTCTTGTTAATGATCATAAAAGTTATACGTAAAATCCCCCAATAAAAAATATAATAAAGTTTTAATCTTTTAATTTAATTATATACAAATAGTTATAGAAACCGTGCGGATTTTGTCAGTAAAATAATAAAAGTACAAGCTTAAACAAAGTATTAATACAATAATACGTGTTCATAGTTTGTTCATAAGATTTGGGTATTCAATTATTGGACTTAAAGGGTAGTATCTTTGATAATATTTTTAATGGTCAACTTGTGTCACAAAAGTCCAATGCAACTTTTATTATTTATGTTGCTTTTATGATTCAATGTTCACAAACTTCTAAAAGACTATTTTACACAAGATAAGCGATAAGAGCACTAAAAATTGTAGATATTTCAATATAAAGTTATGATTTATGTTCGAATTATTGAAGCACATAAAGTGATTTTCTACTCATAAGTTATATAAACCATTAAAATGCATGATTTCCAGATCTAATGTCGAGAAAGCAAGAAAAATAGAAAATGACAGTTTTATGAAACTAAAACCTTTATTTATTGATCAAAAGTAGGTTTTTATAGCCCCCATTAATCGCGGGCCAAAAATGTAATATACTTAATATAACAGGGAAAGATGTAATTTTATAAATTAAAAGGTCAAAAGTAAAAATTAGGTGAAAGAAAAAGGGAACAGTAAAAAGTTTTCTTTTTATTTAAAAAAAATACTTTTTCCAACCAATTTGTTTGATTAACTGCAGCCGTCATTTGATGTATTTGGCCCGATAAACACAAAATTATAAATATCATAAAAACCAATAAGCTTTTGGCCATTTTTTGAGCAAATTTCAACCGTTCCGATATTACTTCTGGAAGAAAAAGGAAAATGATAATATAATTAAAGAAATAAAAGGAAGTAATTTGGACTTTATTGCGGTTATGGTTGTAAATACAGTTGGTGGCAGCCGTCAAAGTACGAGGTGGGACCCGACCCAAACCTTAATTAAGTCAACACTAGCATATCTAATACAAAAAGGGTCCATTAACACCTATATTCTTATAAAATAATAATTATAAAAGCAGTCAAAAAGTCAAAGTTAATGCTCCTAAAAACCAATCGCCTTTTTCTGGTTATTTTAAAGAATTTTCAAGATTATAATAAATTCAAATACAGGGGAAAAAACAGGTTAATTTGGTAATTACAACGTACCGTGATTATGCTCAGAAGTCCAGTCAGCAAGCAGCCTTCAAACACAAAAGTGGGTCCCGAAACTTTCCATCACATGTCAAAAATCGAATTGAATATGAATCTTATACAAAAAGCTTCCTTATTTAACATGATTTATAAACATTTTGGAAAAAAGTCAACCATATTAACTAATACAATGATATCAAGAAGGTCAAAATACGTTTTAGTACCCCCGAACTTTGCTGACTAGGTATACTACTACCCTGAACTATTAAAGGTGCAACATGGTACCCTAAACTTGAAAAAATGGTCAATTTAGTACCCTAACTCATTAATTTAATTGCGTTTTCTTACTTGCCTAAAATATATATTTTTCACCTCAATATATTGATATTAGAAACAAATCACGTGAGAAAACAAGACTAAATTAGTGACTTGAGGTACTAAATCGAACATTTTGCCAAGTTCAGGGTACCATGTTGCACTTTTAATAGTTCAAGGTAATAGAGGACCTAGTCAGCCAAGTTTAGGGTATTAAAATGCATTTTGGCCTATCAAGAAAACAATAATAAAAAACAAAAACTGGTAAATTCATTTCAAATTCCAAATTACAAAAACAAGTTTACATTACATTACACAAACAAAATTTTAATATTTTATAAAAACTTTTGCAACATTTTTATACCGATACCTACAAATTGTGCAATTTTTTGGTCATTTGTGATGCAAGCACAATTGATTTTGCACTAGTATTTGCTGTGACCCATTCTCTTTCGGCCCGTCTTTGTCTTTGTCTAGCATTTTTGGCCCGTTTGGGGGCTAATCGGGCATCTCTTTCAACAAATGCAAGTCTAAATCTTTCAGCAATTGGTATTTCAATTGAGTTTGTAACGGGTGGATTTGTTATTAGCCTAGTTCCTGGATTGACCCAAGTTTTCGGGTCGATGTCTTGTACAACAAAATCATCCAATGGTACAACTGGTAATGCATGAGTAGGGACATCGACCCCTTTGTGGCTGAAACGTGGTGGTTTAGGGTTTACTATTATTCGTGGGCATTCTGTTGATAGAATCTCTAATGAATCTTTGTCAATTTTTGGCTGCAAGAAGAATATTTTTTAAATAGTTAGGATTAAAATTACATTCATAATAACAAATAACTGAATTTAAAGAAAAACATATTAGTGGTAAATGGGTCTAGTTGGGTTGACACGCGGACATTTTCCATTTTGAAGAACCTTTTATGAATAATTATTGCATCAAATATGACTCAAAAGGTACATTATTACAAAAGTCATAATTCTTTTAAATGAAACAATTTAGAAGGTTATATTACTTAAAAATTAAAATACATTTTTTTAGTTACAATAAAAAATGTGGAGAATCGTCGTATATAGAGGTGGGAAAATGAGCATGTCGGACACGTTGGGTAACGGGTCAAAAATGGTATATATTTAAGACAGGGTTGAAACGATCCGGGTTGACCCGTTTGACTCATTTTATACTTGGATGAGTTTTGACCTGTTTGATTCATTGTCTCATTTTACCATTTTCTTTTTACCTAATTTTTGGACAATACCCGTCTGGCCCGTTACTGATCAAACAAAACCCAAACCAACCAATTAAAGAAAACAGGCCAAAATTGCCAACCTAATTTAACACAACGGGTCGAAATTGAACCCGTTAGTGATAAATGCATACCCAAACGAGCCAACGTAGCGATTGTGCTCCATGTACAATCTTTGTAGTATCAAGTTCTTCCCATGAATCCTCTTCAACATCATCCAATGTTGGTTTCAAAAAACTTAAAGAACTTCGGGCAGTTTGGTCACTTCTCGGGCATCCTCTGCAATATTAACTGCGTTCATATAGCCCGTTAAAAAGTAAAGCAAGCCCAATAATATATCGGGTTGTTCATTTTGTAAAATATTTTAAAAAGAGAAGGTAAAATATAGATTTAAAACTTACCCCCATCTTAAAATCTCAAGACAATGACAATGTTTCACAAGTTCTGAAACACCAAATGAAGTGATTTTGCTGCAACGACTACATAAGAAAGTATAAAACTGTATGAATTTATATAGGATATGAAAAGATAAAGAGTAAATTACAGATATTGTCCCTGTGGCTGTGGCCTTCCAAATTCTATAATTTTGTCACTATAATTTTAATTTCGTTTTTTTGTCCCTGTACTTTTTAATTTTGTGATTTTTGTCCTTATGATATTCAAATTTCATTTTTTAGTCCATTCTTGACCTAAAATGACCAAAATACCCTTATAAATATTTTTTGGTCTTTTGGTCATTCTAGATCAAGAGTGGAAAAAAAAAAGTGAAATTTGAAGACCATAGGGACAAAAATCACAAAATTAAAAAGTAAATGGACACAAAAAACAAAATTAAATGTATATGGACAATATCAAAGAATTTGGAAGACCACAGGGACAATTTCTGTGATTTACTCAAAAATAAATTGTAAAAATATGGAATAATAATAATAATAATATTTCACCTTATGTCCATGGCTTTTACATGATTGCAAATTGCTATCACTTTCAATAAGCCAATATCAGAGACTTCTGAATCTGATAAATCGAGTATTTCCCATGAACTCTCTGCTAATGCAACGATGATGTCATCATGTAGCAACTTTCTTCTTCTTGCAATGGCTGTTATGGCCATCTGATAAGTTGACCATTCTCAGACAACATATATTCAGTCAACTGTGCAATAATCATAACATAATTATAATACCTACCTTAATTTCTGGTGGGAAATCAGTTAAGACTTCTAAATCCTCGATAATATCTTCAAGATGTTTGCCTATAAATCCAAGACACAGGCTTACAAGAGCAGGCGGTTTTTTCTTCTCTAATGGTGACCCTGTAACAGCATAAATCCATTATAAGCACACTAATAGCAACCCAAAAAAATTCTCAGAAAAATTCAAAATCTATTTCAGCCTTTGGAAATCATTATATCAACACTGGAATATGAAACTGTAGCTAAATCACTATCCAATTTCATGTAAATGTTACATATATTTCCGTTCCCTAATAATTCAATAACGATATTCAGCTAGTATGTCAATTTCATCAACAAATTGCTAGAATGCAACATCACTATCCAAATAGAAACTCGTATAGATTACAACACAATTATAAATAGTAAAAATCGGATAGAAACTCACAGGATGATTGTAGCGAAGAGTTATAATTCGCGGCAAACTTGTTAGGGTTCTTCGAATTGAAATTCAAATCAATATTCTGAACGGATTTCTGTATCGTCTCCAAACCTTTGCCTTTATCCATCAAACAATTAAAAAAAGAAGAAATTGAAATCGCCTGAATCAAATCGAAGCTCCGGCGAGATTTCCGTAGTCGTTTAGATTTTTAGGGCAGCTGATGTTTTTCCAATTTTGCTATTTCCGGCAACCGACTTTTTAGTTTTTTGTATTGTACAGAACACCCCCTCACGTTTTCAAAGTTACAATTGAAAACCTTTTATGAGTTTAGGCTCGCCAAAGCCTTTACATACTTTCGCCTTTACTTTATCGATATGTTAAAACATTCTTATGCCTGAAAACACATTCATTTGGCGAGGAGAAGCTTTAACACCATACAGAGGGTATTTAATATGGGTGTTAAACCTATGTTAAAGCCGTAAAAATCATTTAATATTACTTCAACACATTCACCACACCTTGTGCTCTTAGACTTTTATCTGTTCATATTCGATATTGAAGCAACCCAACTCGAAGACCCGCATACGGCACATCCACAAGAATAATTTTATTCTTTTGTATACAAGACATGATAAATTGGATCAAAACTGGTTTTGTTTTGATTCAGATTAACTTGTTTTATATCTTTTTTGTCGTCTTTCTTTTCCATATTTCTGGTTGGTCCCTTTTTTTACGGTTTTTTTGAAACATTGAAAAAAAGGTAACAGACGTATTCTCAAGGTAATCGATTTCATGTGTCATACATGGAGGGTGATGTGGAATATCAGGTTTTTTTTTGTTTGTTTAATAATTTATTCTTTCATTTTCTTTTTACGATCCTCAAGTTCATCATTCCGACAACTTCCACCCAATGGTATCTACATGCCATTTAGAATCTATGAGATGCCCCTGCTCACCCATCACCATCACTATTGTTGCCACCACCTATCACTACTCACCATCACCCACCACTATTATTATCGATACTTCAAAATAATAAATATGAACCCTATTTACGGGCACCTAGTAGCTAGCCTACCAATAACAAGTTAACAACTCCCGAAGTTTAACACTCCAACTAAATATTTTTGGCGATTATTGAACTAATATTTTGTCAAAACGAAAGTGCATATCAAGCCGAAATAACAGAACTTTGGGGTCCTGATTGTAATTTAGTAAAAGTTAAAGGGCAAATTTAACAGTTCTGAACTTCTGATATACGAGTGCCAATCCGCTAGCTTTCATCGACGTCGTCATTTCTAAAAACCCTAGCTGGTCCTTCCTGCTGCGTTCTTCAATTTTCGATCCTTCAAATCTGCTATCTAAGGTGAGCGTCAATTCTTCATTATCAATTCGATACTTTATTCCATTTCGATCTCCGAATGAGATTCTTATTTGTTATTGCGCTGCATTTTTTTATTTGATTGTTTACTTTACATACATAACAGAAAGACGGAAGTTGATTCGGATCTGTGTAAGTTATTATTTCTGTTAATTGAGTATATTAGAAGAAATTGTTAATGGACTGGATTGTTCATAACGTTCTCATGATTTTATATACTTCAAAATCACATCTTGTTTTGCAATTTTTGATTTTTGATTTCATATACGAGTGCCAGATACATTTTGTTTCTAATTTTGATTTTGAATATTTTGCATTCAATTTAGGGCCTGTAATTTGCTTTGTGTAGCTTTGATTGCTGGTCATTGAGCTGATTTGATGACTGCATCACTATAATACTTTGAATTTTGTTAGTGTTTAAATTTTAAAATCACGTTGCTTTTATCTTATTTTGGCGATATGGATTGATTAGCGTTTCCTATTAAGTTCAATTTCCCCAATAATTGGCTCGTATGCTTGTAACACTTCAAATTTCGCCATTTTTCTTTGCTAATTTTCGCTATTAAGTCCCTTTTTTACATTTAATTTGTCGATATTCCCCCAAATTTTCAGGTTTGTTAATAAGTTCTGATTCTAACACACAATTTTCATTTCAGGTGTTAATAAAATACAAAACTCTGTTTCTCAATGGCACCACTTATAAACAGATTCCCATTTGTAGCTACTCATCTGAAGAGAATGATAGCTAAATTCAACGCAAATGACGAAAAACACACAATAAAATCATGGTCTCGTGCATCAATGATCATCCCCGAAATGGTGGGCCATCGAATTGCAATTCACAATGGCAAACGACATCGGCCCATTCAAATTAAGGATGCAATGGTAGGTCACAAATTGGGTGAATTTGCACTCACACGAGCCCGTAAACCACAAAAGGTACAACAAGTCAAGAAACCCGGAAAGAAGAAATAATCAAAATTATTGATTTTTGTAACTCGAATCAAGATTTGTAATCTTGATGGTTGTTACTATTTGTTTTCTGGTTCTACTTTTGCCAGGTGATTATACTGAAACTTGTTAATTTGTATCTTGCGTTTAGTTCGTTTGGATTTTTTGGATAATCGTGTTCTGGGATTTCAAGATTATTCCCCAGTTCATAGTTTGTTTCTTAATAACACAAATATTATTTTAGGGTTACTTTTTAAATTACTAATATTACACATAAAGTAGTTCAATTTTATGAAGTTTATGTATATGTATAGGGCTGGTAGTGTTTGTGTATCTTGATCTTTATCCCAACTTGTTTTGTTAATTCTGTTGGAAATCTGAACCCTAATCCGGAAATGTTTATTAAACGGGTTGGTTGTGTTAACATGTTTAAAGCCCAAACTAGAATCGAAATGTACACTATAAACATTAGTGCATAAAGTAGTAACATGATAACTATTAGAGGATAAGCCTAAAAAATAGTTAAGATTTTTGAACAAATGAAAGCAAATTTATATGGTATAATATTTAATTTAGTACGTGTATTTTTATACGTAGGCTTGTGCATGATCTAATAATCAAACCAATGACTGAGAAAATGATTTTGGCCGGACCGAGAAAATTGTTTTGGCTGGACCGAGAACCGAATCGAACCGATAACGTCTTGGATCGGACAGAGAACAGAGGTTTTCCATAACGTCTTGGATCGGACAGAGAACAAAGGTTTTCCAGAGGTTTTTTGGGTTTTGAACCGGATTGAACCGATAGAGAACCAATCCTGTATGAAAATAAAAATAAAAAACAGGACCAATAGGGTAGAGGGTGATGTGACACTACTGGCAAGTTAAGAAACGTGTCACCATTGGTAGAGGCCTTATAAACGAGTTTACCTTTTCACAAAAATTATGTTTTAATGTATTCATTCAATTTCCTCAAACACACGACACGTGCACACATATACATATTTGCATGTATTTTTCGTACTCACCACTCTCTCTCACATATATGCATATGTACACATTTTTCATACACATATTCATATTCACATGTATTTCCATGTGTATGTACACTGATAATCTAGCACTGATAATCTCATATTACACTGATAATCTAGCACTCACAGAGGGTCTCTCTAGAGCAATCCCTCTAACTCCATATAGAGGTATCATTGTCTATATATATTCAACGATTACAAAATGTTATTCTGAAAAAAGTTTTTTGCATTTGATTATGCTGCTTCAAAATCTAAATAATTAGATAATCAACTTTTTAGTGTTTAAGAAATCTACTTATTTGTTTAATTAATAGGTAAAATAAAAATAATCATTTTTTAAATATAATAAGCAACTCCACACATGTTTCCAATACTCTGTTTTGAATTTCCCAGAACGTAAATAATTGATTTCTTTAGGCTTTTTGCCAAAAAAAATCATATTAAATTATTTGTATCTTTTAAAGCGCGACAAGTAAATAACCTGCTAAAAATTGCAATCTCAAACGCCTCTTAGTTGGGTTTGGCTAAGCTTAGCTCTATGACTATATATGCAGATCAATGTTGGCCCAGTCCGATATCGGTTTTGGGCCATACAAGCACTAAATTGGATATAGTCTAATTTCATCCAGTTGAATTTCTAATTATATTTTTTCAAAAAAAAAAAAAAAAAACGATTTGTAGAATAATTCAGAACATTATTTTATAATTTTATAACTCTATACGCGATGCTGAATTTGACATTTTATAATTCAATTACTTCGTATAATAATTTTGACGTGGACAACTATATACCCTTATATGCACATACAACAATATTTATTTATTTTCAAAATGGTATTAAAAAATCGAACATTGTAGCTAAAACTATTTTCTTTGTAGAAATTAATATTTTTGTACAAATTGTAGTTAAACATTGCTTATTTAAACTTTGAAGTATTATTATATAATCGTTTATAGCGGGCTCTACGAAATGTATGACTTTGCTCTTGACATACCTACGACAATAAACAGTACATAATGATATAAACGTATATGCTACAAGCCAACAAACTTAACGAGCTACACCCTTAACGAACTTACGCAATGACTAATAAACAATAATTAATAAAGACTAAAAATGAATTATAATGAATAATAATTGCATTTTTGATATTATAATTCTTTTTTACGTTCTAAATTGGTGTTTAAAAAACAGTGTGTATATTAACAGAATATCCTATTTATATTTACACGTAAGAATATATTTTGCATGTTTTGGGAATTGAGCCTCATAAATTTTTTATGAGTTTGTTAGGATGTCAAGCATCAAATGTGACGTCACGTCCCTTTTTTCATAACATGCTTCTACATATCCATGTGTTCATGTCAAAATATGATGTATGGTTACCTTTAGAACATGGTAATAAAATGTCCAATAATGGCAATGTGACATGAAAAAAGTTCTTAATTATCGTATGAAATTGATCAATTTTGAAGAGTATAATTTATTTAATCTTCAATGAAATGCTACATTTCTAGCAATATGTAAAGCAACAAGGCATTCAAAATAATTTTCTAGAAGATGATATTTTGATTATTTTTATAAGTAATTATTTATTAGATGACTATGTCAAGGTTCTGAAAATGCTATAAGGATAGTTAAATTTAGTACATCACGTGTAAAGTTCAGCCACTAGGGAGGATTCTGTATGAGAATACCTTTTAAAACAATGTAAGGCAACAAGTGAATCATCAAGTGATAGTCTAATGATAAGGCGTCAGAAATAATCATCTAGAAGTCTGAGTTCGATCTCTTCTCTATGTATGCATTTACTAGATGGTCAAATGAAGGTTTGAAAACGGTTACGACATTGGTTAGGTCTAGTGCATCACAAGCAAAATTCGGCTTGCTATTTCGGTACACATTTGTGTTATATCAAAATATGCATCATGTAAGACTTGAATCTACGACCTCTCTGTTATTAACATAATGGACTAACCAACTGAGCTACTAGACCGTACATTCATTACTTTACTATAATTATATTAATAAATCTACTAACTTTAGAAAGTTAAAATTGCCACCACTCATCATCACTAACAGCGGTCACCATTCACAGCCACCACCGTCACCACCACTATCACTATCACCACTCACCAATTGGTTACTGCAAAATGTAGTTGCATTTACATTGCATGATTACCCTTTAATACTTTTAAAGTTTTAAAATTGTGAAAAAAGTAACGCAACAAGGGGACTAGGGGTGTTCACTGCTCGGATATAACCGAATTATCGAATTGGGACAATTTGGATTGATTTGTTTGGATTGGTTATTTGAATTTTTTGGATCACTTTGGATTTGAACCCAAATATACTACATAGTCATCTAGTATATTTGAACCCAAATATACTACGATTTTTTGGATCACTTTGGATTTGGATCACTCGGATATATATTATATGTTTGTGTCAGTGTGTATTTGTATATCTACGATTTTAGTTAATAATCTTACAACCTATTTATAATTAATTTTAATCAATGTATTATTTAACCCAAATATACAATTTATAATTAATTTTAATCATAGCCCAAGAATTCTATATATCAATTAATTTAATTGTCTTATTTTCTAATTTCATATTGACCACACATAATCCTACCAAATCTTCGTCTCTTCTAGTTCCATACACAAATCTCTCTAAGACGAAAGCACATGTATCGGCTGACGACGACAACTGAACAACGAGATCCGTACGTGAATTGCCCTAAGACGGAAATATTTGGGAATTACATAATATTTATGTTATATACTTTTGTACTCTTGGAAAATATACTAAGGAATAAAACAAACGGATAAAACCGAACCATCCAAATTGTAATTTGGTTCGGATCGGTTTGCTTCTTAAATTAGTTTGGACGGTTTGGTTTCGACTTTTATAAACCGGACTTTATTTGGTTTCGCCTATTTGGTTCAGATTAAACCAAACCATCCAAACGAACACCCTATAGACAAGGGAAATGAAAGTAGAGCCATGAGTAGCGATGGAATTATAAAAGAGTTTTTCTAACATGTGCCATACAGACACATGTTTATGTTTATTAATTAACTCAAAAATTTCCTAATATAATCTTATTAACCATTCATGAACTTCATATGTTACATTTATATGATATGTATTGAATGCGTTTTTTAATTAAATGGAAAGTTGATATCATTTATTGGATCTAAACATATGTCTAGAAGACACATATTAAAAAAAAACTCATTATAAAAAAACCAAGAGCCGTACAACGATACAGTGGACAATGGAGTAGGTTTCAGATATTTTAATTTTGAGTTTTGACTATCTAAGATCTCACTTACATGGGGTAATTGACTTATGTTATTTTCTAATAGTAATATAAAGGGCCAACTTGTAAAATGCATATTATTTTAATATAATGCATATAAAATAAATTTCTAATTCAATGTAAAATTTTGGAAGGATCGAAAGGTCGATTTAGCCGACTCAAAACAAACTGTCGATTATCAATTTTTTAAGAATATACTTTCTCCATTTCAACATAAGTAATACTTCATTCAATAGAATAAAATAACATATATTACACTTACTTATATAGTATATATTTTTACATGCAAAATATATTATAATTATACAATACAATTTTTACGAATATATATACTAAGAACAGTCTTATATCCATCAATTTATACACTAAAATCTTACAACCAATATTGTTAACATGAAAGCAGACAATAAGACATCACAATATGAATTTCAACGAAATGTAGAAATACTTCATGTCACAATCCTAAAAATGAGGGATCTAAGAGTTTTGGTCACTAGGCCAAGACAGTTAGATTCGTCACATGAATTCGTGAAGTGTATACGTTCTTTATGTTATCTTCAAACCCGAGAAGATACGATACATTCTTGATGTCATTACCATTAACAATAACATATATCGGGACTATAAAACTATTATGTATCTCGTCTTGTAAGAATAATTGATGTTTTCTCGACATTATATTAAGACTGATGTCAACCGTGATACAACTGATGCCTTCAGTTTGTGTCAAATTAACGTCACGTCAGCTAACAAACAACTGACATACACATGTCAATAATACTTCATCTTCAGTTTTTTTTGCATCACTATAATAAAATATACACACAATACCTTATAAAAATACCACCCCACCCCACCCCACCCACACGTCTTCGGCTTCAAGAAGTCATTTACTACGAGCAACAACTAACATGTGGTGCCAACCGTGGGAAAAGTCTGAGGGATGTCGGTTCTCTCACTGACTGACTGTTAGCAGCGTACAATAACATTACAACATTTTAATAAATCATATTAAATTATGTATTAATAATTTGTTTAATAATAAGCACATTTATGGAAATAAATGTTCACGAATGAAGTATACGAAAAATCTTGATATGATGTCATATTCACTAGTATAAAATTAGTCTCGAAGTCACGGGATCTTATTTTATTTACAAGTTGTAGTTGATATGATGCCTAATTTAATATTTAATAACTAATTTAAAATAATATTTTTTTGCTTTTGAAATATTACTTAAAGTTTAATCTTTAATAACTTAATCGCTTGGGTACATCACTTACGGTTTCGTCACTAAGGATATTGTATTAGACTATATAATAATCTTTAAGCAGTTATATATAACGTCTGTTTTAATATTATAATAATTTTGATGTATCATTTTACCGGCAGTTGACACTAATTATCCTATAAATATATATCTTTAAGCAATTATAAATATTGTGTATAGACCAAAAAAAAAAAGTTAAAAAAAATTGTAGATCATATTGATAAAAAACACAAAATTAAAAAATAAAAGGATAAAAATATATACTAGTATATAAGACAAAATGTTAGATTTCGAAAAACCAAATAAACAATTTTTGTAATTAACACTTGTTTGTATTAATACTTTACAATAAAATTCAAAATAATAATAATTCCTTATGTCAGGGTTAATTGTGACATAATTTGGTATTTTTAGGATTATTTTTAGTAGGTTGATGCATTTTGCATCTCCAATTTCATGTTAAATGAAGGAGCTTGATGGGTATTTAAGTCCGTTACGTCTGTTCGAGTTAACTTATCAATTTTGAACCTGATAGACCGTGTTACATCAACAAATAAACATTTAAAGGTATTTTTTTTAGTAAAGTCTTGAGAAATAAATCTTAGCTATTGAATAAATTACCCTCAAATCACCACCATCACCTGGTGTGTATTAAATCGCATGTGATCGCACACCGGCAATCACCACCACCACCACCCTATTGTCTATTTAAATCACATGTGATTGCGCACCGTCCGACCACAACCACCATCACCCCATGTCTATTAAATCGCATGTGATTGCACACCGCCGACAACCACCACCACCGCCAACCTCTGTCGGCTACCGTCTGCACCACCAACAACCCCACGCCATCGTCGACTGCTTTCAATCATATGTGATTATGTACCCAATCACATCTGATTGCGGCGGGCGGTAGTCTGCGCCGGAAGTGGTCGACGATGGTGGTGGTGGCCTGCGGTGCTGGTTGTGTATTTAATCACATATAATTTGATGATGATGATTATTATAGTATTATTTTAATGCAATTGTTAGGATTTATCCCTTAAAATCTTATTTTAAATGTGAACTACCTAAAACACAACTTAATAAAAATAAATGCACTAAATCTTATATGTATACGATATAGAACTTAATCTCGAATTCTCTAGATGTTCATTAGTCAAATAATGATAGGAAATCATCCAATAGTACGTCTCGAACTCACTAGGCATGCAAGTGGATTTGACATCTAATCTGGTGGTTATGATAAACTATTTAATATAATATTTAATATATAAAATTTATGGCGTGTGTGCAACAAGGATAGTGTGAAAATAGCTTTTCGAGTGACAAAATATTAAGAACAATTCTTCTAGTTAGGGCTAATTCTATAAATAATTATTATTATATATTAATTCCTGATTCTTATTGATTAACAAGGTGTGTATATATATACAATACAAGGCTACAAAATATAAAATGATTACAATCATATCACTATATATTTATCTACAAATCTAATTCAAATATAGTGTCTAACAATAATAAATAATCATAGTGAATTTTCAGTTAACCACAAATATGTGAAATGAGAGAAAAATGAAATTTCAAAAAAATCAAAATTGAATACTATAACATCTTATTAGAACCTTAAAATACAACTAGATTTTTTAATGAGTCTAATAGACAAATGGGCTAAAAACGGGCACACGAACAAATTCAAAATATTATATAAAAATCTTTAAAATATAAATAACTCTTAAAATACAATTTTTAGTCTTGAAATGGAGCCTTGTAAGCTAAGTTATGCCTAACTTAGTAAAACTATTTTACTCATTTGATCTTGTACTTCAAGTAACAAAATAAAATATAGTACTTCATTTTTGAACCTCCATCAACTGGATTTATAACGATTATACACTAAATGATATAAAACATATATTAACTATAAATGTTAGATATTAATTTTGTTTAACATCACATATCATTCGTGTAACGAAGTCTACAAAAATGTTGGACGATTATTAATATTTTAATAAGCTTAACGATACGACCAAGTCGCCAACAATATCATCACCTATTAATTTCACTAAAAATCAAAAAAAAAAAAAAAAAATGAAATTAGAGGATACATGCATCATGCAATGCATGTAGGCCATGTGAGGTAGCTTTTAGCAACTTCTAGCAATAATTTATAGATATAAAATATAAATTACATCACATATACTTCAAGTGCCAATATGATAGCTTGATAAAAGATATACCTCCCATAATTTTTTAGGCAAATTAAATAAGATAATGAAATTAATTTGGATAGCTAGTAGATGACCGTTGCCACATATTTTGATTAAAGCGTATTTAATGATGTCTAAAAGTAAAAGTAAGGGTAACTGTGTTAATTTAATTTATTAAATAAGGTAATTAGTTGGTGCTGGCCCCACTAATAATTGCCGTATCCGATCAATTCAAATTCATATTGGTCACATATTACTCATTCATACTCATATTAATGTAAAGGTTTTATAAATTATAAGTAAATACAATTTTGGGAAACACCTTGTATTATGGCAATTTAATGCGTTTTGCTACTTAACCTGTTGTTTCAGATCAAACATACGACTTCCGTTCAATTGCATACCAAAATCAAGTTTAACAAAATCCAAAAAGTTAATTATTGATGTTATTAACCACCGCATCATGTCATCATCTCAAGATCAATTCAAAATTAATGTTTCACTATTCACTATAGTTAAAATACTAAACGTAACATTCGTTTTTAAACAAAAAAGACGATGTTTAACAATTTGCAAAAGCATATTTTCAAAACCGCTTATTTATATTACACATGATCTGATGATAACCTACTGATAAAGTGATAAGAGCTCCCAAATTTGATCGCTCCTTGTGTAAACATGTACTAAATGGCCAGTGGAAGGTTAAATAATGGTCATGATAATAATTAGACCGCATACATCACGAGTAAAGCTCAACCATCCTAAGATATCATTGTAATGAGAATAACTTATGCTTAAAAGAATTTTAGACATGCTTATAATTCATTATATATATATCTACTACAATCTTCAACTTTCATTATTTCTTGGTAGTGTTTAGGTGAGATATTTGCCTAATTCCTTTTTTATATATGCGGTCACTTTAGCATGTTCTTCTTAGTTATTTGCTATATATTGTTTAGCTTTTATTTATTCTTCTAAATTAACTCTATTATTTCCGAAAAGGAAAAAAAATCCAAAATGCATTTGGAAGAGATCATATGTATTGAAGATGAGATCTAAACAATTATAATTCTATCTAAAAATAGAGAGTCTGTTTCCCGGAAAATTTCCGATAAATATTGTACTACCATATATGTAAAGAGATCTTATTTGTAATCATCAAACTATTTCATAAACCACCAAAAGTGAGAAACACAAAAAAGAAATTTGATGGTATGTGATGTGATGTGTAAACTAGTTTTGATGGTATGCAAAAACCACCTCTCAAGCATTTTAAGTTTTTAACTATAAAAATAAGAGTCACATAAAAAGTTGTTTCTTTTTTTAGTATTTGATATATTGAAATATTATTATATTCAAATGACGTATTTTGATAATGACACTTATAGTACTTTTTATGTTTAGAATGCTGATACTTTATATTTATGATTAATTTTTTGGTAATTGACAATAATAATAATTAAAGTACCACAATATAAGTATTAAAAACATTTTTTAAACAACCCTTCTATTATTCAATTAGTTAACAAGATATTTGAAGTCTTGTGTGTCGGTCATATTATATAATTATATTATAGTTATAGTTATAATTATAATTATAATTAGGGATTTGCTAACCATTGCCCTTAGGGCAATGGTTAAGAATGGATAAAGTGGTTTTTGTACAATTAATGATGCATAACTAATCAAAGGTGGTTATTAAAATGCATGGGGGTGGTTTTTTATTAGTTAATGTACAATGATTTAAAGCCAATAAAAATTTCTTAAACATTGCCCTAAGGGCAATGGTTAGCATTTTCCTTATAATTATAACATATAATAAAGGAGTGTGGTTTTTTTATTTATTAAACTTATAAATAACTTAATATTTATTTAAGTTTTTAATTATTTTAATTAGCGAACGACCATGCGTAAAAGAAAAGAAAACCTGAAATACAATGATACTTTTACAATAAAAATCCAAATATAATAGTTAAAAAAAAAATCTACCAAATTCGAAAACTATCTTTGATTATTAAATGTTTTTTCCTCTGTTTTCTATACTTCCTACCTGCTATAAATGCATCTCCTCCTCTCCTTTTTAACGCCAATCCACTCCCATTCCTCTACGTTTTTCCCACCGCCACCGTCCCACTGGTTTTCTCCGGCCACCGTACTCCGGTCAATTCCATGGCTGATTTCCAAATTAAAGTTGTTCTAAATGTCATAAACAAAATCTTCATGGCTTTGTTCACTTGTGCATTTTCACTCGGTCCGTTTCTTATATCTTCAACACAATTCCATTGTTTTCAATTCAAATTGTTTTTTTATAATAATCAACATACACTAAAATGTTCTTGACATTAACTCACCAGCCCATAAATGCCGCGCAATTATGGGCTGGTGAAATGACAGGAACATTTTTATTTAAAAATTAATTTCATATATTTTACTAACGACTTTATGAATATACCGGATGCAGGAGGCGCGGTAATTGGGATAGTCACGGGCGCGATTAAAGGGCAGACAACCGAAACGGGGTTGGTTCGTGGAGCGGGTGTGGGTGCAGTAACCGGTGCGATCACAGCTTTGCAACTAGTTGATATGATGGCTAATGGCGAACCCTTTTCTAAGGTTTCTGTTTGTACCTCATGCATGAGTGTGTGGGATATAGGCTCATTTATTAATTATTATTGTGCAAAAAGTGTGATAGTACACACGGCTTTAAAATTAAGAAAAATTATAACATTTACTAGTATATCTTCCGATCTATAAAATAATTAAACGCTTGTATTAATCAGATGATTGGAATATAAGTACTAAAATTTAGTAGGAAATAAATCTCTCTAAAATTTATGGGGCATCAAAATTTAATGTCAAAAAGAAAATATTTTTGAAATAAAGTTTAATGTTCAATAACTGTTAAACAAATGTAAATGATCAAACATGACATCATGAGTTATGTTAATTCATTTAACTAAAGAATATAAGTAAAAAAATATTTATTTACATTCGTTTAACAAATAAAAAGTATGAACGAATTTCTCGTCGAACTGTTTAATAAAATAAGTAATTTATAATGTGATGGTTTTACAGGTAGCGCTATTACATAGCCTTCTAAATGGGAAAGTGTTCATTGAGTGGGTCAGTCCTGCTGTGCTTAAAGCATATCAATGGCAGGTACGCAATATGGAAATATTTGTAATTTGTTGAATATGATCAAAATATATTTGTACACGTGGTGGGGTTGGTTTTATGATAAATGATTTATCTTCAGTTATAAAAGTAATCAATGGATTCTTGAATCTTTTCAGTAACCATTAATGGAAAACAAAAAAATATGAATAGAAACAAATTAATATAATAATACTTTTTAATTTAATAAGCATTGACCGATTAGATGATGTATTGAAATGCATCAAAACAAATTGAGAACCGTGTTATTCTGATTATTTTTTTTACTTTTTCGGGTTTTGGACCGGATTGAACCGGATCAAGAAGCGATTTAAAAATGAAAATTAAAAAACCGAAAAGCTAACTTTATAGTTCGGTTCAGTTCAACGGTTTTGATAATTTCTCGATCCAGTTTGCACAAGGGACACATTTATATAATAAGCCCATTTATTATTCAAAACATTTAATTTGTAACAACTAAAATGTTAAACTTCTTCTTTTAATGATTTATTCAGATTAGTGCTACAGAAATGAGTTTCACTGACATATTTGACATGGACAACAATGGCACAAGTGGATTATCCGAAGATACTATATATAAATTACCAAAATTCGTATACAAAAATCCATCAAAAACAGATCAAACAAACGACACAAATTGCGCGATTTGTTTGCAAGATTTCGAGAACAAAGAAGAAGGAAGAGAATTACCGAATTGTAGACATTTATTTCACTTAAAATGCATAGACGAATGGCTTATTAGACACGGTTCTTGCCCAATTTGTAGACGGGATGTGTAGCCTTTTTAGTGAAATAAAAATGTAACTAACTTGTTTGTTGTATTAAGAAAATTACAACTGCAAACAAACTCGTGCACTCAATTTTATTAACTTGTCACTTGGTTTGGTTAAATGGTTCGTATGAGAGTTGTTTTACCACGTTCCTAAGCTTTTCGATGCTTTATCTTGTTAAAAATTTAAACTAATAGTCCTTAAAAATTACACAGATAATCATTTTTCTACATAAAATTAACAATTAATCTTAGAGACCATTTTACACGCGAACCTAAAAACTGATTTGTTACCTCTTCAATTTGCAAGCATGTTTGTATAGATGTATATGATCATTTTATAATCGTTCTTATAACGCTACCCTTAAGGACTGTCTTTTAACATGTTTACCATGATTGTTTCTTTATGGTTAAAAAAAATAGTTTATGGTGATTAGATATAGTCGGTTGTTGATTATTGTTGGTTCTTGTACAACCAATGTAAGAGCATGGGGTATGGTTGGGTTATACACCGCCATACACCCTTTAACCACGTTAAAGGGGGACGTCCCATACCGTGCATGACGCCATCAACGAGTTCACCATAGCTACAATGGTGTGTTAACAATTCTTCTTTTTTCTATTTATTTTCTAAATTGTGATTGGTTTGGGGTATTTCTCGTAGGTCCCCAAAGGGGTGTTATAAGATGTTAAATCAGGAAGGATAATTTTGAGGTGAGTGTTAAAACTAGGGGTGTTCAAAAGTATCTGTAAAACCTGGTATCCGAAAAATTATCCAATATCCGAAATCCGGGCATCCAAAAATCCGGGTAGACGAAAATCCGGATATCCGAATTTCGGCTACCAGAACCGGGTAGTGTTTTTCAAGATTTTCGGATACCCGATATCCAAAAAATTACCCGAAAATAAAAAATATCCTAAAAATATACAAAAAAAAAAAAACCCAAAATATTTGAGAAAAGACCTGAATATCCAAAAATACCGGAAATATTTGAAAAATGCCCGAAGTATTTGAAAAATACCCGAAATATCCAAAAAAATACCCGAAATATCCGAATAAAAACCCGAAATATCCGAAAATATTTGTATATTTTGTTTTTTCGGATACCGGATTCGGGTAGTAAAAATCACTATCTGAAAATCTGGATACCCGAAATTCGGGTATCTAAAAATCCAGGTACCCGGTTTCAAACACCCCTAGTTAAAACCATGTTAAATAGACAAAAAGTCTTCAACATGGTTTTAACAAAGATACCAAACCTTGTGCTCTAAGCATGTTATCTATTCTTAAAGATAATTCTTAAAGCAGTTGTTATCAAAATTCTTTTAAAATATATTGTAAAAGTTGCATACAAAAGGTACATAAAATAGTTGAATTTCCATTTGGAGGAACCTATTTTCAGAATCGGCCTTTTGGATCTATACCATGATAAATGTTATTCGGATAACTGATTTGGGTATTATAAATAGGTGTTTTTGAAAACCATAGATATCAAAATGTCCAAAGATGAAGAATATTGTTTAGACGTATGTTTGTTGATGCATATAAATGCGTTTAGGTTGTGGTCAATTAGAAAGATCATAAATAAGTAGGGTTGATCATATTGGCTGAAAAAATTGAATCAAACTGAAACCGGCTAAATCTAAACTGATCAAACCGAAACTGAAAACATGAAATCAGTTCGGTTTTTCGGTTTTACGATTGATGATTTTCATTTTCGCTCCACTCGGATAAGGATGAGCTTTGATGCTGAAAAAACTGAACCGAACCAAACCAAATCAAACCAAACCAAAACAAAACAAAACGAAAACATGAAATCAATTCGGTTTGGTAATTTTATGATTTTTGGTTTCGAACCAAACCGAAACCGAAAACATGTAATTTGTCCGGTTTTGAAAATTCATCATTATTAATTTCCGTTCTGTCGATTTCAGTGTGGTTTGGTTTAGTTTCTGGACGCTCTCACCCATGTAACTTTGAAGCACGATTTATAGAGATTCTGTAATGATTTACCCGCTTAAGATTGAAATCAACTGGTGACGATAAACAATGATTTCGATAGATATTTTTTGTTTATAAAACAAAAGTTAATTACACGATTTTCATTTATTAGTAGTATGTCATAAAGGATATGGGTTGAATCGGGTGGGTTGAAAAACAAGTCGGGTCATGTTGACCCACTAAAACTTATTTTGACATGATTTACCCATTTCGCCCGTTTAGCCCCTTTCGAGATACATCATAACCGATACTGATCCATTCTAAATTGCACTTAAAATGACAATCATAACCAAACGGGCTAAGTCTAGAAAGAAATTTGAAATGAATATTTCACCAAATCAAACGGATATTTTAACTTATTAGAACAAACATCAAAAACAAACATGCCACTGACACAAAACAGTAAAACTACTAAAAAATATTAAATGTGGTTTGTATGAAATTTTGGATCTCGTCCATCAACTTCTTTTACTACAAATAATTCATAGTTTTTAAATGTGTAACATCAACGTCCTTAATTTTAAAATGGAAAATGATAATGACTAAGGGTTGTAATTAAGATGTTAAAATATGTATTGTTATACTTTTTTTTTGGATTTTGTGCATGTTAGGAATTACCATTTTATTTGAGGAACTTGTGACATTCATTATTCTCACTTTTAACAACAAAAAAAAAAACAGATCACAAAAAGTTAAAATTTATTCTTATACTTTTTTTGTATCACTATATCTTTTATGAAATTTTCTTAAAATTATGTCTGTCTGGATGTTTGGTCGTCCAGATGACATTTGTGGGTCGCAGTGGAAAGGAAGGGAATGAGTTTGGTCGAGATTTTTCATGTGTTTGGTCATAAGTGAAAAAACTGATGTGTCACTAATATGGCAGAGGTGATCAAACCAAGTTTGATCATTCATTACACAGAATCTTAGAGCGTAAGTCTAAAAAATAGTTAAAGTTTTTGAACAGATGAAAACAAAATTATAAGGTATAATATTTAATATAATAAGTGTATTTTTATACGGGTTGTTGGAGGTTTAGGCTTGTGCATGGTCTAATAATCGAATCGATGACTGAGAAAATGGTTTCAGTAGCACCGATAAAATGGTTTCGGACGGACCGAAACCGAATTGATGACGTCTTGGACCGGATCGAGAACTGGGGAATTTTTCTTTTTTGGGTTTTGGACCAGACCGACCTGGATCAAGAACCGATGTTGTATGAAAATAAAATTTAAGAACTGAACCGGTATAGCTCTGTCCGTTTCCATTATAAACGGGTTTACCTTTTAACAAAAATTAGGCTTTATTGTGTTCGTTAAATTTTCTCAAACTCACGTCACGTGTACACATACATATATTTACATGTTTATTTTGTGAACTCGCCACTCTCTTTCACACACACACGAGACATATGAACGTATTTTTCATACACATATTCATATTCACATGAAGCATGTACACACATCTGATATTACAGTGATATTCTCGCATTCACACTTTTGTCGGATATCTCTCTGAAAGTAATCCCTCGACCTTTGGGTAGATCTATCATTGTCTACAAATAATCAACGATTACAAAACGTGATTCTGAAAATATCTTTTTGATTTGATTATGCCGCTTGAAAACTAAATAAGGATAATCAATTTTGAGTGTTTGACAAACCTGCATATTTGTTTAATTAATAGGTAAACTATAAATAATCAGTTTTCTAAACACAATAAATAAATTCTCTACATGTTCTTTCAATACTCCATTTTGGATATCCTAAAACGTAAATAATTGATTTCTTCGGACTTTTACCAAACGTCCATTTTAAATTATTTATATTTTTGGGTTTGCCTAAGCTTAGCCCTATGTAGTATATGTAGATCAATGTTGGCCCAAACTCTTAGATTAGTCCGATATCGGTTTTGGGCCAAATGAGCACTAAATTGGATATAGTCTAATTTCAACTATACCCCCAACTTTCCTATTTGCTATTCTCCTAGTTCCTACAATAGCAGTGTTGGTCCTTTTTGGTCATTTTACCATCGCTGCATTTTGATGCAACATAAGCTAAGCAAACTGTTTATGTAGAAAAGAGCTTACCTAAACACCCCTAAACTAACCTAATTTGGTTTCTAGTTGCATGTTTTAAAGTGTTGTAACTGATGTCTATATAACTGATTCATTCAGTAACCTTTCAATAAATACACATCATAGAAAAAATAAAAACATTACTAAAAAAATAAGGGTTTTGCTAATGACAGCCCTTAGGGCTGTCAATAAGCGCATTAAAACTTGTAAATTAATCAACAACCACCTCCTACATTTTAGGTGTCACTCATCCGGTAATAAAAGTACAACATTTTAATGCATGTTATTAGACCGTCCGTATCGCAAGACCGTTGGCTCGGTCGCGACCGGCCACGTCGACCTCGGGGACGCGTCCCGCCCGTTACACCCCTTGATCTTCGACGCGTCGACAAGGGCCAACGGTCGACTACTCGACCGTTGGCAGCCCGCTCCAACGGCTCCAACACACCCCTTTCAAACTTAATTTTTACCCCTTTTTTTACCTTATAAATACCCAATCTTTTTCTAAAAAATTTCACACTTCTCATTTCTTTTCTTCATACTTACTCACATCACACACACTATATTAAAATGAGTTCCGACGATGAAATGAATGTCGCTAATTTTATTTTTGGCGACGAGGAAGAGGACAGGGTTATACATCTTGGTTTTTTACAAACGGCGGTCGCGTTTCTTGAAGGTTCTAGTTCTACTATCCCTAGAGCTCCTAGAAGATACGTGAATAGGGACCGTGGCGGTGCGAATGACCGTCTCGTGGCAGCTTACTTCGCTGAAAATCCGACGTATAACGAGCATAATTTTCGCAAATGTTTCAGGATGAGTCGTGATCTTTTCACACGCATTGTTCGCGATCTCACTAACACCGTCCCATTATTTGCGCAACGATATGATGCACTCGGGAACCCAGGTACTTCTCCGCTAATGAGGTGCACGTCTGCAATTCGTCAGTTAGCATACGGGACCGTACCGGATGCTCTAGATGAATACTTACAAATTGGTGAGAAAACTAGCCGTGATAGTCTCGCAGAGTTCTGTAAAGGGGTGATGCACTTGTATGGAGATGAGTTTCTGCGAAAGCCTACTCATACTGATGTGGCGAAGCTATACGCTTTTCATGAGGAGAAACATGGGTTTCCCGGTATGCTAGGAAGCATTGATTGTACTGATTGGCCTTGGGCTCAATGTCCAAATGCTTACCGTGGGCAATATGTTAGAGGGGATCACGGGAACGAACCATTCATCTTACTTGAAGCGGTTGCCTCGCAAGATTTGTGGATTTGGCACGCGTTCTTTGGTGTCGCCGGGTCGAACAACGACATCAACGTGTTACGAGCGTCCCATATTTTCAATGATCTCAAAGACGGGAAATCACCTGAGGTACCCTTTTTGGCAAACGGGGTGTCTTACAAATGGGGATATTATCTTACTGACGGGATATATCCGGAATGGTCCGTTCTTGTTAAGTCCATTTCACACCCAAATGCGAATGATGTTAAGCGGGTGAACTACAAGAAAGCACACGAAGCTGCAAGGAAAGACGTAGAACGAGCATTTGGCGTTCTAAAGAAAAAATGGGGTATAATAAAAACGGCTGCAAGGTCCCCAAATGTTAACAAAATAAGGGATATAATGTACACTTGTATCATATTACATAATATGATTATCAAAGACAAAGGCAGGGCCATATGTCCCGATTTTCATCCGGAAGAGCGACATAGTGACGGCGACCCCGTACGATCACATGAAGAAGTATTGCAAGTTATCAGGGAGATCAATGATAAACAAACTCATCTTAATCTTAGATCTGATTTGGTGGAACACGTTTGGAATCGACGACCCCACCAGTAGTTTTTTTAATTTTTTTTATTTATGTTTAATGTAATGTTTTAAATTATTTTTAATGTAATGTTTTAATTATTAATGAAATTTAAATTAAAAAAAAAAAATACGAACGGTCACCCATTACGGGCATTTGGTCGCTGTCTGGTCGTGTGTTTGATCAGGAGAGAGAAAGCTGATGTGGCGCAGATGTGGCAGGGGTGACCAAACTGCGAACGGTCATGCGTTACGCCCAGTCTTAGGGCTGTCATTAGCAAAACCCAAAAAATAAAAATCATCCCCTGTACACATTTCCTTCTGCAAAAAGAACACAACACCGCTTGAGACGCTTCGGATCTGGATATTCAGGTTCCGAAACATCGGCAATTAGGGCTTTGAAATCGTTGTATTCGTCTCCAATTGTTGCAGAAGCTACCGGTAACTGATTTGATGAAAACGGATCTCGATTTTGACTTACGGAAGAGATTTCGGGCTCGGAATCGAATAGGTCATAATCGAGCCCTAAAGAGAATGAAGGTGCTTCAAAGTCTGCCATTAATTCGTACGCACAAAAGTAGGGTTTCAATTACAGAGAAATACGATTAGGATTTTTATAATTCGGCGTTCTCGAACAAATGGCGCGTTTATTCCTTGAACAAATTTTCAAAGGAGCTTGACATCTTAGAACAAAATAATTTTTACATTTTACGTCCCTGAACTATACCGTTATTGACAAGAACAGCCCATTCCAAATTGCTAAGAGCCCGTTGTGGTATATTCATACTTTTTTAGTCACTTTAATCTTTACTTTATAGTCAAGTGTAAAGCATACATGATTGAGAAAATGAAATTTGAATAAAGTTGCAAATAACTCCGAGCTTAGCTCGAGCTTACTTCGATGAGCTTTCAAGATATAGGCTTGACATGACTCGAGCTTGGTTTGAAAAAATCGAATACAATTTATACTTACACACATACATATATAAGTGTCGATAAAAACTAGAGCTTAACTCGAAAAACTTGAAGTCGGCTCTAAAATACTCGAACAAATATATAAATCCTACCCTATATATAAGGCTACACATGATTAATGCATGCCACCTCACCACAACGAACGATTCCTATTGGACGATAATGCCAGCTGTAATTCCGTCATTGGTCCACCTGTGCAAGCTATCATCAACGACTACTTAAGGCTGCAGAATAACAGTTGCTGAAATACCCGAAATTTAGGCATGCAAATATGGTATTGTTTCAACAAATTTGAATATGGTACTTTAATGAAAAACCGGAAAATATGGTATTGTTTTAATTTCTGCCCATTAATTACGGAAAATATATAATACCATATTGTGAATGATATTTAAATTCAAACATACCATAATTCAGATTAGTCTTGAAGATCCCACATAATCTATTCCGCGTTCATCGTCGATTTGAATTTAAAAAAGATATCCACCCCTATACAATCCATGCACACCATACGAAAATCATAAAGCTTTCACCCCTGCAAAAATCGAACTGCAATAAGTTGAATGTACATACTATTCGATTTATAATTTTTTTTTATGTAGATACTCAATTGTGTTTGTCTTCAATCTTTTTTCGTTCATACCTCATATGTTTGACTACATTGTTTTTAATCATCAATTGTTTGACTGCATTTTTTTTCGACTGCATTGTTTTCAATCATCAGTTGTGATACGAAAAAAGTTTTTAATCTTCAAAAATTATATGTTTGTACTGCGTCCTTTTTGGTTCATACCTCCTATAATCTGGCTCCTGGTAAATTACTTTTTTGTAGTGGTCCTCTTGATTACGCCTGGTAAATTTTTAGATAATTATGTTTTTTAATCAGCAGTTTCGGTGACCTTGCAGGAAAACTAATCAAGAGCACACAAACAACTATTCTATTGCAAGGTAATTTATAAACCCTATTTTTAGTTGTTTATTTACACTTTTAATAAATCCCAACTTTTAATAAAATAGCAGCAGAGTTTTTATATAAACTGTTTTTTATATAAACTTTTTTTACATGTTAGACTTACTGTTCTGACTTTAATAGTCAGACTTTCTTCACTGTAATTTTTTAAAAACTGTTTTTGTTGAGGATACACGGTTTGACTTTAAAAGTCAAACAGTAATAAACTAAGCATCATATTTTAAATTTTTTAATACTCTTTACAGGTTGTTATTTAAAAACAGTACTGTATCAAACTTATTTTAACCACATATTTATTGTTAAAGTTTTTAAAAAATAAAATAATTAGGAAACAGTTTGACTTTAATAGTCAAACATTTTCACTGTAATTTTAATTGACAGTTTTTAGGTTTACACGGTTTGACTTTAATTTTATAAACAGTCATAAAATAATTTCATATTTTAAATTTTTTAAACCTCTTTGTACTGTTTATTTAAAAACAGTATTATATCAGAATTTTTATAACCACATAAAATTATTTAAAAATTTTAAAAATAATTATTAGGAAAGTATTATGACAGTTTGACTTTAATAGTCAAACTGTTTCCACTGTAATTTTTTAAAGATTGTTTTTAGGTTTACACGATTTGACTATTAAAGTCAAACAGTCATAACGTAATTTCATGTTTTAAAATTATAAAGATTTAATAAATTTGTTAATAAAATATAATTTTTTTTGCATTTTCACAGTAATTAAGAAAACAATATTTAGAGTTTGATTAAATAGCATTCCAATCTAACTGTACACCAACATCTTATTCAATGCGAATTATAATAAAGATTTAATAAATTTATTGAAAAATATAAATTTAAAATAATTAGTAGCAGAGTTATTATATAAACTGTTTTTTATATAAATTTGTTTACATGCATCGAGTTGATGAGTCGTAGGTCGGAGCTAATAGAACTCCGGTAACCATGGCGGATCTCCAAACTATTATCGATCAAATTAAGGGAACGGTGGCCGAAGAAGTGCACCGTATTATTGGGGACCGTGAGAGGTCGGGTGGAGACCGGGAATCCGAGGCTAAGTCGGATGAGAAAACGGGAGGTAGTGGCACCGGGGAAGGGAAATCCTCCACGGGTGGCCAAAGTGATGCTAGGGCTAGGCCCATTGTGAAAGAAGGTTTTTCATTTAAATCCTTCATGGCTTGTAAGCCAAATGTGTATACGGGTAGCTCGGACCCGAACGTAACAATGAGGTGGATCCGAGAAACCGAGAGGGTTATCGGTAGTAGCAAGTGTAAGGATGCCGACATGGTGATGTATGCGTCACAACTATTGAAAGAAGATGTCATGGTTTGGTGGGATATTGTGTATGAGACCCTCGGGAAGGAGGTGGTTGAAAGGATGTCGTGGGATGAGTTCACCACGAGATTGAAAAAGAAATTTTGTCCCGAAAGGGATTTGGAGAAAATGCACGAGAAATTCTTGACCCTTAAGAAGGGTGATATGTCGATTGAAGAGTATTCGAGAGAGTTCACGGGATTGCTCCCGTTTGTTGCTAAAACCTACTCGGATGAGAGGTTGAGAGTAGTTCGGTATGCAAGTGGGCTACCGTGGGATTATCAGTTGGAGGTTAAGAGGGCGATTTCACTCGATGAGGCTACTAGTGCCGCCCGGAGTGTTGAGGAAGTAAATGAGGCACGTGTTGCCGAAAGGGCCCATGTGGGCGAGAAAAGGAAAGCCGAGAGCGGCTCTAGTTCGTTCAAGAAGGGGAAGTTCACTTCGAGCTTCTCTAAGCGAGGTAGTGTTGGTTCGTGCAAGAAGTGCGGGAAGACTCATGCCGGCGTGTGCCGAGGGGAGTCGAAGACTTGTTACAATTGTGGGAAGCCGGGGCATATGGCCCGAGAATGCAAGTCGAAATCATTGGCCGAGATTGAGTGTTTCTCGTGCCACGAAAAGGGGCACTATAGCAATGTGTGCCCGAAGAAGGGAAACGAGTCGATGGTGTCCACGGCTCAAAAGAAAGTGGAACCGGCTAAGGTGAAGGGGCGATCCTTCCAACTCACTCGGGAGGAGGCGAGGGAGGCACACGATGTGGTGTCAGGTACTTTATTCATTAACTCCTTGCCAACTCATATTTTGTTTGATTCGGGTGCTAACTATTCGTTTGTGTCTTATGAGTTCGGTCGTAAATTGAATGTACCGTCCGAAATGTTAGATGAGGTTTATGAGATAGAAGTAGCCGACGGGAAAACGTCTATGGTTGAATGTGTTTATAGAAATTGTGAAATAGAAATAGACGGTAGAAAGTTTAAGGTAGATTTATTGCCCATGGGAATTAGGGCGTTTGATGTGGCTATCGGTATGGATTGGTTGGGTATGCACCAAGCCAAAATTTTGTGTGGGAAGAAAATAGTGTCGATTAGGACACCCGAGAATGAGAAAGTGTATGTGTATGGGGAGAAGCGACATCACATGCCTAATGTGATTACCGCCATTAAGGCGAGGAAAAGTATATCGAAAGGTTGTGCATCGTTTATTGCATATGTGTTAGATGACCGAAAGGAAAAGAAGCCAATGGATAATGTCAAGATTATTCGGGATTTCCCCGAGGTATTTCCCGATGACTTGCCCGGTTTGCCACCGGAGAGACAAGTCGAATTTAAAATTGATTTAGTGCCGGGGGCGACGCCGATTGCTCGTGCTCCATATGGTTTAGCTCCCACCGAGATGCGGGAATTGATGACCCAATTGCAAGATTTGTTAGATAAAGGTTTTATTCGTCCGAGTTCGTCACCGTGGGGTGCACCGGTGTTATTTGTTAAAAAGAAAGACGGTTCGATGAGAATGTGTATTGACTACCGAGAGTTGAACAAAGTAACTATTAAGAACCGTTACCCGTTGCCGAGAATTGATGACTTATTCGACCAATTGCAAGGTGCTAGTTATTTCTCGAAAATTGATTTGAGGTCGGGTTATCACCAAGTTCGGGTGAAAGAAGGCGACACCGAGAAGACGGCTTTTCGCACACGTTATGGTCATTATGAATTTCTAGTGATGCCGTTTGGTCTTACAAACGCACCGGCCATTTTTATGGATTTGGTGAATCGAGTTTGTAAACCGTTTCTTGATAAGTTTTTGATCGTGTTCATAGATGATATTTTGATCTATTCGAAAACCGAAGAAGAACACAAAGGTCATTTAAGACTTGTATTAGATGTGTTAACACGGGAGAAGTTGTATGCTAAATTTTCAAAGTGTGAGTTTTGGTTGCGGGAAGTGCAATTCTTAGGTCACGTGGTGACGTGCGATGGTGTTAAGGTTGATCCGTCCAAGATTGAAGCGGTGTCAAATTGGGAGCCTCCGAGGACTCGTACCGAAGTTAGAAGTTTCCTTGGGTTAGCCGGTTATTACCGAAGATTTATACAAGACTTCTCGAGAATCGCGATTCCACTCACGAAGTTAACAAGAAAAAGTGAGAAGTTTGTGTGGGAAAAGAAGCAAGAAGAGGCGTTTAAGTTGTTAAAAGAAAAGTTATGTAACGCGCCGATCCTTACGCTACCGGATGGTATGGAGGATTTTGTGGTTTATAGTGACGCGTCGAATCAAGGGCTCGGTTGTGTGTTGATGCAAAGATGTAAAGTGATCGCGTATGCCTCACGACAATTGAAGAATGCGGAATTAAGGTACACGACACACGACTTGGAATTGGCGGCGATTATTTTTGCCTTGAAGTTGTGGAGGCATTATTTGTATGGTACTCGGTGTACGTTGTACACGGATCATAAAAGTCTACAATACGTGTTTACTCAAAAAGATCTTAATATGCGACAAAGAAGGTGGATCGAGTTGATTGCCGATTATGATTGTGAGATTGTGTATCACGCGGGAAAGGCTAATGTAGTGGCCGACGCCTTGAGCCGAAAAGTTTATGAAAACCCGAACCGGGGAATTTTAACACGGATAGAAGTCGTCTCGAGTATTATCGAAAGGATCAAGAATGCCCAACGAGAGGTTATGGAAAAAGACGAATTAAGACAAGAACGGTTAGGAAAGAACCAACATTTTCTCGAAAATGCACAAGGGTTGAAGACCGTAGGCGGTCGTATTTTGGTTCCTAAGTTCGGTGGTATCCGAAAAGAGTTGTTGTATGATGTGCACAAATCGAAGTATTCGATTCACCCGGGAAGTACAAAGACGTACCAAGATATGAAACGGGTTTATTGGTGGCCCGGAATGAAGACGAGAGTGGCCAAGTATATCTCTAAGTGTGCCACATGTGCACAAGTGAAAGCCGAGCATCAAGTACCGTATGGGGTAGCTCAATCATTGGTTGTGCCGGCCGGGAAGTGGGAAGATATAACTATGGATTTCATAGTAGGTTTACCGAAGACGAGTAGATGTCACGATGCCATTTGGGTCATAGTTGATCGGTTGACCAAGAGTGCGTTATTTTTAGCAATTCGGGAAACGTTGCCACTTGAGAAGTTGGCTAAGTTATATGTTGATGAGGTGGTTCGACTCCACGGGGTTCCGTTATCGATTGTGTCCGATAGAGACGCGAGGTTTACCTCGAGATTTTGGCGATCTTTACAAGAAGAGTTGGGTACAAAGTTGCGGTTGAGCACGACCTATCATCCGCAAACCGACGGTCAAAGTGAAAGAACGATTCAAACGGTTGAAGATATGTTGAGATCGTGTGTGTTAGATTTCGGTGGTAAATGGGATGAACATTTACCGTTAGTCGAGTTCTCGTATAATAATAGTTATCACTCGACTATTAAGATGCCGCCTTATGAGGCGTTGTATGGGAGAAAATGTAGAACTCCATCTTGTTGGTTGGAAGCGGGAGAGACGAAACTCACGGGTCCCGAGATCGTGAGAGTGACAAATGAAAAGATCGGTATTATTCAAACTAACATGAAAGTCGCCCAAGATAGACAACCAAGTTATTCGGGTTTAAAGAAAATACCATACGACTTGGATGTCGGTGATATGGTCATGTTGAAGGTGTCACCTTGGAAAGGTGTAATGCGGTTTGGTAAGAAAGGGAAGTTAAGTCCAAGGTATGTTGGACCGTTTAAAATATTGAAACGGGTCGGGCTTCAAGCTTTTAAGTTGGAACTTCCACCCGAGCTTCAAGGTGTGCATGACACCTTTCACGTAAGTTATTTGAAAAAGTTTATCGGGGAAGTTGAAAATATTATTCCGTTGCAAGAGTTGCGGGTTGACGGCCCGAATCGGTTGATTGAGGAGCCCGAGGCTATATTAGAAACGAAAACAAAGAAGCTTCGGAATAAGGAAATCGAGTTGGTGTTGGTCAAGTGGAAGCATTCACTTGGGCCGAATTTGACTTGGGAAGTCAAGGACGAGATTCGGAAGAGGTACCCGGATTTCGTGAACTATGATGAGATTCCGAGGACGGAATCTTCTTAAGGGGTAGATAGTTGTAACGACCCGAAATTGTAAATAAATAATATATGTAAAGATATGATAATTATGGATATATCATATAAAACACGTGGAAATTGGTTTCGTGTCGTTTGGACACCGTACGAGAAAGTTATGGGCGAAACCGGGTCGAGACAAAGTTGGAAAAGTGCAGCCCTGGCTGCATAGGGAGTTCGCGACGTGAACTATCGATCACGATCGCGAACTGTCTCCAGGGAGTTTGGCAATTGGTCGCGAAGTAGTTCGCGTCTGGGTAACGATCGCTAAGTATGGCCGAGCATGCAAAGTTAGCGACGCGAACTTAGTTCGCGCCGTGAACTCTGGACGACCAGCATTAAAGACGGGTTGAGCTCATTTAATGCCATATCAAAACCCTAATTTTCTCTCTTGGCGATTTTCGAGCATAGCATCTGGTTTGGGTTGATTTCTTCACAAATCCTTGGTAGATTTCACTCCTAGTGGAAGATTAAAGGTATATCTTCACTCTTTCATCTTTGTAGCTCAAGATCTATGGATCTTGAAGCTAGGGTTTGAAACCCTAGTTCTTGGGTTGGTGATTCATGGTGAAATAAATGGTGTATACACTTAATAGATGGTATATTAACAAGGAAAACAAGTGTATGATTATGATTTGTAAGAATCTTCGGGTTGGTTAAATCTAGGGTTTGGTAAATCAATATATTTGGGGGAAATGGATTGATGGGTGTTATCTAGAGGTAGATGAACACATTGTTAGTAGTTTGTGTTGATAACCTTATTGTGATTATTGTTTTAGACATTCGGTGAAGTGTTGAAGTGGACGAATTGTGAACAAGGAACCGGCGGAAAGAATACGGTTAAGCATCTTTATTGCTAAGGTGAGTACGTGTGGAAATTTACTGAGTACATAGCCTATGAAATACATTTTTATTACTTGTGTTATGGTCTATTTGCTTAATTGTATAGACTAGTAGCTAGTAGTTAGTTATACCGATAGTTGTATTGAACTAACTTGTTTGATGATAGACGTGATAGCCGAGAGCTAGATTGACATAACCATCGAGTTATGATATGGTGAGATGATGTGATGATTCGGGGGATCCCCGGTCATGAGGTATGGAATGGGGAGCATTTGGGCGGATCCCCATCGGCCCATTCCATGATAGTAGTCTTGCTAACTGGAAGTAGTCCGGTGAGTAAGGCAGGTATTGGTAGATTGGGCGATTACCTCTTGCCTTTACCTTGAAGCTTGTTAATGCGGGGGATCCCCGGTTAATAAGTTAATGTGGTTCTAGTTGGTTGGGGACGTCCCGACAACTAAATATGATTGCTAGGGAAGCAAGGTTTTAGAGTCACAATAGGGTGACTAGATAGATGGATGATTGCTTACGTGTTTGTTTGTTTGTCATTCGGTTATTATTATTAACTTTGGGTCTAAACCCATGTAGCTCACGAGACGTTTTTGTCTCACGTACTCCTTGTTTGTATTGCTATGTACTCAGGTTCGGGATCGAAGGCTTAGGTACGCATGGATAGAGATGCGGGACCTAGATTAAAAGAACACTAGATTGGATTTAGTCTTAGCTTGGTGATGATCTATTTTGTAACACCTACTTTTATACTCTGATTTCATACCAAGATTTTTGTAAATCCAAATTTGAGGATGTTCTTCTATTTATAAAATGTTTTATTTTGGCCAATATTTGGTGTTAAAATTTGAGGTGTTACACAGCCTATAACAGTTAAAATATACCATGTCAAACTGTTAGACTGCATCCTATAATAACCATTTTGACTGTTTTAAAACAATTAATTTTACCTATACCGATCTTTATATCAATCGCTTTAACCTTGAAGGAATACTCTTTGCAGCTAAAAACCAAAATCTGCATATTTAAGGTATTCAAAAAACACTAAATTATATGTTCATTAACATCTTAATCATGTAAAAAAACTGTATTTTTTTAATATATTTTTTTTAATGCTGTTTATAGAAATCAATATATATTAACATTACGATTCAAATTATTTACATCAATAGATTTTTCAAGTATTCTAATACTGCATTTAAATCAAAGTATTATAAAATCAGTAAAAAATTAAATTAAAATACAGTTTAGGTAACTATATTAAATTTCATTTAAATTTTGTTATTTTATTTAAATAGGTGGCCAATCAAACCGTTTTGACATTAAAAAGTCAAAACTGCCAAATTTGTAAAAAATCAAAGGAGGAACTTTATTTTATATTTTTTTGACTTTTAAAGTCAAACTAAATTACTGTGATTTAGTTTAAGACAATTTGACTATTAAGAGTCAAACAGTTTGACTTTAAAAGTCAAACTGTCCAACCTTTAAATGAATTTCTTTAAACTTCAGTTTTTTAATTTAAATACGCCGCCAATTAAATCAGTTTATTTAAATAGTACAAATCAAGTAAATCTGTTTTTTTTTTAATTTTCGAAAAAAATCCACCCCTATATAGGTGAATAAACTATGGTTGAAATACTTACAACAGGACAATAGTTTTTAATACTGTCAACTGCAGTCATCCTTAGTCATCTGCAGCGATTTTATTCACAGGCAACAATCATCTCCATATGCATCTACCTTCTTCGATCTACAAACAATTCAAGATAATTTTCCTACTTAAATTAAACATATTGGCTACATTGAATATATTCTACTTAGTATATCATAATGCAATCACATATGCTAACATTTTAATTGCAATTCCTGTTATAAATTGGTGCAGCAAATAACAGAATGAGTATCTACAAATAAAAGAGATTGCATGAAATAATAAATTTTTGTTGAAGTCATTCTGCAACATATTCTAACAGGTATGCATCATTTTTTAACATTTAAAATTGAATTAAAATTATAAAAGAAATTAAAAATATTCTGTATTACACTGATACAAATTACTAATGATTTTGTTTCGCTGAAATTAAGTTATTAAACTGATATGAATTATGGTATTTTTTCCAAAATATTTTAATAATCTAATGTTTCTATTTTACTTTTATTAATTGTGTTAAAATTTCGAAATTTTTCTTGTATTCAAGGTATTGAAAAAACTGCATTTGATTATCAAATTTAATACATTCAACAAGTGTTAACAAAATAATTTCCTTAAATGAAAGTAATTATCGATTTAGGAATATTTTCAAAACTGTAGAATTACTGAAAGTGGTTATCGATGTAGAATTAGGGTTTATTCGTACAATTAAGTAAATTTTCATTAACACAATTCGTACAGGTAACTGATTATCGATTTAGGAATACTAACATGCAATTCTAGGTAGATTATAAACCCTAATTCATTAACACAATTCTTTATTTTGAAAATTACCATTCTAGGGTTTGCATCAATACATCATCATCGATCTCTGTACACCAGCGCAAATCGCCATCGATTTAACCGATCCGCAAGGTATTACTCTGTTTGACTGCACTCCAAATCATCGGAACGGTCGTATCTGTCCATCTTGAAATACTCCGCGTTTCGTTTATTTCCAGAGTGTGTAATTTTGTTATCTTCATCGGATAATGGGTTAAACATCGACCGGCATGGACTCCATGTGGTTTGCAAATGGGTTGTGAATATAATTTGGTATTAAAATGGGCTGTACATGGAGTCCATGAAAGTGTTTAAATGGGCTGGCCAGATTTAGTATTAAATGGGTTGTCCAATTAGCTATTATTTTTGAAGATCTTTTTCGGATAAATACTCCACTAAAGTGGAACAAAATTATCGAAAATGATTATTTGTGCTATTCTCATATTTTTTAATATACATTTGGTCGCTTCTAATTTTAATTTAATTATTTTACAGATATTTTATATGGGTAATTTATATTGAGATGTCTAATTCCACCACTGATAAAGAAATGGTAGATAAAAAAGTAAAAAAAGGAGGAAAAAGAAAAACCACGATAGAAAACAATGAGAATCAGCCAGAAAACATTAAACGCATCGTAGTAGATGCTCAATTACATGATAATTGCTCTTCTTCTAACACGCCATTAGATAATATCTATAAATATTGGCTTGAAAAGCCATCAACAATATTTAAGTATTATTTTATTTTACTCAAGTTACTTATATATTAAACTGATTAAATAATTTATTAAACAATTTAACCAAATTTTACTTCTTTTGTACTATAAACTTTGCCAAATGAGATCCCAAATTACACTAATTCAACAGCAAATGTAGTTTACAAAGAAGTCTTATTTCGTTTGTAAATTTTATGTAACATTTTTCAATGTATCAATTTTTCTATCAATTCATCATTACAGCTACAGCACTATTATGTTATTTTTAAAATTATTAATCTTTGTTGGGATTTTTCTATATAATAAATTTTGAAGCATACCCGCCCATCGGGCGGGTTATGTAGCTAGTATTATTATACACATGTACATAAAAGCCATAAAAAAACTTGATAAGAACTCGAGCCCAACCATTAAATTAAAGCCTTTTTGAGCTAGCTGTTTGGGTTGAACACGAAAAAAGATCGAGTTTTGTTGTTTTCACACATTAAGGGCGCGTTTATACTACTTTTGACGGGGTATATTACATATTAATTCCAATAGAATTGAAAATTATGTATTGGAAGGCACCGAAAGCTTCAAATTGATTGAAGAGTTAATTACATAAATGGTCTTTTAGATCTGTAACATATTATAACTTTGTTCCTTTACTTTTGAAAAATGACACTGGTCGTCCTTATTTTTCAAATTATTGTTATGTTTGGTCCTTTAGATAAAAAGATGTTAAAATTTTCTGTTAAGTCTCCACATGTGTAATGCACATGAGAGCATTTTTGTCCTTCCCATTTCAAATTTTTACAGATATTCTTTCCTACTCTAATTTTCCTAACCACAACCAACGTCCAACACCCTTAAATTTGGGTAGGAAATTTTTTTAATATCAGCAGAAATTTGAAATGTAAAGGACAAAAATATTCTCATGTGCATTACACATGTGGGGACTTAACATAAAGTTTTTATTTAACCTGAAGGATCAAACGTGATACTAATTTAAAATTAAGGACGATGCTTGTTATTTTTAAAACTAAATGACCGAACTTGTAATCGTGTCATTCTTGAGGTCAAGTTTCTCTTTTGAGACCTACATAAAAGGAACAAATTAACAAAACAAACTTACAAAGAATCTTTCAATTCAATAGTAAAAAATTGATTTGAAACGCACCGAAAGCTTCTAAGTTCTAATTGATTGAATTATATGAAATCTACCTAAATAGAAGGAACAAACCAAACAAACTTACAAAGAACCTTTCAACTTACTAATATATTTGCACTCATTTTCAAACGTATGCAACACATATCACCGGCCATTTCATGGGTGGTGGAAATATTTCTGGCATGGAAACCGATCATAAGTTTCCTAATGTCTTGTCTTCAGAAAACATTGTTGAAAAATCTTCACAAACTGCCACGTCACCGCCACTTGTTTCATCATGTAATGAACTGATACGTCCACTTCTTGACGCTATTCACCCACTTCATTGCATGGATGTCATCGGAGAAAGTATCACTTTTCCGACGATTGTTGTAATCGGAGATCAATCCTCCGGTAAATCAAGTGTTATTGGATCACTCACCGGGATTAGTTTGCCACGTGGCACCCGGGTTCCTTTGGTAATGAAGATTCAACATCATCACGATCCTGTTTCGGTAATACGTTTGGAATATAAAGGGAAATATGTTGTCGTCAACAACGAAGCTCAAATATCAGAAGAAATTAATATAGCGACGGATAAAATCGTTGGTGATGGTAATGACGACAATGAGAAGGAAATATCAAATGTGCCATTGACTTTGGTGGTGAAGATGAATACCATTGCAACTGATCTCACTATTGTTGATTTGCCTGGAATTCCCGTTTATGATCAATCGTACGATATTTACAAAAAAGTCTCTGGTAAGAATATTTGATTTATTCGTAATTATGGGTGTATTTGAGGAGGTGTGATCCACTTTTTATAGGGGCCATTTTTTATACATATCTTGTATGTATATTTATAAAATTTTAAGTCAACTTAATAATTTAATTTAAAAAAAATTAGAACGTCTAAATTTTTATATAAATCTTGTATTTAGGGGGCCCATATTCATCTATTGGCACAGGGCCTTCGGAACCTCGGAGACGCCCATGTTCGTAATCATCATGTCTAGTTTTCACTAGGGTGGTAATAATTCAGGTTGGGTTCGGATTTATGGGTTCGTTGATTAGAAACGTTCAACCTGAAGCCGACCTGTTTTTATAAACGGGTCAAATATTCCAACAAGAGGTGCGTATGGGGCGGTTTGGAACGTTTTTTTAACTAAAACCAAACCCGAACCGAAAACTGCCCCAATCATTCGGGTTTTTCTTTTCAAAAATTAAAACGGTTCATATCAATTTTTTTCAAACGCTTTAGTGTTTCGGTGTGAGGTTTTTTTTTCTTAAAAACAAAACCGTTCATGTCAGTTTTTCCAAACGGGTTGGTGTTTCGGTGCGGTTTTTTTTTACTTAAATTCGTTTCTTCAGTTTTTTACTCCTCCTTAATTTCAACTATAACATGTTTACTTTTAACTTGAACATGACTTATATAACTCGTTTAATTAAACGAGTTAACCCGATTAGCGGGTCAAATGAGTCAAATAGATTGCTATTATTCCACAAATTCACAACTTGTTAAATTGTCAAAATACCAAAACAATAAAGGTAGCCATTTAATTTTATGTAACTATTAGTTACTTTTGAACTAGTAATTATAAATTAAGTATAAATATATACTCCGTATATTTTAAATACATTTTAATAATTAAATGGGTTGGCAAGTCGACCCATTTTAATTATCACCAGCCAGAAACTTTTTAATAAATGAGTCAGTTGAGTCAATCAAAAAATAAATGAGTCACTTGAGTCTATTCAAGATGGAGCTAAAACTTTTTTTTACTTCAAATCTAACTTGTTTATGTTTGTGTCAGTTTTGGATCTACATGTCGGACCAGAAATTGATATCCTTAAATTTCACTTTACACTACCAGAAAAGTGTCATTTACTGACAAAGATTCGTTAGTGACACGTAGTATATGCGAGTGTTACATACATCAGAATAAGTTGCATACTATTAACACATATTACTTTTTATGACTTTGTTTTACTTTTAGTTATGTTTTTTCTATGTTACAAAATGTCATATATTCTTGTACTAGTTTAGTTTAAAATATTGGATGGGTAAGGTACGATTAAAATGTTCAAATTGTGTGATCTTGTACGTAGATATTGTTGAGGAATATATAAAGCCAGAGGAAAGCCTCATTTTAAATGTTATGTCAGCGACGGCCAATTTGAAGACGTGTGAATCCAACAAAATGTCAAAGAAATTCGACAAGACTTGTCAAAGGACTCTTCATGTCGTCACAAAAGTTGATTATGAGGTATCCGAAGATCTAGTGAGGATAATCAGCACCAACAAGGGACCAAATTATGTGTGTGTGAGAAACCGTATTGGGAATGAAACTTACGAAGAAGCAAGAACCAAAGAAGTAGAAATCTTTGAAACTCATCAATTGCTTTCTAAAATCCATAAATCCATTATGGGCATTCATATTGTTGCTCAAAATCTTGTTTTTGTTCAACTAGTTATTATTTCAAAACACTTGCAAGAGATTTATAAGAGGGTTAATGAAGACCTAAGAACATGTGTTCGCGAGCAAACCGAATTAGAGAAGTGTTTTGCAACTCCTTCGGAGGCAATGTCGGCGTTAATGGATTTTATTACCATGTCGTGAAAGTCTCTTTACAAGATCGCGGTCTTGTGTGAGTTTGATGATTATTTAGATGAAACCGAAATGCATTGCTCGAGAAGATTAGATGAAATGATGAATGAGTTTTCCGGGAAGCTTGAGGAAAAACAAGTTGGTCTATATGATCATTCTCTTATTGTTGAGATTGAACTACTTGAGAAATATAAAGATTTAGAATCATCTAAATATCTTCCGGAAACTGTCTTTAACCTTCTTCTCAAAAGGGAGATTGACAAACTATGCGAGAAAACGAATTTGTTTATACCAAAAATATGGGATTATATTGAAGAGGTGATGGTTAAGTTGTTGGTTTTTCATTCTCAAAATAATCCACAACTCCTTTTAGTGATCAAGACATCAACCAAGAATGTGATTGCAAGAATGAAGGAGAAATTCAAGGGCAAAGTGTTGGAGTTTTTTGAAATGAAGAAAATGGAAACTTATAAAAGGGACCGTGAAGTCGAATCTTCTTGGAAAAAGCTACACGATAGTCGTGAAAACCTCGAGCTCATGATTAAACTTTCCCCTAACCTCAAAACATATTATGTGCCAAAGATTTCGTATTTGGATCGTGACAAGCGGAAGGTAATTGATCATACCCTAGATATTAGGACAAAGACAGTGGCCTATTGGGAGATTGTGCTTAAAAGGTTCATCGATAGCATGAAATCATGTCTTAAGTATACGGTTAACAATTTGGCACGAAAAGAGATGGAGATAGAGTTGGTGAATGAAGTGAAGGGTGACAATGAAGATAGATACAAGCGAATGATGATGGTGGTGCCACCACTGAGTTCCACAAAGAAGTGGAAGTTGAGGAACAGAATCGAGTTGCTCAACGAATCAAAGAAAGTTGTCGAACATGTGATTGATGTTGTTGCTTTTCATGGTTATAATTAGGGTACGTTCATAATTAGAGGTGTGAAGAACTTACGTTCATAATTGGGTATATCGGGTAAATCTAGGGGTGTGTTCGGTTTTCAGTTTTCTAATTTCATGTTTTTTGAATTCGGTCTTATCATTTTCCGTCCATATATCTGACGATAGTTTTATTACGCCTGACCATTTGACCCGTTTCAATTATCATCCTTTTCACCCGTGCATTGCCACGAATAAAAGACTAGTTTATTTAAATACGAAAATTTTATTTATTTAATTCTTTAAATATTAATAATTATTTAAATTTCTTTTATTTAATTATTTATTTATTAATAATTTAATAATTAATTATTTAAATTTGTTCTATTTTGTCTATTGTATTACAATTCATGTCCATTCGATCAAAGTGTAACTTATTTCCAAAATTTATAATATTCAATTATTTAAAATGGGAGTTTATTTCTGCACCAAACCTTTTAATGTCTACACACAATATACAAGTTTTAAAGTTAATTGTACAACCCCTTAATGCAACAATTGAGGTATATGCATTAAAAGTTGTGATGCATAAATCACTACCTATTTAAAATACAAGGCCAATTCAATAGAGTCATCAATGTATCGCTTTAGTCTATGTTCATTTTAATAGAATCATTGTGCATCATGTAGCTTACTTGTGTCGTTGAGACCAACACTCGTTAATTTATTATTATGCGTTTATGATGCTAGGAATCATTATATTGGAAACTGCACATTATGTATTGCATTTTGATAAACTTTACATCAAGTGAGTTTCATGTCAAAACTTTTACTGCTTTATAAATATTATTTATTTGGGGAAAAAGTATATACTTATTCAATTGTTTTGCGATTAATAAACTTTGTATGATCATTGGTGTGTACATGTTCCAACATTGATTGATGTTGCTTTTCATGTGGATTTAGAAAATGTCAAGTGATATTTTAAAAGCTTCTTTTATTATAATTAATAGATAAAAAAGATTATGATCATTATCCGGTTATAATATCCTAAATTAATTTGAAAATAATTATTCTTTGAAACTATTGTTAAAAAGAGATGGTCAGTATCCTACTATAATATTTTAAATTAATTTGAAAATATTATCCTGATTTGTGTTATCACTTTATAATCTGAATTGCCAAATTGTTTCTACAATAATAATTACTGAATTTTTTTAAAATAATAATTACAAATTTCTTTTAAAATAATAAACAATGAAGTGGTGTCTTAGGTTGATGCCAAGTGGCATTTTAAAAGTATTTTTTTATTATAATAATAAAAATAGATATAAATAGAAACTGCTTACAATATTATATCCGACCAAAATGTGAGTGAAAGTATATCTTCCCCTATATATGCAGGTACATCCGATTTTGATTCGACAACTCAGCACTTTGCAGCTTTGTGATTGGTCCATTAATCCACGTGTAATTCCATGATTGGTCCACTGTTTTGCTCACAAATCTTCACAATGCACATTTTCAGCTCGCCAGTTATGCGAATTCCGGATTTCATGGACGAAAATATCTCCTACGTTTGACAAAACAGCCTGTAATAGCTAACAGAATTTCGGAATTAATTCTGCACATTCAATGTTATGGTATGTTTTGAATGCGTGCTATTGATTCGCCGATGATATCCCGTCCAGCTCCGTCGCAAAATTATTCTCAGGTAATGTTGCCCTAATCCTTGAGCAAAACAGATTCACAAAATTATTCGCAGACTTGGATTTTGTGTTAAAATCAGATTCTTAGGGTTTTTGTGTCATTCGATTATGGATTTCGCGTTTAAATCAGATTTTCAGGGTTTTTGAGGAATTCGATTATGGAATTTGTTTATGATTTCATTTTGTAAAAGTTTGATTGTTGGTTTTTAGTTTGTAGTACTCTGAAAATACTAATTGTTGAATCTGATTTTTTGGACAATTACATAGGGATTACTGGGTTTTCTTTTGATCGTCTCCATCAACATGGCATGCTTTCAACTTGAAGTTGAAGGTAATTTTATGGTCATTTGTGATTAAGGAGGTGTTTGGATTAGGTCTGTTAAGTCATCTGGAATGTTGCCAGCCAAGCTACTGCTCCATGATCGTGATGCGCTCTACATAGGTATTGTAATCATTTCAATAAACCAATCTCGCAATCTTATCTTCAATCTCAACATACTACGATTTTACCCATTATATTGGCTGGAAGTTGCTGTACGATTCTCCAATCGTACGCTGATCCTAAAAATTAGGTATTGTTTGCGATTTCTGAAACAAAAATTTTAAGGGTTTATGGTTATGATTTAGGGTTTTCCAATCAAATTAATCGTTTTTATTAGATTTAAATTATTTGGCCATGTTATTAACTATAACTTACATAAACCTGCATGATTGGAATAATCATACCTGTGTGAAACTGACTTTTATATTTGAATTGAGCACTTAAACAAATACCCATTGAAATTATTGTGTCTGGTGACCAAATTCTTCAACTTTAATTGTTTAAATAAACTGAAGTGTGAAATCTTGAAATTAAAGACTACATTTTTTTGATCAATTACACTAATATACACTCAGATAACACAACCCATGACAATTTTGGCACTATTTTCTTACAATTGTGATCAGGGAGAAAAGGGTAGTGGGTGTGAAATCTTGAAATTAAAGTCTGGACTTTTCTTAAGAATTGCACTAAAACACACTAATTATTAGATATGTCTCTCCATGTGTGTTTGTAGTATTCGATCATTTTGCTCATTTAATCAAATTTACCATTTTTTCAGTGAAGATGAATTTACTATTTGTGAGTCCAGGTATTATTTACTGCAACCACTGCAATAGTGTTAATGGTAAACAAATTGACTCTCATTTGATATTTTGTGAATTATTCTTACGTGTAAATTACATAAATCGTCCATGTGGTTTGTATGATATTTGATAAGAAACTTTTATCATGATATTTAATAACGTAGGTTTCAGTTATTGGAGGCTCAACGGATACTATGCTGAAAGCTTTACAAGCAGGAGGCTCTACAGGTACCATGTTTGTTAATTCTATATTTGTAGTTTTTAGTGCTTATTTGTTTTGGATTTCAACATCTTAAAAATTAGTTGCTTCGGGTTTCTCAGGTGCAGGTCAACTACATGCACAAAGACAAGAAACGGTTTAGATATCTTCAGGTTCTCGAGAGTTTGAGTAAAAAATTGACAATACATCTATATCTGTACTACATTAACTAATTTATATCTCCATTTTTTACGGATACGTTGAGTACGCTACCATTATCTGTAGAGAGTTCGAAATGAGTGGGTAGGTTTGGTTTGGGTATTTGGTCAAATTGAGTTTGGGTCAAAATGGGCAGCTTGAAACATGTACGTGGCAGGTTCGGTCATAACGACCCGTTTACAAAAAATATATAAAATGAAAACATAAATTTTAAAATTTTAAAATAACAATTTACTTATTCTGAATCATAGGTGAAATTTTGCATTGATATGATTTTGACTTTAGTTGACTGAATTACCCAAATTGATGGTTTTTTTGCTTGCAGTGTTACGAGACAACTGAGCGCAGAATTAAAAGGGAGTTTGAGGCATATGGTCACATCAAATGGGTAAGCTGAATTACCCAAATTGATGTTTTTCAATTTGATTTGTTGATTTGGGATATAAATTGACCTAACAATCTTTTAAACCGAACAGTAACAAGTTGTAGGATATATAATTTTTATTGTGTTTTGGGATATAATTTTTTAAATTGATATATTTGATGTACTTATTTCAACTTCAGTAGCTGATTTTGGATATAAATTAGTTAATACTGGCTACGAATTACAAAAAAAGTTAATGCATTCATTTTTTAATTTTATTTCATGTTGTTTAGGGTGTGGACTCTCTGAAGTATGACAAGTTCTTCAATCTCAGATAATCAAGCCCATTGATAGGTTCAACTTTTTTAATTAATTACATTTAAAATAATTAGAACACTATGTTCCTTTCTATAATGTGTCTGCAAATCAGTTGACCGGATTTAAAGACGATGCTTCGTGGGGTGAATTGGAAGTTCAAAAGAGGTTTGGCCATTAGACATTTTCTTGAATCAACACAACTCTACATGCCAATCCATTGTAAGTGGTGAAGCCAAGTTTTACATCTTCATGGTTCTTTTCACCGAAAGTGCAACGCCTTTTGTTGACTGTTGCTGATATAAGTCTTCAAAGGAAAGAGCAGAACGTGTTGCACGGGTTGAAATAGTTCAAATAGATGATTTTGTTGGTCAAACTCATTAAAGTAAGTTTTGGTTACGGTCTTGAGTGTAGATGTTTGTTGTATTATAGTTGGCTCGGGAAAGTAATGGCACAAGCTTGATGAGGAAGTAATAAATACTTCACAAATAATATTTGTTCAAGTATATGAAGTTTTGTTTTAAATAGTCATATATGTTGTTGATTTATATGTTGTTGCCTCAAGAATGAAGAACAAGAAGGGGTTGGAGGTTATTTGTTGCGACCACGATGATAACTACACCAACTCAACAACAAATGTAGTATGCAAAAAAGTCTTATTTCGTTTTTAAATTTTTTAATGGATTATTCATGTATAAGAATATCTTTATTCATCATTTCAATAATAATTGTCATAACATTATGTATGTTATTCTCATTGTTATACACTCTATATCTTGAAGAATGCCCGTCCATTCGGGCGGGCTTTGAAGCTAGTAATTGTATATACATGTCTAATGAAAATATATGGAAAAAGAATGCATATAATGTGTGTGGGAAAAAAAAACTTATGTGAAAAAATTACATAACAGTTTTTAATTAATAAAAAAAATGTTAGTTATGTATAGGTTATGTAACTCTATCACATTTAATTAATTAAAAAATTGACCGTAAATTTATTTATATTTTGAGCAGGGGATAATATTTTGAAAATAAGATAAGTGGAAATAATAGCATATTAAAAAAGTTGTTTAAAATTTAAATATATCCGTAAATTTGTTTTGATTTTGAATAGAGGGTAATATTTTAAAAAAATTAGATAATTTCTTAAGTTGCCATGTGATTAAATGATACTATGTGGTCTTTTAAAAGTTTCTTTTCATTTACCTATGTAAGAGCATCCCCAATGGTTAACCTCTCAAAAGCTTATTATTTTTGCCACATCAACATTACACTAACAAAAAACCCTTTACTAAATAACACCTCCAATGGTTAACCTTTCTAAAAAGCTTTTCCTTTTACAAAATTTCTAATTTAGCTTAATTTATCTCAAATGTTTTATAAACACCCCTATATATAATTTGACAATTTTTTGAAATCTTACTTAATATAATATTTTTAAAAATATTTTCATACATAAATATTGTAATAATTAGCATTAGATATTATATAATTTATTTATTAACTAATAAAAATATAATAAAGAATTTATATATAACATATATAAGGTTTAAAATGAAATGTTATTATACATGGGGGACTAAAAAAGACAAACATTAAAAGATGGTTAAAAGCTTAGTAGAGAATAAGTCTTTGTAATAAGCTTTTCAAAAAGCTAGGTATCCCAATGGTAAAAAGTCTTTCAAAGACTTATTGTAATAATAATAAGCCTTAGAAAAAGCTACCATTGGAGATGCTCTAAAAGGTTTTTGTTTTGGAAGCCACGTCACTAAAATGCTCTAAGACTACCCACGTGGCTATATTCACTGCTTTCCACATCTACCAGCTTATCTCAGCCAATTGAAAACCTCTGCCATCAGCAAAAACACCACAATCTTTGAATAAAATGGATGAAGAATTACTTCTTTTTTTTTTTAATAAATAAATGAAGAATTACTTGAACTACAACCAGCTTCTGTTCTTCAATTCTGAAGTTTTCTACAAACCAAACATTATTTAAAAAGATCGCATTTCATCTGTGTTCTCCGGTTGTTGTGATGGAACCATGTGTATGGAATGCTATATATTCACCTAATTTTCAGTTTGTCATCCTTCCACCGACTTTTTTTTTTTATGTTCTCCAATTGGACTCAGGAAGGATCAATCCAAGTGGGATACTTAACCGTTTCATGTTTGGTATTGTAATTTGGTCGTAAGCTGCTGCGAGAAAAGCTGCACACCACATGTTTGATATTTTGTCTCAGTGAAAAAAGTTTTGAATAAAGCAACTGTTTTGCTGTGATTTTAACGAAATATGAATAAATACATTAGGTTCCCTGAATATGTTTGATGGAATAGCTACTCAGTTGTATAAAGAATTTGGGTGATAACCAATGTATAGCAAAATTAAAATGATTAAATATTCAATTTTTTGATGATAGCAGACTTGTGATGCAATTAAGGATCGTAATTGAAGCAGAAGATGGCACCCATGGATGAGGACAAGGCAGATGCCCTCGAGGCAATCAACAAAGAAGTTGTTGATTTGGTACAAATTCTTATTCGTATTGAATCTTTACAATCAGTTAACTGTAGCAACTGACAAGTTATAAGGCGTAATATTATGCTACATAATTGGGGTTTAGAAACCTTAATTTGTACATCGAGTATAAAATTAACCGATACGGATATTTTGGAACCAGCTAATATATATATACTTAGGCAAATATATATATACTTAATTTCTATATATTTGCTACGACTTTTAAGTAATTGATTGATTAGGTTTTAGCTGCAACTAGATTATTAATTTAGCTTATTATTGATTTTTCAGTCTGCTAATGCTTACCAGAAGCTTTAAATCGTTATACTAGAGTGGTGCTTAATATTTTTTACATAAAATATATATTGTTCCAGTAATAATCTAACCCTTTTAATAAAGTGATGCACAGAAAATACACTTCAGGCAACTTTTGACCCATTTGACCCTTATTCATTTCTTTTATTTTATGGTTTTACCCATTTGACTTGTTATTGATAGAACAAAACTCGAATTTGACCCATTATATAAGTAAATGGGTTAAATTGCTACTTTTACCTTACAGTTAATTGACTTTTATTGCTCGTTTTACTAAATGAAATTGCAGGAAGGAAAGACTTTACCAGAAAGACCTTTTGTTATTTCTGTTGATGGACTTTTCCCGTCACTTTTTCGTGAAGGTAAATAATATCTTTAGTATCTCCCATTGGCTAAAACACGAAACAAAGAAGTCAAAAGTTGACTTTTGTAGGTCAAACCATCAAGGTTTGAATGTTCGTTTTGGTTTATGGTTTCATTCAATTTTTTTTTGTTAATGTGATTATACAGTTCGGATTTGGACTGAACTTTTTTAATGGTGCATTTAATTCTTGTCAGGATCGATTAACTATAGAGAAGTTAATAAACACCTTTAGATCTAATTGAATATAGAAGTTGCAGCGGATCAACACTATATCAATGTAATTAAGAACGATGAACTGTAAATAATATGCGAAAGTATTAAGAACACAGTTTCACAAAAAGCTTCAATGTATATTATTGAGTTAACAATACACACGTACGTTTACAATTCGTAAGGAACTATTTATAATAGTCCTTGAAGCTAAACTATTTACCCTAGTTATTCTAGGACTTGATTTACATCTAATTATAAACGATATACATTTAATTACATTCTATAACTATCTCTGCGAAGATCTCGGACTTGATATGCTTCCAAATACGCTCATCAGTAGTAACTGCAATCACCAGTAGTAAAGTTGTAACGTCAGTAGTAAGTCTGGTGATCAGTAGTAAATCCAGATCTATCGTCAGTAGTAACTACAATGATCAGTAGTATCTTCCATAAGCCTTGATCAGTAGTAACTAAGTCATAGAAGCTTCACCAGTATCAACTTCATCAGTATTAATCAATTCTGCCCCATCAGTACTAAGTGATCAGTACTAACTGCAGCATCAGTATTAAGTTGATCAGTGAATATGGTCCAACAATCTCCCCCTAAACTTATTGATTATCTTTTAATCAATCAAGTTTCTATTTACTCCTTCTTCTCTTTTTCCTTTTCTTCCAACAGTTTCTTTCTTCGTTTATCACCTTCTAATGTCTGTGGGTTTTGTTTATTCCTTTGTGCAATAATATATTTGCTGATCTTTTTCACAAATTCATTCATTTTATTTTGCAGCATCACAGCATCATGAGGTTTTATAAAGTTCATGCACCATAGTTGATAAAGAGTTTTCTCAGAATGAGGATACTCTTTCTCATAAAGGAATAAGTCACATTTCTTACTTGTATATTCAAAGAAGTACATGTTGACAGTTGGTAGCACATTCCAGGCTTGAACATTTTCTGGATTTGTAAACTTCTCTGAATAATTTTCTGGATAGAAAGCAGCATCAATCATTTCAGTAAGATAGCCTGCAGCTGAATTCTTCCAGTTCTTCTTAGTCATTCTTGGTTTACCAATGATCAACATACTTATAATGTCACTTCTGGTTAGAGACATGACCAAAGGTTTCCAAGCTCTGAATCTTTGTATGACCTTATCTTCTCTGATAATCTCAATCATATCATCTATATATCTCCAGTTGATGATTGGATTATTTTGTAGGGGAGCAACAGGAAGATCATAAACTTGAACCATTTGTAATTTCTTCTTTGGTTGTTCAAGTTCAGAAGTAACTGTCTTCCTTTTCTTTGTAGTTTGAGATGATACACCAGATGATTCTCCAGTTATTGTTTTTCTTTCTTTCATTTCTTTGGAGTCTATTTGTTCAATTTTGGTGGTGTACTTCTCATTGCTATCTTGCTCTGCAAGATCCTTCTTCTTCTCTACACAGTACTTCTCAATTAAGTTGATCAACTTCATTCTTCCAAAGGCCTTTGTGTTGTGACCTCTTGATTTCAAGAATGTGATCATTTCTTTCTTTTTCTCTGCAAACTGTTCTGGCATATCAGCCTTCTGCTCTTTGCATTCTTGTACTTGTGCTTCCAGAAGTTCTAATGTCTCATATTCAAGCTGCCTGATTTTTTCTAATTCTTTTCTTTGTAGTTCTTTTCTTGTTTCAGCAACTTGTTTAGTTTTGAGTTTTTGTTTAAATTGTGGCAGTTTTGATATATCTGCTATATCTGCCAATTTGATTCTTGTGAATGGTTGTCTTAGTATTCTAGCCCTTTCTGCTAATCTTCTGTTTTCATTGGCTAGAGATACTTCAACCTTCTTTAAATATCTTGCTCTTTTAACTTTCCACCTATCCTGTTTGGCTGATTTGGCATAGTTGATTTTATTGACCATTTCATGACCTTGTGCTCTATTAGGTTGGTCTTCATCAGCAACTTTCTTTCCCTTTCCTATGTAGTTATCTTTCTTCATATTTGGTTCAGATTCAATAGCAAATTTTGGACCATAGTATTGTATTTGTGACATAGGAAGTATTTTAGGATGTGGAGGCATGGAGCATTCATCAACTTCTAACCAGTTGATATCATCATCAATATCTTTTACCACCATTTGTGTTGTTGTTGTTTTTCTTTTTGGAGATGGTGGAAGTATCACTGTAGGCTCTAGTAGTGGTGGCAGCTCAATAATGTCATCAGTAGTAACCAAGGTAGTTACTACTGGTCTGTCTTCAGAGATTACTACTGATAAGGCATCAGTAGTGTTTGCTGCTTTTTCTTCATTTACTACTGCTATAATATCAGTAGTAGGTGTTACTACTGGTATTTCTGTTTCAACTTGTTCTTCCATTGTAGCAGTAGTAACAGGTTCATCTTGAGTTACCATCATCTCTGGGCCTTCATCAACTTCTGTTTCTTTTAAATTTAAGAGGGAGGATGCTGCTGCTGCAATAGATTCATCAATCATTGATTGGATATTGTCCTTCTCCCCCTTAGTGAGCTCAACTGGTGGAGCCTCACTATCATCAATTTTCTTCCTCAACTTTCTGATGATTTTGGTTTGTTGATGAAGCCTTTGCTCATAGAACCTCATCCTCTTGTTGATGGTATTTACATGCCTTTTCATGGCAGCCATTGTTTTTCCTTGGTTTGTTAAATATTGGAGACAATCTTGTACAGTGGATTCAAGAGAATCCACTTTATCCGTCAATTGGTTGATTTTAATACTGCCCTCACTCCATCTAGCAAGATCATCGGGCTCACTAACAGGTACATTGGTTTTAAGGTTTTCCTTCCTTTCCATCAATTCCACAGATCTGCCCTCATCACTGCTTGGTGATTCATTGGGTCTTTTAGACATTCTCTTCTTCCTAGAAGAAGCAGATATGTCCCCCCTTTTGGTTTCTTGGCACCGGGGTCCTTTAAGTAATTCCTCAAAAGAGTCATCACTTAAAGTTGCCGAGGTTTGGGTCTTAGTGATGTTTTCACTATCCTGTGCACCCACCTTTGGGGCATCAGTAGTGAAAGCTCTCTCCTCATGTCCTCTCTCCTCCTTGGAGGACAACTCTTTGAGCCTGGGGTGTGACTCGATTTGTCCCCTGGTGTCCTTTAAAGATTTCTTTCTTTTGTAAAGTGTGGAAATATTTTTGGTTTTATCTGGTAGGTCTTCCACAGAGTGAAGAGTAGCACTCTGCAGATTTAATTCAAGTTCCTGGGACACATTCAGGACTTCTAAGTGAGTTGGTGATTGAGTGGCTATATGAGGTGGTGTTTGGGCTGTATTTGGGGGTGATGGAGTGGGTTGAGGTTCAATTGGGGTTGTATCTTTGATTGAACCCTCTCCAATTGATGTGTGATCGTGGATCATATTAGGAAACAGAGGGGTTTCCTTGCCCGAAAATTTAAATTGTTTTCTCATATTTGAGAAAACTTTCTTGTTCAACTCATGAATAATAAAAATGTTTTTTGGAGTTGACAAGTTTTGTAATTCACAGTTTATGATATGTTGTAGAAATCTGGGATACATTAAAAATTTAGAAGAACTAAGATTTCCCAACATACCTTCAAAAATCATATTAGAAAAATTGAAGACTTGGTCTGTGCATAGACAGACAACAGCAGATGCTATTGCCTTGTTAAACTCATTCCAAGTACTTCTTTTAGGAGAAATACAATGCTGAATAGTATGTATTAAAAATTTCCATTGTGGGGAGAGAAGACCCTTTTGAAAGGTTACTATATTCAGTCTTCCCTCATATCCCATTTTATTCAAAATTTCAGCAATGTATTCCTTAGGAAGAGTAAACATACCTGAATCATCGTGTAATTGTAGATGGTGTCGAATTGATTGTTCTGTGACTGTTATGTGCTTTCCATCTACTTTAGATTTTATCATTGAGGTGGTTGTTCCTTCTGTTCGTTCAGCATTGGTCCAGAAATCCACCAAATGCTGTTGATATGATTTTGGTTTTACAGTTAAAGCGAACTGTATATATGAATTTCGCAAAAATTTGACGATTGGACGAAAATCCTTTGTCCCGTCGGGATTCTTTAAAAAGGCAACCATATTGTGAAATTCTGAATATTTGAGATCGGTTTGCACATCGAGAGCTTGTAAAGTTGCCATTGTTGTTGAGTTTTTGCAAGAATTTTGTTTCTGATGAAGGGTTCTTGATCGTAAACTAGGGTTTTATCGAGAGAATTTGGTGAATCGAAGTGAATATAATGTTAAACTAATCGACTACCGCCTTTTATATCTTTCGATTTATCCTGCAAAAAGACTAAATTGCCCTTCGAATCATATCATAACGGTTATTTTCATGGGGTTAGTTTGGTAATTGTGATTCTGAAAGACCAGTAGTAAATAAGATATCAGTAGTAAAACGTCAGTAGTATCTACTAACATCAGTAGTGACTAAGGATTTTGACATCAGTAGCAACTATAGACATCAGTAGTAACCACTAACACACAAGACCAGTAGTATATGTGAATACCAGTAGTACTGACATACCAGTAGTATTTATGTAAACCTAATACACATCAGTAGTAATGAGCTACCAGTAGTATTTTGTGCACATACCTACACACCAGTAGTACAGAAATACCAGTAGTAAAACACTTAAGTAAATAAATAATAATTTACAACAAAAACTTTACACATGATTTTAAATGAGGTTTTAATTTATCAAAATCATTCCAATACTGCTAACCAAGAAGTTGAATCTTCCTACATCAAAGGCTTTTGTAAAAAGATCTGCTAATTGATCATCAGTATGAATTTTAACTACTTTGATTAATTTCTTTTCATTGCAATCTCTTATAAAATGAAATCTTATTTCAATGTGTTTGGTTTTTGAGTGTTTTACTGGATTATTCACAATACTAATAGCACTTTGATTATCAATAAAAATAGGAGTTTTAAGGATAGAGATACCAAAGTCTAGAAGCTGGTTTTGAATCCATAGTACTTGAGCACAGCAAACAGATGCAGCTACATATTCTGCTTCAGCAGTAGATGTTGATACATTTGTTTGCTTCTTACATTGCCATGACACCAGTCTTGATCCAAAGAATTGACATCCACCAGTAGTGGACTTTCTATCTTGACATTCACCTCCATAGTCACTATCTGTATAGGCTATTAGCTCAAAGGGTGAGTCATGTGGATACCATAGACTAGTGATGGTTTGCCTTTCAAGTATCTGCATATTCTTTTGACAGCTTGCAAGTGTAGTTCTTTAGGTCTTGCTTGATATCTTGCACACACACAAACACTATACATAATGTCAGGTCTTGATGCAGTTAAGTACATCAAAGAGCCTATCATTGATCTATATAAGTGTTCATCTACATCCTCCCCCTCAACATCAGGATGTAGGTGTTTGTGTGTTTCCATTGGTGTACTGGCACTTTTACTGTCTTTCAAATCAAACTTTTCCAAGATGTCTTTGACATATTTTGATTGATTTATCAAAATACCATCAGTTCTTTGATTGACTTGGAGTCCAAGGAAGAAGTTCATTGGACCCATGGAGCTCATCTTGAATTTAATTTGCATCAGTTCTTCAAATTCTTTGCATAATAAATCATTGGTTGAGCCAAAGATGATATCATCTACATAAATTTGTACCAGTAGTATATCATCTTTGACTTTCTTTGTAAACAAAGTTTTGTCAATGGCTCCTCTTTTAAAGTTGTTCTTCAATAGGTATGATGATAATGTGTCATACCATGCTCTTGGTGCCTGATGTAGGCCATACAGAGCTTTATCCAATTTGAACACATAATCACCATGTTTTGGATCTTCAAATCCTGGAGGTTGGCACACATAGACCTCTTCTTCAATTTTCCCATACAGGAATGCACTCTTCACATCCATTTGATAAACTTTGAATTTTTTGAATGAAGCATATGCTAGAAATATTCTTATGGCTTCAATTCTAGCAACAGGAGCATATAATTCATCATAGTCTATTCCTTCTTCTTGAGTGTATCCTTGGGCTACAAGTCTGGCTTTGTTCTTGATCACTATACCTCTTTCATCTTTCTTGTTTCTAAAGATCCATCTTGTTCCAATGGCTCTTTTTCCTTTGGGTAGAGGTACAAGTGTCCAAACAGCTTGTAACTTAAATTGAAGGAGTTCTTCTTGCATTGCCTCAATCCAGTTTGAGTCCTTCATTGCTTGTTGGATCTTCTTTGGTTCATCCTGAGACAGAAAGCATTCAAACATACATTCATTAGCAATTAAACTTATATTACACATATTTGCAGTTAAGCTTTTGTTTAATTTGCTTCTTGTTTGTAGTGGTGAGTTAACATCACTTAGAACAAGGTCTAATGGATGATTCTTTTGAGTCCTTGTAGTTGTAGCTTTATCAACCACTAGTTGATTTTCAAGATTTGACTCATTTGTCTCAGGTAGTTGTTCTTCTAGAGATCCTTCATTGTCATTGATATTTGGTTCATCATCATTTTGGTCAGAGTTACTACTGCTATCATCTTCATTGAGATCAGTAGTATTGATGTTGTTACTGGTATCAGTAGTATCTTGAGAATCTAGGTTATTATTGGGACCAGTAGTATTTTGAGTACTATTACTGGTACCAGTAGTATTTGAATTACTACTGTCCTCATTCTCAGAGTTACTACTGGTTCCAGAATTTGAGTTATTACTGACATCAGTATTAACTACTGGAGCAGCATTAACTACAATGTATCTCATTTCTTCTTGACCAGTATTAACTGATTATTTTCCTTCCTTGTGATTGTGACAATTTGAATTACCTACATTGAAATTCATATTAGAATTAAAGGATTTGGTGAGATTGTCTATGTCAAATAGCCAATCTGGACCATTTCCTTGTTCATTAGGTACATTTTCATTAAAGGATACATTGATGCTTTCTTCAATTATCCTTAGTCTTTTGTTGAATACTCTATATGATTTGCTTTGAGTAGAATATCCCACAAAGATTCCATCATCAGCTTTGCAGTCAAACTTACCAATTTGTTCTCTTGTAATCAAAATAGTACAAGGACAACCAAATGATTTTAAGAAACTTATAGAAGGTTTTCTTTTATTGAACAGTTCATATGGTGTTTTAAAATGTGGCTTCACTATTAATACTCTGTTCTGAACATAACAAGCAGTATTAACAGCTTCTGCCCAAAAAGTAATTGGTAATTTTGAGTCTGCAAGCATTGATCTTGCTGCTTCAATGATGGTTCTATTTCTTCTTTCAGCTACACCATTTTGTTGTGGAGTTCTAGGTGAGCTGTATTGCCTGTCAATACCTTTAAGATCACAAAAGTTAATTAAGTTAGCATTTTTAAATTCTGTGCCATTATCACATCTTATGGCTTTCACTTTTTGATCAGATGTGTTTTCCAGTTTGACAATTAAGTTCTTTATGAGTTCACTTGTTTCATCCTTTGTCCTGAGAAAGAAAATCCATGTATATCTGGAAAAGTCATCAGTAATAACAAGACAATATTGTTTCTTTCCAATACTCATTACATTTGTAGGTCCAAAAAGGTCCATATGTAAGAGCTGTAAAGGAACAGAAATAGAGTTCACAGTTTTGGACTTATGAGAAGTCTTGTGTTGTTTACCTTTTAGGCATGCAACACAATGATGATCACACATGAATTGTTTTTGAGGTAGTCCAATGACCAGATTTCTTTTTACTAAATTATTCATGTTTTTAAAATTTGTGTGACACATCCTTCTGTGCCATAGTTCTGATTCAGTGGTGTTTGCCTTGGATATAAAACAGTTGACCTCATTTGTAGAAATGAGTTCTCCCCCTATATCTAGGCAATACACATTGTTTCTCCTTGGAGTTCTTAAAACAACATATTTTTCATCTAAAATAAAATCAGGAGAAAGAATGATGCACTCAATGTCTGTGAAAAGAATTTTGTTCTTTTTATCACAAACTTGAGACACACTGACAAGATTGTATTTTAGTTCAGCTACATAAAATACATCATCAAAGGTAATTTTTCCATTAGTAACAGTACCTTTACCTGTAATCTTACCTCCTTGGGGATTCTCACCAAATGCCACATATCCTCCATCAAATGACTTGAAATCTTTAAGAATTTGCAGATTTCCAGTCATGTGCCTTGAGCATCCACTATCAATATGCCATGTTCTTCCTTCTTCTGGGATCTGAATGCTCTGCACAATTGAGTAAAGGATTAGTTAAGTTTGGGAACCCAAGCTTTATATGTCTTGGGTTCATCCTTTGAGAAATGAGCTTTTGGGGATTTAATTTTAAAGACTTTTGGTACCCATACTTGTTTAGTACTGGTGTGTTGTTTTACTACTGCCCTTTTGGAGTTATTACTGGTGTGAGAATTTCCTACTGACCTTGGTTTATACCCATGATTTTTAGCTTTTGAATACTTTACTACTGATGGACCAGTAGTATTTGGGTACTTACCATGTTTAGAATGACCAGTAGTGTTTTTAGGGTTAACACCAGTAGTATTTTTGAAAGTAGTTTTGGGAGCAGTAGTGTTTTTGAAATTAGGGTTTTTAACAGTAGTATTCTTGTACTGGTACCATACAGCATTATAATGAGGGTTAACACCAGTAGTAAAGTTGTTAAAGTTTCTACTGGTGTTGGAAAATTTAAAATATTGTTTATTTTGGGTGGATTTTCCATTGTTCTTGAAGTAATTGCTGTTCTTTGGGCTTCCAACTCTTCTGTTTTGCACAAATCTTGGTGCACTTCTTCCAAATCTTGGAGTTTCAGCAATTGGAGTTTTTATTTTATTTACTACTGAAGGATCAGTAGTATTTATTAACTTTTGATTTTTAGCATTTTCTTTAAAAACTTTAAATTCTTTTAACTCCTTGCAGTTTATTGGATTGAAGTGACAATCCTTTGCTAAATGATTCACTTTGTTGCAAATAACACATTTTAATTTATATTCTTGAGCCTTTATTATTTTTCTTTGTTCTAAGAGTTGGTTCCTATTTCTTTGGTTTCCCCTTTTTAGAATTTTGGGTATATTTTCTGCATCATATTTAGGAGAATCATTTGGACTTTGAGCTGTGTGAAAACTTGTATCAATTGATTTTGGTGATTCAGTTTGAGAGATTGTAAATTCAATTGATTGATCATCATCAGAAGAATCATTTGTTTCAGATGTTTCATTATGTGATTCAGTTTGATCTTCAGTTTTTAATTCATTAATAATTCTTTTTGAACTGTTTTTAAGTGGTGGAATGAATTTATGTGGAGGTGGTACAGCATGATATCCCACCCCATGAACAACATTTTCTGTAGTTTGATTATTAGTTAATTCATCTAGAATTTTAGTACTTCTTTCAAACTTTTTAATTGTTAATTTATTTTGTTCAATTTCAAGCTGACATTCTTCTAGTTTACTTGTTAGTTCTTTATTTTTTGTTTCATAAAACTCTTTCTCATCCACAGCCTGAAGCAATTCTTCCTTGATCCGTTGATCAATCATCATGTACACCTTTATTTGATGTTCTTGATCAGCACTATATCAAAGGTGTTTATTAATCTTGTACACCTTTATTAGATCTAAAGGTGTTTATTAACTTCTCTATAGTTCTTAAAATTAGGAATATTTGTATTAATATTCATTAAAGATTTGATATGTCAAAACTTGGAAACTACAAGGATCTAAATCAATGATATGAAATTTGATATTTGAATGAAGATTTAGAAGATAATCATTATTGTAAAAGATATAGTATATCTTTATTAGTTTAAAAGATTTAGTATTATCTTTTCCTTGTAAGTCTTAGGTTTTCTAGTATATAAAGAAACCTAATGACATAGAATTAGATGTTCTCAGAACCCACGTTTTAACGTGTTTGTGTGTAAAACCTAAGCCTCAAGGTCGTATGATCCTGTTAACCAAAACCGTTCTACATATTTATGTGTAAAATTGGGGCTTTAAGTAATCATTGTTGTACATAGAAGATGATGATGAAACCTTGTTTAGCAATACAAATATGTTTATATAATTCCGCAACTTTGTTATTTGTATATGCTTATTCCAGATAAGAACTAACTATTCTTGAGCCTAAAGATCTACGTTTATGAAGAGTTGTTCAGATCTTCACAATTGGTATCAGAGCGCGGTGGCTCAGATCTGGAAGGAAACAAGGATCAAGCGAACCCAAACGAAGAATTATTGCCAGCATAATATGGATGGTTCGACCAAAAAGAAAATAAAAAGAAAGTATCGGAAAAGGACGTCACGTCTGCTATTTGCAAATTTTTTTTTCATGCGGAAATTCCCGCACAAGCAGCAAACTCACCTTACTTTCATAAGATGCTGGAGACAGTTGGCGAATACGAGGGACAGCTGGCAGCTCCCTCTTGGTCTCTTGGAACGGGTGCCTTGAGGAGCAAGTAACAAGTATTAAAACTCATTTATCTAAATATAAAGCTTCGTGGGATGTCACTGGCTGTTCTAGCTACTGCCCGAATTATCACATCTTATGAGCAAACAACCAAACACTACTGATATTAATTTCATATGATTTACTACTGATCATATTAACATCGTTTACTACTGATCAGTATCTTTTCAACGATTACTACTGGTCAGTATCTTTGCAAGTTTTACTACTGCTCAAGGATTTTAGTGTTACTACTGATCAGTAGGAATTCAATTTTTACTACTGATCCAATGCTCAAGATTACTACTGGTCTCGGTTATTACTGCTCGAACAACTATACTACTGATCAGTAGTATATCAGGTTACTACTGATCCTATTAGCTGTTTACTACTGATCCATATTTAATTACTACTGACCAGTAGTAAAACAAAATTACTACTGATTCTGTGTTTCGATTACTACTGCTGCGTTGACTGATCAATTATTAAACAGTATTGACCGAAAAAAAAAAAAATTTGAAGAAATATTTTTATTTATTTTTTCTGATACATCATACTTTGGAAAGCATGTCACACACCATGTTCATTTCATACCACGGTTTATTGATCGTATCTGATAATAATGTGAAACGAATCACATTATTCACACAGGTTGAAGGCATGATAAAGATAAAGGAAAGTTTTATTTGTTACATATTTGATCTTTATCAATTGATTACAGAAGATGATTGATTATATTTTATTTGAAGAAGAAGTGGAAAGTCTTACTACATAAGATGTTATGTATTGTTGTAACTGCAATTCAACCGAATCTTAACGAAAAGATCTGTTGAAGACCAAGATGTCCCTCATACAAGATTATGATGTTGCTAATTACTATATTTAGACGGAATGTGATGCTTAGTTTGAGTTTCTACTTCAACTTCAAATAGAAGATAGTTAGTTTTCAATGTAATTAATATAGCCTTGAAGAACACAAGAATGATAGCACACTTTTAGGGGAAGAAAAAGTGTTGATCATTCAAGGGGAAGTTCAAGTTTCTCGGATTGATTTGATTATGTCAAAAAGGGGAAGAGACTTGAAGATTCCTAGCTAATTCTACAAGTTTTGTCAAATCAAATAGGGGAAGATTGTTAGGAATATTTGTATTAATATTCATTAAAGATTTGATATGTCAAAACTTGGAAACTACAAGGATCTAAATCAATGATATGGAATTTGATATTTGAATGAAGATTTAGAAGATAATCATTATTGTAAAAGATATAGTATATCTTTATTAGTTTAAAAGATTTAGTATTATCTTTTCCTTGTAAGTCTTAGGTTTTCTAGTATATAAAGAAACCTAATGACATAGAATTAGATGTTCTCAGAACCCACGTTTTAACGTGTTTGTGTGTAAAACCTAAGCCTCAAGGTCGTATGATCATGTTAACCAAAACCGTTCTACATATTTATGTGTAGAATTGGGGCTTTAAGTAATCATTGTACATAGAAGATGATGATGAAACCTTGTTTAGCAATACAAATATGTTTATATAATTCCGCAACTTTGTTATTTGTATATGCTTATTCCAGATAAGAACTAACTATTCTTGAGCCTAAAGATCTACGTTTATGAAGAGTTGTTCAGATCTTCACAATTCTAATACTTACACATGAGAGGGAGATTAGAGTTAAAAGAGATGAGAACACAAAATAAACAGACAAGTAACCTTTGCAAAGAGAAGAAATGGTCTTCTCAAGAAAGTTTATGAACTTTCTGTTCTTTGAAGTTGGTCACTTTTTTTCTCGACAAGAGGCAGGCTTTATGAATCTCGAGTACTTGTAGGTATAAACTATAAATCCTAATCCTAATTATTGCATAAAGTTTCAATCTTTTTATATGATTTCAGTTTCTTTATAAAAGATCATGGTTTCTTTGAACAAAATAAACATACCCTTTTGATTTAAACATAAAAATAACGGTACAAGGATATAATGTTTATCATAAAAATCGACTCATTAAGGTTTGGATGGGTTATGTTTTATCCAACCCAATTAGACCCATTTTGACCATAACATTCCTTGTTTTGCAGCCATTCCTTGTCTTTCTTGAGATATTTGAGGCTTAATGTGAGTACATGTTATCAGATAATTATAATGATGTTTCTTAGTTGTAAAACCACAAACAGGGTTTCAAAGGAAGTCTTTATTCAAATGCTGGTATTTTTTATATGGGCAATTCTGACCCATTTACTTATAAACGGGTTAATGGGTCTAATAAAAAAGTTACTTAATTGGTCAAAACTCAAAAGTCACCTAAAATGTATTTTTGATGCATAAATAGTTTAAAGTTAAAACCTCCTAGACCAGCTCATTAAAAAATTGGATTATTATTCTAGTAATAAAATTGTAACCATGTTTAAGGAACTAGATTTAATAATGAATTTAAATATTAAGGTAATGTACTTATTTTGAACTTTTTCGGAGTTCCTACACCGGTTTTGCGGTACACGTCTGCTTATAGGAACTTACACCAGCTATATATATATATATATCCTGACTGATGTTTTGACCATTTTCTTGTATGCATGAGCATGTATAATATGTTTGTTAACAAGTCAACTGTACACATTTGAAAAGTTGTCATTTGAGATAATCATTGGGGTTGCAAAAGTTCTACAATGTAAAAAACCCAACACACATGTTCTTAATATAACATGAACAACTAAAAAGTCTTATAATTAAAATAATGTTTGAACTTAAAATCATATTAATTAAATAAAATTATGATTTGATGCATTTTCAGGCATCTCCTCGTGCAGTATTTAGCACATTGCGGTTACATCCTTGAAGCAAGAGTACTTTCTTTGGAGATTATTCAACAAAAATTCGCGTGCTTGCTTCTTTTTGTCGGTTAATATTAAAAATTAGAGGTGACAGTTTGACTTATTAAAAATGTTGTGACTTTGTGTTATTTTTCTATCATAACGTCGCTAAATTTTAGATGAACATCGTTCCTACACTTAGCTTTTGTTCACGGCCATTCAACATCACTAGATAATAAATAGATGAATGCTATTACAAGGGAATTGAATATATTTAAAGAAAAAGCCACTAGCTTGGTAAAATCTATTAGTTTCAATTGATATATCCGACAATAGTCTTTATTTTATTATATAATTACAAGGGAATGATATTTAAAGACAATGCCATGTGTCACAATGTATGAGTTCTTAAATATCTCCCATACTTGTTCAAAATTGATTTTCATGGTTTGAATCATTTCATGAATTCAAACACACACGTAGTTGCTTAAACTCTTGTGTACCCTCATCCAAAACTTACAAACTCGATGTACTCCCAAATCTCTTCAATATGTTTATTAACAACCCCTGATATGTTTTGTCAAGAGACTATTGAAAACCGTTGAAGATATCCAAGAAAAGTTGCATAGTCTCAATAGATCCATTTCATCTAGAAGAAACGTTTCATTCTTATCAGCTTTCATATCCTTAAGTTCAACATAAAACATATTTATCTTTTCCATCAACCTTTCACAAGCATGGCTTTTTGTTGTATTCTCCATATTCCTGGGAGATGAACAGCTTACGCAACGTAACTTGTGATTCGGTAATAATATTCAGTAAAGTATGGTATGCTTCATCAACATTATTAAATTTTACTTTTGATTGTTTTACAAATTTGAGTGTCCCTTTTAATTGATCGTCCACCTTCTCACATATTACCGATAAGGGTTGAAAAAGTAGGGATAAAATACCATCACTTAATATTGTGGCAACCAGATTAAATCCGAAACATTTCTTGACCATTTTGGGAAAACGACCCAAAAATGTTTCTTCCGAAATCTCATCTACCTTTAGATTCCGAACAAAAACATATCCGAATGGGGGGTCCGTTTTCTTGCGTGTAAGTATAGTAAGATTATCTCTCGTGGCATTCTCTAATTTTGTGACAACTTTGACAATCCTTTTGCTAGGCACACCCAAGCCTTTAAGAAATTGTGCGGATTGACATATATTTAACTCTTTTGCAGCGGATATTACATTCAAGTACATACATTTGTCATCTCCATGTTGTGAATTACTCCATCCGTCTCTAAATAAAGTTCCCATTTGTGTTGGGCACAACATTTTAGGAGATAGTTAGTGGTGGGGTATTTGATATTACTTTTGAATAAAATATAAGGTTTGATTGGAGAGAGAAAGCGTTTTTAGAGATAGTTAGTGGTGAAAGTATTGGTAATAATATTATTATATTAAGTGGGTCCCTTAAGTTTTAGAAATGAGAACTTTATTTAGGGACAAAACTTGAAGGTGAAATGGGAACTTTATTTAGGGACAGGGAGTATATCCTAATCATGAAAACGATCACATGTCAAACATAATTTTAAAAGGCAATTTCAAACATGGAGTTAGAGGAAGGAAGATAAACTTAAATTGTTTTTATCCAATATCACTAAATAAGATACCACGACATGTGGAAAATTTATGGTAAGCATAAATAAAAATAGAAAAAAAATGCATAACTTGAATAATTACCTTCCCTGAATCATATATATTTTAAAGGGTTATTAATACTAATAGTACCAACATTTTTTAAAATATGTTTTGAAGTGACTTTTGTCAACAAGATTCGATTAATATATATATTTTCTTTACTTTCATTTATATTTAGAAACTGCTTACAATTCAGTTTTTATAAACAAAAAATACTACAAGTTTTAAGAAATATAATAATTAAAAGAGAGTTGTGGTTGTTTTTTATTAAATAAATGTGACTAAAATATAAAATTAATAGAGTTATTCATCTTTTTTACTTTCTTAAAGAGAGTTGGTGGTGGGTTATAGCACGTATTTTATGCAAGATATGTTATTTTATTATATACTCCCTCCGTCCCTAAATAAAGTTCCCATTTGTGTTGGGCACATCATTTTAGGAGATAGTTAATGGTGGGGTATTTGGTATTACTTTTGATTAAAATATAAGGTTTGATTGGAGAGAGAAAGTATTTTAAGAGATAGTTAGTGGTGAAAGTATTGGTAATAATATTATTATATTATGTGGGTCCCTTAAGTTTGAGAAATGAGAACTTTATTTAGGGACAAAACTTGAAGGTGAAATGAGAACTTTATTTAGGGACGGATGGAGTATATCTCATCAAACGGGAGAAATAGAAAATTTTTATGAGAAAAAAAAATAAAAAAATGAAAAGTTCATTTAGATACGGATGGAGTATAAATTTGACAAGATAATTACATTGTAGTATATTATAATATAGAATGAACTATTTTATTTTATTTTTATGAACGTTATAAAACTTTCATAGTTTGATGAATTATATATGAAAAAAATACTTTTAAATGACATAAAGGGAAGTGTGTATTCAAAGTTCAGACTAAAAAAGTGTTGTATTCAAGCCGTAAAAAGGAAAAGTTAAAAATAAGAGGAAAACATGCCATTGTCAAGAATCAAGATGGTGGTTCCAGGGAACTTGTTAAAGAACGCAATAACAACTAATTAAAGAACGCATGCAATAACAACTAATTAAAGAACGCATGCAATAACAACTAATTAAAGAACGCAATAACAACTAATTAAAGAACGCAATAACAACTAACTAAAGAACGCAATAACAACTAACTAAAGAACGCAATAACTAATTACAGAGCATGGCGGGTATATATGCCACATATACACAGTTGTAACTATTTGTAACTACCTATCCCTAACTGTCTAACCATCTAAGTATGAAACTAACTTAATTGCCACATGGCAGTCCGTGATAGGTTCTGACTAACTATCAAACTAACAGAATTAGTACATCGTTATTGCTTTCCAGCCGGTAAGGATTTGCAGGGGTTTATTGACAAAACGTTAAAGAAGGATAGGGTAATTAAAAATTAATGACACTTTATTTCCATTTCATATACTTTTAATTTTTCTAAATAAGTCATATTACTGTGTTATACATTTTTGTTGTTTAAATAATTTTAACGAAACGTTGTTTCGCTTTTTAAAGAGGCGTTACCATTTTATTTCCATTTCATATATTTTTAATTTTTCTAAAAGAGTCCTTACCGTGTTATCCATTTTTGTGGTTTCAAATTTTTTAACGAAAAGTTGTTTCTCTTTTTAAAGAGGAGTTACCATTTAATTAACGGAATTTATTTTTGTACTATAACTTTTACTTCTTATACCATATTGTACAAATTTTACAGGTTACTATACAACCATGTCAGGCAACAATTATGGTTGATGACTTAAAAGATGTGGTATGAAAATCATCCATTTTTAATTAATAATCGGAGTTACTTAAACAACTATAGTTAGGATATTTAATTACTAAAATAATAATTTAAAATTAAGATAAATTTTTAGAAGCAAAGAGTACCATTAATTGACACATATTACATAAACCTAACATGTATCTTTCGAGATTTGAACTCGCAACTATAGTTATTTAAAATATTTGAAAAACGGATATCCGAAAGCTATTCGATATCTGAAATCCGGATATCCAGACATTTCGATATCCGATCCGAATACCAGTTGAGTTATTAGAAATTACTATCCAAAACTCCAGATATCCGCTTTTGAACAACAATACCCACAACTTTCTTCATTGAAGGGTCACTCACATGATAAAAAGCATTTGGTAAAATTATGATAAATTATAACCTAACTTGGAATAAATATCAAATTTTTAAAAACAATTTTAATGTAAATATTATTTTTGCTTGCTATTAATGTGGAAATCCCAACCACTTTCTAAACTAGTGCCGAAAATGCAACAATCCCATTTGCTTCAACTATGGTGAAACCGGGCACTGTAGGAGCTATTGTCCTAAGTTGAGGAACAACAATCACAACAACAAAAATTGTAACAAGAACACCAACAACAACGACCATTGCAACACCAACACGAACGACAATGATAATCGTCAACCCGCTCGTGGAAGGGCATTCGTGATTGGAGCTTGAAGCACATCAAGATTTTGATACAAAAACTTGTACGTTTCTCTGATATAAGCAAGACTTTTAAGACTATTAAGTTTATGAAACCCCGAAAATACCTACGAAGACGTTACCAAACATGCCTAGCCCATGTCGTCGATAGGAAACTAGTGAAACGAAAGTACCCACACCACTTTCCTAACCTAGTAGTATGTCGTCTTAAATTTCGAGATGAAATTTTATTTAATTAGGGGAGAATGTGACAACCCTTACAATCGTGTGTTTGACCTAATATTTATTGTAACCTAATTTATTGTACAATTTCCGCCTCGTTAATAAAAGTATATGTTTTGCATTTAAGTCTAGCAAAAACCTGCACATCTTGTGTTTTTAGTGCACATAAGTATTTATGCATATATATGTTTATCTGTGTTTTGTTTAGTTAGAACTGTAGTTTAGCGAGTTGGTGACTTAACATAAATTTAAATCGGTACCAAATATATAAATTTTATAGTTTATAATGAAATACGAGCTTAACTAAAGTAACTTGTACGAAAAATAATGTAGGAAACATATTACGCGATCAAATTTACAATTAACAACACTGAAATACTCGGTATAATACGAGAATATTAAAAGTGACCAAATATATACCCGAAAATAATATATTTCCATCAGGAAATAATCAATATAAAAAATTGAGTAAACCCCTAGTTAAAACATTTTATGGTCGGCTGTACCCGTGCCCGTAAATACCATATACCAAAAAATATTTATCATTTAAAACTTACTCTTATGTACCCTACTGCATCATACCTCCCTCTTCTCCCCCATTCGCACCCATCCCAAGTTTTTGATATTTTATTCCAAAATAATTGACCAATCCTAAGAGCAACTGCACCCATACAATCTTTAAAACTCCATGTATCCCTATAAATGGTGGGACTAAACTCTTTAAACAAAATATGAACTCCAACCATATATTCTATTCTTTCTTTCAAAACTAATGAGACACATTCCGCTAACAATCATACTCATAAAGTATGTGGGGTCATAGAGGGGGAAAACCTCTCACTTTAGATTTGAAAGGATTTTCAACTCCCTACAAATTTCAAGGAGTAATAAAGGAGAGTTAGAAGGGAGATTCCCTTCAAAATAGAGGAATAGATGTCCATTGAATAGGTGTGTGTGTTTTGACTTTTCCCGACGCCTTCGGTGATTAGCGTCGGCCCAGTTCTATTTTAACTCCAAATCATTGCTCCATTTCTGGCCCAGAATTAATTAGAAGGCCCATCGATTCTATTTTGGCAAATGAGAAACCCAATAAGCCGCTACTGCACGGGCCAACAATTTTGAGCCATCTCTAGTCTAGTATTCTTTTCTTTTTTGGAACTGGCCTTGACCGGCCCAGCAACTTATTTTGGAGCCGAATACACAACCTATTTCAATTTTGTTTTTATCTAAAAAATCAATTTTATTATTATTATTATTATTATTATTATTATTATTATTATTATTTATTGAATATTCATTTATATTATAAAACATTTACAAATAAATATTTTCAAAATTTATTTATTGAATTATTTATTCTTTTTCATTAATTATTTATTTCAATAATATTTATAGTATACCTATATTTTTTTAAACGTCAAATTGTAATATACTCTTAAAAACCACATATATCCATTATGAGACTTGACCTCCCGACCGCTAAGATGAGGGTAAACACCTTACCATTAAGCCAATGACCCTTTAATACTTATTTATTAGGTTATATCCGTGAAAATTCACGAGTGTCGTAATTTTATTGAGCAATATTATTTATTAACCAAATTCTTGTGAATTTTATGGAAGTAGGATTTAGAATTATTATAAATATGGTGGTCATTATTCGCTTATACTATCCTAAATTAATTTGAAAATATTATCCTTTAAAACTAAAAAAAAAGATTGTAGTTATCATGTTATAATTTTCTAAATTATTTTAAATATATTATCCTATTTATTTTAATATTATTCTTTGAAACTTTAAGAAAGGATGGTCATTATCCTATTATCCTATTATAATATTACAAATTATATATTAATTTGAAAATATTATCCTGATTTAAAAAAAAAAACCAAAATTTAATAAATAATGAGGTGTCTCTTAGGCTGACATGTAGAGATGAGAGCTTTAGAAGATTCCAAGTGGTCTTCTAAAAGCTTCTTTTATTATAATAGATAGATATATCTAAAAAAATTTACATCTACATCTACACACCTACATCTATATCTATATCTATATCTATATATATATAAAAATTGAGTTCCAACATTGATAAATAGTTGATAAATATTGTACTGCCAAAAAGAGAGAATTAGCAGAATCTGCAGCAAATGAAGAACAAGAAAAGGTCTTAGTAGAAATTGATCCCACAATCATATTCTCCAGAACACTAATCTCTGGTGAACCATCTTCCAAAAAGAGAAAAACTCTTCAAGAAGAACAAGAGGCTAGGAAGAAGTCAAAAACATCAGAACAAATTATTCCAGTAATTGATCTTCATATTGCTCCTCTACAGGATAATTCAATTGTAAACTGGAGAATGGTTGATAATGCCATCGAAATAATAAGAGAAGACAAAACCACTCAAAAGTTTAGTGCCTGGAAACCTTTGATAATGTCCTGTACCAGAAGTGATGCCATTAAACTTCTAATGATTGGCAAACCAAGAATATCAAAGAAGTCATGGAAGAACTCAGGAGCCGGATTTCTCACTAGAATGATTGATGCTGCTTTCTATCCGGAAAATTACCCTAAGAACTTCACCAGCACAGAAAATGTTTATGCTTGGAATGTGTTACCTACAGTACACATGTATTTCTTTGAAAGAAAAAGTAAGAGATGTGAGTTATTCTTATATGAAAAAGAATATCCACACTCTGAAGAAACAATGTACAAAGTGATTTTGGAATGATGTTACCCCCATGTGCTCCTCTACAGTGATGTTACTTTTAATGATGTTTAAAAGTAAAAAGTAAAGGTAAATGTGTCATTTCACTTTGTTAAAGTAGATAGTTAGTGGGTGTGAATCTCATTATTTTTTGCCAAATTAGGTAAATTTTCAAAATATATCACTTATTTTGAATCACGCCAAAAAAGAAAGTGTATCACTTATTTTGAATCGGAGGAAGTACTATTTAAAGTGGAATATATTAAGACAACTAAAATAAAGTCTTACTTTTATTCACTAATCTAAAAAATAAAAAATAAAAAAATAGAGAATTACGTTTTGACTACTACTCAAGTCAAACAAAATAATGAAACCCGTGAATTATGTTAAGAAAATTAATAAAAAACGAAAAACACGAAAACATAAAATAATTGTCCAGAAACATATTAAATATAACCCAGAATTAAACAAAGTTTAAATATAAAATACATTTTAAATATAGTCAGTTTTTAGCTCGTTTGTTGTTTTAGCTTTTTAATTTATTTTTATATTTTATATTTTTAATAAAAAAATAGAGAATTATTTTTCTTTGACTATTTCTTTGTTATTAATTCAATGGAGTATATATAATGAAATATTTAAAAAAAATTTAAAATGGAAAGTAAATAAAAAAAATGTTTTGACTAAACCCAATGCGTGTAACTTAGTTGTATTAGGTTGTGTTTGTTTGCAGCTTAATGGAACCATTCAGCGCTGAATGCTTAATGATTCAGCATTCAGTGCGTTTGTTTAGCGCCTCTGAATGAAGTATATGCTGAATGAGACATCAAAAAGCTGCTGAATCATTCTTCCTTAGAACATATGCTGAATCATTAAGCAGTCAGAATTCTTATAAAAAAGTTTCTCACATTCAAAACAAGTTTTATACAAAACCTCTTAATCATTCAGACCGTTGAATCATTCAGCACTTAATCATTCTGTTTCTATAAAATAGCTTAGTTTAAGATGTTAGGTGTTTCTCATGACCTGTATGTTATGGGTTCAAATCCGGCCTTACAAATAGGAAATTCCATTTATTCAAACCACATTATTCTAGTTTCAGTAGATAAAACCAATGCTGAGTTGCTGACACAATCCAATTTCCTACAGTTTATAAATCAAAATTATTAAAAATAATATAATCAAAATGATAAAGGCAACAACCGATCATTGTTAAACCTGAAGATGGTCTGCTCTCTAAAGCTAAAACGGAATATGCTCCATATTTCTTTCTATGTTTTTGTTTCTGTAAAATCAAAAAAGCACTGAAACGTATATAAAACATGTTCAGAAACGTATCATCTGTTACAAAAACCAGTTAAGAATATAAACAATATTGCATAAACATAATCACAAAATAAATTATTACATAAACCAAATAAACAAAAATAGAAATTAACCTGTTGATGTAAAGGAAGAAATCAAAAAAATTTATACCTATTGTCTGCTGCATAAGAAGAATTCAAAATATTTTATGCTAATAAACTTAACCTAATTATTGTATATATAGTATCTATTAATATTAATTTGTAATATAAAACCAAAAGTTCCGAAAATATAGTAGAGATATTTTAGAAATTGATAATATCAAGTTTATTCAAAAAAAATTAAACAAAGAAAACGGATTTGGAAGAAAACAATTTAATATTTGGTGTAGATTTTTTTATTTAAATTCTAGAAAATCTAGAATTTAATGAGGAGGTGACACGTGTACAAGTAGATTTTTTTATTTAAATTCTAGAAAACGCCACGTGGCGATATATGCTTTGATTTATTATAATAGTAGAAGTAGATTTCAAAGTCAAATTGACTTAAAAACCAAATTATGAATATATAAATCTGTTTTGATATTGTTTAATAATTTAATAATTTTTTGTAATTTTAAAACAATGAGCATTCTCATTTTTAGCCCTAAACATAAACTATAAAGGTTCCTAACCATAAACTATACACTATAAAAATTTTATTTTTTGAGAATTTGTTTTTGGGAAGAATACCTTAGGGAAACCTTAACAGAATAAGATTGTTCAACCGGAAACATGTTTGACTTTATGCAGTCAAACCTTAAGCAAGGCATATTTCTAGACACCATGTCAGCAATTTATGTGGAAAACAAAGATGATGATGGTTATCTCTACATAACCTATATAGAGATAATCATACTCATCTTTAAGTAGAGATAAACATCCTCATCCTTGTTTTCCTCATAAATTTAGTGGCGAGAACACATTTGGATTGCTCGAAACTTGTTTTACGGTTTCGTAGATGTATCAATCAATGTAAATAGGGCTACTAAGAGGAGGACGAACGTGTAAATTCTTTTATCAAAATGGTGTTTAGTTTCTCATGTTGACGGTTTATGTGATTGAACCAATATGATATAAATCAAATGGTGTCTGAGTCGAAATTGACTTGAGTTTGACCTTATTAATATATTTGACCCGTGATACGAACCCATAAAACTATTAAATGGGTCAAATGGCATGTACGTGATGAAAGTTGCTAATATCTATTTTTAATGCATAAAACTCTTAAATCATATTATTCAAATATTTAAATTTAGTTTATTATTGTAGAAAGAATATTTTTAAATGTCGAAATAGAAATAGTAAATTAGTCGAAACATATTCTCATAGTATCTGTTTGAAATGGAACAACAATATCAAATTATGAACTCGTTATACGATTTTCATTTTAGGGTTTACGGATATAAAGGAAGCTTGTTGCGGGCTCGGGAAACTAAATGCTGACGCTCCATGCATTCCGACATCGATTTATTGCTCGAATCGAAAAAACCATGTTTTTTGGGATCTTTACCATCCTACGGAAGCAGTTGCAAGCATATTTATAGACCTCTTATACAATGGAACACAACAATATGTAGTTCCCATGAATCTGAAACAACTTATTGATATTTAAAATAAATTAGTAGAAATTTTACTTACTAATAAGATTAATTATTATTATTTGTGGAAATTACTATGGCAAGCTTTTAAGATAATACTATTATAAAAGTTTGGGAATTCATTTCTGCACCACAACTTTTACTTACTATACCATAAAGTACAAGTTTTATAGTTAACTGTACAAGCATGTTATGCACTAATTGTGGTAGATGACATAAAAGTTGTGGTATGAAAATCATCCCCTTAAAAGTTTTATTGTTTACTATATTAGATGGTCTCACATAGTCATATATATGTTTGTTCGTTGCTATTTCCGATGTTTTAAAACCTAGTTGATCCGGCTGGTTCAACCCGATTAACCCAAGACTCGGGGAAAAGAGCGGGTCAAAAACCTACGGGTGTGACCCGACGCTACAATCCGGAGACCATTTAATGAACCTTTTTTATTGTCAAGCTATATAATTTTACTTCAATTATCATAATTTAAATCAAATCAACTGACAAGTAACCTTCCATGGGTCCATAAGAAATTGAATTTAGTCATTATCTCTAACCACTAACAGCTGTGAAAAAAACTGGGCTGGAATGATATTGAAAGAAGAACATAAGTGAAATTAGAATTTTTATATGGTTTTAGTTGACTCGGGTTGACCCGGCCGGTCCAACTGATTGAACCATGATCCGACCATCGTAGTGGGTCGATTAAAACATGGATTTTAAAACATTGGCTATTTCTTTACCCAAATACTGAATCACAGTACACCGCGTTAACTCGTGCATGTTTAAATCTTGAAGTCAAAGTTAAAAATAAATAATAAGAACTGAGAACCGGATCGAAGCAATGGTTCCAGTTCCAGTTATTTCGGGTTTAGAACTAGTTAAAACCGGAAAATACATCAACATAAATTACATCTTGAGTTAAACTCGAAATTGACAAATACATATGCTAGAACCAGAAAAATCAAAACCGAGAAATGGAAAGGGAAAAAAACGGAACCGAGAAGCGGCACGAAACTAAAAGGATCTAACGGTTCCGATTTTTTGATCAAAGTGTTCAACCTATTATACAGTTTTAGTTTTCAGTTTGTTGATAAAATAAAAATATATGTATCTAAAAGGCATTTTCTTTATAACATTTGTTCGAAATGAATGAAGTCTATGAAGTATGAACTATGAAATTTAAATTAAGTGTAGAAAATGTGAAAATTTTTATGCGGTGAACGTGGATCGAACACGTGACCTTCAGATCTTCAGTCTGACGCTCTCCCAACTGAGCTATCCCCGCATTGTGCTACTTTCGGTAATTTATTTTATATATTTATTAAGTCATGTTTCAGTCAATACGAAGTATAAAAAATATGAACAATATTTAATTTACGTGGTTTACCACTTATTATATTCGCGGTCTTTTATTTCCGATTTATTACAAAAGGTTAAAAGGGTAGTTGGTCATTCAAAAATTTTAACGTCGGTAGGGACTACGAGTGTAACAAACTACATACATCAGAAATATCTAATGTAATGAACAAACTTTACCAAAGAAGTTCACGGTGTTCCACCCGATAGCTTTGTTACAGATCTAGCTGAAGCAGTTGGTAGTTTAAAAAAAAACCTTGAAAAAATTGGCTTTGTTTTGGTCCATGGTTGTTGCATAAGTATGTTTCTTGTTTGCGTTTTGGGTTTTTAACTTTCTAAACTATATAAATTACTTTTATATTTGTTCATATTTAGTTACTGTACAAACAAATTCCAGTTGGGTCACTAAAAGTTGTCATTTTGTCCCGTTTTCATTATTCGACAATCTGAATAAATGGTAACCTGCTGAAGTGGTAAGTGACATGTCATGGTCATTTGGCAAGCTTGTGACTAAAAGGTGCCTTTTTGTACTGTTCAGTCATTTGACAATCTGATTAAGGCATGTCATTATCTTGTCATGGTTGGGTCATTTAGCACCCTGTGACCTTTATTAAATAGTAACGTGCTAAAGTGACAAGCCACAAGTGATGTCATATTTTTCGTCTTATCTGGGTCATTTAGTTACCGCTACCTCGTCGCTTTATGCAGGTTTGATCATTTATATAATTTTTATTTTTTATTTTATTTTTGTAAAATTACATGTTTTTTTTATTTGTTGGTTTTATAGAAAGGGCCTTTGGTCACAAAAGATGTTATCAAGGAAACAGAGGAATTTGTGATATGTACGGAAAGGTTAGTGGATCAACTAATTTAATAGGCCCGTTTGATAGGTCCAATCTTGAATACTCAAGTAGCCTGGGTCACAATTTTGCACTGCCCATAAAAAATACTACATTTAACTATAAGATGTTTCTCTATATAATGTTAAGTTTCACATAAATTTTAAATTTTAATTAAACTATTACAACATGACAAATTAGAAATAAGACCATTTTTTGGACTTGGGCTATTTCTTTGTTTGTTAGTTTTGTCGCATCAATATTTATCTTTATCTTTATATATATTAAACGATTTTTTTTTTAATTCTTTGCCACTTCAAGAAAGCCATGTCATAATGCCACGTATGCCACATATGTTCAATGTTTGTTATGATATCATCAGTTACTCTTTCTAGCCCTAAATGCTAATATGTCGCTATTAATTTCAATAGTTTTTCTAATATGTACCCCTAGGGTACATGTTAACAAGTATTAATGATCATTAACTTTCTATTTAAATTAAAATAATCATTTAATATGCATCTAAAATATAGAAACATTGACCTTCTTTAATGCATTTTGCTACGTATTTACTATTTAGGAAATTTTAAGTGCAATTAATACGTGCTAACCTATGCATAATAGAAAAACCCTAATTTCAATTGTAATTTCCATTAATTAAATACGTATATCAAGTGTTGGTGAATCGTAAAGAATTTGATTTGTTGTAACGTATTTACTCGAGTCATATTAAATGGGCATAATCACACAATTCTTAGTTATTACGCTGACTTCTGATTTCATTATAGAGGTTTACGTTTAATCCGTTCCGGAACAAGAAATTGCCCTTTTGTTCAAATTTTGAGTTAGTATATGTTTTAGCCTATGTTAACTCCGATTCATTGTTTCCTCTTGATTCATTGTTGGTTTGCAACGGATTTTGATTATTTTATCCTGAACCACCACGATTAGATAGCTTTTTTACAACAAATTAAGTTTCCAATTATTGCAATCAAATCAACAGGTTAATATAGTTTGATGTTATAATTTCAAGTTTTTTGAAATTGACCCAGAAACGGGCAGTACTAAACAAGTTTTTTGAAATTAAACCGAGAAACGGGCAGTACTAAACAAGTTTTTTTTAACATCGACCTAGAAACGGGCAGTACTAAACAAATTTCAATCCGATAATGGTACTGTAACCGTAAGAACTCCAGCTTCCCATGCTCTGCACTTAATACCTCCAATGTCACAATAACATTGAATGGCACGTTGTATTTCTGTGGGTCCCCCGCCTATCCCCGTCACAACTTTCAGGTATTTCGTTGCTACAAAAAAAAAAAAAAAAAGACCACAATTAGAGTCAAGTTTCAGCCTAATAATTAAATATTTTTAACTTACTTTGGAACAATGTTTCACACTCCAAGACTGATTTAAATATTTCCATGCCTCTCGCCACCGTCTGGTTATGGACGTCAAACTTCAATTCAACTCTAGCGTTTTCGGCGTTTCTGAAAAAATTAGTAAATATTAAAAGCCAAATAGAAAAAAAGAAAAAAACATGTCTAAGAAAATATAAAAATAAAAAATTCATTACAAAGCAATCAGGACTGATCTTTCATCTCTAGCTCTTAAAGCAGTAAGATACTGGTCAATCTGCAAAACAAAATTAAAAAACATTTAACACAAACCTAATTAAAGAAATATATGTGAAAGAGAGAATACAAATACATACACTCTCCCTTTGATTTTCTATTTGTTTCTCTTCTATCATTTGCTCTTTTAAGTGAGGGTCACTCACTTCATTGATTTCTTTTAGGTCACGAGACAACTAAATTGAACAAAAAAGTTTCAAGTTAAAGATATATTTTGAGAAAATTAGTTGAACTGAAAGATAACTTACTGTGGTATACTTCTCCCTTAATGCATGGACCAATCTTGGAGTATCGTACCCGTTTAAATAGTCGGCCATAACAATTTCCTGCTCAATTTTTGCCAACAAAAAGAGTTCAGATAATTATTGGGTATGCATTTGTGCATAAATTAATAGATTTGTTGAAGAAAAAACGAATTCAAAGAAAACTAACTTTTTTTTTTTTGTTTTGAACAGCAAAAAGAAGGCAGATATCGATGGAAATGTGTGAGGTTGAAGCAAGTATGTAAAGGAAAGCAATGAATGTGTAAGTACGTTTGTAGGTGTGAACATTTAATGTGTTTGGTGTGAAGATTTAATGTGTTTGGTGTGAAGATTGAATGTGTTTGGACTTAAACTGTGTTATTATTTGATCTTATGATTTATCATTTTTCCATCAGCAACATGTGAATTTATTAGTCTATACACTATTTTATTGATTTACTGCATTTATGATAATTCGTATATTGAATTCATATAATGGTTATGCAATTTGACTTTTTTATTTAGTCAAATTCTAATGGTTATGCAATTTGACTTGAGTTGTAATGGTTCTACATAACTATAAGTGAACACATAATGTTCCATTTTAAAAATGTCTTTAACCTGTTTGACTTCAAAAAGTCAAAAGAACCACTGTAATAAGTTCAATAACATGTTTAAAGTTATTGTGTATCGATTGTTAGGGTAAAAGTAGCGTAATTAAAGTTGACTTTAAAAATTCAAAATAAATGACTCATTTACATATATATAGAATATCTATTGACTTTTATTTTTAAAAAAGTCTACTGTTCAGTTTTAATTTTTCAACATATTGTAACATGTTTGACTTGCATGTGATATACGACTTTCATTTAGTTGTTGCATAAAGGATGTAGATATACGACTTGCGTGTGATAAAATAGCAGAAATGAATGATCATATTTATGACTTGCATCCCTTAATTAAGAGATGCAACTATAAGATATTCCAAATTCATTACAACTTTTTCTGAAAAGAAATTAAAAACACCCCTTTAACTCTATTAAAAAATAACTCAAATATAGTAGCCTACAACTAAAAGTATATGCTAAATATAAGAAAGTGAACAAACTTTAAAAATATTTCTGTATACCCATGACACGAATGTGATTGAACGAGTCCAAATATAACGTAAACTTGCACGCTTAATATTCGTTCTTTGTATATATAAAAAAAAAGGGTTTTGCTAATTACAGCCCATTAGCATTTTAAAATTCAGGGGGTTGTCTTTTCATATGATACCCAAAAGAATGTTTACTGATACCATAAAATTGTATTCTCAATAATTTGGATATTAAAAATAATTTAAACTGTAAAATCATTATATTACTAATTTGCACATTAAAAATATTGGACAAAAAAGTCGAAATAAAGGGGGTTTAAATATAAGTTTTCCAAACTTAACATCTCAAACATAATAAATGAGTTTTGCTGTTTGATGTTGTAATAATCCAGACTATTTGAGTATCTAATAATATATAAAAAATTAACTTTCTTTTATTTTATTAAACTAGGAATTATATAATTGAAATTTTAAATATGACAATCAATTTATTTTCTATTAGAGTAATACTTGAACTATTTTTTGGCAAATTAACAAACAACAGTCAACAGCAATTAAGGCTATAACAATTTGTTATTAAGAAAACTAACCTGTTTTATCCTGAGCTCTGTATTTTGGATGGCAGATTTTGGGTACTGATTCTCAAGTTGTAGTCGAGAAATCTCGCCTTCTAATTCCCGACATTTTTCTCCCATTTTATTTGATAAAACACCTTCTTTTTCAACCTCTGTTTCTAAATAATTAACTTTAAAAACCAAAGATCCTAATTCCCGACATTTATCTCCCATTTTAGTTGATAAAACACCTTCTTTTTCAACCTCTTTTTCTAAAGAATCAACTTTCGGGATCAAGAATTCTAATGTTAATTCCGCCTCGTTTTTCTTTGAGTATGCATCTTTGAATCGAGAATCTGCTTCTTTTCGTTCGTTACGTTCTTTTTTTAGTTGAATTTTAAATAACCCATTGACTTTTTCTTTCATTGACTCGAGTTCTTTCTCTGTTTTTTCTCTTGCATTAGTCAATAAAGCTTCCATCTTGACCAACTTCGTTTCAGAATCTTTAACCTTGTTTCTTGATGATTTGAGCTCATTCAAAGCAATCTCCAAATTCATTTTTTCCGATTCTACCCTTTTCAGAACTTCATTCATTCGGTTTTGTAAAGAATCTTTTTTGGGTAATGCTGCAAGTCTTTCCATTTCAAGAAAATCATCCATGAGATTGATATCCATTTTAGGGCTCGATCTTTGTTCATTATTAGCTAATGCTTTTTTAAGTGCTGCATTTAGCTTTCGACATTCGGCTTCAAATTTAGCTGCTTTTTTAGCACTTTCTAAATGCAGCTTACTAGCTTGTTCTGCAGCTTGATTGCTCAATTCTCTTTCAATAAACCTAATTTCAAGTTCTTCTGCCATTGAAGCAAGTTCAAGCGAATCATTTCAATGGAGGTTGAAAAAGATTGGATTTTTTTGGCAGATTGAAGCTGTGAATGCAGATCAGAGAGCTGATTGGGTTTTCGTTTTCTGCCATTCGGATGTTTTCTTTTCAAGAATTTGTTCATCTTTTTCTTCTCGTGTTTGTCTTTTAGGGCTCCATCAAGTTGGGAAACTCGAGTTGAATTCCTCAGTGTTAAAACCTCGATTTGTTTCCTCAAACCTAAGACCTCGTTTTCTGCTTTTTCCCATCCTAAAATTCAAGAAAAAAAGGTCAATTGTTTTTTGATTTTGAAAATTAGGTCAATGGTGGTTTTAGAAGAGAATTTATACCTTCAACTGCTTCTTCTGCTACTTTGGACCAAGTCTTCTTTAATACTAATATTAATCAAAGCTGCTAACCGAAACCTCAACTTCAGGTGATTTGCGAATATATCTTTCATCAATTAAATCAAAAAATATATAAAATTGTTTACTGTAAACAACAAAGAAACTAATGTAAACAATAAGATAAGAAAATATCAAGATTTTCTACTAGCCAGCCGTATTTTAATAATAGATATATATTTTGGGATATTACATAGTCGAATCTACTTAATATAGTTAATGTTTCAATCACTAGTTCTACTTTCATAATATATAAAATCTACACTTTAGATGGTATTGTATTACCAAAACTATATACATGAATAAGCTTTTGACTTTTGAAAGTCAAATACAATTTCCAATATTCAAACATGATCTTAAATGCTCTATCTTCTACTTTTCTTCATACATTACTATAAAGTCATCGCAGTTTCAATTCAAATATATTCCTTGCAACATGGAAGTAATACATTAATTTATTAATTAATGTATTACTTGAACTATTGGGTCATAATTTTAATTAGAGATGGTTGAGGGATATGGTTCCATCAGCATGTGGAGGAGATGCTACTCAAATTAAAAAGGAGGTTATTCAAATGATTATCCATTAAAGGTAGTAAATTTCTCATATATATAAGCTTCATTTGTCATATTTTCAAAATACCTGAACTTGGCTGACTAGGTTTTATACTACCCTGAACTATTAAAGGTGCAACATGAAGGCCTGAACCTGACAAAATTGTCGATTTAGTACTCTGACTCATTAATTTGATTATGATTTCTTAATTGACTTACTTTCGTTGACATGCTAAAAAATATATGTTTATCTCAATATATTGATATTAGAAGCAAGTCACGTGAGAAACAACAAGACCAAATTAATGAGTGAGGGTACTAAATCGATCATTTTGTCAAGTTCAGGGTACCGTGATACATATTTAATAGTTGAGGGTAGTAGAGAACCTAGTTTAAAATGCATTTTGGCCTTTTTATTATTATTATTATTATTAATAGTTGATGTTAATTAGGAGAAGATATAGATGGTGTCGTGTATTTAAGTTTAATATTTTTTTTTTATTTTATAAAATGTAAAGGTTGCGGGATTGTGGCCAAATGGACAACCATGGAATACGGAATGCAATTTGTAGATCCAAAGAACCGCCTTGCAACAAAAGGTTCATGGTTTTCTATTTATTATTATTATTTTTAACTTTTTTTTTGTATAACATTGATCATGTTGAGGGTAAATGACATAAATGCCCCTGTTTAAACTTTTCAGGACAATGTTGTCCCTGGCACACCTCGGAATCTCCTGCCTGCCAAGTTGTGTTTAAACAGACGAAAATTGATTTCCTTCAATTGAAAAAAAATGGCATTTGTGTACATGTTTTTGTATAGGCAGGCTATCATGAACGCTTTGACCGATTATTTTAATTTGTTTTCATGTTCATTAAGGGTTAAATATCTTTTGAATGATTTGGTGTTTTGATATTTTCACTCTTTTTGGCAATGATAAATTTGTCTACGATCAAACATGCGTTTTATGTTGCGGTTATTTAACCCTTAGTTTGACGTTTTGTAATATTAACTTGTAATAACATGTCAAAGTAGTTATTCTAGTAAGTTAACCAAAGTTTATAATATATTATTGTAAAAAAAAAGGTTAAAAAGCTAAAATAGCAAAAAGTTAAATGTAAATAATAAAATATAATTAACCCCTAGATATATTTGAAGTTTGAAACAAGATGAAGCAATAAAAAAGAGAATTGATTTTGGTACCATAATTTTTAATGGTTATATTACAAAATATGGGTTTTGCAGCTAAGTATGTTATGCATAGGATGTGGTACATGCATTAAAAGTTGTGGTATCAAAATCACCCCGAATCAAAAATCCCAATAAACCAGTAACTCAAGCGGTTAAAAGACCGACGGTTTAACCCGGTTCTTGTGAAACTGGCCGGTTATTTTAAAGAGAATTTGATTTCACAGTCTCACACACACACAAAGCAGCAATTCATTTGCACGAGAATTAAAAGAAAGAGAGAAACGATGTCGTTCAAGCGCAAAGACAAGGACGAAGAAGACTTGATCAGCGAAAACGCTCCTCCGAAGAAAACATCACGCTTCCGGTGACGATTCCGGCGAAGATGACGGCAGCATCTCCAAAAATCGCAGGTCCGCAACTGGCAAGGGAAGGTCGTTGTTGATATCCGCCATGAAAGATGGCAATCAAATGCCTGGCAAAAAAGGTGCATTTTTTGCTTTCTGCTTGGGGTTTAATTTGCGTGTGAAATTGAATATGCTTAAAATCGATTATAGTTAGGGTTTTATTTGCTCTTTAGGTTTGTTTGTTTCAAAGGAAATTCATGTAGCTAGGGCTTTCGGTTACTTATTTTGCTTGTTAGGGTTTTAAAGTTTGGAGAACTCTGGCCGTTGACTTCAAATTGGGGGTTTTTTCTGTTTTAAACCCAAAAATTTAGAAAATTTACAAATTATATATATAATTGTATAATAACATAAACATAAACACTATTTTGTAGCAAGTACTCAGCCGAACACTGGTTCCTTGTATTATTGTTTGTGGAGACATTATTATTATTTACATTTTAATATCAAAACTCTTGTTAATTATTTCTTTGCATATGAATATGATAATGTGAAATAAAAAGTAGCAACTACTGATATTAGTTGTTTAATTGTCCTTGCAGGTACCATGGATCAGGTAAATCATATTACTTTTGTCTCTGTGTTGTTCATTTCTCCTAAACTTCTTTTGACAGTCTATTTAAATCTTATTAGTTATTCATGTATTTAGTATTGATTTCAAAAACTATATTAAAATAATAATAATCTGTTTTTGATGCAGTGGAAACAACTTGGTGCTCATGTGGATGAAATTGCTTAGTTTATGGTACACTATTACTATTAGTAGCAAGTAAGTAAGACTAGGAAGACTGCTGTTGACTTTATTAGGACAAATGAAATCTTGTTTCAAATGTGGTTGGTTGTTTTGGATGTTTTTTTAAATGGCAGTTTTTATGAATTGTGCATTATTATTGCAAGTATTTGATTTGGTCCGAGTATTTTTACATAAGCATAATTATTTATCAAGAAATGAGTCATATAATATATCCATAAGTACATGTAATCCTGGATATAATTCTCTCTATTGACCAAGTATTGACCTTCCACTTGCATGATTGGATATAATCATCATATAATAGCATAAATTTAACCAACATCGTGATGGGTTTAGCCAATGTTCAATGCAAATTTAAAAATAAAATAAAAGATGATGTTGTTAAGCCGATAATGGGATTTCTAGCAACATTAATTCAATTTGAGCTTTTTTGAATTGTATAATTGTCCATATATAAATTACTAGCTCCATAACCCGCCCGATGGGCGGGTATGCTTCAAAATTAGTATGTAGAAAAATACCAACAAAAATTAATAATTTTAAAAATGAAAAATAATGTTGTAGTTGTAATGATGAATTGGTAAAAAAATCGATACATGAAGAAATGTTAAACTACTATTAACCCAAAATTATAACGGATTTGTTTTCTTAATTTTCTGGTTTGAATTCACCAACTGCTAAATGGGACCTTAATGTCAAATAATAGCTCAAGGACAAAAAAACGTCATCCTATCCATACATCAGGGACCAAAACACAAAGAAGATAAACAAATAAACATCATCAGCAAACTCATGCAGAAACCCCAATCAAAATAACAACCCTGCTGCCATGAACAGACGCCGGTGGTATAAATCTGCACAATTATGCCGTCAAATTCGCCGTTCATTTTCATCTTACGGCCACACTCTCGAACCCTTCAAACCTCCCCCAATTTCCCCTCAAAGAAGAGTAGTCGTCACTGGTAATCTCTTCTCCAATCGAAAATTAGGGCTCAATTTTAACATTTCGATGGAAAATTACTGAATTAATGTATCTAATTTCCGATTGTCGTAGGTTTAGGAATGGTTACACCATTGGGTTGTGGAGTAGAAACTACATGGAAACGATTAATTAAAGGAGAAAGTGGAATTAGGGCTTTATCAATTGAAGACGTGAAAATGAATCAATTCGATAATGAAACTCAATCGTACACATTTGGTCAGTTGACTTCCAAAGTGGCTGCAATTGTACCTTGTGGTACTAATTCTGGCCAATTCGATGAGCAATTGTGGCTCGAACCTAAGGTATTATCAATTATGTAACAACAATAAATCAATAATCTTTTCCAGAAGCTGAATTTAAGCACAATCCATGTCTAATTGTTTTCATTTGTTACTATTTGCAGCATGGTAAATCAATTGCTAGGTTTATAAGTTATGCATTATGTGCTGCGGATGAAGCACTTAAAGATGCAAAATGGATCCCCACTGAGCAGGAGGACAAGGAGAAAACCGTAATTTCCCATATATAAACATGTTTCAAACCTCAGCACACACGAAAACAGGTAAACTGTTTTGACTGTTTGACTTTAAAAATCAAAGATTCATAATACGTGTTTTCTTGATTTTATATTTTAAAATAATTACGGTTTGACTTTTAAACTCAAACCGTGCAAACATAAAAACAGGTTTTTTAAAATTACATTGAACAGAATTTGTCTATTAAACTGTGAAAACGGTTTGACTTTTAAAAAGTCAAACTGTCACATTATTTTAAATACTGTAAATAAGGTGTGCTAATTAATGTAATAAAAAGTAAAAACTTTAAATTTTTGACTTTAAGACTTTTTAAAGTCAAAGCTAATGAAAAACTTTTTGCAGTCAAACTTTATTTACTGTAATTACTGTATTAAATACAGTTTGACTTTAAAAACTATAAAGCTAATTATGTGTTTATACTAATCTATAATTGAAACAGTTTGACTTTTAAAAGTCAAACGTTGATAGTTTGAAAATACAGTAAATGGGTCAATAAAATTAGGCATCATCTTAAAGTTTGATATTTAAAAATTATTCAAACATTGTACCTAATGCAAAACTGTATTTATAAAAACTGTACTATTAAAGTAATTACAGTAAATACAATGTGAAACCGTATTTTTACTGTATTTCTATATTAAAGTTTTGACTTTAAAACTTTTTAAAGTCAAACCTAATGAAAAACTTGTTAAAGTCAAACTTAAAGGTAAATACAGTAATAGTTTTAAAATACAGTAAATAAAGTGTAATAATTAGTGTAAAAAAAGTAAAATACAGTTTTAACTTAAAAAAAATTCGTTAAATACAGTTTATCAAGAATTATGTGGTTATGTTAATTAAAAATTAAACTGTGAAAACAGTTTGACTTTTAAAAAGTCAAACTGTCACATTATTTTAAATACTGTAAATAAGGTGTGCTAATTACTGTAATAAAAAGTAAAAACTTTAAAGTTTTGTTTTTTTTTTTAAAGTCAATCCTAATGAAAAACTTTTTAAAGTCAAACTTTATTTACTGTAATTACTGTATTAAATACAGTTTGATAGTTTGAAAGTTTGAATTTTAAAAGTCAAACATTGATAGTTTGAAAGTTTTTACTTTTAAAGTAATTACAGTAAATACAATGTGAAACTGTATTTTTACTGTATTTTTACTTTAAAACTTTTTAAAGTAAAACCTAATGAAAAACATGTTAAAGTCAAACTTAAAGGTAAATACAGTAATAAGATTATGGTGTAGCGTTTGATTGAAAGGCTACATTAATCAAATTCTACATATTATATTTTTAATTACTGTGAAACTGCAAAAGAAGTTTATAATCGTACGAAATTTATACAGTTGGGTTCTATTAAAAGTGTAACTAAATAACTAAAAATAGGGATTATAAATTACCTTGCAATAGAATAGTTGGTAGTGTCCTCTTGATTTGTTTTCCTGCAAGGTCACCGAAGCACTTGATTAAAAAACAAAATTTATTCAATATTTTACCAGGCGCAGGTCAAGAGGGCCACTACAATAAATTGCTGATTAAAAACAATGCAGTATCACAATTGATAATTATAAACAATGCAGTCGGATAAAAATGCAGTCAAAGAATTAGCTTCATAAAAATCTTTATGCAGTCAAACATATGAGGTATTCACGAAAAAATAATGAAGACAAAAACAATTGAGAATCTACGTAAAAAAAAATATTATAAAACAAATAGTATAAACCTTCAACTTATTGCAATTCGATCTTTGCAGGGATGAAAGGTTTATGTTTTTCGTATGGTGTGCATGGATTATATAGGGGTGGATATCTTTTTTAAATTGAAATTGAAGATGAATGCGGAAAAGATTGTGCTGGATCTGCAAGGTTAATCCGAAATATGGTATGTTTGAATTTTAAAATCATTCACGTTATGGTGTTTACTAATTTCCGTAATTAGTTGGCAGAGATTAAAAAAACCGCATATAGTTGCCTGAATTACAGGATTCACATTGACTGCATTCCAAAACAGAATCGGAGAAAGATTGGGTCATGCCTGATATTGCGGGTTATTTTAAATGCTCACAATGGACGTTCTAGAATGTTGCAGGGAATGAATGGACCAATGCCGTAATTACACGTGGCATTGTCCACCAATGGGAGGCGTCCGTGGTGATGAGTTGGCAAAGGTTCAACATGTGTAGCCTCATATATAGGGTAGGATTCCCAAACAAGTATTAACAAAACATAAAGTAAAATGTTCAATTATTTCTTATTTCAAAAAGGTTAAAAGATTTAATTTTGAAAAAAGATGATTATGTCCATTTTTCATGTCATGGCATAATATTAGATTTCTTGCATATAATATAAATATATTTCTTATTAAATTGTTATGAAATTTCACTTGAAACAGCAGCAAGGTTGAATGAACATTGAGATTGACCGAAATAAATAATTCTTTGAGGCTTTTTTTGGATTCAAATTTTTGGGGCAACCAACATAAGATGATACTATATCAAGTAAATGATAATACACTCAAAATATAAAAAAAAAGTCATAGAAAACAATTAAAAATAAGCATCTTTGTTGGTGTATTCCATTCACCTAATACTTTCTGCTTCTTGGAAGTGTTGGTAAAGTTCCTCAAACTCCATTCATCTTGTGCTTCTTTTTGATCAACCGTTCCAAACGTTATCTGCAAACACACATTCATCATTCAAATTATAATTAATAATGTAAAGGTTTTGAAAAACAAGTAATAAATGGTTTTTACCTTGTATAACAGCATTTCAAACCTCGGACCAACCTCCTTAAGATCAATTGATTTAGGACCTCCACTTTGTTTATACACATGATGCCTATTCACACACACATACATGTAAAAATCATCTGAAAAAAATGTGATTATTTCATGAAATATACCTGAAAGAAATGTAATCTGACTGATTAGCAAAAGTCAAGATGCGTTTAGTATCAGGCTTTGGGACTGGAAACAGATGCTTTAAAATGGTTTCAGTCCTTTTACCAATCTAATTAAAAACACCAAACCAAATATTATTATCACATTGCACTACCATTTAATTAACCATAATATGAATAAAAACACTACAGAGCCAATGTTAACGTCTATTTAAAATCTTGATTAGCAAATGTAAAAGAATTTAAAAATCTTTTTTTTTTCAGTTTTATAAAAAAAATATTTTAAATAAACTACCATAAAAATATATTGAAAATAAGATTCAGTGTGGTCAACTGACAGTATTTTATTTTGAGGGAAAATGAAGTGAGTGTTATAAACCTTTGTAGAGAAATTGTTGAAAATGAGATGTGGATAAGCTTGTGAAACAGTTCCCATTTCCTTCTTGTCTTTATTGTCATGTCTTGTAACCTAACAATATCATAGATATAGATTAAAATTTGTAAATAATTAAGAAAACAAAACTAGCATGCTTAATTACTCACCACATTGGAAATAGTAAAGTGAGCAGTTGGACCAAAAGGCAAGTGACTTATAACTAACTCATCGGGTACACCACGAGTTTCGTGAACAAATATAACATCCGTGAAATCATGTGCTCGACAAGTCTCAACAATTTCAGGAATAACCTGCATACACCAAGGTCAAATCAAAGTCAAAGTCAAAGTCAAACCAATTGTGAAATACAAGTGAAGATCAGATTAACAAACCTGACCACCACGGTTCATCTTTTGTGAATTAGGGAAGACAAGTGTCAATTCCTGCAAGTAACACCCATTATACATTGCTTTCCACACAATAAAAAACACATCTTTAGGTATTGAAATAACTAATTTAGTGAATAGAAAAAACACATCTTTAGGTATTGAAATAACTAATTTAGATAAACCTTAACAAACTGTACAAGAGTACCACTTGGATCATGAGATGTGGTTATAAGGATTTTTGGATCTCTATCATTTGCATTTGCATATTCATCATCTATGCTTGACTTAGGGACTACATTAAATAAAAAATGGATTTTAGATTTTTTATATTACATAAAATTTCAGATTTCCAAGCCCTAATTCGACAATACCTGCAGTTCGTTCATCTTCAAGGTCGATTTCTTGGCGAAGAGCAGCATCTTCATTCCGAAGCTCAGTTGGAATTGGTTTTCCCTCTGTCGCAATAAATAAAAAATTCAATAATCATATCAAATAATTCTAAAACGCAGTAACACTAAACCTTCAAGAGCTTGTTTGATTTTGCGTTTCTTCTCGTAAAGCATTCGTTCTTTGCCTTCCAAACTTTTTCTGTATAGATACTCTCTTCTCAACCTCACGTTCCTTCGCAACATATTTTCTCTTCACGAACGATTGATTGCAGTTTCTGCGCAAATTAGGGTTTTGGTGCTCTTGACGATGACCGTCTGGGATAGGTTAGGGTTTTAGACTAGACGGTATGGGCCATTGCCCCGAGGTCATGGGGCTGAGCCGGAGTGGTGGGTATTCTCCCCTATATATGAGGATATTCATGCCACATCATCACAACGCCGGCTTTTGATTGGTGGACAATACCACGTGTAATTCTGGCATTGGTCCATTCATTCCTCATAAACTTCTCTCTTCACCCGTAATTGTAGGCTTTATTTTTGGAAAAGATGCATTCTTGATAGGAACGTAGTTATTGTAAACCGGATTTACAGGCAACGATATCCTGTCAAAACATGAATTAAAATAAATAGTAATTCTAAAGAATCAACACAATTAATTATCATTCCTATTTTAAATTTCAAAACAATAAATTTAAAAAACTTTTTTATTACTTACCAAGAGCCATGAGTAATCTATTCCTTTTTTGAAATCAAATCTTATGCCAAAACCCGAATGTAAAATTCAAAACTCATCCACCCCTATATAAAGTGCATACCAAAGGGTCGAAGAATGTCGAGTTTCACCCCTGCATGTTTAATTGAAAAGTCAGTTTAAAATTATCTAATTTTTTAACAAATATTCCAAAACAAAATTACTTAATTATTATAACCATTAATATTTTATTTAATATTTTCAAACTTTCCTAATGTTTTGGTAAAATATTAATGGTCGATTAAAACATGAATAATTTAATTATTAATAATTGCCATAACTAATTCGCACATATTTGGGAAGGATTTATATATATATATCCCTAAATTAGAGCATATTACTTAAGTATATAATCATTAACATAATGTTATATATAAACACTGTATTATGTTTTATTAATATAATAACAAAATTGTCGTAAAAATTTTATTATATTTTCGTAAAAGTTTATAAAAAATAAAATTAAAGGGAAAGTATTATAAACCGCAAATTACTTTGTATCTTCAGTATGAATACCAACACCGACAAAGGAAAAGCGAAGCTGAACTACCAGAAAACACCAAATTCCTCTGGCGGCAATCTGAGGCGTTTGGCAAGTTCAGGTATATCAATAGGGTCCCGAAGATTCCGTCCCACTGAAAATTCAACACAAAGTCCTGTTAACATGGAAACAACCCAAGGTAAATAAATTACATACATACATTTTTTTAATTATTTAGTATATAAGATTATTAACTTCTAAATGTTTATTTCATAAACCTTCAAACAGAAAACCATTACACCAATAGGGAAAATAGATGCGGGGTTACGGAACATATCTGTTCGGGGGAGATGTCTTTCAATCTGGCATTCCCACTGTAAGAACGAACCGCATAACCCATATTCTCTAGACTTAGTTCTGCATGATGATCAGGTATTTGCTGTCAATACATCATATAACTTTTTGTGCAATTGATTTAATTAAAACATGCTTAAATTTTGAAATTTAACAGAATGATCGAATCCAAATTTGGATTAAAAGAGAGTTCATGCATAAGTTCGAGCCGCTTTTCGAGGAAGGAAAGTGTTATGAGATTTCAAACTTCATTATTTATCAAAATACTGGAATTTACCCTTTATTACCACATAAGTATAAACTTGCATTTGGGTTCAACACAACTGTTACTCGAATTGATCAAATTGATGACAATTTGTATAGTTTACTGCTCGAACCGTATACTGAGATTAAGTCGGCAGATCGTACTTATGCTGAAAAAGACGTTGTTGGTACGTCCTACTTATATTTTAAATTTAACTTTTATATAATATTTTTATCACATGGATATATTTAATTTATACATACTGCTTTCAAATATTTTAATCTGTTTCAGATGTTATTGGCTCTGTTGTTGGGATTATGGAGATTGTAAAGGTACCCACGCAAAGTGGTATGAAATTTCGACGTACTGTTGTGGTCGAGGATAACATGTACATACTACTGACATACATATTTATATACATATGAATTATTTTAAGATATTTATATATAATTAATTAAAAAATAAAAACAGGGGAGAACAGCTTGATTTAACATTTTGGGAAGAGTGGGCCACGATGTGGAATGATTATGCCACTGATCCAGAAAAATTTGGACATTTTGTCGTGTTACTACAGCTTGGAAAGGTTAAGTACTTTAAAGGTATGATTTATAGAAAAAATTCACACTTAAAAAAAATCATGTAATTTGATTCAGTTTTTTAATTAAAAATAATCAATTTAAGTATTACTCTTTTTTTAAATTACGTGATATACGTGCCCAAATCCCTAATACAAAGCAAATTCTTTTTTTTTTTTTAATTGTTTTTGTTACACACACGATGCAGAGGCACCGGCGGTCCATAACGCTTTGTTCGGAACAAAGATAATTATTGATCAGGATCACCCCGCTATTCTTGCATTTAAAACAGAGTGAGTAACATTTATTATTGTCAAATAAATGTTTTTAAAAACCATAATTAGTTTAACATTTCTGGTTGGTTTATAATTGTATTTCAGTGCTGAAAATCAGGAGGATTATGATCCAAACCAATTCAAAATTGAGTTCTTCACACCTGATGCTAAAGTGGTTACCGTATCAGATTTCTTTAGGGGTTCGGTTAAAAGCATGGTGGCTCATATTCGTCAGATTCAACAGGTATGTAAAACCATTATTCCAATAACTAATACAATAATACATCTACCTACTGATGGTTTCATTTAATTTACTCTCACGTTAATTTAAAATATACAGGATTCCCACTGCATCGTCTTTGCAACCATTCATTGTGTACACGAACAAATGGGATGGTCTTATATAGCATGCAAGGAGTGCACCAAAAAAGTGAAAGTAAGATCAGCAAATAATCGCCATACTACTTACGAATGCGACGACTGTGGGGCAGTACAAACCGTTTCAAGGTAAGATTTCCCTGAATTGACGAAAATTTGAATCTCAACCATAATGACACGTTATCTCCCTATTTTTACTGTTTATAATTTTTTTATTAACAGGTTTAGGGTGGTTGTAACAGTCATCGATGAGACTGGTACGACACAAGTTGTGTTTTTCAACAGCTCTGTTCACAAGTTGACCGGCCTTAGTGTCTGGGACGTAATTGACAAATACGGAAAGGATCCTTCCAAGTACTACCCCGATGAGTTGAATATGATCCTCGGTAAAAAATTACTGTTAAAGTTGTGGTACTCTAAAAAAACCATGGCAAGAATAACCACACCTACCGATGTGATGGTATGTCTGAGGATCCTCAACTCATCAAGCATTTCAAACAAAATTTTATTGTAGACAGTGTAGTGGCTGATGTTGTGGATGAGGTAACCTTATGCTACTGTATATTTTATGCAAAAACATAATTATACTCAAATTTGTATTATTTTAATAATTATTTGAGTATCTTTTTTCAGCCGAAGGATGAGCCGTTGGAGGATTTCAACACGCCTTCAAACTTGATAAGGAAGGTTAGCATGGCTGATGATAGTGTCAAACGTGTGCTCGACATGCACACACCTTCTTCATGTGATGGGGCTTCTGGCAGCGGCACTTCGAGTAATAAGAAACACCGTGTATTTATTAATCTAGATGATCTAGACACGGATTCTGAAGATGAAAAGGCTAACAAAAGCTCTGAGGGGGTAGTTTACAAAGAAGTCTTATTTCGTTTGTAAATTTTATGTAACATTTCTTAATGTATCGATTTTTCTACCAATTCATCATTACAGCTACAGCATTATTATGTCATTTGTAAAATTATTAATCTTTGTTGGGATTATTCTACATACTAAATTTTGAAGCATACTCGCCCATCGGGCGGGTTATGTAGCTAGTTTCCTGGATAAAGTGGAGTGGTGTGGTGTGGTGTGGTTGCTAAGGTGGCGGATGATGTTATATTAGATTAATTGGATGGTTAGTAGGGAATGAGTCTAACCTTTTTTAATAAAGTGAAGTTAATGATGTTTAAAAATAAAAAAGTAAGGGTAAAGGAGTAAAGCATCGATTGGAGCTGATTTCTTGGTCAAATCTTGTGATATTTCACTCATAGTTGAAGATTAAAGGTATATCTTCACTCATTTGTAGTTGTACCTTTAGATCTATGGATTTAGAAGCTTTTGTGATGAACCCTGGTTCTTGGGTTAGTTTAATGATGGAATAAATGTTGTATACACTTAATAGATGGTATTTTAACAAAGGAAACAAATGTATGATTAAGATTGTAAGAATCTTAATATTGGTAAAAGCTAGGGTTTTGGAAATCATCAAATTGGGGGAAAATGTTATTAAAGGATTTATTATTAGTAGTGTTTGTTGTTAAACAATTTGAGATTGTCATACTAGGGATTTCGGTGGATTCACGAAAGTGTGCTAACTTGTGGAAAAGGAAGGATTGTGTTGGAAGAACACGTTTGGAGCATTAATTGCTAACGTGAGTACGTGTGGACTTTACTAGAGTACATAGCCATTGAAATATTTTTATTACGTGTGTTCGGTCTATTTGCTTAATTGTGTAGGCTTATAGTATGTAGAGTTAGTAATATATTATTGAATATTAAACTAACTTGTTTGCTGATAGATGTGATAGCCGAAGGGTTTATGTGAAATAACTGATGAGTTATGGTAAGATTGAGATGATGTGATGATACGAGGGACCCCCGGTCATGAGGTGTGGAATGAGGGGCAGTTGGGTGAATTCCCATCGACTCATCCACGTTAGTAGTCTTGCTAACTGGACGTATTCCGGTGAGTAAGACATGTATCGGTAGATTGGACAATTACTTCTTGTCGTTACCTTGAAGCTTATTTATGGCGATGGATTTCGGTTAATAAGTTAATGTGAAGTTTATTAATGGCGATGGATTTCAGTTAATAGACTAATGTGTTTCTAGTTAGTGTGGTGGATAAAAAAATAAAAAAGTTTGCAAATAAAGTGTTCAAAACCAGCGTTTTTCGGCCGGGAAGTTGGGTAACCGCCTATGGGTGTTTATCACGTCGTACTCTTCGTCTCGAGTTTCGATTTGGCGGATCATAGGCCTGAAACGGTGACCCGGGCCAAAAGTTATGGCCTTTTTGTGAAGCCCCTTTTCTAACACGGTTTTGAGCCTCAAGAAACAAAATGACCCGTTCATCTATTGGGCCTGAATCAATCCAAAGTTCGGACTTAATTGCGAGCCGTAATTATAAAGAATTATTGTTTACAAATTATCTTATCATATAAACTAACTAGAAGATTATTGATCCTCATGTTAAGAATTCGCCTTTAATTTAGGTTATGAAATTTCGATTCAAAATATAGTTATCGTGATGGCCAAAAAAAACTATTACAGTTACGAATATTCATATATTCATATAATAATATAATAATGTAATAATTGTTGTTATTGAAAATTGATAGATATTTAAATAATAACAAAAATGAAAAGATATTGATTGAAGTTAAAATTCATTTAAAAAATAATTTTAAATAATATTGATAATGTTTTCAAATAAGTTTTAACTTCTTAGTATAAGTAATTTATGCAAAAAAAAATATTGTTATAAATAAATCACTTGTGAGTTGTGATACATACAACTTGGTTTCACTAGTTGTTAAAGCAAGAGGCTTAAAAGAGAGTCGGCAAGCCACCCAAAAAAAGAAAAGGCCAGGAATAATCTGATTATTATCATCATCACTATCAACACCAGGATCGTAAAAGTGAGGGTGGGATATTTATGTAGACTTTTTAAAAAATATGCTAATAATTTTATAATAAATATATGACTTTCAACAAATACAAAACACCAAACACAAAAGCCAAATCCAGAAAAGTAGAGCATATTCCAAGATTATGTACTTTTTAAGTAAAATAATATTTAGAAAAAAGTCAAAATGAATGCTTTTAAAATGCAAATTAAGTTAAGTATGGAAACCCAAGTGGGCATATATTTATTTTTGTTGTATACCCTTGCTTTAAAGTGCACCAAATACATTGAAAGGTTAGTTGACCTCGGAATTCAAATTTGAACTAGCCAAGAAGAAGACACTAGACTAAATGTTTTTTTTTAACGGCAAGTTAGTAAGTTAGTGGTTCGAACATAGATAATTACATCCACAAGGGGCAGTATGTCTTCCCTCAAACCTTCCACCTATGGGGAATAAATTCCACCACCAAAGTCCACGACAGGACTTGAACCCATGACCTATGGGTCATGGGCAACACCTTATACCACTAGACTAGAAGCCTTGGGTACACTAGACTAAATGTAACCGTAACCAAACCAATATTTAGTCATTAGTAGCACATACATTAGTGCCCTATCAAAATTATTCTCTCCAATCCAAATACATAACCAATTTCTTGTAGTGGTGAATGTCGGTCGCAGTCGCATATTGTCACCCATTACATTTGGTCTTAAACCATTGACCGTTTTGAAATCTTCCCCATATTTCTACTTAATTCTACTTCCTCTTTTAGGTTAGTACAAAATCCGTTTCATTTTATCTCTAATATAGCTTTCTTTTTCTTCCGTTCATTATTACCAAAAACAATCGAAACGAGATTAACGAGATGAAATTGTATATCTAAATTATAGACGTGTATGTGTGAAATAACTATAATTGGAAACCAACATGGTAATATGATTGAGATCATTAATGTTCACAAAAAGAGGTCAATAATTCAATATGCAAATTGATTGACTTGCATAAAGTCAGCCAATTATTTAATCCTACCATCAAAGTCAACTCTTTTTTTAAAGATCCTACCAATTACACTAGCACAAGCAAACATACCAAACCCAATACATCAGATTCTTACATTTCAAGAAACTAGAAGAATATACAAGAGCAACAATAGGCAAGTGCTAGAATAATTATTCTCGCGCTTTTTTTCTTTTTGTTAGCAACCATTAAATTAAGCGTATTTTTGTTAAGAGCTAAAGGCCAACGATTCACTTCATTGTTATAAAAAACATAGAAAATGGAATTGATAGGTATATGAATTTGATAAAAGTAAGCAACTTCAAATAAATCGTATAAAATTTATAAAATCCTTTGAATTTCATAAATTCATAAAAAATGGAACTATGATAGATTTAACTAGGGTGTTTTTATAGGAAGATTTTATTAAAATTTGCTACGCTTTCGTTACATTTTTTGAAATTAAATTCTATTTTCGTCATTTACTACTTTATAATCTCCCCGACACTCTGTTTGTTAAAAATGAATGTTTTTTATTTTATTTTTCACACTGCATACCTTATGTTCTTTTAATTATGTTAAAAGTATTTTTGTTAATATTTCATCACTGTCATTATTATCTTTTAATAAAAAAAATACGAAGTGTATTTAGAGTCACATGATGGAGCATATTCTAAGAGAATTTATAGTGTGAAAACATGAGACATTTCGTTGGTTTTCATTAGCATTTATGACTTGCTTTTTTCACACTGAATATTTTGCGTGATATCTAGAGCGTACTTTTTAATCTACTATTATAATAAAACAAAATCTTTTTTGCCACATGTCACTTTCTTAGCATCTCTTAATTTTGTTTAATTAATTAATTAAATTAATTATTGCCTCCTAAAAATTGTCGCTACTCAAATTCAAATTTACAATTAGCGTCTTTTAATTAATTTAAATTAGTTATGTATATCTTTAAATTTACCATTAGCTTTAAATACATATCCAAAAATCAAAACAAATTAATACAAATCAGTCAAACAAATTTACGGTTAGTTTCTTTTACTTAATTAGATTTATGGTTAGTTTTAAATACATAAGGAAAATCAAAACAAATTTACCAATATCATTCTATTAGTAAATCCCTTATAGTTTGTTCTATTTTATACTTGGGTATTTACTGTTATTTGACCCTTTTAGAATAAGGTGATAATAAGTCGGGTTGAATCATAAATGGGTTAAGCTGTTTGGGTTCGTAGGTTGAAAATCTTAGCAACCTGTTTAGTTAAACGGGTTGATATTTCCAACCCAACCTATTTATTAAACTTTGAGTCATAAAATGGTTGACCTGTTTAGGTATTTTTCAACCTAATATGTTTATTAAATGGTTTGCAGATAGGTTGATCAATTTAAATACCATAATATAAAAAAATTTAAAAATACTTTAAAAGTTGCAAAATTATTAAAAAAGCCTGGTAAAAATTTTTTATTGGAATTTTCTACATGGTCTTGAATTAAATTTGTATGAAAGTCTCGGTTGACTTTGGTCCTGAATTCGCCACTGATTTATGTATACCATAAAAATCATCTTATTCATGTACACATTTTTTTTTACTTTTTATAAAACTATAATACAACTATGAATAAAACTATTCATAGTACTAAAAGTTGTGCTTCAACCTAAACTCATGTCGAAGAACTACGATAAATTCTTAGTAAAGTTTATAGGTCATGGGTTGTTATTGTTTGTGAATGGTGCTTAAATAATGCTTTTCATCACGAGATTGAATATGATTAATAAAAATATATTATTTCAATAGTAACTTAATTTATGGAATAAAATGTTTTTTGAATGAAAGTTACACTATGAGCAATTTTCAACTCATTTGACCCGTTTTGCTTTAAGTTAGTTTTTCTTGGTAACCCATTAGAGATAAAACATACCCTAAATCAACCCATTTATAAGTAGATGAGTTGAAATTGTCACCATTATTATGTTAAATTAATAATCACTTTTGAAGGCACACTTGTAAATCATACTGGCCAAGTTTGTTTTCTAAACTTGTAGAGAAGAATAACCTTGAGTGTTGGTGCTGGTGGCCGCAGCGGTGCACTAGCTGTTGCCGTTCTAACCATTGCCAGTGTTGATGCTGCTCGTGCTTCAAAAGAAAAGAAGGTAAATATAATTCTTTATATATGCATTTGATTTGATTTTCACTTTCTAACATTTTTTTCCGTTTATATTATAAAGAAAGAGCATACAAAAGAGAGTGATGATGATATGAGATTTCACTTATTTAATTAGAAGTTTTAAATTTTGATGTTTTACTTTAAAGAAATTTCCTCTATTAGGTTTTCTTAACCGCTTATAGTGGAGTAAGTTAAGTTGTACTACATTAACTAATGATAAATTCTTCTTATTATTACTTTATTTTCGTTTGTAAGTATGGAATTTGAGATTTAATAATGAAATTTGAGTTCAATTTGGTTGATAGACTTGTAGTGCAACTTGTGCTATTATGACTTATGACCTCTTTGGCTAAAGAGATTTTTTGTTCATATTATATAACGCTCCTAGATCCGTCATACGGTATCCAATTGATTTAAGGTTTAAAGTAATTCGCTCACTGTTATAGTTTTTTGTTTCCGAGCGAAATGCTCATGATCAAGCAAAATTAAATATCTAAAACCGAATTTGATTAGAAATGATATATATTTCTATTTTATAAAATTTACCATCAATAAAATATTTTACTGTCGGCCCGTGATTTTTCACGGGTTATAAACTAGTATAATTATAAGTTTCAAATATTATTCAATTGAGACTTATACCGAGGGATTTGTAGCTTAATTTTTTTTAAACAGTAAAAGGAAGAAAGGGAAAGGAAATATATTATAAATCGAGCAAGGTGCTAGAAATGTATACAATACAGATTAAAAGAAAATAGAAAGACAAAAACACCATAACGACCACAAAATGTTTTTACAGCGAGCTCTATACTTTATATAACAAAACAATAAAACATGCAAGTCCTCTTGAATTTTAGAAACAGAAATGCTAATGTTATTGAAAGTCAAGTTGTTCCTTGCTTTCCATATGAGCCAAATCATGCCACCAATAGCGACATGCAGAAATTTCTTTTTTCTTATAGAGGTACTTGATTCGATGACACCGTGAATCAATTCATCCAAAGAATTATGATGACTGACATTAACTTGACACCATCTCATGAACTAAGACCATAAGCTACAACTATCCGGACAAAGATAGAATAGGTGATCGATGGATTCATCCGCTAACCACAAAGATTACAGGTCAAAGACGAGATAGAAACGCCTCTTTTGCAAAGATCAATCTTTGTGGGATTCTTTTTAGAAACGGTTTCCATATAAAACAATTTGTAGCTTAATAATATAAGATGTTAGAAGATGTTACACATTAGCTTATAATTATTAGTTCAAGTCGTGATATGAATAATATATATGTTTATGACTAGTTTCGAGGCTATTTTCAAATAAACTTGAGACTTATCGTAATTTTGAATTAATCTAGGGTCTAAATTATATGAACATAAAATCCACAGTTACACTACTCACAAGTCACAAGTATACTTTTCCCAAGTTAAAAAAGTCAAAGCCTATGACACTATAGAAAAATGCAAATTGATTGACCCTATTGCATAAGGTCAAAATTTTAATTTGGGGTAGTGTGTTTCTGTTTCCTATCCCTTCAATATACGGGAAGGTGCACATTATTCCAGAATTATTTGTTAATTTGTTTTTAAAAAAAAAATCACTTACGAGAAAATAATTTAGGATTTGAGATTGCTTTTTAAAATAATTTATTAAGTTATAGGATTTTCCAATAAAAACAATAAGGTAAAAAAGATATTTGGTTAAATAATAATTACATTTTTAAAAGATCAAAAAAGGATTTAAAGAAGTACTCTACTTACTTTTCAAAACTATTATTCAAAATTAGAATCAATTTTACTCAATAAGTTATTAAGTTAATTTACTAAACACCCGTAGATGAATATTAATTACCGGGATTCAAGTATCGATACGATATGGTTAGAAACGTCCTTTTTGACATATGTAGGGGTGCCGGGATCTCCGCCAAGAAAGAAGCACCTGTGAAATTTTTGACTGACCCGTTAGATAGAAGATCCACACTTAGACCTGTTGACATTTTAGTTTTTGGATGGGTTGGGGGGAAACACGCGTGTGTGGATCTAGCCGGAGTTTCTCCTCTCGTGGGTTTGAGTAGTCGGGGTGTTACGACTGGACAAGCAGCTTTGAAAGCCGCCTCGTGTAAAGTGACAAAGCACGAGAAAGCATGCATTGAAAATCAACACATGTTTATTCCTTTTGCATTTGATACTTTCGGTTTCCTTGCACATGAGGCGGTGGAGTTTCTCAACAGAGCCCAGCGTGTTATGCATAGCAATGTTATGACACCTAGACCCACGAATGTTGTTTTTTAAAAAATTAGTTTTGTAATTCAAAAAGGAATAGCTGCGCAGGTTGTTGCCCGTTTGCCTTCTTTCACTATGTAAAAAACGTTGTTTATCAATAACAATTGTGATTTTTCGTTATTTAAAAAAATTACCGTTAAAAAAGAGAGGTAAAATTAGAAATAAGTTACCACCGGCGGTGAAACCAGCCGGCGCCGCAATGTAAATATGAGTTGTCACAAAACGTGCGACAGTGAAAAATTAAGGAACGCAGATGTCGCAGTCACTCCACATGCTCACGTGTCTTCACGTGATTGGCGTTTATTTGAAACCAAGCAAGCGCCGCCCATCGTCGGCCAAGCCCATTCCTTCCGCCACGTGGACCAATTACAACTACCCAAATTCTCACTTTATATATATCACCCACAACACCCAACTCACCACACACTTCAAAAAAATCAAAACTTAATCACTCTCTCTCTCTACAATGTACTGGAAAAAAGGTCCGATCATCGGCCGTGGCTCCACCGCCACCGTATCCTTAGCCACAACCGTCACCGGAGACCTCATCGCCGTCAAGTCAACGGAGCTTTCCACCTCACAATCCTTACAAAAAGAACAACAATTTCTTGCAAAATTAACATCACCTCATGTAATCGAATACATCGGGTTTGATATTAATTACGATGAAAACATTCCGATGTATAATCTGTTGATGGAGTACGCGCCACGTGGCACGGTTGCTGACGTCATCAAGAAACAAGGGGGTTGTCTTGATGAGCGTTTGATCAGAGCTTATACTCATCAGATTCTTCTTGGGTTGGATTACATTCACTCCAAAAATGTAATACATTGTGATATTAAATGTCAAAATTTATTGGTATGCGATGATTCTGTCAAAATTTGTGATCTGGATTGTGCTAAATTGGCGGGAAATGATGGGGTTTTTACCTCCTCTGTTTTTTCCGGTACGCCGGTTTATATGGCGCCGGAGGTTGCACGAGGTGAAGAACAGGGGTTTCCGGCCGACGTATGGGCGGTTGGGTGTGCGGTGATTGAAATGGCAACCGGATGTAACCCGTGGCCGGAGGTAAACAACCCGGTTTCTGCTCTATACAAGATTGGGTATTCCGGTGAAGTGCCAATGTTTCCGGTGAAGTTGTCGGAGGAAGGTAAAGATTTCTTGAAAAATTGTTTGCAAATAAATGCTAAAGAAAGATGGACGGTGAAGCAACTTCTTCAACACCCATTTGTAAATTCGGAGTCTTTTTTCGAAAAGATTGAAAATTTCCCCAAAAATTCACCAAATTGCATCTTGGATCAAGGATTTTGGGATGCTTTGGAAGTCCCGGAGTGTTCGCCGGAAAACGCCTCCGGCGAGTCTCCGGTGAATAGGATCAGTCAACTGGTTGAAGAAAGTATATCATGTTTGCCCAAGTGGGTTGATGAGGAAGATTGGATCACAGTCAGAGTCAATGATGAAGTTTCAAAGAATTCAGAACAGAATTTGTATGTATATGTTGATGTGGAAGGTGATGATGATAGTGAGTCAACTCGTATTGACTCGTTTTTTATTTCTGAGTTTGATGTATTGAATGAGTTTTCAAACTCGTTTAGAATGATGTTAGAATCTTACATGGTAGAAAGTAGTAAAGCATGTGTGTTTGTTTCAAGCTTTCTTGTTTCAAGTAGTAATGATAATTGTTTGATTATTAATTCAATTCAAAAAGAATTTGCATTATTTTCTCCTTCACATTTTCCTGTTTTTTTAATTACTTTTAGCAGCATTTTTTTAGAAAGACATTCTCGTTTATAACAAGCTACTTTGGATTAGGGGTGTGCATGGGGCGGTTTGGGGCGGTTTTAGGCTCAAACCGAACACGATCCGCAAATTTCGGTTTTAGGATTTTCAAACCCAATGGTTTCGGTTTCTAACGGTTTCGGTTTTAGCGGTTTTTAGCCTTTAACGGTTCGGTTTCGGTTTTGAAACCGAATCCACCTCGTTTAAAACATTGATATACAAGTTCATGTACTAATCTTCACTTTTCCAAAATTACATACAAATTTCACTAACAATATCTAATTTATAGCATTAACTTCAATGTCTAATAATATATTTCAACAATGAATACCATTTTCTAGCCCAAAATTCAAATTATAAACGTATTTTGTAACATATAATAATAATATAAACATTAATGAACAATGGTAGATGAACTTTCAAATATTTAAATAGGTCGACTTCTATTTAATAAATATAAAATTTAAAAAAATATATAAAATATTAAATATTAGCGGGGCGGTTTCTTAATGGAGCGGTTTTTGGTTAAAACCGAAACCAAACCGAATCCATCGGTTTTTTCAAAATCTAAAACCAAACCGCCGGTTTTGAAATGGTTTCGGTTTTAATGGTTTGGTTTTGTCGGTTTTAACGGTTTGGTTTCGGTTTTTTCGGTTTTTATGCTCACCCCTACTTTGGATGATTGGATTTTGCTCGTGATATATGCAATATGACCATTACATAGTTGTTTTTAATCATTCCCTTTTAATTATCTAGTAAATGTTACTCAGAAAATAGATCAAACCTGTAATTTATAAAAGATCATTTTGAACACTGTTATTGCTATACTATAGTTACTTAAAAGTAGCAAACGGATCCATTAATTGTAACTAAAATATTTTTCCTAAAATAAATATAGAAAACTTAAAATGGATGCTCACCTAAAAAAACTTATCCCACGCTCATATTTTAAAACTTTCGAACTTTTGTAGCATTTTATTTATTTGATAATAATAAATAGAAATAATATCAAAACTAGAGGCAGTAGCTTTATAAAGAAGAGTAGTTGACAACTTGACTTTGATAAATGAATGGATGGAGAAGGGACAGACTTTATTTGGGTCAACCACTTTACATATATGAACCTCATTGTGTGAACATCAATGAGTTCAATTTCCTTAGAAGTACACCGAATATCATAATTGTTACAAGTTGACTTTTCTAACAAATGAATTTTATAAGTTATAGTAAAATGTTTCTCTACAAACATTATAGAAGTAATACAATATAAATATTCTTTCGATTTAATTATTTATAGTTCACTCATTCTTGTTAGCTTAATAGTCTTATTGGGTTTATTAGTTGGGCCTTATGTCAAGCCCATTAGCTAGTTAGCTCTACTATATATATATTGTCTTTCTTTGTCTTGTTCTGTAACTTAACTTTTGCTATTTGTTATGAAACGCTAGCCTCCTTTTGTAAGTTCTTGTAAGTTTACAATTCTAACTAAAATTCATGAAATCGTGAGGACGATGAATAGCCCGTTTCAAAGGTTTGCAAGTATTTACGAAGTCGGGAATTCGTCTGTAAAATTAGCAAAGCTTATTCGATTAATATTTTTTCCATTTTCGTATAAGAACAATTCTTTCCAATGTACTCAAAATAGAAAACTAAAATTATTTAGAATGAGAAGTAGAGGTCAATTACAATACTTTTTTGGCCATTAATGATAATAAAGATATACCCACTTGGGTCTAGATACAAACTTTAAATGGTTATGCAATTTAAAAGCATCTACCAAACACTGGAATATGCTCAATCCTTCTGTATTTGGACTTTAGTGTTTGGTGGGAAGCTTACAACCTAAAAGAGAGACCTACTCTTAAATAAGGCTAAATTGGTAATTTAACTGCATTTCTAATTACAACGAGAGATTTTGAAAATACCCTTTTGATAATAAGGGCAAAAGGTACCAAACAATAGGGACAAATGTTATAGATAAGAACAAAAATTAAATGATAATATTTGTTCATTATAAATTTTTAGGATGTGTTCTCATGATTACAAAGTGATTTAACCATTGTAATATTAAAAATACATAGAATATAAAAAACTTTAATTATCATAACAGATCAGATAACACTCATAATTATAAAAACAAAAAAATTATGAGTACAAAAAAAATCACTTAAAACACGTAGATATTGTAAGACATTTTACCATTATTCTTGATTTGGTTATTTACAAAAAAAAAATGAAAAAAGAAACATTATGCATATAAAAACAGCCGACATATTGACTCGTTTAACTAATTTAAACCGATAAATTATTTAATTAAACAAAATACTTTTTAAGCTAATCTTATTATTTACTAATGCATTTAGGCCTACCTCTTTTAGTAAGTTTAAGGAGCTCCTTAATTTTAAATTTAAGGAGATTTCCACTTTTAGTAAGTTCTTTAACTAAAAAAATAAAGTGTCGCTTACAGGATTCGAACACAAGACCTCTACTAAATAGTCACTGTGTGTTAACCACTTCAACTACTTGATTATTTTGATTTATTTCAGATAGTAATATATATAAGTTTTAACGTCACCAGAACTTAACCATCATTTCTCTATTTAAAAGGCTCATATTTACTTTCACAAAAAAGACCAATTTCGGATCTGATCCTACCATCACTAATGTCAGCACCTATCATCACTACGCACTACCACTCATCAACATTGCTATTGTCACCACCACCGGTACTGTCGTCACTTCGAAATATAGTTATGGGTACCCGTCGCCGCATTACACGGGTACCCTGCTAGTTAAATATTATATATGTTTATCAAAATATCTTAGTTAAATGAAAATTAAGTATCTCACCCTGACTACTTTTTAATTTTTGTAGTGATAGTGATGGTAAGACTCCCAACAGTGACATAAACTGACACTTTAATTTTTGTCAAATCAGTATTACGTTAGCTTACATTCTAACCGACATTAAACTGACATACACATACCAAATAAACTCATTATCTTCAGTTTTTTTTTGTCAAACCATTATAAAATAGACAAAAAAATAATATCAAATACCTATTAAATTGCATTGGGCACCACCATAACTTTAACTGATTTCTTCCCTCAATCGAATTCTTCAAAATAACTTATGGTACCAATAGGTAATGAACTGACACTTAAACTGATACCATCGGTTTGGACATTTGGTACGCGTCTTTTCTTGCCGACTGTTTCTTTATGCAATTTCTAATTTTAGAAAAAATTAAACATAATCACAATAATTTGAATCATACCATGATGTAAGGTGACGTAATAGTGACGTATTTATAGTTTGTATTTTAAGCAAAGCAAACGCAGTCCACCCACTTAAACTCTTCTCCTTTTTGCCACGAGGTGCGATCGCAGCTCAACTTTTCAATTTTTATATTTCCCTTTTCATTTATTCTTATTCTTATGCTAAATAAATGTGATAGAAAATGATCTATGATTCAAATTAAAATCGTAAGTGTGATTCTTTTAATAAAGGGCATACGCAACAATATTATAACACCAATTTAGTTATTGATACGTCATCAACACATAAACACCAAAAGACACCACATAGAAACCATATATGACTGATGCTCATCTTCGGTTGGTAATCTAAGATTGTCTTCAAAGTGACATTGTTGACATGGTACTTTCGGTATATGGGTTATATATAAATAGTTGATGCTTAAATTAAAAAAAAAATTAATTAAAAAAAATGATCGTACGGTTGATTATTCCTTTTCATTTGGTTTTAATGCTTAATTGCTTATGAGTTCTTTTGTATATCTTCAGACCTCAGCATATGCATTCTATTAGCACATGTGGACATTTGGTGCCTAATGTGTTGAGTTTGTTTTGCCTAAAATTTTAGTGCCAGCTTTCTTATTGGGTTATTGTTCCATGTAATTACTACTATTAAAGCCCATATCCACAATACATAAAACTCAAAAGCCCTAAAACTAATTAAGCCTTTCCTCTAGGGGTGAGTATTTGGGCCAAAAAATCGAACCGAAACAAATAACTTGTTATCGGTTCGGTTTCGGTTTTGAAAATTCATCGCTTATGATTCGGTTCGCCCTTCGGATAAGAATGGGTATTTAGCACGAAAAAAGAACCGAACCAAAGTCGAACCGAACCAAAATGAATAACATGTTATCGTTTCGATTTTGAAAATTCATCGTTTTCGGTTTCAGTCCTATCGGTTTCGGTTTGATTCGGTTTTTTAACCGAGCTCATCCTTACTTTCCTCCAAGGGTAATTAATTAGACATGCACATCAAATCTAGTTACCAAATCAGGCCGATTTCAAAACAATACGGAACCGGATCAGATCGAGTCACAAACCGGTGCAGAGGTTTTAAAAAACGAATTTCGACACTGATTCGGTTTGGATCCAGTCTGAATCAGTTTCAACCGGATATACACTCCACTCCCATAAACTGGATAAAAACCAAACCGGTTTCACCCAAACCAAGGTTGACCGAACCCGCACTGGTTTTGAAACCGGTCTGGTTGAAGAAAAAACCAGTTTTGTACAAGTCTAATAGTAATAATTTTTTGATTCAGCTTCACTTATAAACCATCTAGTGATGCTAAGAGGTAAGACATCCGAAATGAACTTTTACATGTTACGGATTCGATCTTTCTACTAGGTAAATATTTATCTGATAGTTAAATAAGACTTGGAAATGATTACGTTATTAAAATACCCCATATACATAGTTCTTCCTTTGCACAATACAAGTGTTCATATTATTTTTATCTCATTTTTTATCTAAAAACAAATACACAATATACATAGTTCTTTCTTTTCACAATGTACAGTTTAGGGTGTGTCTAATTTCTTGTGAAATTATTATCATTATCATTAATAGTATTATTATTATTAAAGTTATTATTGATACCACCACCAATATTATCCCGGTGGTCATTACCAATAATGGAACCAATCGCCGCCACTAAAGCAGCCATGAACTGTGGGTCCGACGTGACAGCCGCCGTGGCCGCATTCATCAACTCCTGATCGCCGGAGCTCCGGTGACCGGAAAACTGCGTTGCATTGTACTGTTGACCAGCCACGTGTCCCTGCAGTACTACCGGTCTATTGACAAGATTGATATTAGAATTCACGTTTGTTGAAAAAGGGAAGTGAAACGGTGGTTGCCGGAGATGGTGGTCGGAGCTAGGGTTAGTGAGGTCTAATGTGATGGTGGGGAATGGGGCGGTGGCTGAGAGTGTGGTGGTTAGGTTTGGCGGGTAAGAAGAAAGGTGGTGGTTTAGGTGGCCGGAGCTTGAAATGGAACCGGAGAGTAGCATTGAGGCGGCGGCGGAGGTGGTGGAGGCCATTGCTGCGGCGGCTTGTGGTAGTGGGTGGCTGTGGTTGCCTTCGTATGTTGTTATTAATACGGTTAGATCTTCTGCACATCTTTGTACCTGGACAAGATTTACATAACATACATTTTAAAACAAATTTTATACATGCCTACAAATGAAGATAATTAGCAAAATAAACCAAAAATGTTATATTTTCCCAAAATAACTTGTGCGAATTAGTTTTTTTAAAATATAGTGTATGACTTGATAATTTTTTGTGCGACTCCATATGTTTTTTGTGCTACCCGAAATTTTTTTGTGCAACAATAACATTTTTTGTGCGACTGATATACGACCCGATCATTTTATTATGCGACTGGATGACATTTGTCAAATTTTGTATGGAGACATACATATCATAGGATCTATTTAAAAACGATTTGAATGTAAAATATTTTTTAGAATTTTTAAATCTTACTTTGATTTATTTTTTGAATTCACCGTTAAAAATAAGCTAAAAATTATAGATGTTAAAACAAAAGATGAAGATATGTAAGTACGTAGTAAGTTATTTAGGTATTTCATTCTTCCCAAATTAAATGTCAATAAGGCAGCTTTAGAAAAATATAGTTATTATATTTTTTTTCCATCAATAAGATCTCATATCTACCACCTAGAAATAAATTCTCATATTGTACAAAATATACATGAAACATATTTAAATTCGTACGAGTAAAGAAATACGTAATTATATTTTTAAAAGCGATACCAATTTATTAATTTACATGAAACTACATTTGTTATGCAAGAAAAAACGAACATACTTGTTTGCGAACCGGACAACCTACGGCCATTGTGCAACGATAATAAGCTCGAGGACATGGATTCCCTTTCGCCAATTTTTGTCCGTATTTTCTCCATTGACAGCCATCTGAAATCTATATACAGATGTTCATTATTATGCATCTTCTGGTTTTTTTGTGTTACAATAAAAAAAATATTATTAGAAAACTAATATTAAGGCTTTGTAATTTTTGAGTGTCGCAATGTGTATTACATTGTAAGTTATTTTACCTGTTTTAGGACTCATTCTTAATATAATTTTAATGCGTGATATAATAATCAGAGGACCATTATAATTTATAAGTTCCTTCTCTAAAAATATAATTTTGAAGAAAGTTAAGATTAAACATAAAGGATTACATAAGCCCACGACTCCTACTTTGACAAAATTGTTGGTCAAACTAATCTGGTAGACCTGTAGCCATCTTGCTTATTTTCTTGTTTTAATTTTCTAATAATTAATTCCTTTGGATCTTAATTACTAATAAATAAGATATATTTTCTCCGTTTCAAAATAATTGATATATTTTCTTTTTTGTGGTGATTAAAATTAGTGATACATGCTTATAATTTATCTTATTTGATAAAAATTAATGGGGCCCACATACACTAAATATTTACTTTAAATAAAGTGAAATAATTCATTTACGCTTACTTTTACTTTTAAAAATCATTAACTTCACTTTATTCAAAAAATTTGGGACCTATTATCCACTAACCATCAAATTAATCAAATTATTATTAATGTATGACTTATTTTAAATCGGAGGAAATATAAAGTTTCCAAAAGTAACTTTATAAGAAATTTACTTATTAATTACCATGGATGCTTCAGATCGAGCTCGAACCGACACACGGGCCCTTCTCATTGTTGCTTCAACCACTTCCCGATCGCCATCTTTTGGTAAGTAGTATTTATTATTCGGGCTATCGACACTTGAATCGGTCTTCGATTTATTATCAACTACAAGCTCGGGTATGCGATTAAGATTGTTAAATTGCAAAGGAATCGGCAAGTTATTTTGTTGTGTGTTCTCTTTCACCCCATTAATCATCTAATTCAAACCAACGAATTATTTTGTTACATATTTACAACAAAGTTTAATCAAATTATAAAAAGAATAAACTTAAATAGTTATTACCTTTATGTTGTCTTTCATTTCATGAGTTATGATATTTTCTTGAAAATGTTTTCGTAAATAAAGGTACTTTTCTTTAACTTGACTAACCATGGATCGTAAACCTTCGTTTTCTCTCTTCATCTTTTCGAGTTCAGACTGTAGATTAGCAAGCTTTTGACAAAATATACGAGCGTGAATGAGTTTTCATGATAAGTTAAATTAATCGTTAAGTTATATTTGTTAAAACGCAAAAATAAAATAAAAATTAAGATATATGATGCTGCATATTATGAATATTATGAAGATATAATATATAAATAAAAAACTAATCATCCATATACATAAAACTCTATATATTTGTAAAAGAACAGTATAATTAGGGTTTATAAACTATACCTAATTAACTAGATTAGATATATCTATATACATACATAGATCTTTATACCTTATGAGTAGTTTGGTTATTTGCATGTGGTGACCCTTCATTGTCGTATGTTTTATTCAGTGTACCAAGGTTCAAACCAACCTGCATAATAATATAAGTAAAACACCTAACGAATTATCAACAATTAAAAGTAACAAAAACCACATAAAATATATATTTAAAAGAATATGTAAGAACCATATATGGTGATAACCAAGTTTAATAACAGCTCCTAATAACTTACTAGAGATCTCACTGGGTAAACATTACCAGATGGTTATAGGAAGGTTCGGAAACAACCACGACAACTGTTAAGTCACGAGCATCACGAGCAAATCTTGGTCATACTCGAGAGCTCATTATAACCGGAAATACTTTTTTGAAAAGAATATGTAAAAGAATAAGAGAATGTGTAAAATCACTAGCTTACATTTAAGTTAAGTTGAAGTTCTTGATGAGCTTCATCTTGTTGTCTCTCCTTTTTGACATTTATGGTCATTGGATCCTTGCTTCTTGAAAACAAATTCATTTCGTTGACTATTGAAGAACCATTTTCATTGCAAGTATCCAAATTTTTATGTCCATCTAATGAATTAAGAACCAGATTCTCACATCGAGCTTCCATTAATGACATATATATATGATCGAATTAACAAATGATCGATCAATCAAATGGAAATCGAAGGATCGAGAGGAATAAGAAGAAGAAGATGAGTCAATTAATTAAGATGAATTATGATTATAAAAAGTGGGGATTAATAAGGGAGATGAAGACGAAGACTTGTGACCAAATGGGAAACCAAAATGAAAATTTGGAATTTATACAAAATTTAAAAATTAGGGTATAGTAGAGTGAGGTAAGGTGGTGCGTCAAGGTATATATACATGTGTCTTCTTATACAAGGAAGTACAATATAAATATACATTAACCAAAGCCTAAATGTGTGATCTCCATGACTTTTTTTCCACATATATAATTAGTTGTGTTCTAATAATAATAATTTGTATTGAACATGATTAGGATACTAGAACAACTTAGTTGGATATTTTTGGCATTCTTACATACTTAAAAATATAGATTGGTGAAGTTCATGCATGCCTCTTATTGTGTTAAGAAATTAGTTTCTTCTTTTAACAGAAGAATTAATCCCTTTATAATGAGCTCCCGAGGTGGTCGAGTTTTACTCGTGATGTATGGGCCATTAGTACTGATGTTATGGTTGTTTCCAGACCTTCTATTAACGATGTGGTAAATATTTATCCAAAGAGATCAACAAACAAGTAACCTTTAGGAAGTAATTCAGATGTTATTACCTATGGCATAACCATATAGTTGTTAAAAAATGGTTAGGAAGTAATTAGGATGCAATTACCTGATTTACCTCTATGTCATTACCATATACTCCCTCCGTCCCACAAAAAACTTCCCATTTGACCTTAATTTTTTGTCCCACAAAAAACTTCCCATTTCAATAAAATACTATTATTACTAAGGACCACACCACTAACTATCCACTAACTATCATTCTCTCTCCAAACCAATCTTATATTTTAATCAAGATTATTAACAATGACCCCACCACTAACTATCACCTTAAAACTTGTGCCCATATCAAATGGGAAGTTTTTTGTGGGACGGAGAGAGTATATAGTTGTTAAAAAATTGGTTATAAACACATATTGATGTAAAATATTTGTAGGTGTAGATAAACTTGATATACTAATTTCACGCCTGTGAAAATGTGAACAATGTTTTCACCATTATAAGGTTCTATATTCATTTATTTATTTTTCATATTTTTGAAACTTTTCACATTCTATCGAGGCATGGAGGTAAAAATGTGTATAAAATGACATATTTTCTGAAAATATATTCTAGTATAGTCATATACAGCAGGCCCATCTAGACCGGAGTTAAAGCGTAGTTGACCGGTCACCGGCATCAACATGAGATTGATGTACGAAAGAGTCAACGAGATCGACACTTGCAGCATCTGGGTCCACACCCACAAATATCAACGTTTTTATTCACAGTGTGTTTCATACTATTTATATTCACTTTAGTGACAGCAATTATTTTTTACTAAATTAACGTTATGTCAGCTTATACTTCAACTGACATATGCATGTTATCAATACGACAATATTCATTTTCTTCAGTTGTTTGGGCCTCACAATTATAAAATATACACAAACAAAAAAAAGCAAAATATTAGACCCCGATGCCAATGTGATGACGAGGCGTGCCAATGGGAAAGGCAATCGATACCATTGGTTACTAAATTTGAGTTCAGAAATTACCCATAAATGGTTACTAAATTTGCATTGCAATGATTATTTATACGGTTTATAATTAATATGAATACAAATGTATTGGAAATTTGGAATCTTTGTTAAGATATTCAGAATTATCATGTTTACTGCTACCACTTGACTATTTGGTTTGACCAGGTTCTATGTATTTTAATTTAATTTTAATTAAATTAATTTGAAAGGGCATTTTATTTAATAAACTAAAAATAAAATAAAAAATAAGAAAGAGAGTTGACCATTGACTAAGATTCTGCTAACACGATTCTTACACGTACTTCAACTGCACCAAATTGGCCAACTCAAATGGTGTTTATTTAATGTGATTAGGTGTACATGTTTTAAGGATGCAATACAACAAGACAATAAGAAGAATGTATCAACCATCAACTATGAAGGGTCTGACCTACATTCAAATCTCTAACACCAAATCAGAAATCTATATGAATAAACCAATTTTATTCGTATGTGAATAGGTATTATATACTTATGGTTATATAAGAATTTTTTATATTTATACTTCCTCCGATTAAAAATAAGTGATATACTTTTCTTTTTGGGGTGTATCAAAATAAGTGATACATTTTGGAAAATTACCTTATTTGACAAAAAAAATAGTGGGACCCACACCACTAACTATCTACTTTAACAAAGTGAAATGACCATTTTACCCTTACTTTTACTTTTAAACATCATTAATCCCACTTTATTAAAAAAATGTAGGACTCATTCTCCACTAACCATCCAATTAATATAATTTAATCATTATTATAAACTTTTGCCTCAATAAGCGTGAAATCCAAAGTGTATCACTTATTTTGAATCGGATGAAGTATATGATTATTCTGAATGACTGGCCAAATGATTAGCTGAAAATATATCTCGCAATTTCTATCTTTCTTTAATCATCGATATAGCTATACGATTTCAAACCTACACATTTGTGTGATTAGTCTAGTTAAGTGGCATGCTAAGTGTGTAACTAATGTTGTTTGTAGCTTGTTTTTTATGATGATGATTCGCTCATAAAGCATGAATTAATAGTATATGATTAAAACTGGCAGTGTAAAAATTACCACCCGTTTTTACACTCAAGATCGATAAAAGTTTGACTTAAACAAGATCAAATAACTAGATGAAAGTCCGAATTGTTTCTAGTCCTAATCGAAAACTGTTGCATAACGACAATATTTAAGAGTCAATAAGAGTAGTTTAAATGGAGCCCTTGACTTTAGAAAATACTTTTTTTTTTCTTTCATTTTTCAGTGTGAGTTAAGCAACAAGTAGTTGTAGTAGACCAATTCAATGGCATTAATATCGGAAGTTGTATAATTCTTCCTACATTGTGACGCTTTGTCAACTTTCACCGAGGTCGTTTTCTACATTATCACTAGGTTGCCGATTTTTCTTACCGACGTCGTTTTCTACATTAATTTCATTAATGGATAGTGTGACTAGGGGTGTTCGTTTGGACGGTTTGGATATATCCGAACCAAATAGATGAAACCAAATAAAATCCGGTTTTCAAAAGTTCAAACCGAACCGTCCAAACTAATTCGAAAACCAAACCGATCCGAACCAAATAACAATTTGATTGGTTTGGTTTTATCCGTTTGGTTTTCCTTAAAATTTCCAAAAATACTACAAAAGTATATAAAATAAATAATATTAAGTTCGATATGTAAAATTCCAAAATGATAAACTACTTTGTACATAAAAACAAGTATAATTGATAGCTTGTGACATTTATAATGATATATGCAAAAATCTTGACATCAACTTTATCAAAAACTCCAAAAAGATAGGTATATCACCAAATGATACAATATAAAATGGAACAAGTATTATTATATAAATCATTTTACTATAAGAAATGTAAAGAAAAGGAGTACCATAATTGCTTACAATGGAAACCAACAATTGTTAGTATATAAATCAATTAATATATATTACTATTCGGTTTTTTTGGACAATCCGGTTTTCACGATGAAAACCAAATCCAGTCCGAAATCCAAACTATTAATTTGGTTCAAGTCCAAATCGATCCAAAAAACCAAATAACCAATCCAAATAGTCCGATCCAAAATGTCCAATTGGACAATCCGGTTATATCCGAATAGTGAACACCCCTAAGTGTGACACTCATTTTAAAAATAACAAGATAATATAGATTTATGATCAAATAGGAAAACTTGATTCATAAATTTTCTGGATTATCGTATATTTGAATCATAATCAAAGCTTGGATCATTTCTTAAATTCTAATCCAAAAAAAATTCTGAGCAGATTAATAGTCAGATAATATAAACTAGCATGAATGCAAGTATGGAGAAAAATAGCAGATCCTAAGAATTTATGTATTTTGTTTCATTTGTGTTTTTGATTTAGTCCAAGTGGCTTTGAATAATACAGACTTGTAGCTGTTAATGTTGACCAAAGACAGAAAAGGATAAAATGAAAACTTGAAATGATGCATTAGCAGCTTTTGTTGACTTGAGAGGGAAAATGAGATAACGACAATTAAAACCGGTTTGTGTTTGGAAGAGAGAAAAAAACAAGCCTACTTCACAATACGAGCAATCTAGTTTGAACCTCTCTACACACACATCCTACCCTATATATGAGGCCTAATTTTGAAGAGGGTTTGACACCATGGCAATTCCAAGCATTCCTATTCGTCCATAATGCCACTTGGAATTCCCTGATTGGTCCACGTCATTTGCACTAATACAAACGAATCTGGTACAGCTTACGGTCTACATTCATACGCTCCATATACTGCAAACGAATCTGGTACGGCTTACGGTCTACATTCATATGCTCCATATACGGCTTCCTACATACAAGGAAACAAATAAATAACAATTTAAAAGATCCTACATACAAGGAAACAAATAAATATTTAAAAGATCAATCAGCGACTCAATCGTATTTTATTCAGAAGTGATACACGACTCAATATAATTTCCATAAAACCGGCATTCTATGATTACGGCATAAAAACCTGGATTGTGCAACGGAACCAGACTTCAGATATTACGGATTACGGCATAAAAAGCTGGATTCTTCATTTAATAAAATGCCCGTGTAACATTTCTTCATTTACCGTTTTTTTGTACAAAATCATCATCACATCTACCGATTATTATGTCATTTAGAAATATATAAAGTTTTTGGACATTTTTCTACATACTAAAATTTACAGCATACCCGCCCATCGGGCGGGTTTTGTAGCTAGTATATGGAATATTTTTTTAATTTTCTAAAAGAGTATTCTCATTAATAGTCTTGCTCGTATACGCAACTTAATTGTTGTCATATTCATTTTCAAAATTTTTAGTTTTTATATAAAAATATTTACTAAAAAAATAAATCAAACTCATGACCTCATGACCTCTAGAGAAGATCATTTCAAACTCATTACATATTTATGCTAATTTATTAACTTTTTTTATGAACAATAACCATATCTATCAAAATTTTACACTTTTTTTTCTTCTGTTTTTCTCCTTTTCTTATGTAAAATAACGAAATAAACACTCACTTATATAAATATTATTGTTATTATTTTTACTGTTATTACTTATTAATATTCTATCTAATTTCTATTTATATTTCTTAAAGATTTTTAAATGTTACAACACAAAATAAAATTACGGTTTAAACATCTTGCTAGTTGCTAATGTTCAAATCTAGGTTTAGACTTTAGACCAGGTTTCGAGAAAAACACTTCAATCTGAGATCGAATTAATATTTGGGAAAAAGATTTTGTTAAATGAAAATTTCTACATTTTCCACACACAAACATATGGGCGCCACATATATGCATACAAAAACTAATAACCGAAATTTAGGACTTACATAGTGGACATCAGCATTGCTCTGATTTTAGCCCTGAGGTCATCAGGAACATCTTGGCTCGCCCATTACCCAAAAGTGGTCCACCTTTCGGTTGACCCGATACTTTTGAACTAAGTTCACCATCGTCAGTTTCGTCTTTTTCTGAATTAGATTTTTTTATACGCTTATCACCTTTACAATGGTCTCTCGATTCGTCTTCTGAGGAAATATTGTGCTCTTTTCTATGTCTAGATGAGTGAGTTTTACTATGTTTATGCTTAGTATCTCTACTGTGATGAGAGGATTTACGAGATCTATGTTTCCGGATTCTTCTAGAAGATTCACGGTCACTGTCAACTTCATCATGTGATCTATGTTTCTTTCTAGAACGTTCATCACGAGATCGATGTCTCTTTTTACAATGTCTATGTGACCGTTTTTCTTCTCTTTCATCATCATCATGTGTTTCTGATGATTCGCCTTCGTTTTCTCTACTAGATCTTGCTCGGTATTTTCTCTTTGCTCGTTTTTCTTCAATTAAATGTTCATTTTCCAATTTTGCCCTTTTGTCCTAACTATCAAAATCTAAAGGGGTTAAGCTTCTCTCTCTTTCTTTAGCTAATGACATTTGTGGCTCAGCTGATAAGTCACGATATGGCTCGGCTTGCGAGCTGAGCCACAAACATTTTAGCTCGTTTTAGTCTTTCGGCTTTTAGTTTCTGCTCATCTGTCAAAAACCCTAAATCTGGATGTTTAATTCCTCGTGTTGCAGCTTGAAGAATGGCAGCTGCGTGAGCTGCATCCACCTGGACTTCAGGTGTGATTTTAGGTGGTAAATCTGAACCGTCCTTTTTAGTTATGTTAAGTACCATTTTAGATTTCTCTTTTCTTTCAGAATCAAGTGATATATCATCACATTCAATTGTATCATTCTCATTATCTCTTGAGATAGATGTTTTTTTGTTGGAAATATCCTTAACATTCTTGACAGTTGATTTCGGCTGTAACAATCATTACTGAGGAAATGCTAAGAAATAAGCACACCAATTTCAACAAAAATTGCCAAATGACGAAAATGTCCTTCAATTTTACAATTGTTATGAAACCTACTTATCTACTAGATTTCCCATCATACACATGTTATTATATCTTACAAGTTTTCAATTCAATTGGTATACTTAACGAATTAAGGGTAAAATCAATATTTTAGTAACCAGTGTTGTAAAAATCGGTCTTGTCGGCCGATTAATCATCGCCTAGGCGATATCAGCGGCCGACCTGCCTGAAAATTACATAATCGGTGAAATTAATTGTACCTGGTCAGCATCGGTCAAGTCAGTTAAATTCTACTCGATAATATTGGTCAAAATCAGACAAAGTGCTAAAAAATATATTTTATAAAATAAATTCCATTATACTTAGGGTACCCGCCTAAAAACTGATTAATTGCTTGAAGGTGGTCAACGGCCGTCAACCAACTAGATAACACTGACCGGTTTTTACAAGCTTGTTAGTAACTAAAAGCTGCATAAAATGTAATCAATCAAAATAGTAAGAAGAAAGTACCTGTTGGGATTTCTGGAGAACTTTTAAATAATAAGGATGGAATATATTAGACGGGATTAAAAACGGGAATCTTCCATGACCACGATCTTGTTCCATAAGTACTTTTTCAAACTGTTTCCCATTTTTAATAATAAATTCCACTATTTTATCAACCGACTTTTTCATTTCAGATGAAGGATCCACAAGTATATGCTCAGTTTTAGGAATTGGAGGAAGAGAAGAAGCACGCGATTTATCCAACAATTTATCAAAAACAGCAGAAATTGAGCCTGAATATTCTCCTTTTTTCAAACTGCTAGTACGTCCAGTTTTTAATGAATTTGATACCGAATTATTTTTTAAAATAAAAGAGTTGTCATTGTTTTCGCCAGCTGGCAACATGGTTTTCCCAGATACACAATCTTTAGATAGTGTTGATGATGCATGCTCGATTCCAGCATCATCATCTTCACCAGTACCATATACAGAACCAAGCAACGAAAGTGCGGTATTCGATGTTTTTTCCTCATTTTCGGGATGTTGACCGTCTTTTGACTGGGTAAGATCTTGGTGGTTGACCAAAAACCTGAAGTATGGATGTAGGTGATGATCTGGTAATAAGAATCCAAAAGTAGGGTTGTCTCCTTGTTTCACTCTCAAAACAATCTCTGATTGACCACCGTTTTTGCTGACAAAAAGAGCAGTTCTTGCAATAATCTGATGTACTTTCTCTGTTGGAGGCTAGAAAAAACACGAAAACGAACAGAAAACAAGAAAAACTCGTCCTTTTAGCAAATCGGATCGACATTTTTGCATAATTTGAATATCAACAGAAATAAGCATGAAAAAAAACACGATTATGATATAATGTACTCATGATGTGTAGCTTCCAGGTTTTCGAGTTGTGTGATTAATTTTAAATTTTAATTAAACATTTTATAATCCTAATCCCACCTGCACGATGCCTGTGAATGGCAACCTTAGGTCAAAACTCGATGATTCCTGCTCCAAGTATCTGTAAACTTAAGACCATGGTAAGCTTTTTAAATAATATATGTACCTTAGACAGACAATTATCCTTCGGTTACATTCATCTTATTAGCAGTTACAAATAAACAATAACATAACATAACACAATTAAAAGTTCATATAAAGATTATGTTTGTTAACTTACCAAGTTTTGAACCAGGTTGTCGGGAACAGGAATTGGAGGATTGAATTTAGGGATTTTGATACGAACCGAATGAAAACAGAAAATTAAACTAATAAATCAACCAAAAGTCGGATGATTCTTTTATTAAACGAGAAAAATAGAATTACAGAAACAAAACTTAAATCTCCATGATTTCTTCTAGTTGGGTTCGGTCCCCTTTTATAGATAGAAATCTACAGGATAATTCCTAATAAATAGATAACTCCTAACAATAAGATAAATCCTAGTATTTAAATAATATCCTAATAATACTTAATTAATAACAATACTTATCTAATCACAAAGATTAGCATCGTATCATTACTCCCCGCCAAAAACACACCTTGTCCTCAAGGTGTGGTTTTGAATCTCATCTCAATCGTTCTTGAGTCCGGGATCCCATGACCTGTCTTGTGACTCAATCTCATCCTCCTCCTCATCAACCAACAAAACTTGCAAAGTATGATTAGTACACTTGTGACCTGGTGTGAACTTCTCATCACATCGAAAACATATTCCCTTAGCTCTTTTGTCGGCCAATTCTGTTCCAGTCAATTGTTTGAACTGACCTAGTCGGATTGAAGAACCAGTTTCTGCTCCACTAGCTGCGACACCATTTTTGTTTGCTGGTTCTGATGTGATTCCTTTACTCGTTTCATCAATCATAAGTGTCAATTTAATGACTTGATTTAAACCAACTGGTTGTAACACCCTGACTGAATTGCGGAGTTCGGTTTTTAATCCCTTGATAAATATTCCCTCTAATACTTGTTCGGAAATACCGACTAATTGTGCCGCCATTGATTCGAACTGACTTACGTATTCTCGGGCTGTACCCCCTTGAGTAAGGCTTAAAAATTGCTCGTGTAGGTTACCGTCTTGGGACGGTTGAAATCGATCAAGTAACTTTGTTTTGAGGTCCTCCCAGCCCCGAAACGGTTCCCTCCGATCGCTCCAACGGTACCACGCCAAAGCAGGCCCTTCTATGCAAATCACGGCTGCTCTTAAACGATCACCTGAGTGGGCTAGCCCTTGTACATCAAAAAATCGCTCGGCTCGATAAATCCACCTGTATGCGTCTTCTCCGTCAAAGATAGGCATCTTTAACTTTCTTAATCGATGATCTTCCCCCGGGGCCCAAACCCGCTCAAACCCGTGACCCGGTGGTAGATTTTGCACTGGTCATTGGTTTCGGTTGTTGCTAGATTCCCCAGCTTGACCTGGTGGTATTGGGAACCCTTGTGAATCAAATCGCATACCCGAGAAGCTTGTATAGGCGGTCGACGGCTGGCTCGTAAATTGGGGGTATTGCATCTGGCCAGTAATGTGTCGGGTCAGGGAATTATTAATTGGATATTGAGTAGTGGTTTGATGGTACGTATAAGGTGGCAGGTTGTACTGATTCGTGGCGGGCGGTGTCGTGAACGAGAGCTTTGACATTGTGGGTGTTGTAGTGTGGCTGGCCGGTGGCGGTGTTGTAGTGTGGCTGTGCGGCGGCGGCGGTGTTGCAGTGTGGCTGTGTGGCGGAATAGTGGTGGTTGGTACGGAGGTGGCGGGTGGCTGGAGGTTTTTTAGGAGCTGCAGTATTTCCGCAAACTGATTGTCTGCATCGATTTTATTTTTGTCAATTGATTCCTGCATACGATCCAAACGTTTCGATGCTTCTTCCTGGTAATTGGCCATCTCGGTTTTGAACTGAGATAACTCAGCATCAACCTCGGCGACTTTCTTCGACATCTTGATTCAAACGATCTCACAGATGGCAGGATTGAGAGCTCTGATACCAATTTGATACGAACCGAATGAAAACAGAAAATTAAACTAATAAATCAACCAAAAGTCGGATGATTCTTTTATTAAACGAGAAAAATAGAATTACAGAAACAAAACTTAAATCTCCATGATTTCTTCTAGTTGGGTTCGGTCCCCTTTTATAGATAGAAATCTACAGGATAATTCCTAATAAATAGATAACTCCTAACAATAAGATAAATCCTAGTATTTAAATAATATCCTAATAATACTTAATTAATAACAATACTTATCTAATCACAAAGATTAGGATCGTATCAGATTTCTGATTCGGATTCAGCAGTCTTTTGATTATTAGAATCCTCATAGTTTGTATATGAAAATGGAACAGCATTAAATCCGCTAACACTTTGTGGTTCTGGTTTTGGTTCTTCTTCTGAATACAACAGAACGTTTGGGTGAGATTTAGTTAATACGAGAAAATAACATTTTGCGTCAAAAACAGTATTGTAACACCTTATAAAAAACTTAGAAGCTACTAAAAAGTTTATTATTTGTAAACTTCTTTTATATGCCTTTCAGAGAACACACAGTTTCTATAATATCTAAAACCGCATACTAAATCCTGTTAAACTATTTTCAACTACTATTTCTAAACCCTGAAAAGGGCTTAAAATTTGGTCATTTAAACATTGTACAAGTTCACAAATATCATCTGGCAACAAATTGATATAAAGCCCCCGTGTCAATAACTAATGTGGCAGTCACTTTTGAACAGCAAATCATCCGATTACAGAAACAGTGATATTCAAGATCACGTAATAAAGTAATCTAGCTCAACTAACATTCAGTTTAACCAAATGCAGTTCCATCCCAATCCTAATCCTATACCAATATTACAGAGGAAAAAACAATAACCCTAGCAAAGTAAAATCAGATCAATCATACATTTCTAGTAGAACATATACTCAGGAAACTGTTAAACGTTAACTGCAACCGTTTATGGAAAGTAATATCAGCTCAATCCTACAATTCTAGTATAATATACATAGATTCAACCATAATGAATTGAAAAATTAGGTCAACAACTGTCAAACGTAAAATGCAACCGTTTATGGCAAGTAAAATAAGCTCAATCTTACAATTCTAGTAGAATATCAAAAATTCAACCAGAACAAATCAAACAATTAGGTCAACTAACATATAAGCAACCGTTTACATAACGAGTGAATGTTATTTATTACCTTGTTCATCGGAAGGTGACGGAAGATCGAGGTATCGTTCATAATCGATTTCCGCGTCGGCGGAAGATGAGTGCGATGTTTGTGGATTTCGGCGTCTCCGGGACGGCGGAGGGCTGGAAAGGAGATGACGGACGTCATAACGGTCGATGAGCAGAGAGTTCCATTCAACGAGTGCGTTTTCGGAGTTTACGAAGGCTGCCGTGGTATCGTCGTCGAAGAGAAGAACATGCTTCCCACAAATTTCGATATTCATTTCTTCTGCAATTCAATTTGGTGGATTGGAAACCCCAGAGAGCTCGATTATCTGCAATTCAATTTAGTGCATACACTGTTCCAGATTTTTAAGTGAAAGAAAATGGAGGAAGAAAGGAAAAATAAGGAAAAAAGAAAAATATTAAAATGAAGATATTATTGTTTTTTGTGTTTTCGGATAGAAAAGAAAAAATAATTATTATTTGTTGTGTTTTTGTGAGTTGGAGATAAAAAGAAAATAATTTATATATATATAATTTTATCATTAAAATATAAACAAATTAGGTAGTGTTAAAAGTACTTTGATAATTGCAAATGTTTTTAGCTAATTAAAACTTCTCTTCTGTTCAAATCTTCTCACTTTTGAGAATGAATCCTTCTAAGAGGTTTAATGTGTAACATCCCGATATCCGGCCTAGAATATTTTATTACTTTCGGTAAGTAATATATAATTGTTTAATATTTATTGGATTTTATTTGAATTAATTGAAATTAATTGTATTTTAACCAAAGGGTTAAAATTAGTGAAAATTGAATTATTAGATATTAATATGATTTTTACATATCCGGGATCATTTATAAATTTCAATTCCAATTATATTTTCGTTGTGTAAATCAGAGTTCGTTTAGGCCTTTAAATTTATCAGCGTATATTAGATAACAAGTATTTATACTGTGTTTAAGTTAAAAATATGTAAAATCCTCTTTGTGTGACACGTGATATATTAGGTGTCCCAAAACCCTTTCTTTTGCCTGCTCTCTTCGTGACTCACACACACACACACTCAATTATCACCCAAAAAATTGAAGAAACTTGTATTCTTGAAGAATTGCTTGAATCTCCTTCTTTATTTCCACTGATTTTCGGATTCTAGGGCATGCAATAGGTAATTTATCATCTTGTTGTTGTGTTCTTGAAGTTATAGTTAAGGTTTTTGAGTTATGGTGGGTTTCTTGCATAAAGTGTTAATTGTTTAAATCTTTACAATATAAATGAAGTTGGTGACTGATTTCTATGTTTTAAAAGTTTAGTTGTTGAGTAGCAACCAAACTTATAGCTCTTAGCACCAAGCTTCTCCAATGGTGTTTGGGGGAGATGACCTAAAAACCCTATAATTGAGAAGATGAAGTTTTATGCTTAAAGTAGTTAACTTTTAGTGAAAATGACATGCTAAAATGATTATTGTTGGTAGGAATTAACCATAGAATGAATTGTTGATTGTTGTTTTGAGTAATTGGGTGTTTGGATGAAAATTTGTATAAAAACCCGTAGCTAAAGAAAATGGCAGCTTTTTGCTGAATTTTGGCGGTTTTGTAAAAATCATATAAAATCAACCGTAACTCCGTTTTGGGCGTGCGACCAGTCGTTTCGAAGGTCTATGAGTCTACTTTATTTATATCATAATTTCATAATCTGATATGGTCATAAAACTGTTCAGATTTCTGAGTTAGTACAAGAGGTCGTATGTCTCTTTTTCGGGTCAAATATGTATTGAAAACTTTGGGTGTTTCGGTGTATAATATGTAAACATGAGGTTTGTCATAAAATGGTAATTGTATGTTTAAGAAATGTTAATAAAATTATGTATTTGAAGTATTAGAACCTTGTTCTCGATTTTGACCCGTTTGGGCCTAAATTGTTAAATTATGGTTTTGTTCAATTTAGTGTAGATGTTATTATAAACCTTTGACTATGAAAGTTTTGAGTTGGTTTAGTCACAAGTAGAATTGCAAGTAAGTGGTCTTAAAGTTGGTGCAATATATGCTTTGGTCATTAGTTTATATTATTGTCATTTTCGGTGGAATTTAGTTACTAATTCGGTATTCATTTTATACAGGAAAAGGGAAGCAAGCTCAGTATTATAAGAATACTGAGTTTTGATCAAGTTGTTGTGCTAAGGTGAGTGGATTTAGCCTATAACTTGTATGGATTATAATGGTGTAGATGGTATTTCACATTCGGTTCTTGTTTGGGTGTTTGTTAATTAACTAGATATTCCCTACGTTATTTTTATGGATTGTTTATTTGGTATAGTAATTCATGAAGATTATTAATTACTCGATTGAATGCGCATTCGGGTGGATAGAGGTCAGTAATGGGTGAATTCTACTGGGCCATCGGTTACTATTGGATAACGGATTCTTGGACCTTGGATGCATTCGTTGCATTTGAAGGAGGCTTTACCGTGCCAATGTAGTAAAGGGGTCTTTCGGTTACCGTTGTTGGGCCAACAATGGTTTAGGGTTCGGCCGAACCACCGTCCTCTGTGTTTGTGGTTACCTATAATTAGTTGTGTGAATCTTATTTGTTGTGTTTATGCAATTTAGATGCTTTATTCATTTACTTAGCTTTGTGCTAATCCCCCACCTCGTTGATTCTTTTGCAGATTTGATAGTTGGGCGGGTCAAGGGGTATTTTGTCGGAATGGTTGACCGTGGCTCTATTTTTTGGATATAATTTGTAATTAGGCAATAATGGTGGTAAAACTGTTTTAATTTATATTATGTTTGGCTATGTAATAACTTAAGTTTTGGTATAACTAAAATGGGACGCTTCCGTAATAAATTTTTTTAAAAAAAAAAAAAAAAAAATTGGCTTGAGTTTTTGCGGTGTTACAACTTGGTATCAGAGCCCTGGTTTGGCAATGCGTACACATTTAGGTGTCCATTCCCAAATCTTGGCTCGAGTTTAGGTCAAACATTCCGGACGAAATGGGATAGAGCTTAAGTGAATGTAGGGTTAGTAGTTACTAGTTAGTATGATAGGTACTAACGTATTCAACTAACGTTTTGTGAGATGTTGTGTTTGTTGACAGAGATGGTTGATAACGATCCCAATCCTTTGGTAACTCCACCAAACTCCGAACCAGAAATTATTAGTACATCTAGGGATACGAATGCTGAAAAAGAAGAATATATTTTGAGAATAGAAAGCCGATTGGAATACCTTCAAAGTGTCGTCGATAACATGAACCAAAATCATAATAACCAATTACCAAATTTTCCCCCAATGTCCAACCCAACATTGGCCACTTCTACAATGCAAATTCCTTCTACACCAGCTTTTACCATGACAGTACCTTTAATGTCGACATCCACCGAACCTAACCCTGTAATGTCACAACCACAATACTATTATGTTACCCCGAGTCAAGGAATGCCTCAATACCAATTCAACAACCAACAATACCAGTTAGTAAGGAAACCCTCATGTACTTTCAAACACTTTCTAGATTGTAAGCCACTCGAATACAGTGGCAGTCGAGATCCCAGTGTTACATTAAATTGGTTAAGAGAAATCGATAGAACTTTGGATGCTTGTGGTTGCGACCCCGAATATAGAGTGATGTATGCTACCCGAAAGTTAATAGGTGGGGCAATGGTGTGGTGGGACACACTGATTGAGAACTATCCCAAAGAAACGGTTAATATGATAACGTGGGATCAATTTAAGGAACAATTGTGCAAACGTTATTGCAATTCTTTTGAGATAGATAGGATCCGATCCGAGTTTTTAAATTTGCGAATGACGGAGAGAATGACGGTTAACGATCTTATTGAGCAATTCAATGAGAAATTAAGGTTTGTACAACAATGGGTACCTGATGAGCCTTCAAGAATAAAGCATTTTATCGGTGCCTTGAGACCCGAATACCGTACTACCGCTAGACTAGCAACTACTTTGTCACAAGCATTTGATCTGGCTAAAGCTGTTGAAGGTGATATGAATACTCAAGAATGGGTGAACAAAGATAGGTCGGGGTATCAAAAGTTTAAACCAACACAGTCAAGCTCACAGCAGGTAGAGAAGTGGCAAGGGAACCAGAAGCAGGATAATCAGATTAAGAGGAAATCGAACGTTGGTTCTAACCAAAGAGGACCGTGGTGTTCTAGGTGTAGATCTTCTCATTCGGGATCATGTACGACACATACTATGAGATGTATACGATGTGTCCAGTTTGGGCATGACTCCAAAGATTGTAAATTCCCGAGAAGTGTATGTTGGAATTGTCAAAAAGAAGGTCATAGGGCGGGTGACTGTACCTCAACAAAGAAGATTGGGTCGAGTTCCGGTTCGGGTGAGGCATCGTTATCTACAACAGGACAAAAGAGAAAGAATTACCCTCCACCTGAGGGCAGGGCGTTTCAAATGACAGTGGAAAATGATGCTTTCACTAATGATTATATCACGGGTATGTTTCTAATAAACTATACACTTACACGTATGTTAGTTGATAGTGAAGAAAATTTTTTATTTATAATTATGAATTATGTGATAAATTGGAACTGTCTACTTGCGCCTTTTCGCCCTTAAAGTAAAGATAGTTAAAGATATATGAATGGTAGGAAATGATAGACATATAAATATAGATGTTTGAGTGAATTTACTATTAACCTAAGGGATTCTTCCATTAAAATGTCTGATTTGTCTTTTATGCTAAATGTGAAGTTTGAAAAGTGACTAAATGAATCAGATTTGTAGACCATTTTTGATGATTTGTGAATTTAATAATTAAAAATATACAAATATGTTAAATAACTACATTTGATTTTGAAAAATAATAAGAAAAGTTTTTGAAAATAATGAAATAGGACGTAGTTATATGTTAAATTATTGTTGTTTTGATGAAAATGTTACCTTATTAATTTGAGCATGTTGAGATTCCGGGGACGAAATCTTTTTAAGGGGGGTAGATTTGTAACATTCCGAGACCTGGCCTAGAATATTTTATTACTTTCGGTAAGTAATATTTAATTGTTTAATATTTATTGGATTTTATTTGAATTAATTGAAATTAATTGTATTTTAACCAAGGGGTTAAAATTAGTGAAAATTGAATTATTAGATATTAATATGATTTTTGCATATCCATGATCATTTATAAATTTCAATTCCAAATATATTTTCGTTGTGTAAATCAGAGTTCGTTTAGGCCTTAAAATTTATCAGCGTATATTAGATAACAGGTATTTATACTGTGTTTAAGTTAAAAATATGTAAAATCCTCTTTGTGTGACACGTGATATATTAGGTGTCCCAAAACCCTTTCTTTTGCATGCTCTCTTCGTGACTCACACACACACACACACACTCAATTATCACCCAAAAAATTGAAGAAACTTGTATTCTTGAAGAATTGCTTGAATCTCCTTTCTTTCCACTGATTTTCGGATTCTAGGGCATGCAATAGGTAATTTATCATCTTGTTGTTGTGTTCTTGAAGTTATAGTTAAGGTTTTTGAGTTATGGTGGGTTTCTTGCATAAAGTGTTAATTGTTTAAATCTTTACAATCTAAATGAAGTTTGTGACTGATTTCTATGTTTTAAATGTTTAGTTGTTGAGTAGCAACCAAACTTAGAGCTCTTAGCACCAAGCTTCTCCAATGGTGTTTGGGGAAGATGACCTAAAAACCCTAAAATTGAGAAGATGAAGTTTTATGCTTAAAGTAGTTAACTTTTAGTGAAAATGACATGCTAAAATGATTATTGTTGGTAGGAATTAACCATAGAATGAATTGTTGATTGTTGTCTTGAGTAATTGGGTGTTTGGATGAAAATTTGTATAAAAACCCGTAGCTAAAGAAAATGGCAGTTTTTTGCTGAATTTTGGCGGTTTTGTAAAAAACATATAAAATCAACCGTAACTCCGTTTTGGGCGTGCGACCAGTCGTTTCGAAGGTCTATGAGTCTACTTTATTTATATCATAATTTCATAATCTGATATGGTTATAAAACTGTTATGTAGGGGTGGCAATTTCTGACCCGACACGAAACCCGACCTGAAACCGACACGAAAATAAACAGGTTTGGGTTGAGGTAAAAAATAATTGGGTCAATCTCGGGTTGAGTCAGCTAACCCGTTTATTAAACAGGTTAGGTTCGGGTAAATGATAATTTAAATGGGTCGACCCGCCAACCCATTTAATTATTAAAATATATTTTAAAAACGATATATTTATACTTAATTTATAGTTTATTAGTTAAAACGTAATAAATAGTTAGATAAAAATAAAAAATATTACTTAGTAATTTAGTGTTTAGTATTTTGTTATGAATTTGGGTAATAACAACACATTTTGACTTGTTTGACCCGTTTAACTTGTTTGACCGGATAACCTGTTTAACCCGTTTTATTAAATGGGTTATATGGGTTAGGTTTGGGTTGAAGTTAAACAGGTTAGGGTTGAGATATCTGACCCGTTTATATAAACAGGTCGGTTTCGGGTTGAAGGTTTCTGACCCGTCAACCCGCGAACCCGAACCCGTCAACCCGAACTGAATTGCCACCCCTACTGTTATGTAATCAACATTACATATAATAAAGTTTCACATGGAGAAATATTATTATTCATCTACAGTACATGAATGATGTTTTTTAATATATAAAATGTAGTGCTATGAATTTGCAAGCCTGTCGCGAAGTACCGCTCTTCGTTTTACGAATATGATAATTAACCATAGGACCATAATGTTAACTTATTTTCTTAAGAGACCTAATTTGCAATTTCCATATATGTCAAAGGACTGAAAGTGCTAATTCTCAATTTCACTGGCACTGTGTGGTGACAAGAGTTTGAGCAAATTATCGTGCTTTCTAGGGTTTGCTCGTTCATTCTCAATCCACAAGAATGGCGAACCAGCTGTACGGATCCAGCTCCTACGGGTACGCCGGAGGATCAAAACCGTCAAACGTCTTCACATCCAGATCACTCATCGATCAATACCTGCCTGCAGATCCATCGTACCTCAGCTCGTCTAGGGTTTTCGGTTCAGATCCACTGTCATCCGCCTCCAATTTGTACAGCTATCCATCTATCAGCGACAGAGGTCCTTCAATGCTGTACAATCACCAAGATGCTATTAGCGGCCGGCGTCGGAGCGACATTGTGGCCGGGACCGCCTGGTGTTGAAGCCGACGCTAACGCAACTTCAATCGAGTCTATATATGCTGGTCTGAAACGTTCGTCTTCTGAAGGTATGGATCTTCTACTAATTGTTTATACAAAAAAAAAAAAAAAAAAAAACTTGAAAAATTTGTCCATCTGCTGAATTATAACGAATGCATTGTGTTACATGTCTGATAGTTCTATTAAGTAGGGATTTAGAGTATATCTATGTGTAGCTTATCTCTAACCGTCACTTTGGTTTCAATTAAATGATGATAAATAGGTTTTAGCTAATGATAATAATCTATGACTACAATGTGTAAGTGTGTAACTTCCAAAACACATGAATCATAAAAAGCAATAGGAGCTCCGAGAGTATCAGTTGTAGCAATTGATTCTATATGTATTGTGAAGGTCTAATTGTCGATTCTATATGTATTATACTATATGTATTATCAAGGTATATATGTGTATTTTATTTAGTCTCTTTAGTTGTATCAGTTTTGTATCGGATAGGTGAAACTGTGGGTTAATCTACTCAACATATACGATTATTGATTATTGATTATTGCTACAAATATAACCTTATAGCTAATCATATTGATTTATGGATGTATATATGGAATATAGAGTTCATATAAGAGTCAGATGGGCATGTGACTGATAAGGTTGAATGTCCATCTAGGTGTTTTTGTCCAATGATTTTTAATTTATTTTATGTTTTGATTATTTTCATGTATATATAAATGGTAAGTGTTTAATATAACTTTAATTAAGTATAAAACAAGTGTAAAATGTATTTTTATACAATCAACTCTATAATTTGTATCAACAAACCCCAAAGTATGGATTTTTATTCTTCCTATATAACATACTTAATATTGTCCTGATCTCACAAAGTATGGATTTTTATACAATCAACTCTATAATCATATGTTACTTTCGACCTATATGAATATTTAAATTTCATTAATAGCTATCATATTTAATTATTATTTATTTAACAACCTATTTATATCTATCGTAGCATTATATCACCAGTCTCTTTTTGGTACCCAATCTACAATTGGGCAAAGTGAAGCTTGGTATTCTGCAAACCCTTTAATCAAGCGCCCTAGATTTGCAAGCAGTTTGCCCGTTTACCCGCAAAGGCCTGGAGAAAAAGATTGTGCCCATTATATGCTTACAAGAACTTGTAAATTTGGAGATACCTGCAGGTTTGACCATCCTTTGTGGGTCCCAGAGGGGGGAATCCCTGATTGGAAAGAGGTGAGGTGGCCTTTTTTTTGTTATTTTCAATATATACGTATTTATATGCTTATAAGTTATAATCTATGAATAGGTACAAACATTATTTTCCCTATAGTCAAATTATGTTACTTTTATACCTAGACATGTTTGCAGTTACTATTCTATATATGAATATTCTAGTTCTAGTTTATAATTATTTAATTGGAAAGCTTAGAATTGAAGTTTGGAGTTTGTTGATATATACATAAGGTGTTGGAGTGTTATACTTATAAAATAATGGCTTATTCTATACTTTAGCCTATTATAGTTTTATATCATTTTTTGAAGTAATTTAACGTCTATATACACAAACAAAAGTAGCCTGCTATATCTTAGATTATAGTTGCCCTATCTTTTTATATATTATATAGGAATCCAGTGTTTGTTATTTATATAGTTACTTTAGGTGTATGTTCCACCAAACATTAGAACATTTGATATTTCTTACCATCTTCTCTTCCTTGCAAGTACAGTTTTCAGAAATCGACCTAGGTGGCTAATTGCGGTTCTCCGCCATATTTTGGGTATAATCCGCCATATTAGGTGCTAGGCGGTCAAAATCGGGGTTAGGTGGCTAAAATTGGGTTAGGCGGTTAAACTCGGGTTAGGTAGCTAAAATCAGGTTAGGTAGTCAAAATCGATAAAAAAAATTACTCGGGTTAGGTAGCTAAAATCAGGTTAGGTAGTCAAAATCGATAAAAAAAATTAATTCAAGCATTGTAGCTAAAAAGTCATGTTCTTTGTTGAATATAATGTTTTTGTACAAATTGTAGGTAATCATTATTGATTTGAACTTTGAAGTATTACATTTAGAGGTCAGTGGGCCCTGGGCTAGGGGTGTTGCATATGCTCTTGGCTTTTGCACAAAGCCTAGGCGTGTGAGTTTGCCTGGCCTCTTGAAACTAAAGGAGAAGGCTGTAAAAGAACGTTTGCTCTTTCATGGTATAACTGGGGGTAGCCTCCCCGATGCACTCATCAGGAGTGACAGTTTCGAAGTCACCCTGGTATACCCTGGTGAGTTATTGCATTTTGTACGAAGCTTTTTTTAGTTCCCACATGATTCTAAAAATTTCAAAAGTGTTTGCATGAATAGTATAAAGTTTCTTGAGGCTGTTGCAAATCCGTACTCCAAAAAGGGTAGGAAGTATGACTCAGTTAGAAAGTCAGATTTCATGGATCCTTATAAGTATGTGGTATTGTCTATGGTCCAACAGGTACTGGGCTCACCATATCTATTACTACAAGTGGCGTCCAACATTTGTCCTTCAAATGGTTCCGAAACAAAGGCTATGAAAATAAACTCCACACGGTGTTCCTGATCTCGATCTCATAGTGTCCAACCGTGTGGAGTTTATTTTCATAGCGTTTGTTTCTGAACCATTTGAAGGCCAAATGTTGGACGCCACTTGTAGTAATAGATATGGTGAGCCCAGTACCTGTTGGACCATAGACAATACCACATACTTATAAGTATCCATGAAATCTGACTTTCTAACAGAGTTATATTTTCTACCCTTTTTGGAGTATGGATTTTTCTACCCTTTTTGGAGTATGGATTTGCAGCAGCCTCAAGAAACTCTATACTATTCATGCAAACACTTTTGAAATCTTTGAAATCCTGTGGGAACTCAAAAAAGCTTCGTACAAACTGCAATAACTCGCCAGGGTATACTAGGGTGACTTCGAAACTGTCACTCCTGATGAGTACATCGGGGTGGCAGCCCCCACATATACCAAGAAAGAGAAAACGTTCTTTTACATCCTTCCCTTTTAGTTTCAAGAGGCCAGACAACAAACTCTCAAGCCTAGGCTTTCTGCAAAGGCCAAGAGCATATGCAACACCCCTAGCCCAGGGCTCACTGACCTCCGAATGTAATACTTCAAAGTTTAAAAGAAACAGGAATCCCCTAAATAAGGAAAAGGGTAAATTACAGTTTTTGTCTTTGACCTATGGCCGATTCGGGGTTTTTGTCCCTAATGTTTTTTTTGTCGGTTTTTTTGTCCCTTAAGTTTTTCATATTCTGGAAATTTGTCCTTCCGTCCATTTTTTGCCGTTAAGTGACTAAAAATGCAAAAAAAATAAGTTATTTTCGTCTTTTTTCCTCATTCTTCATGTTCTTCATCTTCTTCCCCAACACCCACAAACCCTAAACCCCCAACACCACCACCTCCGTTCATCTTCCATTCGTCTTCCCCGTCACACCAATTCCGGTATCTCACCGGAATCGCGATTTTCCGGTGAACTAGCCAATTCCGGCGGAACAGTCACACCACCCAAATCGACACTTGAAAAGTTACCTGAATCCGAAATTAACTTAGGGGTTTTGTTCCCCTCAACATTCCGAGCAGAACCCCTACTATCACGACCTATACCGACGCCGGAAACCGTCGTATTACCGCCGTGTGATTCCGACGGTTTTACCTCTTTCAGATCTGGAACAGAAACGAACGTGGATGGTCCCATACTCAACGAATCCATGTTCCTTGCACCTTGCTGAGTCGTATTCAGTAACCAAATCGCATTTCCGACACGGTTTCCGGCCGGCGCAAGGGTGGCGGCGATGATGTTGTCCATGGCGGCGCAAGTGAGACCAAACCATTCTGCAAAAGAATCCCAAACCATTCTGCAAAAGAATCCCAAACCATTCTGCAAAAGAATCCCGCCACTTGATTTTATCTACATTCTACACAACTACTGAAACAATCTGAAATTTGCATAAAAATCGTTGTCTTACTTTATAGATCTGGGTTTTGAAGTTTTAAAGTTTTGAAGATGGTTGTGGTGTGTTTCAATACCTCTGATGATGATGTCGATGACCCCCTTCGCAGAAGCAAGCATAATTTGAGTGAAGATCGTAACAACCATGTGGGGTTAGTTAATTTATGTTGGATTTGTGTTTTGCTTTTAATTTATGTTGGATTTGTGTTATAGTTTGTGATTCCAGATAATTGGGGATGATGAGTGAAGAACAAAAGATAATTGGGGAAGAACACATACGGGTAATTTGGGGAAATGGTCAAAAAAATCGTCAGTTAACGGCAAAAAATGGACGGAAGGACAAATTTCCAGAATATGAAAAACTTAAGGGACAAAAAAACCTACAAAAAAATATTAGGGACAAAAACCCCGAATCGGCCATAGAACAAGGGGGCTAGGGCCGGCTACGAACCCTCCTGCACTCTCTCTTTATTCTAGTTGGTCGATCCCTACATCCTAACAATCTCCCACTTGGAGGCTTCGAAACACGTTCATTATTTTTGAAGGCCAGCTTGCACCCGATATGTTCTTTAAATTTATCATTCCAATGTGCTTTGTTTTGCCATGATAGACTGGATTCTTAGCAAGTTTTACAGCACTTTCATTATCACACTATAATGAATAATCGCTCGGCAGGGGTCGACCGACAAGCCCTAGTGACTTCAGAAACATTGATCGCTACAAACATATCATATTATATTCACGTGATGATTTTTTGTCTGTTAAGCTCCACTGAGCTCTGATTAAATTTGTTCTTGTGAATGTAGCTTTTTTACTTGCTTTTGTCACTAGGCTGTTGACTTTTTATTTTTCTCATTTTCACATAAATAATATATTTTTTAGCTTTAAATGGCAGGTCCCAGTCAGTGTTGCAGGTGAAACCCTTCCGGAGAGACCTGAAGCACCAGATTGCCCGGTATACTTTTCTTTTTAACCGATTACTATTGATACTTTTTGGTGTCACACGTATTCGGTATAATCGTGTAAATTTAATAAATTAGTACATGTGTTGGTGTCATTTATTTTTATCATTTTGAATTTCTTTTCCAATATTATTGACGTTTATAAAACATTCATATGAAATATCCTAAATATTTACTTATTGTAAGTCAATTGTTACTTGATACAGTATTTTTTGAAGACACAGACATGCAAGTATGGTCCCAGGTGCAAATTTAACCACCCAAAAGATAAAGTTGCTTCTTTGGTAGGTTTTATTGCTTCATTATACATCGATTCAATTTGCTTTAATGTTTAAATTAAATAACTGTCTTATTTATTCATCTGCAGCCTTCTTTGGAAAACACCGATGCTTCTGAATTACCACAGAGACCATCTGAGCCTACATGTGTGGTATGCATGCTGCAATTTAACTATTATCAGCCTTTTACTTTTTTCGGATAATTTATATGAACGCCATCCAGCTATTCGACATTTTTCATTAAGGCCCCCCCAACTATAAAAAACTACTTTATAAGCCACCCAAGTTTGTATCAAGTTTCATTTATACTTAATCTGGCCAAAAACATGTTAATTTGGTGGAAGGTCTTGGTGGCCGATTAATCTACAACATCGGTCAAAATCGGTTAAAAATAGAATATATTTAAAACCTATAAGTAAAATGTATCACACTAATATTGTATTAATAAGACTAATAACTTAAAATGTATTTTGGAGAGTGGAGTTATGGAAAAGTAAGCATTTTGGAGAATTTGACCGAGTTTTTGGTTAAATTTTTTAGTTTAATGAGAAAAGTTAATTTTTTTAGTTTAATGAGAAAAGTTAAATTTTTGGGTGGTGTTCATATATATTATCTCCCTCCTTTTTTTTTGCATTTAATATTTGAATATGTAAGCAGTTTTACATGAAGACTGGACAATGTAAATTTGGTGCTACCTGCAAATTTCATCACCCGAAGGATATTGTAATACCAGTTGCTGAGGTGGAAAATACTAGTGGTGTACAGCTGGAAACAATTACAATTGGTACAAATGGAAATGTAGTACCTTCGGTTCCCCAATTTGCCCCTGCAATGTTGCATAACTCAAAAGGACTTCCTATTAGACCGGTAATTTTAATAATATTGCAATTAGTTTGGTTTAAGGTTTAAGCAAAAACAGAATTATTAACTGAATTAACTGAAATAACCAACCTGTTTAATTAACTGAAGGTTTGGTTTTGGGTTTTTTGACAACTGGAATTTTTGTGGAAAACCTACCTGAATTAACCTAACTGCCCCATTTTTATATTTATGTAATTCTTACTTACATTTTACTGTCTTTAATTTGTTGATTTTTAAATCAGGGTGAAGTGGACTGCCCGTTCTACCTGAAAACTGGCAGGTTTGTTTTTTGAAATAGTAACAATAATAATAAAACGATCTCCTGTAAATTTACTGATTCTTGTGTTTAACTTTTCATGATTCAGTTGCAAGTATAGTGCCACCTGTCGCTATAATCATCCAGAGAGATATGGTAGGTCTTGAGGAATACTTTTTTTCTTGACAAGGGTTAATGCGGGCCCGTTTTGGCCCAAAACCGAATATAAAACCTACATTGATAAATGATAATTGGAAACCATTCAGTTTAGGTTAATGTTAGTTCAGTTATTCAGTTAACATTCTACTACAATTTATTCAAAAAAACATATATTATAATTTAGAGTAAACTACACGGATGGTCCTTTAAGTTTATAGCAAATTTCAACAATGGTCCTTTAGTTTCAAAAATTACACCGATGGTCCTTAATTCAGAAAGGTTTTTCATCGAAGGTCCTTTACACTAACAGATGTTAATTTATTCTGTTAACTCACCCCATGTGCAATGCACGTGAGGGTAAAAAAGTCATGTTTAATTTCTTTTCATTCTTAAACTATTTTTTTTTATCTTTAATAAAAGTTTAGTTTAAAAATAAAAAGAAATGAAATGAAAAATGACCTTTATACCCTCACGTGCATTGCACATGGGGTAAGTTAATTGAATAAATTAACATCAGTTAGTGCAAAGGACTATTGGTGAAAAACCTTTCAGAATTAAGGACCAACAGTTTATTTTTGAAACTAAAGGACCACTGGTGAAATTTGGTATAAACTTAAAGGACCTTCCGTGTAATTTACTCTATAATTTATTAACTTAACTGAAACTTTTGGTTTTCCCCAAAACCGAAACCCGAACAATCTGTAAATTTGGTATATGATTCGGTTAGTTGATCACTGATTCTGGTTATGAAAACTTCCCCATGGTGCATAAATAATGATTTGTTTATAATTTTTTCATGCAGCATTTGATCCAGTTAGCACCATTGTATCCAATCCTATTGGTCATATGAACATTAATTTTGCCACCCAAACCCCTTCTCTACTGCAAACCGTTGACCCGCGGATTGGTCAAAGTCAAACAACGGTAAAGTATAAAATTTACTGTTTAACCATAATGTTGTAAAAATTGGGCTAGTCAGCCGATTAGGCGCAGGACCTAGTGATAAATTCCCAAATCGGTTCAACTTATCAGTCAAGGTCAAAATTGGTCAAGGTCAATGAAAGTCAAACTTATTTTGGAAAAAAAAGTTTCATGGAATAATTTTTCTTGCTAACTGATTGATGAATTGTATTTTTCTTGTTGCAGCTCGGTTTGGGCCCAACTCTCTACCCTCAACGACCTGGTCAGACTGAATGTGATGTGTGTAAATTTACACTCTTTTGTGTTTTGTATAAATCAGATTAAATTGAACGCTTTATGTTCGTTTATATTTTTAATTTTTTTTAATTTAATTTTTTGGTGTTACAGTATTATATGAAAACGGGAGAGTGCATGTTTAGTGAGAGATGCAAATATAATCACCTGCTTGATAGGACCACACATGCATTATCAGCAAAAGATGGCCAACAAAACACTGTCAAACTTACTCTTGCTGGTCTTCCAAGGAGAGAGGTATAACTGTTCTTTTTTTCTATTTTAATTTTATTATGTCATATTTATAATCAGAGTAAATTACTGAAATTGTCCATGGGGTATTTCGGATTCTGCATTTTTGTCCCTTAACTTTTGTGGTCATCAATGGGCTGTAAAAATTAAAGGATAAAAATTAAAAGGATAAGAAAAAGAAAAAATGATTAAAAAAATTCAGAAAAATAAAGAAAACCGTAATTCGGTCAACTTAGGCGGAAAAGGACAAAATAAATAAAAAAAAGACGACCACGGAAATAAAAATTTAGGAACAAAAACGCAGAATTCGAAATACTCGGGGACAATTTCTGTAATTTACTCTTGTAATTAAGAGAGAAAATGGCACAATAAACACTAGAAGATAAATATGAATAGGGCTGTCAAATCGTGCTATCGTTTCGTGTTTTGGGTAACACGACGCGACACGAATTCGTTCAACACGAAAACAACACGACATGAAGTCGTGTTTTATTTTGCTAACACGAACACGACACGAATAAAAAACAATAAACACGACAAACACAACAACACGAGATAAATACCAAATATATCAAATTTCTTGCTTACTACATGTTAAAAACACGATAAACACGACAAAAATATAACATAAATTTCTAAATGTTCCCAAAATCATAACTATCGTGTCAATTTCGTGTTAATCTCTGAACACGAACACGACACACGACTTCGTGTTTGTTTTACACGAACACGAACACGACACGAACATGAATTCAAATTTCGATTTCGTCCCAATTTCGTTTCGTTTCGTGTACTTTTGTCGTGTTGTGCCAGGTTTTGACAGCCCTACATATGAGTTGAATCAAACTCGGCTTGAAAAGCTCGAATATTGTATATTTTTTTGCATAAAATGGTTAGTAAAACTCATTTAAAGTATATGTAAATGACAACAAAAATTAACCACAAGCCAAAAAAAAAAACTCTTCTAATATAATAAACCTCTACAATAATCTTATTTTTATACTCTAATTATTACATAATATATTACTTACTATATATACGGTTACTTATTACATAAAGATCGATTGTGACAAAAGTTTATTAAAATGGTGTTTTTTTTACTTTATTTTTAACAGGGGGCTGTACACTGTCCGTACTACATGAAAACAGGGGCTTGCAAGTACGGTGTGACATGCAAGTTTGACCACCCGCCACCTGGCGAGGTCATGGCGGCTGCAACATCACAAGGAACACCTGTGACCACCGGTCAAGAAGTCAAAGATGGTCAAAAGGAGGATGAAACCGCTCAAGCATGATAGTTTGATGGTGGATGTTTTAAATTGTTAGTTATGTAGTCGTTACTATATTTGTATCCTTTGTATGATTTGATATAATTTGTATGCTTGTTAGGTTTTTAATAATCGTTATTTAGAGCTTGATATTTTTGATTTACCAAATCTTCTAAGCTTGTGAGCTTACTTGAGTTAATAAGTTTTTTTGTTAAATAAAATATTTATAAGAGCTTATGTAAGCTTATTGTAAAGTTACTAAAAATAACGTTTGTAAAGCTTAAACAAGAGGGTTATTGAAATAAGAGGTTAAGGATGTAAAAGCTCTTTTTTTTAGTAAGATATAATCTACTTCAATTTGTCTATTGTGGGGTTTGAACTCATGACTAATAGGTTATAAACAATATTTTATAACAATCATTAGTATCATTAAGTTACAAGCATTGAGCCACCTCAAAAGCTTATTTAAAAGTTTTTAAATAAACTTATAAGTACAAGCTGATAAGCTTTTCCAAATACTTAGAAAAATTTATTAAGCTTAAAAGTTTATAAACCTTGTCAATAAACTATTTGAACATTATTAATATTATTTTATTTAAAAGAAAGGGACACATCCTCTCTTTAGTCCATTTTAATTCTCATTATAATTTTTGCCTTAAATACTGGAAACCAATAACGTACCGTTGAAAAGGAAGAAGTAAGAGGAACATGTATCATTTCTCAATATACTCTTCCAAAACATAAATTAAAAAACATAATGTAGGTGTTTTATGTGTATCAAGTAATTAATTATGTATATAAACTAGGGTTTGATAATGAGTTATTATTAAATTAAACCATGTATCAAAAACTTATATATTAATCTATAATCAGTCTCTAAATTTTAGGAATTATTTCCCCATATATTAATGTATAATTATTTCTACTTTTAAAGAGAGTCCTTAGGACTATTATTATAAAAAAAAAACCCTATAAATTAATACGTAGTATAAAAAAATTATAAATATAAACAAAAGATCTTTTTGATATAGAGGTAAACAAGCACCATATTACGACATTAGCTCTAATTTTTTCAAGAGAAATGATAATTATACATATTATTTATGTCTACTTATGTGTCTATTCATTTTATCATGACAAATATCAAAATCAATGGATAATATAGGAAAAAAATTAGTAGACACGCATCATATTTAAAAGTTGTAGGAATATGAGTAACAAGAAAAATTCGAAAAAGATATTATTTCTCTTTTTTCAAAGATAAATTTGATTTGAAATAAAAGTTTAACTGTTTGCAAAGTCGTTTCAGTATTTAAGAGTTAAGACCCTGTGGCGTTGAAGGTAGCCTTATTTTTCGCTATAGTTTGTGGATAATCCAATTTCAAAATCAAAACTCAGAAAAACAACACCCGCAAATCTAGAGCAGAAATGAATGCTCTCTTCAATTATGGCAATGTAACAGGAATCGGATATAAACCTAACGGTTTCAACAACAATCGCATTTCCTTCAATAATTTCACAAATCCGAGGTCAATTCCCTTTCAATCGCACAAGTTTCTCCAGATGAAACATAGTTTCATACCGCTTTCGTCGTTGCCTTCAACATCTCCGGCAGATCCGACGGATGCTCCTCCACCACCACCACCACCGGAAAAAACAGATAAGGTATTGCTTCATTACAGTTTCTCGTTTATAGAATGCATGAATTTCGTTTACAGTTCGTTTTGCGGTTTCGATTTGGATTTGGATTTAGATTCGGATTTTTGATATTTGTATTTCTCCCATTTTAATCAGAATGAGTCGAGGAAGGGGCCTGATCTGCAGACGCTTTCTCGGCGATTTTATAAAGTTGCTGCTCCTTATTGGTTTTCCGATGATAAAGTTCAAGCTAGAATTCAATTGGCTTCTGTGTTTGCCCTAACTTTAGCAACCACCGCAATTAGCGTCGGTTTCAATTATCTCGGTCGCGATTTCTATAATGCTCTTGCCAGTAAGTAATGCAAACTGAAACACACACACACACACACACACACACTGTTGGTGCTGAAATTTGCCAGTTTCAGTATGTTTATGCTAATTCGTCATTTTTATAAATTTTGCTAGATAAAGACCAAGAACAGTTTAGCAAACAACTAATGTACTACCTTGCTGCTTTTGCTGGTGGAATTCCGGTGAGCACATTGCTGCATTCTTTTAGGTATTGCTCACCTGTCTTCTTGAAATTATTAAGCTCTTTGCATGTGACCTAAACTGCATGAAAATTTAGGTGGACTTGTCACATATATAGTTAAACAAATTAGCTTAATAACATTTCTGGTTATACAGTATGGTTTAACTTTTACATAAAATAACATGATAATATGCTCCAGTTACTAATGGTAGCAACAAACTATGAAAAATCTCTTAAATCTAAAATAGTAACAAATTCCCAGTTTTTGCTAAACTAGCAACATTTTTTGACATATTACCAGGTTGCCATGTGAAATTGTCAATTTTGTCTTTCTTTGTGAACTTTCTGTTTTTATTTTTAGTAATATTGCTATTTTTGCAAAAAAAATAAAAGTCGATTGCTATTTTATGCAATTTTCTCTTGCTTTTTTCTCTTACTCATCATGTGGCTTTTTCAGATTTTTGTGTTTAGAGATTATGCAAGAGAAATTCTTGCTTTGAGATGGAGATCTTGGATGACAAGTTATTACATGGATCGATACCTCAAGAATCAAACATTTTACCAAATACAATCTCAATCAATTATCGATAATCCAGACCAAAGAATTGTTGATGATTTGAGTTCTTTCACAGGAAATTCACTTTCATTTTCCTTAACACTTTTCAATGCAGTGGTTGACTTAATATCATTCAGCAACATATTGTTTGGAATTTATCCGCCTTTATTTGTTATTCTTATTGTTTATTCACTTGGTGGGACCGCCATCAGCTTTTTCCTTGGGAAGGTGAGATTTTTTAAGGCCGGTTTAGTTGTAGAATTTTTTATCTTCCATAAAAGTTCAATTTAAACACTTTTTGTGTTTTTCGAGTTTCCTTGAAAACTTAACTAGAAAAGGAGTAACACGGAGAGTCCCTGTGGTTTGCTAAAAGTTTTGGATTTGGTCCCTAAGTTTCAAGAAGTACACGGATGGTCCCTAAATACGAAACTTTATCACGCTTTTGGTTCCTAATACTAACTTCCGTCAAAATGGTCCACTAAATCTGGTCATGTGTGATGCACATGAGGGTAATTTAGTCATTCTACTTCTACACACAAACACTTCTTTCTCTCTTCTCTCACATCTCATCCCTCCCACTTTCTTCTCTGCACATGACTAGATTTAACGGAACATTTTAACGGAGGTTAGTATGAGGGACCAAAAGCGTGACAAAATTTCATATATAGGGACCAACCGTGTACTTTTTGAAACTCAGGGACCAAATCCAACAGTTTTAGCAAACCACAGGGACTATCCGTGTAATTTACTCCTAGAAAAGTCACATTTTCCTGCATCCAAACACACCCTTAACTTTTGAAACCATTTTTCTCTCTAACTTTTGGTACTTTTTTATGCTATTTTAGGGGCTGGTTAATTTAAATTTCTTGCAAGAGAAAATGGAAGCAGATTTTCGGTACGGTCTTGTACGTGTTCGGGAAAATGCTGAATCAATTGCATTTTATGGTGGTGAAGAAAATGAAATCAGACTTCTTTTGCAACGGTTTCGAAGTGCTTTTGATAATTTAACTGTATGATTTATAAATTTCCACCTAATTATACATACTTTATTGCAAAATTAATCATTTTTATGTTCAAATTTGCAGAAATTGTTGATAGCTTCAAGAAATCTGGAGTTTTTCACCAGTGGTTATCGGTACTTGATTCAAATTCTTCCTGCTGCAGTTGTTGCACCCATGTATTTTTCTGGGAAGATTGAGTTTGGTGTTATAAATCAGTCTGTTTCTGCTTTCAATCATATTCTTGGAGATTTTTCACTTATTGTGTTTCAGTTTCAGGCTATTAGTGCCTTTTCAGCTATCATTGATCGTCTAGGTATGTCTTACCTTATATTTATATGAAATTCTAGTCATATTTACAAGGGCATGTTTGTCATTTTGCGTAAGTGAGTCATTAAAAGTTGTTATTTTTTTGTCCCGTTTGAATCATTGGGTAACTTGTTGACTGGTTCACCTGGTAAAATTGATGATAAAAAAACCGTGCAAAAGAAAAAACTTTTAATGATTCAACCGGGCAAAAAATCCAACTTTGAACAATTGAAATGTCATTGATTTTAGGCCAAAATACATTTTAGTACCTTGAACTTGAGTGAAAAGATCTTCTACCACCCTCAACTATTAAAGGTGCAACATGCTACCATGAAATTGACAAAATGGTCGACTTAGTACCCATACTCATTAATTTGTTGATACTAGAAGCAAATCACGTGAGAAATGCAGTGAGTCAGGGTACTAAATCGACCATTTCGTCAAGTTCAAGGTATCATGTTGCACCTTTAAAATAGTTCAGGGTAGTAGAAGACCTGGTCAACCAAGTTCAGGGTACTAAAATATATTTTGGCCTTGATTTTATCTGCCACATCATCACTTTTAGAGTTACACAATGACTCAAACAGACAAAAAGTCAACTAATAATGACTCACTTTGTATTTTACCAGCTTCAAAATCTGAACCCTATTGATTTTATCAGGTGAATTTGATGATGTTTTGGACAACACCAGTTCTAATGATCCTTTGGAAATAGATGAGATCCAACTGTCATATTGCAGCATGAAAGATTCAACCTTTATTAACTCCATGACAACTTTACATTCCCAAAAATTGCTAGAAATAAAAAACTTAACTGTACAGACTCCCACAAATAAAGCCTTACTAATCAGAAATTTATCACTAGAAGTCTGCGATAACGAGCATTTGCTGGTTAGTACTCTTTATTGACTTTTTATTGTGTTCGTTGACTTTTTAAATCAAGTGTTATTTTATGTTTTATAATCCCCAAACTTTTCCCAATTTGGCGGTTTAACCCTTCAACTTTTTTCTCATGATTAAGTCCCTTATCTTCAGTTAACTTGTTAAAAAGATCCATTGTGACATGTTATCACATGTTAGTTACAACTTGATACTTACAAAACTCATTTTAACCTCTAAAGTCTAAACCTTTTTCCCACAATGGTTCTATCCCTTAACTTTTATTTAAAATTGTATACCAATTTTTTATAATAATAGTAATAAGAAAATAATAATAGTGTTATTAAGGCAAAAGGTTGGTGAAACTTTGGAGATTAAGTTTGAGGGTTAAATCCTCAAATAGATGAAAGTTTAACCCTAAAAAGTTACACCACAAAGTAAAATGACTAGTTTGACCAATAACATGTCAACAAAAGGGTTAAAGCATCAGTCAACATAAGTTTAGGATAAAACTATTGCCAAAAAAAGAAAGGGTTAAAACATCAAATCAGTAAAGTTTGAGGATTAAAAGGTTATTAACCTTGTTGACTATTTATGTGGTTTGTTGACTATTTGTTGACTTTTTAATCAATGACAGATTAGTGGACCAAGTGGAACTGGGAAAACATCATTATTAAGAGCTATTGCTGGTCTTTGGCGTACGGGTAGTGGAAAAATCACATTTTATGCAAAATATGCACAAATTGTAGCCCCTAATGAAGGAATTACAGTTGATGAAATAAATCATGGTGATAAAATATCAAAATATCGGGATTTTAAAGGTGTATTTTTCCTTCCTCAGAGACCGTATATGGTTTTAGGAACCCTTCGACAGCAATTGCTTTATCCCACGTGGCCTGATGTTCAAGATTATACACCACATAATTCTACGCCATCTGGTATGTAATCATAAAGTTGACTTTTGATTTAAAGTTTGACTTCAGTCTTTTAATATATATAAATCTGTATATGTATGTGTGTGTATATATATATACACGCGCACACACACATAGAAGTTGGTTCCATTGAGTTGAAAAGGAAGGTAGAGATTGCAAGATGAAATCTCAGCCACTCATCTTGGCAACCAGTCAGAATAATCATGTATATATAATACTTATTCACATATTAATAAACCAAAACTCACAATCTCAACTTTTTTGCTAAACTCAAACTAACCCTCCTGATGTACACTAAAAAATGATAATACAGATTGGACCTGTTGATTTTACGAATAGCGGGACAATCTAACCAAAAACTATATTGATTCAAGAACACCGTGGATTTGGGTCTTCAAAACTTGTTCAGTTGTTCGATTCAAGAACACAATTTTGGGAGAGAAAAATCAAATTACATAAAAACTTCAACTAATCATTACAGTCACACAAAGACACCTTAAATAAAGGGAAGTGATTTTGACACCACGCAAATTGCTACTCACACCACACTGTACAACATTTAAAGCGTAGTGTACAAGTACTATAAAACAGTGGTTGTGGTGTATAGAATACTTTATGTGGTGTCAAAATCACCTCCCTTAAATAAAGCCCAGAATTTCGAATGGGCCATAAACTCGCCCTAAAACAAAGTCCAAAATAATAAACAAAAAACGTAAAAATGCGAATAAGTCTCCAAAAACAGCGTTTTTTTACCCCTAAAGTTCCGAAAACCGCCCATATATATATTTTTTTATTTTTTGTTTAACTAAATGAATTGTATTTTACAGAATCAATGCCTTTTCTTGAAGATGTTGGTACTCCATCTCAACAACCTAGTACAGATGAGTTAATTAAAGCTTTAGAAAGCGTACATCTTGGTTACTTATTATCACGGGTCAACGGGCTCGATACAACCAATGAATGGTCAAGTGTTCTTTCACTCGGTGAACAACAACGTCTTGCATTTGCACGTTTATTGCTTTCTAAACCCGATCTTGTTCTCTTGGACGAATCTACTAGTGCTCTTGATGAAGCCAACGAGGTATTTCATCATTTTAATAATAAATATTTATATAAAAAAGATATTATTGTACTAAAGTTATTTCAGTTTTCAAGTATGTTTAAAAAAAAGTCATATTTGATAATGAACTCATTTTAAACACGTATAAAAGTTACAACAAAACTAGACCGAAATTAAAAACCCGTGGTTTATTTTAGAGTTAATATCATAGAATAATAACAAAGTTTCAAAAGTGTTCAAATCATGTGAAATTTACTTTTTATAACAGGTTACTAGGTCACCCACCCCATATATAATTTAAGTGTTCCAATTATGAGGTTTTTATATATAAATTTAAATAAAGTGATCTCGAAACCTGTTATAGAAGTAAATTTTACATGATTTGAACATTTTGAAACTTGATCCTTATTATAGAGTGAAAATAAAGTTTGAGTGACCATAACACTTTTGAAACTTTCTTACTATTCTATGAAATTAGCCCTTTATATTTTTGTCTAAAATGACAATGTAGTTTTTATATTTACTTTTTGTTTAGTTTTGTACGAATATTTGTCCAATTGAGTAAGCAAAAGATGGTTTTATGTCTCATCATAAAAATGTGATTTTTACAAAGAAAATTGTTGTTTTAAAAAATGATAATTTTTTTTATTGAAGAGTGATATTTGTATATTAAATAAGTTAGACTTATAATTATATTGAATTTATGATAACTGTTATATAAAAATAACTTTTTTAATTAAGAAAAAAAAAAAAAACAATGGCTGACATTTAGACATGGTTACTTTTTTTCAGGCTCATTTATATGAAATAATCAATGCATCAGGAATCACATATATAAGTATTGGCCACCGAACAAGCCTTCGTAAATTCCATAAAAAAGCATTGCGTATTTTTCCAATTGAAGCAGGCTCTAACCAACCTAATTGGGCCATTGAGCCCTTCTAACAAGGCCCACTAATTTTCAATTCTTAAATGAAACATTGGTACAAGTTCCTGAAAAAAAGGATAGCTACTTTATAGTCTGTATATATTGTAAAGTGTAAATGGGTCGGGTTGGGTTGCATGGTCATCTAGAAGATTGATGATCATGGTGGCTTAATTGCATGTATAGTTGATTATAGGTAGTAATGGTATCATAAGTCTCATTTTTACCCACTAATTACTTGTTTAAATTTGTATCTATTAATTAACAATCTTGCATTATTCATTCAAATGTTCATTCTCATTTATTTCCATATTAGTAAGCAGGGTTGTTCGCTATTCGGATATAACTGGATTGTTCAACTGGACAATTTGGATTGGTTCGTTTGGATTAGTTTTTTGGATCGGTTTGGACTTGAACCATATTGATAGTTTGGTTTTCGTACTGGATTTGGTTTCCATTGTAAAAACTCTATTGTCCAAAAAACTGAATAATAATATACATATATGGGAAAAGTGAATGTGTGGCTGTCACATACCTAAACTTAGGTGTGGAACCACTTAAAACTGCATAATTTAGGTTAACAAAACTTATAACTCACTTCATAAACTCATTAGTATATCAAATTCCTTCTAAAACTTATCAATTATCTTAAATATTAATTATATTTTTGTTGAATTGGTGATTCAAGTTTCATATTCTTGAAATGGTGTTTATATTGAACACATGTCACATTCTTGAAATAGTGTTGAGTTGGTGTTTTTATATTATGTAAGTGCTCTAATATGGCGGGAAAGTAATAAAATATTGTAAAAATAACCGTTTTGAATATTTTTTTAACCAAAACTATATAGTTATAGATGGTTTCACACCTAACCTTAGATACGTGACAACCACACACTCACTATCATATGGAAATGATCGACTATGCTAAACATAATAGATGTTACTAGATGTCAACTGTCAAGGGTAACAAAAGGGGTATTTTCTGTTAAGTAATAAATTTGAGGGTTCATAATGTATTTTTTTTCTTCTTTCAAAACTTGATCTTAATTGCAGTTAAGCAGAGATGATTCCCCAATATCCATTCTCTAATTAATTGTGGAATATTAATTAATAACTAATAAAATTCTACTTTTATGGTTTTTTATTCTAGAATACGTAAACGTGGTGGCCACATGGACCTCAGCCCGTGGTTGGCAAAATACGCATACTATTGAATTTGCAATCATGTCCTTTAAATATTAGATACTAGTTTATAACCCGTGATGAATCACGGGCGGTCATTAAAAGTTTTGAACTAATCCCTATGCAATCGACCACACAATGAAATATGTATAATGCAATAAATCTAAATAAACATTTTTAAATTTGTGGGAATTCTTTAATTAGGTTGAGGAGGCTATTCAATTTCCTGAAATAAAATACTACATAAAAGTTAGATGCATTTGGACATAAAAGTTAGCTCATTAGTACTTCCTTACATTTTGCGAACTAAGTGTTTAATCATAAATCTATATACCGATATCATGTGATTTTTGGAAGTAAATAGCTCAATACCTATCCTACAGAATAATAATTCTGACTTCAATTTGAATCATTCATTTCGATTCATCAAAATATGAAGTTATAAAACTTAAATATGTAAAATCAAATTAGATTATAATGAAGGTAGTGTAAGAAACAAACCTCTATTAGCTTTTATTCTCTCTCTACAATATTCATTCGCTATTCATCTTCTTCTTCCGTTCTAGTTCTTATAGAAAAATCATTTTCTCCTCGAATTCCATTCATTCTCTCGAACACCATGTAATTATGTTTCTCTAGGACATTTCATCGAACACATTCCATGCACTGCACACCATCAAACGATAAAAATAATTAATGTCTCCATTAAGCCTATTAAAAAAAAAAACCAAAGATATTGAATATTTCAAATTATGTCTCCATTATTGAACCCAAGCTTGGGATCAAACCAAAATTTTGTTTAGTAACTGAAAAAATGGGGGTTACTAAATTCTTACAACTATGATTCCATTTGCAGAAATAGTTGCTACATGATTACACAATCAAAATCAATATCTGATAATAAAAACAATAATATCTGTTGTGTATCAAATCCTATAACTGACTTAAAATCCTGAACGCCAACATATTATCTTATAATTATCTAAAAATAATACAGAATTAATTAGATAACCTAATTAAATGTTTTAGTATTAGCATAATACATATATATATATATATATATATATATATATATATATATATATATATATATATATATATATATATATATATATATATATATCAAAAGAGTTCTACTATAATTTGATTAACCTACACAATAGGGGTTGAAAACCAATATGTAATTGCATTGTGACTGCCTGCATCCATAATTAAGACAACCATATATAAAGATTTTAACAATTGAATTAAGCCTTTGGTGATTGCCTGTTATGTCGACTGCAAAATTAACATTAACAATTATTATTTCATCAAATTTCAATTTCCGCAGCAATTGAACACGTATTATATTATTGTTATGATTTGTATCCTCACATAAACCTGAGTTGTTATGAGATTAGAGAATAGAACCAGAAATTCATACCGTACTACCCGATTTATATTGGGGATCAATATTTTTAAAATTAACATCAGTTCCTGAATCCAACAGCTTCTTAATCCCTTCCAAATCACCCTTGCTCGAGAAAAAAAATCAACCTCACCCTAGGATAACATGGAGAGATTCATCTTCACTGAGAAAGGTAAATTTGATATCATGAGTCCATTTGTGAGTTGGCTGGTGAAAACCAATAAAATTACTCAAACTTACTCAATTATTTAGAACATTCAGTATACCAGTTTTGAAGTTTTAGCAAACAAATAGAAAGTATACTCTATTTAAATGGCGATTCCGAGAAGTACTGTGGTAGTAGATGACGGGAGAGATGAACACAATCGCTCGATATTCTTTGTAATTGAGTTTCAATTCTCACGATGCATAGGGTTACCATTATGAGACGGGGCGGTGAAATTAGTAAAGTATAAGTGTTTCCAAAATAACTGCCATAAATCATGCCTGAAATAATGGAAGAGGATGAACATGTACTCAGAAAAGTGAACGTGGCCAGAAAGATGTCAAATCCAATTCAAACGTGGCCAGAACAGTTAACATCGCACTCCAGGTCAGCAGTGACTTGTCATTGTGATTCATCAACCTACGTGGCTTTTATAGAAAAAAGTGGATTTGAAATCCTTTTATTTAATAATAAGAATATATTACACAAAAGTTTATTTCATTTTTTGTTCTAGATGCATTGTTGTTTCCAGTTTTAGTAATATATTTTTGCACTTGAAAAAACCAATTTTAAAATGTACTAAGATCGAGAGCAACTCCAAATGGTAAGGTGTTTGATATAAAGTTATATAAGGTGTTTGATAAAATTTTGAAAAATTAATTATTTACATTTTAAGTATCTAAAACAGAGTTTTCAAAAAACAGATATAAGGTACTTATTATATTTTAAAAACTATTTATTTACAGTAACCTATTAACTAAATGAATATTCAGGTTTGTCAAAAACTAAAAAAAAACTTTTTTTCTAAAGGCAAATCATAATCTATTATGTCGACGAGACTTGAATCCTGACCTCAAGTATGGGGGTAAACACCATATCGTTAGGCCTAATGCCCTTTCATAAAGAAAAAGATTAATTATCTGATTATTGTGATTAATAACAGAATGTCTAATCATGTCAAATAAGAAACGCAAAGGACATAATCACTTGTTTTTAAGTAATAAAGGGATCATTTATATAATCGGACTAATTCAAAGAATTGTCAAAGTCAAATTAGAGTAGTAGAGAATAGTCAAAGATTCGCAACTCATTTCCATTCAAATTCTTCAACCTTCGTCTGTAACTTCAAAATTCATGATAAAAATCCTTTGTTTTGGATCCATTTATCAATCCTAAATCGGATCTTAATTTTCATATTCAGTTATACATCATCATTTTGTTATTTTGACTATTAGTCATGAATAGTAATCCAGCTACGCCGATGAACGCAAACCATCCATCGTCAAGCTCCGGTGGCGCCGGATCGCCTGATTCGTCAGCTCCAAGGAGGAATTCCAAACGACCTAAATGTACATATTTTCTACGATCCTTGTTAATTTAGCTTTCTTTTGATTGATTATCGAATAACTGATCAGATGCAGTTGTATACTTTTTGCTAATTGATTTAATCGTGACTTTTTGTGTATTATGCTCGTTTTTAGAATTTAAAAATGTGTGATTAATATTATTTAGCTGTGCTTATGTGGTTTTTATTGATCCAACTCATATGTATCGATTGTTGATGTTGATCGAGATCTTAAGAATTTAGAAACCTGAAAGAGGCTAAAACCATCAAACAATGGATAGCAGATAACTTTTAAGAGAGGGGTTAGGGCATTAATTTAGGTAAAAATTACTTAAAAACCTAATTACATCAATAGGTATGATTTGAAAGGTTGTTACATACAAAAGGTAATTTTCATAGTCCAATACATGAAATAATAATTTCTGTATAATTAGATACATTTTCCCTTTTGTTAATCGGATTATTGCCTTTTTGAAATTCACAGTTTAGGTTGTTAATTGCTAAATACATTTATTTGTGTTTAATACCATATTTTGGCGCATATATTAATTCTTTTTCATGCTTTTGTTTTAGATTCTAGGTTTACACAGCAGGAACTGCCAGCATGCAAACCGATTCTTACTCCAAAATGGGTGAGTATCTCTGTATTTAACTATTTATGTTTTTTTCATGCTTGTTATTCACCAACACATCAGAAAGCAACAATTTTTATTTATTTTTAATTTATTTTTTGTGAATTTGTACTGTAGGTGATTTCAGCATTCATGCTTGTGACAATTGTTTTCATCCCAATTGGACTTGCTTCCCTCTTCGCTTCTCGTGATGTATGATTAAATCTGTCTGAATAGACTAAATTCATAATCATTTTCTTTCTTGTTTCTAATGGTTGTTAATTTTTTATTTGTTTTTGTTTAAATAGGTAGTTGAAATTATTGACCGGTATGATAATAGATGCATACAAGGCTCAAAAAGTCAGAAGGTCCAATTTATACAATCTGATAGAAACAAAACCTGCACCAGAACGTTGACAGTAAGTTTAAACTAATTACTACTTATTTTACTCTCCCATCATTTATATAAAAAATTGGCTATCTGAGAGCTACACTTTTATTTTTAGGTTGCCTTTGATAACATTTTCGCAATTGAATGAATTTTAGGTCAAAAAGCGTATGAAGCAGCCTATTTATGTCTATTATCAGCTTGATAATTATTATCAGAATCATCGCAGGTAAAAACTTTTAGTTTCTGTCTTAAAAGAATGTAATTTAAATAAAAGAATTAGAATTAAAGTTAAAAAATAAAAAATTACATAAGTCATCCCTGTAGTTAAAATGAGATTATGTATTTTGTCCCTTGACTTCTTTTGTTACACGGATAGTCCCTAATTTTTAAACTTGTAACATTAATTTGTCCCTAACGACTTAAGTAGGGACATTCCTTTTAATAGAAAAGTTGAGGGATGAAATCCCTAATTTTATTTAAATCATAGGGACAATTTGTTTAATTTACTCTATTAAACACTATTATTTAATTTAAACACTATTACTTAAACTTTAAAGACTATTATTTTCCTTTTTCTTAAGTTTAACTCTTTTATTTAAACAATGTTATTTTTTAAGTTTAACTCTTTTATCTGAGCACTATTATTTAATAAGTTTTAACTCTTTTATTTAAACATTATTATTTTTTTAATTCTAATTTTTTATTTAGAAATTAATCTTTTAATTCTAATTTTAAAGAGACAAAGAAGTTACAAGATAGTTATCAGAAACTCTAGGGACCAAAAGTGTATTATTAAAAAGGGTAAAACAGTCATATTTAAATATTTAACATATGGCTGTTGAGTCTAACGGCCTATTGATAACCACGGGGATGAATGGTGTAACAAAAGTTGGGAGGGACGAAACTTAGAAAACCCGAAAACCACAAGGACCAAAACCGTAACTTCCATTCTCTTACAGGTACGTTAAGAGCAGAAGTGATCAACAATTAAGAAACCGTGGTGATGAAAATGACACAAGTACATGCAAACCTGAAAATAATGCAAATGGGCAATCAATTGTGCCATGTGGACTTGTAGCATGGAGTTTATTTAATGATACATATAGTTTTTCCACTAGTAATAATAGCCGATTATTTGTAAATAAAAGGCATATTTCATGGAAAAGTGATCGAGAAGATAAATTTGGGAGTGATGTTTTTCCAAAAAATTTCCAAAATGGAAGTCTTATTGGCGGTGGGCGTCTGAATGAGTCTGTACCGGTAAGTTTTATAATTTTTTTTAAAGTTAGGGATAATTTATATAGTAAATTATACGATTTTATCCATTTACTTTTTTTTATTCATTTTTTATCATTGTATTTTTAATTTTCATAATTTTTGTCCTATGGTCTTCAAATTTCATTTTTTCCGTCAATTTTGACCTAAAATGACCAAACTATTTAATTTCTTTTCATTAAGTAGATCCCCAACTATTAACATTTTTCCATAAAGGCAGCTTAATTATGAAAACTACTTTATGGTCACCAAAGTAGGTATCAAGTTTCATCTATACCAAATCTGACAAAAAAAAACATGCTGAATGACGAGAATCTATTAGGTTGCTTTTTTTAGCGTTTGACAAAAAACATGCTAGATGACAAAATTTTAAAATATTTTTTACTATTCGATAACTTTTCCCTCCAAATTATTAAAACTACTTTTGGTCCATCCAAGATTCCAAGTATGCATTAAGTTTCATATATACCAAATCTGCCAAAAAAATGGTGAATGACGAAAATTTCTTCAATTTTTTTACTGATCGATAACTTTTTCCTTTATTAAACAAAAGAAGTAAGCAAGAATATTCTTGATTTATCAAAAAATTTAAGGTTATATATGTTATCTAGCATGTTTTTTCCCCGAATTACGTAGTATTCTTAATTTCTTCTACAATCCCTTAAATTTACATCCAATTTTTTCGTTTAAAATAAGTGTAAATAAAAACCTAATAATAATAAAAATTTAATTTTTGTGTTTTTGTTACATAATTAGTTAAGTGAGCAAGAAGACCTTATCGTGTGGATGAGAACAGCCGCTCTCCCAACTTTTAGGAAATTGTACGGGAAAATCGAGGTTGATATCGAAGCAGGCGAAACAATAAATGTTGTTTTGGAAAATAATTACAATACTTACAGTTTTAGTGGTAAAAAGAAGCTTGTTCTTTCAACTACCAGTTGGCTTGGTGGGAAAAATAATTTTATTGGAATTGCATATTTAGCTGTTGGTGGATTGTGCTTCTTACTAGCAACAGTTTTCACTCTCATTTATCTCGTTAAACCAAGGTAATTAACTAACTAATTAACTAACTATATGTTTTTTCTGTAATTCATTCTTGTTACTATACCCTTTCTTTTAGGCAAAAATACATTTTAGTACCCTGAACTTGGGTGACTAGGTCTTCTAGTACCCTCAACTGTTAAAGGTGCAAGATGGTACCCCGAACTTGAGAAAATGGTCAATCTAGTACCCTGACTCATTAATTTGATCGTGTTTATTGAGTTTTTTAACGGACAAAAAAATATATGTTCATCTAAGAATATTGATATTAGAAGGAAAAAAAACGTGAGAAAACAAGACTAAATTAGTGACTCATGGTACTAAATCGACCATTTTGTCAAGTTCAGGTACCAAGTTGCATCGTTAATAGTTCAGGGTAGTAAAGAACCTACTCAGCCAAGTTCAGGGTACTAAAATGCATTTTGACCTACAATATAATAGGTTTTGGAAGTTTAGTGCATCAAATCATAAGCGTTGAAGTACAATACATACAATTATAAAACGTGTATAGTTATATATACTCAAATGTATATTTATTGAATGACAGAACTAAGTTTTTTTTTTTTTAATTTTTATTTCAGGCATCTTGGAGATCCAACTTATTTATCATGGAACCGAAACCCAGGTGGTCACTAATGTCCAATTATGAGTTGGTCAACGGGTCAAAGGGTCTCCTTCTGATCTTGTATGTGTATTCAATCTTTTGTCAATACTATGCTCTGTAGATTTAGTATTATCATTTATTCGTTTCATATTTATATTTTATATTTGTCGAGATTTCACTTCATTTGTATTATTGACCACATAATGATGGTTACGGTTACGGTTAGTCCCGTGAAAAAAAAACATGTATTGATATTATTGAGTAATTTGAGTATACAATGTAAGTTAATGTTATCTGTAACTGCTATTGGCTTACAAGTTTGTAACATTTAAAATAGTTACTTACAAAAACTTTTTAATGCTAGTTGTGTAAAAGAAATCCCCAATTAGAAGTAGATGAAATGGCACCCGTCATAACCTGTTAGCAGAAATCAAGATTACTAATGCAGAAAATGGGCGGGTTGGGTATCGGGTCAAAACAAGTAAGGTTGACTTGAAACACTTTTTGTCCAAAAATTCATTCACCATTTGCCTTTTTTAATAGATAGAGAGATAAAAAGATCCGAATCGACCCGTTCATTAGTCAACGGGCCAAAATTGCCACTATTAATCAAGAAACTAAAAATTTGCAAACTAGAGGTGGAAAAATGGACGGGTTGGGAATCGGGTCAAAGTGGGTTTGGTCAAAACAGGTAATCTTGGTACGGGTCAAAACAGGCTGGGTTGGGTACTTGGGTTGACCCAGAACACCATCTGCTAAACAATATTTCCCTTTTAAGCTAGTTTTATAACTTTACCGCTAGAGGAAAAAACAAAACTTGAATCGACCCGTTTATCAGTAAACGGGTCAAAAGTGCCACTTACTTGGGTCAACTGTCACGAGCATGGCGGACCCACCAAATTCACAATTCCCACCACCCTCTTTTGTTCTTTGCCAATAACTATTAAACGCATAAGAAGCATGTGCAAACAATGTATCGGGTTGATAACAATCTCCATTCGGTTGCAAGGATTCACAATCAGCACCCGAACCACACGCATAATTCATGGCTTCTTGAACGATAGGGTCGGGAACCGACGGTTTAGCCACACACCAGAGTGCAGACTCGGGCTCGGTGTGAGCTGGCGGTGGTCCTAGTGGCGGTGGGTACACAACCGGTGGTTCGAATAGCGGTGGTGCCGGTATGAACCCTGTCGGCAGGGGCGGATGTAGTATATAGCACATGGTGGCACGTGCTACTACTCGCAAAATTTCGGTACGGTAAATTTTCGGAATATTTTTTTATTATTGTATTTTGAATACATTAATATATATTCGAAAGGTCATAATAATACATGTATGTTGGCTAGTGCAGCTGGCTAACACCTTGTGCATGTATAGAGGAGGTCTAGAGTTCAAATCTTGTCCTTCTTACTTTGATAAATCAACTTTTTTTCATTTCTTAGCCTCTATATTGCAAGGGTTTTTTTTTTTTCTCAGCCCATATATTTTAACCTTTTCCTTTTTAACCCTATATATTTCAAAAAAAATTCTTTATATCACCACAAGGGTGCTACCACTGGTGGAAATTTCTAGTTCCGCCCCTGCCTGTCGGTGAAGGAAACGAGAACGTTGGTGGGCTCGGTTCGTAGTTGTCAGGAGGGCTTGGGCTCGAACCAGTACCAGCACCCGGGCCCGGTTGATAGGTTGGTGGGGAGCCCGGGCCTGGTTGGTAGGTTGCTGGTGAACCCGGGCCCGGTTGGTTGATTGCTGGCGAGCCCGGGCCCGGTTGGTTGGTTGCTGGTGAGCCGGGGCCCGGTTGGTTGGTTGCTGGTGAGCCCGGGGTGGTGGTGGTGGTGGGCGGTGTGAAGGGTGTAGAATAAGAAAAAGGTGGTGTTGGGTAGGAGGAAGATGATGATGGTGGCGGTGATGGGGTGTAAGAACCGGTAGTTGGTGGTGGTGGTGATAGTGATCGTGATGCGGGTGGCGGTAGAGTGGTGGAGGAAGGCGGCAGAGTGGTGGTAGAAGGCGGAGACAAACCAGGAGGATTTTCACAAATAGATTCGGGTAAAATAGGAGAAAGTGGATCAACGGGAGGCAAAGGTAAATCACTTGCAAAACGGTTAACAACATGATATCTCCGTGTTGAAGTCAACCGCAAAGTCAACACTCCATGTAAGTGGGTATTTATATGTGTGAGGAACGATGGCTACAGTGGCAGACCCATGAAAAAAAACTGAGAGATATCACCAAAACTACAAATATTTTTTTTAACGTTATCAGAAAATTTTGAGAGGTTACACAGGCTACTGTAGATCCACCCGTGGATGTCGGGTGGGAGTAGGGGACATTTAGCTTTTGATACTTAGTTGATGATGATGGAAATGGCCAAATGGGTATGTAAGAGATTCTTGACTTAACAATGGATAAAAGAACCCTAATCAAATCAAAAGTGTGAGCTTTTATTTTGCTTGCTTTCTACTCAAAGTTTAATAGTGTCTCACTAGTAGCCACTAGTATACACCTGGCTAAAAGTTCCATACAACATAACCTCTCCTTTACATTGATTTTGAATAATAGTTTTGGAATAACATGTCACCAAAAATGATATAAAAATAGTCGAATTACAAGTGTATCTAGATGTTTGCATGTTTCCTTTCACATTTTCTGATTTTGTCACATTTGTATTAGAAGTATACTAAAAAACTTGCACAAACAATATTAAAATTTTAATCAATGTATCTTAACAAACAAGAATACAAGATACATACAAAACTATCTTATATTTACATATAATTGTTACTTGTTTAACAAAAAGGTATTAATAAATAAATAAATAATAGAATCATCTTCACAATTAGTTATACGTAAGTTATATGTAACAAAAAGTGCTAGATGGTGATACTAGTTCCATACCGAATTAGTGCGAACCGTATACATACAAATTATAATACGGTATTTAGTATCCACATTTGGCCATACTCGGTATTCAGTGATGTGTCAGTATGACAATATCCACTTTCGGTACCAAATTATAAACTTGGATATCAAATATCAAACCAATCCCAACCGGCTCTTTTGATACGGTACCTGGTACTGACTTTTGACCATACTAAAGTTTTGAAAATGTAAATCTTTTTTCTAGGTTATTGTATGCATAAATGTGCAGTTAAATATGCATATGCTATTAACTTCTTTTTAGAAGTTTATAATTGGAAAAAATAATTCAAAGTTATTCCTAAGGTTTTTGATATCAAAAAATAATTCCAAATTCAAACATTTTTGGGTCAAAATTCAGGGGTCCATATGGTAGAAGAGTAAAGTGAACACAGCGCAATTCAAATTATCGGAAGCAACCGCCAAAAAAGGTGAAAAAACCCCAAATTTCAAATAGCTCAGATCGCACAATCGGATCCATCCTTCTTCCAGATTCCACACTAATTACTTGCTAGGTTAATTTACTGAATTCATCTTCTTTCTTTTCCTTTCAGTTGATGATAATTTCTCTGTTGGATGATTTCGTTGAGTCGTTAAATTTAACGTATGCTATTTAATTTTGCGATTGATGGAACACAGAAATTTTTGATGGTTTGTGAAATTTAATTCGTATATTGTATTTATATGATTAATCCTCTAATGTTCTTGTTCTCTGACTGTTTACTGATGCAGAGTAGGTGAAACAAAATGGTAGTTATTAAGGTACGCCATAATTAATTTGATATTTTAAGTGTTCTATCTACCGGAACTAAGTAAACTGATGTTTGTGTTTCTTAAATCTAGGGTTTAAGCACTTTCAAGAGTAGGGTTTCAGTAGAACGTGAGACAAGGAAGAGTGGTATTTAAATTTTTTCTATGATCTCAACATCTTCATAAGATTTTACCTTTCTGAGTACTGTTTTCAATTTGTGTTATAATTATTAGCTCTTAAATTGTTTCGCTAAACAGGTGGAATTAAAAGTTTAGAGGTGTATACTGAAGATGATAAGGTGAAGATGCATATACAGGATCATGTTTCAGCTGAAGCTAAGTAAGTTTTGATTCTGCAATCTGCATTGCCATTAATTTTAGGTTTTCTTACTGGATTTAAATATCTGGTTTATTTGAATGCAGTATTAAACCTAACTGGATTTAAATGATTCTTCAAATGGTTTTGAACAGTACGGGGGTGTTTGGAAATTGGAATTGCATATTTTTGAAGTGCTTAATACATAAAGTTTATCTATATTAATTAATAGAAGCAAAAACACATTTCTATCCAAACACTAAAACATGTGTTTTAGCTCTTAAAAGTAGCAATAACTGATAAGCACTCAAAATATACAAATGTAAGCTTAAACCAGTCAAATTGCCTATTTATATCCAACTTTTTTTCCTTTTTATAGAAGAAAATCTATTCCAGTCAAACATGGAACCAGTCATATCAGTGTCAATCGTCAAAAGGTTAATACTAATTTCCTAATTTAAGAAATCTCTTTACACAAAGAGCATATATAATATGGCAAATATTAACCCTGTTTTTTTAAAAAAAAAAATTTGATCTTGAAGGAGGCCCTCAACAAGTTGGAGAAGATTCATGGGAAAAACATCAATTCTAGTAAGTATCATGCAGCTTAACTTTCTGTAAAATTCACTTTTTTTTATTCATTTTTATTTTGTATAAACATTTTACAAATTTATGGTTTACAGCTCAAAACAAAATAGGAAAAAGAGTGTTAGCGGATATCAGCAATTCCCGGAGTAATTTTCAGAAAAATGAAGCTATTGATGGCCGTCCTTCACTAATTAGAGGTTACTTTAATATAAAAACATCTCATTTATTTTCTCATTTTCCTATAAATGCTCGATTTGTGTCTTATGTTCTTCTTTTTGTTCCTAAAAAATAGTTAATACTAAAGATTTGAAGGTCTTCAATGCTATTCCAATAACAAGGTTACAAGTTCAAATTTATTTATTTTTAGTTATTTTAGGAAAACTCTTATTTTAAAAGTTTCTCTTTATGTTTTACATTACATATCGATGTTCTTGAATTGATTGTTCGAATTGTTTCTTTTTGAAGGAAATCTTTTCCAGTTTTTAAGCATGTTGAGAAGGCTGATAAATCTGATATTAATAAAGTATGATTCTGTTTTATTATATCATTCAATTTTTTACAAGGATGGTCCCCGTGGTTTGTACCAAATTTCACTTATGGTCATTTACTTAAAAAATGTACACTGGTAGTCCTTTTTTTGGAAACCTTTACTGGTAGACTTTTTTTGTTAAAATATTTCACGGACAATAGACTAAAGGATTGTAGGTGCAAAAGGTTTCAAAAAAAAAGGACTACCAATGTAATTTTTTAAAAGTAGAGGACTATATCTGAAATTTGGGGTAAACCTCAGGGGCCATCCTTGTAATTTACTAAATTATTTATTATTTATTTTCATATTTTAATTTGAATGCTCATTGTCTACTTTTAGGGAAATTTGGATACTAAGGTGATAAACAAGGAAAAACATAGTTTATCTGGTGAGTAATTTCTCTTTCTGATAACCTAAATATATTAATTCCGTTAATTCTTTTTTTTCTTTCTAAATTCAGTTAAACCTAAAGTTGGCACGGCAGTTGTACCACAAGTAAACAACATCCCCAACTACCGTTGGAAGAACAGAATTAGTGATGGATATATAAAACTGTGAGTACACTATATCAAAATCTAGTTTTACATGTTGATAATAAACTAGAATAACATAACTGATAGATTAGTTAGTTCTTCATTTAATTAATAAGTTTGACTTTGACTTTTCAATCTGTTGATAGGGATTCAGAAGGTCAACCTATGGGGGATGTAAAGAGATTATCGCGTGTATCAATGAAGGTATGTTGAAGAATGTCATAATAGGAAACAGAAATCGGTTTTTTTTTTTTTTTTTTTTTTTTTTTTTTTTTTTTTTTTTTGTTGTTGCAGCTTCTGAATAAATATTTGATAAAATGTGTCTTTTTTCCTACCAGCCAACCGTGAAAACTGCAGTTGGTATTCCCAGAACAACCTCGGCTTTTGCAAAACCATCATCCGCAACTTCGGTTTTGACCAAAAAGGAGTCAAAGTCAAGATCTGTTGATAAGGTATTAGAAAGTCAACCAAAGGGGGATGCTAAGTGATTATCTAGGGTATCAATGAAGGTATGTTGAAAAATGCCATAATGGCAAACCGAAATCGGTTACTCCATATTTTTCATTTTGTAAATTTGATTGAAACTTCAATAAATTATTAATTATGTCATTTTACCTACCAGCCAACCGTAAAAACTACAGTCAATATCCCCAGACCTCAAAAGGAATCAAGAAAAACCTCTGTTTTTACAAAACCATCATCTTCAACTTCTGTTTTGACCAAAAAGGAGTCAAAGTCAAGCTCAAGATCTTCGATTTCTAAACATTCTGAAACTAGTTCATGTGAGCAAAATGTAGAAGCAAGTACATCAACTGTCTATGTGAAAGCGAAATCTGGTAGAAGAAAATCGTATACATCTTTGCTAATTGAAAGCACAAAGGTTGATATAATTTTATTTATTTTAGTTTTCTCATTATTATTGTTATTATTTTAATGTTGCTGATTACTTCGAAATACAGCTTTTTAAGGAAAATGTCACTAAGGACGAAATTTTACCCGAGATCTATGATGATTGTAATCAACTTGAAGTTGCTGAATATATTGATGAGATTTATCAGCATTATTGGGTTACAGAAGTGAGTTTAGTTTTTTAATATATATAGTTAATATGTCAAATATGATTTTTTAAAGAATATCCGTTCAATTATTATCTAATTCTAAGAATAAATTGATTTTATGATACATGTGAGGTAGGGCTCAGCTTAAAACACTTTTTGCCCTAATTTTTTAATTTTTAAAATAATAATTACTGTGTCAAATATGATAACATAATTATTTTATATTTATGTATATAAGTTGGATAATAGTTTAATCTAAACGGGTTACAAATGCAGGCGCATAACCAATCATTGAAAAACTACATGGGAATCCAAACAGACATCACTCCTCAAATGAGAGGAATACTGGTCAACTGGCTCATAGAAGTAAGTCAACTTTCCATTAAATTATTTATTCTCTTTTAACTCTTTAATTATTATTTTTTTATAATTTGTATTTGTTGGTTTTATGTTATTATTATAGGTACATTTGAAATTTGATTTGATGCAAGAGACACTATATCTGATGGTTACACTTTTGGATTATTACTTGTCTGTTGTGAATATTAAGAAAAATGAGATACAGTTAGTTGGTCTCACATCATTATTACTGGCATCAAAATATGAAGATTTCTGGCATCCAAAGGTAAATAAATTATCTGGTTAAAACGGGTTCGGGCTACCTGCAAAAAACTTAATCCGAGTTTTTTGAATTTTATAAATAATAATTTTGAACTTTATAACAACCTGAGATTTCTGTAATAAAGAACGAAAAAGGTTAATCCAATTTTTTTGAATTTTATAATAATCTGAATTTTACTTAATAATATAGGGTTTTGATAGGGCTGTCAATAAGGGTGGAAAGTAGAGATAGCAGTTGAGTATTGACCACAAAAAAAAAACATTAATCCAGTTTTTTGAATTTTTTAAATAATTAATGTGTTGAATAATCTAAATTTTATTTAATTTTACAGGTTATGGAATTAATTAGTATCTCAGCAGAAATATACACTAGAGATCAAATGCTTGAAATGGTATGCCTATGCCTATTTTTTCTCTATTTTTTTTACATTTCATTAATTAGTTTTCGAGTAAATTACAAGTGAGGTTTACCCTGAATTTCACGTATAGTCCTTTACTTTAAAATTTACGTTGATAGTCCTTTTTTCCCGAAACCTTTTGCACCTAGAGTCCTTTAGTCTTAAGTTCGTTAAATATTTTAACAGAAAAATGACTACCTGTGCAACTTTTTAATAGAAAATTTTAACGAACATTATGCTTAAGGACTATAGGTGCAAAACAAAAGGCTTTCAAAAGGACTACCAGTGTAATTTTTTTTAAATAAAGGACCAAATTTGAAATTTGGTGTAAACTTAGGGACCATACTTGTAATTTACTCTGGGTAACTTACACATCAAGATTACAGATAAAATTATTTGTTATGTAATTATACATTATTTTCACAATTGAATTATCAGGAGACAACGATTTTAAAGAAGCTAAACTTCCGTCTTAATTGGCCAACACCTTATGTTTTCATGCTGAGATTTCTTAAAGCTGCTCAAGGAAGCAAAAAGGTACTTTCATAAAAATAAATTATTACTTAATTTGAATTAATAATACTAATAAGTAATAATATATCTTAATTAATATAATATTTGCAGTTTGAAAAGCTAGCATACTTCCTAATAGAATTGTGCTTAGTGGAATATGATGCTTTAAATTTCAATCCATCATTATTATGTGCATCAGCTATATATTTAGCCAGATGTACATTACAGTTAACCCCATCATGGACCCCACTTTTATGCAAACATTCTCACTATCAAGAATTTCAAATCAGGTACTCTTAGTTTTTTATTTTCATAATTTTTTTATTTTTTACATATTTTTTTGTGATTATATTTTCACTTACTTTCTTTATAGGGATTGTGCTGATATGATTTTAAAGTTTCACAAAGCTGCAAGAATGGCGGTTTTGAGAGTTACATGTGATAAATACATGAGTGGTGATAATTACAAAGTTGCAATGATCAAACCGCTGGATAGGTTGCCACGTGGCAACATGTAATTGGTTTTTAACCAACAGTTACTTGGGTAGAATTGTAGCAATTATGAGGCCATATTTTTTTTTTTTGTGTGTACATAGTGGTCTAAAAAGTGATCTTTTTTATGAGGTTTTATTAGTTTTGAATCTGTTGTTAGTACGGTGATTAAGTCAGCAAGAATTTTAGTTTTGAATATGTTGTTAGTATATTTTCTAGTTTTGTATCGGACTGAGAACTGGTTTTTCATGAAAATCAAAACTAAAATTGGCAACTTTGTTTGCTGGTCTTGTCCGGTTCTCAGTCCAATTTACACATACAGATAGAAACATTGATACATAATTACATAAAACATCCTTGCTACCGATATATTATTTAGTAAACATAGCCTAACTTATTTAATAAACATAGCCGTTTTTTGTTTGGGTTGTGGCTAAATGGGTTGACCCGCCAACCATATATTAATCTGGTGAATGAAACTTTTTTACATATTGTGATGTAAAAATGTGATTTTTTGAAGAAAAAAAATCATCACTTTTGAATCTTTTGACTATATGGAGATTAATAAGCAAGATTTTAACTTAACTAAATTCATAATCAAAGAATTCATACATATAACATCCTTTGTTAGCTAGCCTCTAATCGTTTGCTTACGCTTTTCCAATGACATTTTCTGTATATCGTATACGTAGAGTATATATATGCATATACATAACAATATGCAAAAGAGGTATGTATATACACACACTATAAACACGTAGCAACTAACCGACAATCTTGCAAACCTGCAAAATCTTCACCAGGATCCAACGTGTTCTTAACCGCACGATAAAAGTCTAACCATGATGAAGAGTAACTCGAATTCCATGAAAATGTAGGGTTAGGGCTTGCAGGAGGACAAACCGCAACCAAATCAAGAACCGAAACAGTTGGTTTAAGTTGTTTTGGGAAATTAAAAGCCAAATTATCGACTTTATGTTCATATATTTTCCCGTTACGATCCAATTTGTATCGTGATGTACCTTGGAATTCACCTTTGGTTTCCCAGGGTACACGTGGGATCCCTTTGAGATTCCAACGGATCAAAATTAGGTTTTCTGAAGGTTGCCAAACCCTAAAAACTTCTAATGAAATCTCTTTGAATAAAATTCGACCGTGGAATCGTAATGCTCGGAATATTAGTTTGTAATTGTCGATACCTGTGAATTTGTTTAATGGATCGACGAAGGTGATATCATCCCTGTGAAATTATACAACAATCAACAATTAATGACTAATTATACAACAATCAACAATGAGAAATTTAACTGATTTTGTGTAAAAGCAATTGAACAAAAAAAGTTAAGCACCTAAAATGTTAGTTTGGTGACTTCAAAACTGAATTAAACTGAAGTAATTACTAAAACTCAATGGTGTAAACCTGTAAATTTCGTAATTGAGATCTGTAGAGAAGATGAGAGGTAGGTCATGGCGGAGAGTGCGAACAGCTAAACCGAGATTAACGTAGAAATCCTGACGAGGATCAGGCGGCGGCGAAACTCTCACACGAACCGGCGGCGATTCGACGGAGGATTGTAGAGAGACGGCAGCCCCGCCGCCGTGGTTATGGTGAATTGCGGGATGAGAAGATGAAGATGATGAATTTGGGGATTTATGTGAGGATTGATGGAGATTAAGGCGGGTGAAATTTGGTGGAGAGAGATTGGGGATAACTGTAAACGCCATGAATGGTGGTGAAGAAATTAGGGTTTTGTTTTGATGTAATCCAGTAAAATGAACATGGTGGTGGTTGTTCGATAGACTCAGTGAGTTCGTCATCTTCTTCGTCACGTAAATGGCGACACGTGTAATTGTCTGGTTGTGATTATTTAGGGGATTTTTGTAGAGGTGTCAAATTTGTACCGAACAAAACCAACCAACATGCTACCAACCATACCAAGAATAGTTGGTAGCCAATATATTGGTAGCCAACATGTTTGGTTGGTAGTACCATACCAATCAAGTAGTCATGGTACGGTAATGGTACAAAAAATTAAATACCATGGTAGTACCGTACCAACCAATAATTTATATATATACATTATTTTGAAGAATTCGAAAAAGATAAACTACTTATGTATTATTTTTTAATAAAAATTATAATATCATAACATGAAAACATTCAAGTTATAACTTCTTAGTCTAACCAATTAATATATTACATTTTTTTATTGTGTTTGCCTATAATGTTAATAATTAAGCGTGTGAAGCAGAAGAGAATATTACAAGCTAGTGTATTATGACAAGAATACTACATAATTTGTACTTTATCGTATATAGTGTTTATATAACATTTAAGGTATATCATTATCGAATATAATAGTATGAAAAAATGTCTTATTTTTAGATTTACTTCCAAATAAGTTGGTGATCTTGGTATATACCATTATCAATTCGTACCAATCAAGATTGTTGGTAGCCAAACAAATTGGTACCAAGTATAGTTGGTACGGTACTGGTAGCTAGATTAGTGTACCATGTATAGTTGGTACGGTACACGGTATGAGGAAAATATGTGTGGTACCGTACCATGTTCACCCCTAGATTTTTGTGAGTTTTGTTTTATAAAGTCGTTATTAATTTTTGGGTTTTGATAATGACAGTACTGAGGGTTCTCATAAGACATGCATAAATGATTTGTATTTTCATCTACAACCGATTCCTAAATTTAAGAAATTACTCATTTGTACAATTTTTAATGCACTTAGTTACAACCCTAAAAGCTGTAATTATCAAAAGTCTTAGTTTTTAGCAAACTTTTGAGTTTTGATCTGTCAATATGTTAAATGGTGTTTAATAATTGAAATTTTGCTAACTATGTATATAATATATTTAGGCACTCAAATTACTTCACCAAACATACTGTATAATTTTTAAAGCATATTGTATAAGTACTAATTGTGGTGTTTAAAGTAGTTTATGTGGTCCTAAAATCACTTCTCATATATCTACTGGCAATTAAGTATTACTTCCTCCGTCCCACTAAAAAGTTCTCATTTCTACCTTAAATTTTGTCCCACAAAAAAGTTCTCATTTCTATAAAATAATATTATTATCATGGACCCCACCACTAACTATCTCTTCAAAACACTTTCTCTCTCCAAATAACCTTATATTTTAATAAAAAATAATACCAAAGACCCCACTACTAACTATTGCCTAAATACTTGTGCCTATATGAAATGAGAACTTTTTTGTGGGACGGAGGGAGTATTTTTGAAGCTTACCATGACAATTTGATAAATATTTATCTAGAAAATAATTAAACTATTCACTTTTAGAAAATTATTTAAAATTTTTCTAAATATGCTAATGCTATGACTTGATGGTTTAATATTTATCTAGAAAAATGCATAGAAGGGTAACCTACTTTCCATCAAAATTCATTTAAGGGTATGTACTTTTGTTTTGATCACTAAAGGGTAACATACTTTCATAAAGATTGATCAAAGGGTAACCTACTTTCATAAATGTTGATCAAAGGGTAACCTACTTTTATAAAGGTATATAAAAAGGGGAAATGACTCACTCAACAAGTTTAATTTACCTGTTCCAACCAAAATGAACGGTTACAAAAAAAAAATAGTTTAAAGTGTACACGCTTCTTCGTTTCTAAATCATTTTACTCAAACAATAAATTCAAAAAAGGGTCTTGTATTGGTTCTTAAAGTTGAGCTTCTGAGATGAGTCTTGAACTTGATTAACTTGGGTCACTAGATTAGTTTTGTTTCCATACCTTAACCATTAGTTCAAGAAAAGATGGAATTTGGAAATTTGAACGAAGAATTGATCGACTTTATTTTGACCTAGTTTGAAGGCTGTGAAACAAAACTAATCATATAAGCATTAAATAGTCACGTGGGAAACAAATGGAAGAATTGATTACCGGTAACAAGTTTCACAAGTCACATTTTACCTTTTTATATACTTTTATGAAAGTAGGTTACTCTTTAGTGATCAAAACAAAAGTACATACCCTTAAATAAACTTTAATAGAAAGTAGGTTACCCTTTAGTGATCAAAACCAAAGTACATACCCTTAAATAAACTTTGATGGAAAGTATGTTACCCTTCTATGCATTTTGTCCTTTAATATTATAAGTTTGATTAGTAACAAATTTGATTACGTTTGTTCAACACTTCAGAGTTAGTCTCCCTTATTTTGAGTGGTAATTAACATGCCACACTACAAGCACACACTTCTTTCCTTTTTCTCTTTATTATTTTGGCATTTATTGTGATATAAATTTTGTTATGCATATTACAGCCTCTAAAATAAACAAAAATAGTATTTACTGCTATATTTTTCGTCATTTATTTAATAAAAATGTTTACTTTTTATATAATTGTGTTACAGTGTTAATTATAAAAGTTGCAATTGTGTATTTATTTTTAAGTAACCATTAGAAGTTGTATGATTTTCAAACAAATCATAAAACTTACCACACAAAATACATGTATTTTTTTCATTTCAAAAGGGTATTCTTGTTTTATAAAAGTTCGCAATGTGGTTGCGTTTTGCTCGTGATATACGTGACCTAATCATTGCCGTGTCCATTTCCAAACCTTTTGTAGGGTCATATGGTATTTACTTAAGGAAGAGATTGAATATATGACATCTATAATATCATTTTAATCGTATTTACCACTATATCATCATCACATTGTTACACAAAATACAAGCTATTATCAGTTGATCGACATTCTAGCTTTGAAAAGGGAAAAAAGAACAATTTTCTTATAAAACAAACTCCTAATTATACAACAAAAATCGAACCCATGTATGATATAATGATTTATGTAATATGCTCTATCCTCAAGTATTTCCTTTTATAACATATATGACAACAATCTTTATAAAAAAAATCACCAAATTCTTAAATGAATTACAATTTTACAAGTGCAATTCTTATTATTTGTTACTACAACAACTGGAAAATATCAATTTGTTCGATATTTTCTTATGTGAATGTATTTGCGGGAAGAACGAATGTTTGTTTATATAATAATCAACCCTTTCCCTTGTGTTCGGGTCTATGAGTGTACTCAAAATCGATATGAACAAAAGCTCGTTCTACTTCCGACAATTGCTCTAATTTTTCTTGCAACATTTCGCCAATATTATGCGCTTTGCTAAGCACCATATCCTCGGGTAACACAATGTCGACCTCCACAAAATAATGACTCCCAAACGTGTATGCTCGGACTGTATCAATGTGTTTTATTTCTTCGGCGTGGTTCCAAACCAAATATGTCAATTTCGCCAAAAATTCGGGTGGGGCGGTTCTTCCGATTAATGACCAAACATTCTCCATAACGGTCTTCGACCATGTATTTATGGTATAGAACGCTATCTACAAATGATGAAAAATCCGATTTAGTAATATATTTGACGTGGAAATCATATATGTTGGTGTAACAAATAGCAACTTAAAAAAAACTATTTCTACACCGCAACTTTTAGTTCATACACCACACAGTGCAAGGTTTACAACTAACTGTGATAATCACCCCCTTAAAAACCCTTTAAAAGGCGATGAGTGGTGGTGAAGTACTTACAATTATAGCTCCGACGGGATCAATCCACCATTTGAATCGTACGGCTAAGACAGTTGATGCTAATCCAACGGAATTTGTGATGACATCAAAGAAATGATCTAGAGCATATGCTCTCACTATTTCGTTTTCAAATCTTCGACAATAAATCATGAGTATAAATTTTACTACGGTCACAAACACCATTATACCAATTACCCACATTTCATTGTCATGATTCTTGCTAGGGTGAGTCTGCAATTAACACAATTTATTAGGAAATATAATATAATTTATTGGAAGTATTAGGGGGTCGTTTGATAGTTGCTGACTGAGTTAATTGGGTTTTTTTCTCATTTGTACCGGACCAGCAAAATGATTTGAACCGAGTCCGATATGCAGACATATTTAGACAAAATTAAAGAAATCAAATGTTCCGACTAGGATAGAGTCTTAAGCATATCAAAGGGCGTAAGTTGATCACATGTCTCTAATAAAATGATAATATCATGTAAATTAAGCACTAATTACATAAACGAAATTACCGACCCCTGCAAGGAGTTCTCGACCCGACTCTAGCAATATTTGGAAACCGAGAGTTGCCATCACGGATGCAAAAACAATAATACCCTGTAAATCGAACAATGATCACTTATATATAAGTTTTTAATATTTACATTTTGTTGTCAATTATTGAACACATAATTCACTAGTAAATTTTTTTTAAAACTTAAAACTCTTACTTTCAAATTCATTATAAATAAAAAAGAATCTTTTTCACATAGAATAAGAACACAAACGAGTAACAAGTTGCGTTACCAGCCCTTTTTGGATTGCAAAACCCTCGTAAATTACAAAAGTACTAAAAGTATGACAAACTTACAACGGGTTGCATTCGATTCTTCCCTATCGGATAATGATATTGATTAGGGTTTCGCATCGCGTTTGAAGTAAACCATAAAATAAATCCAGATAACAAGTCCAAAAACGAATCCAAAGTTGATGCAATAACCGCTAATGATCTGCTCTCGTAAGAGGCATAAACTTTAGCAATGAAAAGAACCAAGTTAGCTATATTCGACACGTAGATAGCCGTTCTCTCTCTTTGAGCAAGATTCTTCATTTCATCCTGTAAATAGTAAGGTAGTTGTATAACAATTAACAAGGTTTGTGTTGTCTACATGATTAAATTTATATTTTGAGCGTAAAAAATGCAATTATATAATATTATGGGGCAAAAACGTAATTTGTATAAGTTAAGGGTCAAAACAGAATTAGGTAAAAGTAAAAGGACATTAGTTTCTTTTATCAAACCTCAGTTAGGGTACCAGGCAAAAAATCTGATTTGCTCATTGTTTCCATCTCATTGAACCCTTCAAAGAGTCTTTCTTGTCTCTTGTAATATGCTCTAACCTTTTCCTGTTTTTCTAACAAAATAAATATATTAAAACAAAATGTTTAATTACCAACAACAAAAATGATACATAATCCCTTCAAACAAGGGTATGTGAGAACATGTTTCCAGAAAAAATGTGTAGTTACCATTTAACCATAAAAACATGAATATAAAATTTAATAATAAAGATAACTAAAATTTATCAAGAGTTGTTCATGTATTACCCCTCCAAACGTTAAAAACACATCTAAATACTATTTATTACAACATGTTTCATTATAATCAGTTATTCTCATAATAATATACATGGAGGTAATCAAGATATTGGATTGTTTTTATTAGAGAAATTTTTATGTTAAAACAAATTATTTTTTTTGAACAGCAAAAATTAAAACAAAATAACCATGTACATTCATTGATACTAATTTGAGCCCAATTTCTACCTAAAGAGCTACAAGATAACCTAATTATAGCAAACTAAAACATTACAAATAATAATCTAAATGTGAAACATCAGTTTTACCCTTCATCTGATAAATATATGTTTGATTAATAAATTTTACTTGTACTATTTTAGCCTCAGTTCGTTTTTTAAAACGAACTGAACCATATATACAAAAACTATATATAGTGTGTATGCAATTACTTGGACCAGGAAGAAGCAGGCGACCGATAGTAGAAGATTCACGCTTGGTTGAGCAAGATTCCGGTAACCGAAAGTTGTTAACATCGAGTCTCCATGAAGGAGAATTATGTGTAGCACCATCAACACAACGTTCATCCATTATATGAACTAAAATCACAATTTTGATTGTAGTTATAAGGTAGTTTATAAACTATTTGGATGTTATGGTCATATATATAATGAATGAGTTTGTATAAACAAAAACAAGAACAAGAGGGTCGGCGATTTGATTCAGGGACAATGATACTTAACAAAATTGACCTCCATTATGTTGCTGCTTTTGCTATATATAATGTATAAAAATATATAAAATAATACACAAGAGAACAAGGTTACTCTTCTAGGTAATGGTGATGCTTGGACCCCAACAAAACATTAGATAAAACAGAGTAAGAGTTTTTATCCTTATAATAATATCTTAGTTTGTAAAATTATACTTCCTCCATATCACAACACAATAAGTGATATATTTGGAAGATCGTGGAGTTTGAGGTAAAAAATTAAAGTAAGGTTAAAATATATTAAAGTATGATTAAAATATATTAAAGTAGATAGTTAGTGGATGATGGGTCTCACTTTTCTTGAATAAAGTGATATTAATTAGTTTTAAATGTAAAAGTAAGGGTATAAGGGTAACTTCACTTTATTAAAGTAGATAGTTAGTGGATGTTGGGTCTCACATTTTTGCTAAATAAGGTAACTTTTGAAGTGTATCACTTATTGTGAAACACCCATTAATAGAAAGTGTATCACCTACTGTGATATGGAGGAAGGATTAGAAAGTACATCTTTATCCTTTATAATAATTACAACTTCTAAACTTAAAGCAATTTAAGAAAGACAAGTCAAAGCTAACTAAAATTTCTACATATAAAGCACTAAACAAAAGAAAAAGAAGCTAAATTAAGTCTTTTTTATAAAACACAATATTTTAAATATTAGTCTTTTAATTATAATAATTTAAAAACTACGAAAAATGTGTAACCCAAAATGATGAACAAAAATGTATCTAATTTCTACACTAATAACTGGAAATGAACTGATAATAACAAAAAATATTAAATTTTATTTAATATATTTTCAATATTCTAAAAAACATTTTGTTCAATTAATATATTTTATTTTATATTTTTAATACATAAGTCAGATAAATTCTTATTAAAAAAATAATTTCTACAATGGTACATATGGGGAAGGTTGATACATTGAAAGTAAAAGAAGCTTTTACGTAGGCATGTATCATGCATCTTGTTTCCTACTTTATCAATTTATGACATGTTTATTGATGTATTACTAACGAGCTTTTACATATGGGGAAGGAGTACAAGTTTAGGTTAAAAGCTATTCAACTACTTTTTAATAAATTTTGTACTTAGGTTATATCGTGTATACATATGTGTTTATGTATTATATACACGTATAAGGTAGTTAACAATGACCATAGATATACAAATGTGAGTTTATTTGAGACAAAAAAACGTAAGAACCAGTGGCGGACCCAGAGAAAAAGTTGAGGGGTGTCACCGGTTGCACATTTTTTTCTCAGGGGTTGCACCTACACTAATAAAAATAAAATTTAAAAATTTTAACGCTATTTTTACACTATTCTGAAAAGTTTCAGGGATTGCACAGGCAACCCCAGGCACCATACTAGGTCCTCCCCTAGTAAGAACTAGATATTCATATGTGAGTAATATGAACTCTAAAATTTGCATATATTCGTATTTAATTCACATGACCACCACGATCTCCGGTTAAATTAATAACCAAAATCAGAGAAAATTGATTCCAGTAAGGAAAAGTAAAATAAAAAGTTAACTGAAACATCTTTAACTATTTGCTATTTTGTGTTTTATCAGAGAGCGATAGGAGTTTAGGGATTAAAGATGTAAACGGATTTTCAAATTTTCACAATAACACAGCCTGACAAAAGACCTAATTTTAGAACGGAAATAAGAACACATACCTGATGAATCTTTCCAGGACAGGAAGAAAACAACCAATTGAGTAGAAAGTTGTATTGGAGGTTAAGAAAGGGCGGCAGACATCGTTCTATTGGAGGAGATAGGCGGCGGAAGCTGTGCGGTGGAAATTTCCGATTGGAGGGCACAAGCAGGACATCGACGTGGGTAAGATTTCGGTCTATTTGCATATAGATATATGATTTATGGATCCAAATAACCATAACTCAACTTAAATCCTTGAACATGAGTGTTCATTACATATCAATAATATTCTCCCAACATGTCAAATGTTGATAAATAATGTTTTTTGATCTTTTCTTTTTTCATTAAGAGTGTTTCTTTTCTTTTCTTTTTTATTTACAAAATATAGTGTTATGAATTTATAAGACTATAAATATAATGTATATTCTTGCAAAACTGTCGCGAAACACGAAATATACTTTTTTTAGAAACAAATTATAAAGTAAATAAGTGGTAAATGAAAAAAAATACAACAAATATTTAAATTTGCAATATAAATAATATTTATAAAAATCTAAATGTCATTACAGAAAAAAGAAAAGAAAAAGAATACTCGTATTTAATAGAAGGTTTTTTGCTAATTTTAGAAGGTTTGTAAATCCAGACACTATTAAAAAAAACTCAAAAAAGAAATAAAATACTCGAAAATAACTCATTTTGCTGAGTACCTTGAAGCTGGGTTTCTTCTAGCTTCATAATCAAAAATTGGGGGAAAATTGGTCCACACATTAGGGCTTCTAGCTGCGAAATTGAGTAGTAGCGAGAGGGAATCGGAAGCCTTACGATACGAAACCCTAATTTTGGCGGTAATTACTTCATCAGCTCTAGCTATTCGTGATTAGGGTTTCGCGAGGAATCTCAAAATGGTTAGTCATCGTTAGCAATTACAGTTTTTAGTTTGTAGCATTTAATTCTGCGCTTATGTTGGTTTCCTTTTGTATATCTTATCTAATTTCTCAACAAATTACTCCTGTTCACTTCGATGCCGTAAATCAGCTCATCGGAATCGATAGATCGATAACAGTTCGATCTTAGTTGAAGTTTATGGATGTGATTTTTAGCTAAATTAGTGTTTATTCCCATAACTAAAGTGATTTTGAATCTAATTATTTATAATAAGCATGCACAAACCATTGAATAATTCCTCAAATTTCCATTGATATTTTTAATTACTTGTTATTTCCCCTTTGGCATCAATGTCATTAATCTTTTGCTTATTATGTCCTTACCGATTCTAAAGTTTATAGATTGATTTTGTATTCACTTGTTAATAAATTCTCAGTTTCATAAAAATGCCTCCTTTCTATGTCTGGACATCAAAACTAGCTAATTTATAGTATTCCAACAATTTTATGTCAAAAACTACTTAATTTAGGTCGGCTTTGAGGCTTTGAAATAGTTATATGCTAATCTCAGAAAGATAATTAATGGCGTTAGATGGTAATTAGGTTAATGTAGTGTTGTTCAACTAAGAAGCAATTTATGCATATGATTAAAGATTTATTAATCTTATCTTTCACTTTTTATTTTTGTTATTTATTAACAGAACAAATTAGGAAGAGGGCATCGCGACAAGGTTCAGCAGTTCATGACTATCACTGGGGCAAGGTGACCCGATTTTCTAATTAATTGGTTAATTTTTTATATTGATATTAGTGTGATTTAATATTTATAGTAACTAATTTAAGCTTCTCTATTTTTCCATAAAATGGACAAAAAAAAGTAAAAAAACCCTAAATAAAGCTTCTTACCTAGTATGAGACAAATATTAATATTCTTTATAAGATGTGTATATTTAGGGCGAATTTCATAATAACATTATGTACTTTTAATTTTGTCCCAGATTGACAATCTGTAACTTATGTTTGTCCCATATTAGCCACTAAAAGTTTGTTTCTTGTCCTATTTGTCTCAATATGTGACTGGTAGCCGGTTTGAGCTGTTAAAAGTGTGATGTGGCAATTAAAATGATGACGTGGTCCAGTTGTTGCATATGTGGCTTTTTATTTTCTTTTTTATTTTTTAATTACAGTGAGAAAATTGCTCTACAAGCCTTGAAAGCTAGTGATTGGCATTTGGATGGAGCATTTGATATCTTTTACAGCCAGCCTCATGCTAAATCATCATATACAGATACAAGACATTTAGAGGAACTTTATAATAGATACAAAGGTATTTTGACCTTTTTTTATTTTATTACTTATTATTTATTATTTTAACTTAGAGGAACTATATATCTGTATAAATAATTATTTCTTAATTTTTGTGTGTTATCTTGCTTTTTATAGATCCTTATGCTGATATGATTATGGCTGATGGTATTAGTACTCTTTGCAATGATCTTCAGGTAACTAACTACAAGTCTACATCTTACATTTAGTTAACCTAGTAATCATCAAGTTTAGTTAGTTGGTTATTGATTTACTATATAATTTACTCAGAATTTAGGTTTTTTATTATGACAATTAAGGATTAAACCTTTTGTCGTTATGTAATTTCTAATTAATACTATATACTGATTTCTATTTTCTTTCTAACAGGTGGATCCACAAGATATTGTTATGGTATGTCAAGGTGTATATATATTTATAAAATTGAGTTTATCTTCCCTGGGGTATCTTGTATTCTGCATTTTATTTTTCGGGTTTTTGTCCCTGTGGTCTTCATTTTTCTTTTCTTTTTCCCCCTTTGCACCTAAAATTACCAAAATAGCCTTATTATTTTTTCTGAATTATTATAATCATTTTTATTAATTTTTCTTTTTCATTTTCATTTCCGTTCTATCTCTTGTGGTTATCTTCTATGACCGGAAGAGAGGGAACAAAGATGAAAAAGAAAAATAAATAGAAAATGATTAGGAAAATTCAGAAAAATAATAAGGCTATTTTGGTCATTATAGGGGAAAAAGAACAAAAATTGGAAATGAGGACTACATGGACAAAAAACCTGGAGCAAGGTTTAGGGACAAAAAGGCAGAATCCAAAATACCCCAGGGACAATTTTTTTAAATTACACATCTTTTTGTACGTCGGAAATCCAACCACAAATTTCTGTAAATAAAATTAGGGTTTTGATAAAAATAGCTCAAAAGGCTATAAGAGTTAACCTCCACTTCTTTTTATGCTTAAATTATTGTACTTTAACTGCAAAAGCACATTTTCCATAAAATTAAATTATCCTTATCTTTATAAAGGAAATGGTCTTTAAAGAGTATTTTAATTAAATTTTTAATATCTTTTTGGATAAAATGATAAATAAAAAATAATGAACGTATAATTTTGTTTCAGTTGGTTGTTTCATGGCACATGAAGGCTGCTACCATGTGTGAATTCTCAAAGCAGGAATTTGTCGGTGGCTTGCAGTCTCTAGGGTGACTAAAGTTTATTTTTTACCTTTTTTATTATCCTTCGAATTTTATATATTATAAATCTACTAAACTTTATTAATCATTATTCTTTACAGGATAGATTCATTGGAAAAATTCCGTGAAAGGATACCATTTATGCGATCTGAGCTGAAAGATGATCGTACATATCATACTTTAATTTTTTTTTAAATCCATTATTTCAAAACGAGATTAATTAGAGTCGTTAACACTTTAATATAAATATATTTTTTTTATTTCTAATATTGTATCTTTTAACGTCAGAAAAATTCAAGGAGATCTATAATTTTGCATTTGGCTGGGCAAAGGAGAAGGTACATATTATACATATATATGTATGATATACATGCATGTACACGTAAATGCACTTATATATGTATATATGTATGTATACTTTTATATATAAATTACACCTCATAATATTATTTAGTTTTTTTTAATGTTTTTGTAAAATTTTATGATTTTAGGGTCAGAAGTCTCTGGCATTGGATACAGCAATAGGCATGTGGCAATTGTTGTTTGAAGAAAAACAATGGCCATTAGTTGAACATTGGTGCCAGTTTTTACAGGTAGCATAAAATTTGTTATTTTATTTTTTATTTATTTATTTATAAACATTTGTTGTGATACGATTTTCATATACATTTGTCATTTTATTTATTTATTTGATTATTAACATTTTTTTTATATGATAATTATATATTTTTGTTATTTTCCCGTTTTTCAGGCACGACATAATAAAGCCATTTCTCGAGACACTTGGTCTCAACTACTAGAATTTGCAAGAGTAAGATTTAATGCCTAAAATTCACGCATCATTAAATTTATATACAATCATACATATTTAAGTGTCAAATATGGTTACAAATAGTTATATCATTTCATTAAGTACACACACACACACACACACACACACACACACACACATGTACATACATACATAATTCATACATAATATACGTAGTACATACATATATAATTCATCGATCTTGAAAAGTTTTTGCTAATTATGTTTATTTTATATATAATTCATGCAGAGTGTGGACCCTACACTATCAAATTATGATGCTGAGGGTGCTTGGCCATATTTAATTGATGAATTTGTAGAGTACCTAATAGAGAATGGTGTAATTCAACAAAAGGTTAAATGATGATTTGTTGACTTTAATTTGGTCAAATGCTCAATTTGTTGGCTTTTATTTGGTCAAATGCTTGATTTGTTGACCATTTAAGCCCTACATAGATCCGATCCATCAGTTAAGAAACAGGACATATATTATATGTTAAACAAAAAAAGAAAATAGAACCGTTGATTGTTTTTTTATGATCGAGACGGTTGTGTTATATGTTGTGAATCTGTAATTTACTTTCTTTGTGGAATATGTTATCTTTTCCGAAATTTGTGGATTTTTTTTCTTGCATTTTGATTTCAGATCAATTAATATGCTTAGATTAGTGCAAATTGTTCATCATCAGTTGGCACCTTAAAGGTCCTTGAGTTAATTTTTACAATAATTAGTTAATTTTGACTAATAAAAAACAAAAAATGCCAAAAATAATAATCTGATTGCAAACGCCAACCATATATCATACTTTATTTCCTAAATTTAAATCACTTAATGGCAAATTAACCGCCATTAAATCATACACAACAAGTTCTCATATGACAAAAATGAAAATAAAATCCTCAGTTGGTAGCAGCCACTAATGCCATATGCTCTATCAAGTCCAAAACACGGTTGCTGCACAAAATCACATGGAAAAGGACCAGAAATGTGAGCCTGAATTCGTAAGGACTAAAATTGACAAATAGAGAAAGATAAAGATGTATTTGAAAATATATGTACCTGTAACCCCACTCGTTGTCATACCAAGATACCAACTTCACAAATGATGCACTTAGACCTATTCCTGCTTTTGCATCAAAAATACTCGACCTGTGTACAAATATTACAAATTTAATAAATTAAAACACGAGATATATTATTTATTATTAGAAATCTAAAATATCAAATGTAAATGACAGTTAGTTTCTTTGGTTAGGATGGAATGAAAAGAGTTTTCATATAATTTTTTATATTGTAAATGGTGAAATGATGCATGGTGTTGGCTGTATGATTTTGCCAAATCTATAATTTTACTTATTCAATGAAGGTTAATGATTTATTATCTAGTCATTTAAAAAAATATAGAATCAAATTAAACTAAAATTCCAAAAAAAAAAAAAAATTGAATACAAAATGTTACATAAAGTTTACCCCAAATTTCATGTATGGTCATTACTATAAAGTTTACATTGGTAACCTTTTTTTGAAAATTATTTGCACTTACAGTCCTTTAGCCTAACATCCATAATACATTACATATATTAACAAAAAAGGACTACAGGTTTAATTTTCTAACTAGAAACGTTTAACGACTGTTAGGCTAAAGGTGTATGTGCAAAACAATTCCAAAAAGAACTACCAGTATAATTTTTTAAAGCAAAGGACCATAGATGAAATTTGGTGTTAAGCTCAGGGACCATCCTTGTAATTTAGTCTAAAATATATATACCTGGAATCACCAACAAAATCATTGGAAACAACATCTTCATCAGTGTACCCAAGAATTCCATTCAGAGGACCCTGAGAAGCATACCTTCAATAACAAAAAACAATCATTTAAAAATTTAAATCCAAATAAAGTAATAATAATAATAAATTTTTTTTTAAAATATTTACTTTATTGCAGCTTTAACATCTTCATAAGAAGCTTTTTTCTCAAGTCGACAAGTTAAATCCACAACTGAAACATTTGCAGTTGGAACCCTAAATGCCATACCCGTAAGTTTTCCATTTAATTCTGGTAAAACTTTCCCTACAGCCTGAAATTTTAAAATACAAATTATTTAGGAAACAGTAAAATCATAATAAAAAAAGGTTAAAAATAGAATTATGAAAAACATTTATTATTGTTCAACAATGTGTTATTTTCTTTTCTTATAAATATATAATAAAAGAATTGACATCAATAACATGTGAATATTTGGTTCATTTTGAAGGTATTGAATATATCTTTTGAATGATGTAATTTGTTAAATGAAAAATTACTTTTAGTTATATATTTTTATTATATGTAAATTTATTTGAAATTAATTTAATTCTTTAATGTTGAATGAAATGCGACTAGGGAGTAATTAGTAACTTTTTTTTATTGTTTCAGAATTTAAGGGGTACATATTATTACAATTAATCAAAATAGTGACATCATCAATGAAAATCTGTTTTTATTGAAGTTCAATTACCAATAAGACACTATAAAGGGGTACATATCATAAACTTAATCAAAATAATGACATCATCAATGAAAATCTATTTTTATTGAAGTTCAATTAACCAATAAGATTGTACCATGTTTAATTTTTGTTATATATTTATGTATATATAAATATAAAGATATACAATTTAATGTTACAATAATTTGAAAATTGTTGTACCTTGGCAGCACCAGTTGAACTAGGAATAATGTTTTGTGCAGCACCACGACCACCACGCCAATCCTTCATTGAAGGTCCATCAACCGTTTTTTGTGTTGCTAAAAGAAACAATTAAAAAAAAAACATTTTTAAATAAATAAATAAAATAAAATAAAAAACAAAACTTATTTTTATTATAAATTAAAAATAAATGTACAAAATCTGAGATTTATCCAACCATGAAATTCAAATTTAGACAAAAATAAAAATAAAGGCAGACATACCTGTGGTTGCATGCACAGTTGTCATTAAACCTTCTACAATACCAAACTCCTCATGAACCACCTGTACAAGAGTAGCATTTCAACAAGATTTTAACTAACCCATGAAAAAAATACGATCTTGATTACAAATGTTGATCTATTTATAACGATAAAGATTAATGATTGGAAAATAATATAAAAAAATTGCAAAAAAATTTAAAAAATTGTACCTTGGCCAAAGGAGCCAAGCAGTTAGTGGTACAGCTGGCATTGGATACAATATCCATGTTTGGTTTGTATGTGGTTTCATTAACTCCTACAACAAACATTGGTGCATCAGCTGATGGAGCTGAAATCACCACCTTTTTAGCACCACCCTGCACATTAAAACCAATAAAGATCAACCTATGGGTAAAAATGTCTTTTATAACTTTATTAAAAAATTAAATAAAGGGTGAAGGGCGTTTTGGTCATTTCAGGTGAATGAGGAACCAAGATTGAAAGAAAATAGCAACTCTAGGATCATAACCGCAAAAAGTACAAAAGAGGGACAAAAGTCACAAAACTGTTAAATTAAGCAAACCACATGGACAATCTTTGTAATTTACTCTTAAGATCATAACGTAATTTTATTTAAAATTAAATTAATTTTAAGACAAATTTCAACACATTCTGCGTATTTCATTTTTTATCTATTTTTTAATTGTTTTACCCGTTTGACCCATTTTTATATAAATGGGTAGAAATTGCCACCGAATTTGACCCAATTTTTTAGTAAACCAAACTCAAATTGTGTACCTTTTTATGAGCAGCAGCTTTATCAAGTGTTGTAAAAACACCAGAAGATTCTACAACATAATCAGCTCCAAAATCACCCCAAGGAATAGTTGCTGGGTCTCTAAATAAAGATGATAATTTTTTTAAATTAATTAAACGAAATAACATTTATAAAAGTGAAAAAAAAATACCTTTGACTAGTTACTTTTATTTGTTTCCCGTTGATTTCCAATGTGGTTTCATCAACAACTTTGATGGTTCCTTTAAACAAACCATGAGTAGAATCATACTTCAACATGTACGCCTGAAAAAAAAACAATTATTTATAAAAATAACAAATGATTTATAAAAATTAGTTTGATAATCTCATTTTTATTTCTTACCATGTATTTGGCATCAATAAAAGGGTCATTGACCGCAACAACCTCAATATCATCTCTAAATGTTGCTATTCTCAACACCAATCTTCCAATTCTTCCAAAACCTACACAATTCAAACTTAATATTCAAATTCTACCACATAAATAAACAATACTCATTCAATATTGTTTGAATAATTAAAAAGCTTATTTTTACAGCTTATCATGTTTTCACAAAACAATAAGCTCAAAAGCTAGTTGAAAAAGACTGATGATAAAAGGCTTAATTAAGCTAAAAAAAATTGAGCTTAATGGTTTATAAGAACACAATAAGCTGTATGAATAATCTTACACCAATTTGAATTGCATTCATACTCTAAAATTTAGCTTCTTTTTTTTTTAATTTATAAAATAACATCAAACGGTAATAATAGCAAAATATTGAAAAAACATACCATTGATTCCAACTCTGGTCTTCCCACTGGTACTGGATTCTAACAGATCAAAAATAAGTATAATTTGTCAGAAATAAACGTTTAAAATTTCACTCGAGCATTTCATCGAATAGATGGTATGCATGTTATGAAAAGCGTATACAATTCCTTACTTGAAACACTAATGGGTGTCTGGGTAGCTGTAGCTTTAATTCGATTGATACTGCATGCACGAGACTTCCTGCATAATCACCAAACCAATTTTTTAAATCAAAACAAGTTAATTAACTATCGAAATAAATTTAAACAGATAAACAAAGCTATAAAACACAAATTAAACCAAAAACTCAACTGTAAACACGACGATTCCCCAGAAACAGCAGCGTCAAACACGATTGATGCAAACTTTACAGAGGAAACCTGCAATCGTGTAGGGTTTGATATCGATTGATGGGATGATTGAAGAACAGGTGAAGGATTTGCAGATCTGATTAGAGATGAAAACGCCATGAATGTGGGTTGGTGAGAGATCCGAAATGTTGTTGTTGGTGTTGATTTAAGGGTATATGTAGAGATCAAAACCCTAGAAAAAAAGGTGGCTTTTGGCGTGAAAGAGAAGCCCTTTTTGAGTTTTTAAATGGTGAAGAGGTTGGCGGCTGGCTGGCAATGGAAGACCTGACTGACCTGAAGTTTATGTCAAAAAAAGAGGTTTAAATTTTGTAATATTTGTTGATTATTTATATTTTTTCTTTTTTACTTCCTCCGATTTCAAAATATGTTTTTGGGTGTATCAAAATAAGTGATACACTTTAAAAATTTACTTTATTTGCAAAAAATAGTAGGACCCACACCAACCAACCATCTACTTTAACAAAGTGAAAAGACCCATTTACCCTTACTTTTATTTTTAAACATCATTAACTCCACTTTATTCAAAAAGTGTGGGACCCATTTCCCACTAACCATCTAATTAATCTAATGTAACCATAATTATAAACTTTTGCCTCAAAATCCGTGAAATCTAAAGTGTATCACTTATTTTGAATCGGAGGAAGTATAAGATTGATTTAGACATAAATAATGTTGTTTTGATGAGTATTTATGGCTTTTTGATATTGAATGTTTCTATTTTAAGTAATGGTTGAAGATATCTTTCAAGTACATTGCCGATTCAATAATGTAAGCTTATTTTCAAGTTATTTCTTTGTAAACATTATTGGATATTAAAAAATGTAGTTTTTTTTTTTAACATCAAGTGGAAGGATGTAGTTAATCAGAAAGATCTCAGCTTCTTGATAAATATGTGCATGATTTATGTATTTGTTTGTTTATGTCTATTTCTTGATTGATTTTTCTGATTGATAAATGTTATTTGCATATTATCTCAACTTCCTTCATCACACAAACCACATGCAAAAACACATATTTTATTGTATTTTGCATTCCACACACACACCATCACGTAGACCACACACTACCATTTTTTTCTATTTTTTTAGTGTTGTGTATTTACTTTCTTTTTTCATAGGCATAAACCAATCATATGTGACGAATGATGAACCACCTTTTTTTTTACACGTTTGTATCATGTTTATAATGACAATATCAACTACCATTCATTCAAACATAAACTCATCGGTTTGATTCTACACTATCGTTTTTTAGGAAATTGGCACAAAAAAAAAAACTCGAAATGTGTTGCAAGTTAAAACACGAATGATGATTTAGAACTTTTAGTTGACAGCTGCCACCAATGCCATATGCTCTATTAGGTCCAAAACTCGGTTACTGCACAAAATCAATTTAATTTAATAATCCACTATAGATGTGGCAAAATGGGTCGGTCAGATGCGTTGGTGTCAAAACCGGTAATTTATAATATGGGTCAAAACGGGTCAGATTGGGCTAGCCCACCAACAATTTCTTGTCTTTTTAGAAAAAATTAATGTATTAAACAAGAAAGTTTAAATTTTGTAAAAATTTAGAAGTGAGTTTAATTTTGACAAATTCAGGTAGCCAAGTATACTTTTGATGAGCGACAAAAAGTTTGGTTACCTTTTTCGGCATTTTCCTATTAAAATAATAATAATAATAATATAGCAATGTTAAAAAGGTGATATAAGGAGTTACTCCCTCCGTCCCACAAAAAAGTTCCCATTTCCCCTCTAAATTTTGTCCCACAAAAAAGTTCCCATTTCTCAAATGGTGAGGGACCACTTAATAAAATAATATTAAAACTATGGACCCCACCACTAATTATCTTCTAAAAGCACTTTCTCTCTCCAGAAAACCTTATATTTTAATCAAAATATAACCATGGACCCCACCACTAACTCTCTCCTAAATACTTGTGCCCATTAGAAATGGGAATTTTTTTGTGGGACGGAGGGAGTATTATACATTTAAAAACACTTTAGGTAAATTTTGACCTATTTGACCCGTTTTCATTTTATTTTTAGCTAAGTCTTTAATGGTTACCCGTTTGACCCATTATGCAAACCAATATCAACCCATTTTCAGCAAATGAATATCACCCCATCTAACCCACACGTAAAATAGATGGACCATAATTACCCTGTTTAATAAAAAGGATAATAATAATAAATTAATAAAAAAGAGAAAAATGTGTTTATGTACCTGTAACCCCACTCATTATCATACCAAGACACCAACTTCACAAATGATGCACTTAACCCTATTCCCGCTTTTGCATCAAAAATACTCGACCTGTCACACCATTTGATTTTGGTTAATTAAATAATTTTCCCGAAAAAATTAATTTTAAAAAGTCAAATTAATCGACCTCGAATCACCAACAAAGTCATTGGAGACAACGTCTTCATCAGTGTACCCAAGAATTCCATTTAAAGGACCCTCAGAAGCGTACCTTTAATAACAAAAAAACAATTATTTAAAATACAATTTAAATAAAAAAAGGAAAAAAAATATTAAATATTTACTTTATTGCAGCTTTAACATCTTCATAAGAAGCTTTTTTCTCAAGTCGACAAGTTAAATCCACAACAGAAACATTTGCTGTTGGAACCCTAAACGCCATACCCGTAAGTTTTCCATTTAATTCTGGTAAAACTTTCCCAACAGCCTGAAATTTTAAAATAAATAATTATAACAAAATTTCAGAAAATCAAGCATGCTCATTAGAATATCCAAAATTATTCATCAATTACATAATATTTCAATAATGTATAAAAAGAGCATGCAAATATGTATCCAGTTTCGTTTATACCAAATCCAGCAAAAAAATTGGACTTTCAACGTGTTTTCTAACCAAATTTAGAATTTTATATTATTATAAATTGTTTTATTTATTATTATAATTTATAACTATATTATTATATTTTTTGGTCTTTCAACATGTTTTGAATTATAAATTATATATTTATATTATTATAAATCTGGTGCAAACGAAATTGAATATATACTTTGGTGGCCATTAAATTAGTATCAATAGTTAGGTGGCCTTTTATATACATTATCCCTAAAATATACCACTTTATATTACAAAATTTTGTAGATTGTTGTACCTTTGCAGCACCAGTTGAACTAGGAATAATATTTTGTGCAGCACCACGACCACCACGCCAATCTTTCATTGAAGGTCCATCAACCGTTTTTTGTGTAGCTAAAAAAATATAAAAAATAATAATATGTAAAAACAATATTTAAAGAATGCAAAACATGGTTTTATACTTTATATGTCAAATCATGCAGATGTGGCAATTTCAACTTGTTTATTTTATGAATCAGTTAATTTGGTTTATGTTTTTATCTCTATGGATCAAATTGGAAATTCACAAAATAGATTTAAAAAAAAACAGGTCAAATGGGTTTAACACATTATTTTATGAAGAAAAAAAATTGAATAAAAAAATATGTTTCGGGTCAAGTAGTCTACCTATCCTATTTCGAGTCGTAGCAAAAATTACCTATTTTGACCCATTACACAGCCCGTTTGACCCACCCATTTTGCCAGATTTAGTACATGAAATTATATACATAAATATAAAGAGGCAAAGAGACCTGTGGTTGCATGCACAGTGGTCATTAAGCCTTCAACTATACCAAACTCCTCATGAACTACCTGTACAAAAGTAAATTTTCAACAAGAATTATAAATAAAAAATCAGAAATAAAAAAGAACATATTTTCATCTTAATCTATTGTTACAAAATAATATTGGCGATAAAAAAAAACTAAAAATGAATAGTATACCTTAGCCAAAGGAGCCAAACAGTTAGTTGTACAGCTGGCATTAGATACAATATCCATGTTTGGTTTGTATGTGGTTTCATTAACTCCTACAACAAACATTGGTGCATCAGCTGATGGAGCTGAAATCACTGTTGGAAAGAGTGTCCAACACATCAAATAAACCGGTATTCCGGTTCGGGTATTTTAGAGTCCTATTCGGGTTGCCCTCGAGGAATCAACGAACACGAGAAATAACGTAGTGTTTAATTAATAGTTTAATTAAATTGACTAACGGGCTAGACGGACTAAACTAGTTAATGGGTAATTAACTAGTTAGTGGTATCGGGCCAAGTATTAATTAATAGTTTAGTTAATACTTGTGGGCTTAATTAATGGTTTAATTAAAGTGGGCTTGGACCAATTATGGTGTTACCATAATTGTGTTTGGCAAGGATATAAATTAAGGTTAAAGGGTTTAACCTAATCATAACTTTCATACTTGTTCCCTTGCCTCCTCCCAAGCTCAGCCGAACACCCCACCGTCGAACCACCACCGCCGCACGACCACCGCCGGTCCGCCGCTGCTCCGCCGCCGCCGGTCGAACCGAAAAGGTTTTCGGTTTAGTTTTCGGTGCTTGTTTCTCAAGGTGCTTTGTACTACCTCGTGGTACATCGTCCTGTTCGTGATAACCCTTGGGTGTGAACCAATAGAGGGATTCTTGCTTGAATCCTAGTGCATCGTTTGATCTGGCTCGTACTAGATCACAGGGTTTATCTAGTTCTCCAATTCGCGAAGAACAAGTAAGTTATTCGAATTGATCTATTTAATTATATTAAATATCTAGTTGCATTAGAATTGTAAACCTAACGGTCCAAAAGTTTTAATCGGGTCAATGTTCTACCAAGTTGCTTTTGATTTCCGCCTTAAGCAAAGTGTGGCTAGATGCATAGAAAACCCAACAGTGGTATCAGAGCGCCATTGGTTTACAAGTCTAATAGTGCTAGACGTTAAATTCGAAATCCATTAAAATTGTTTTAATTATTTTCATTAGTATTAAAATTGTTTTTTTAATAAATTCCGAAAATTCGGACATAATTTCACGGTGATAATTCCAAAATTGTTGAGATTGTCACAATATTTTACAAAAGGGGTTTTGATATTATCTTGTGATTATTTAAATTGGATTTAAATGCATCATATATTTTATATATATATTATTTTCGGATTCAAGTATTTATTTGTATACATATATATTTTCGGATATATGTGTACTAAAATAAATTGATTTGCAAAATCTTTATGTATTTAAAAGGTTTTAAATATAGATAAAGTTAGAAGATTTAAAATCATGGAAAGTAACATATTTTAAAAGATTCCGAAAATTTTAGATATTTAAATAAGGGTATGGATTTTTCGAATATTTAAATTTTGTTTTGTCTTGTTTCATAATAGTTTATAATTAAGATAAACATTTAAATAAGTATTATATATATGATATATATTAATTAAAAGTTTAATTAGAATATATATATATGTATATAACTTCGAATTCCATTATATATCAAATGTGATTTGATATTCCTCCCTTATATATATAATATTATGTAATAATAGTTTATTAAATATTATATAAGATATAGTTATAATAGTAATTAAAACGTCGCGTCCTCGCGCGTTTATAAAATTAATTATACTATATAGAACTTTAGTAAATGTAATTAAAATGTTTTAATTTACATAGATATAATTATATAATAGTTTATATATATTATAACTAAAGTTAAATACATCGTCGCTTATGTCACTAGTAGGCTCACCCATAGTCTAAGACATCTAAAGGATGAAAAGGAAGAGATATAGATCTCTAAACGGGGTTGCGTTTTTAACACGCCTTGCGCTGACCTGCCCCGCCGCTTCCCTTATCTTAGAATGGAGCTACCGAACAGGCATAATAGGATGATGTTAAGATTAAAAGTATAATCATAAAATTAAACAAATCCTTCCCGTTTAATTAAATGTGAACATTGTGTGCTCTCCATAGAGTGACACGCGATCATATCATAGTCTGATTAACGGAACTCGTGTGGTTAACCGGTACGTTAATTGTGAGATTATTTTATGAGTGAAACGATTCTCGCGATACTCAAGCGAACTTGAGCCGAGAAGTCCACGTGGGTATTCCATGGTTGTTTCACCTTCTAATATATGATCCACGGTATCCCTGTCATATAGATTAGAATGAGCATTGATTCGAGATTAACATGCCATTCTCCCACGAGAATGAATCTCAAAGAACTAGGGATTTCATAAGATTGAAATTGACAATAGTTTGCCTACGACACGAAATTATTCGGTGTGAAATACGGCATCCCTCTTCACATCAAATAACTAGTGGTCGTATCCTAGCCTTATAAATAAAGATTGGGAAAATTATTATAAGGATTTATTAATGAATGCACTAAATAAAGAAATTGTTTTCTTTATAAATGTCTTTCAACAACAATCTTCCTCCAACACCACCACTTCCACTTCCAATTTCACCATAAAAATCGTCCTCGATTTTCTATCTCAAAAGTTTCATCTCGTAACAGTATTACGAAATTTAACTACGTGGATTATATGATTAATTCACGAGCTTCTGTTGAAAATCTAAGACTCATTCCGAATTGCAAAGTGAGAAAAGGAGAGTTAGTATGTAGCTTCATCAAAATGATGAGAGGCTACATATAAGAAAGATTAGGGTGTAAATGTGTCTAAGGAATTAGCAGTTGACATAGTGTTGAACTCGCTCACTCCGGCATATTCTTCGTTCGTATCAGACTACGATAAGAATAATAAAGACATTACACTCATAGAGTTATGAAATGAACTAATAATTGCTGAAGCAAAGATGTTAGACATTCATAACTTTATTTCTGATACTCATATCTTAAATATTGAATCAAATTGTGCTACGACAAGTGAACTTTCTCACCCCAGTGGAAAAGGGGAAGCTAAGGTGGGACATACCCAACGAAGGCTTAAGAGAAAGAGAAGTTCACTAATAACACAAAAGGATTCAATGTGTTCTCATTGCAATGAAATGGTTCACTGGAAAAGAAACTGCCCAAAGTACCTAGATGATGTGAAGAATCACATGGTCCAAAAGTATGGCATCTCAAGTACATTTATGATTGAACTTCACAGTGCTTCTATGTCTAAGTTCTTGGGTCCTTGATACAGGATGTGGTATTCACATTTGCACTGATATGCAAAGACTAAAGAATAGTAAGAAGCTGAAGCATGGTGAGCTGAATCTAATCATGGGAACCAGAGTCTCGACTGCTGTCACCAAGATTGGAGATTATGAGCTCATGCTTAGTACTAGTCATTCAATTATTTTATTAGATTTTTGTTTTTCGCCATCTATGGCACGCAACATTATATGAAATTGATGGTTGCGTAAACAAAAGAAATCTAATATTGAATGTTGATTCATCCAAAGGTGTATTGGATAAGTCATGTCTATGGCATTGTCGCTTATGACATATAAACAAGAAACGCATAGCTAAACTCCAAAAGGATGGAGTGTTAGAATCATTTGACCTCAAATCGAATGATGTGTGTGAGTCTTGTTTACTTGGCAAGATGACAAAGGCGCCATTCACAGGGTCATGTGAAAGAGGCAAAGACTTGTTGGACCTCATACACACTGATGTGTGTGGACCGTTCAAGTCTAACACTAGACATGGTGAACGATACTTCGTCACATTTACTGATGATTTCAGTAGATATGGATATGTTTATTTGATTAAACATAAGTCTGATACCTTTGAAACGTTCAAAGAATATCAGAAAGAAGTAGAGAATCAACTGGGCAAGAAGATTAAGATGCTCCGTTCTGATAGGGGCGGAGAGTATCTTAGTCAAGAGTTCATCGACTATCTAAAGAGTTGTGGAATAGTATCACAACTCTCACCTCCTCGAACTCCACAACTTAATGGAGTGTCGGAAAGGAGAAATCGAACCTTGCTTGACATGGTTCGATCAATGATGAGTCGATCAACACTTCCAGTGAGTTTCTGGGGATATGCCTTAGAAACCGCAGCACATATCGTTAACCTTGTACCAAATAAGAAGGTTGCCAAAACTCCCTCTGAAATGTGGACAGGGAATCCTCCCTCCCTCAAACATTTGAAAATCTGGGGTTGTGAAGTTTATGTAAGACATGAATCTCACGACAAGCTAGATAACAAATCAGAGAAGTGCTACTTCATTGGCTACCCACGACAGTCTTTTGGATATCGGTTCTACAATCCGAAAGAGAACAAAGTGTTCGTATCTCGAAGAGGATTCTTCCTCGAGAGAGAGCTAATATCCAAAGAAGACAGTGGGAGCAAAATTGATCTTGAAGAGTGTCAAGAGTCAAACGATGAAGATGTAGTGGAACCTATAGTTGACACTAGCACTCAACCAGAGGATGAGACTCCTGTTGAACAAATTGATGTAACTCCTACCGTTCCACGTAGATCCTCAAGAACTGTTCGCCCTCCTGAGCATTATGGTGATTACTATGATTTCCATATTGCTGAAGGTGATGCATCTGCTGGTAATAGTTTACCAGTTGATGACGATGAGCCATCGAGTTATAAGGAAGCTATGGAAGGCCCTGAGGCCGAAAAATGGAAAGTGGCTATGGAGAGTGAGATTCAGTCCATGTATGACAATCAAGTATGGAACTTGATTGAGACTTCTCCCGGTGTCAAAACCGTTGGATGCAAGTGGATCTTCAAGAAGAAGATAGACATGGATGGGAATGTGCACACCTATAAGGCTAGGTTGGTTGCAAAAGGTTATACTCAAACTCATGGGATTGATTATGATGAAACCTTTTCACCAGTAGCCAAGATAAAGTCTATCAGAATATTACTTGCCATAGCTGCATTTTCATGATTATGAAATTTGGCAGATGGATGTTAAAACCGCCTTCCTTAATGGAAGGCTTACTGAGGATGTCTATATGGCACAGCCAGAAGGTTTTATCAATAAGAAATATCCTGATAGAGTGTGCAAGCTTGAGAAATCCATCTATGGATTGAAACAAGCCTCTCGTAGTTGGAATCTTTGCTTCCATGAGAAAGTCAAGGAGTTTGGTTTCTCTAGGAGTGAAGATTAGTCCTGCGTTTACATCAAAGCTAGTGGGAGCGTTGTTGTCTTCCTAGTACTGTATGTGGATGACATACTCCTTATAGGAAATCATATTCCTACACTGCAAGACGTGAAGTCTTGGTTGGGAAAATGTTTCGCTATGAAGGATCTAGGAGATGCAGCGTACATACTTGGTATAAAGATATACAGAGATAGAGAAAGACGTCTAATATGATTGAGCCAGAGTACATACTTGGATAAAGTACTAAAACGTTTTAGTATGGTTGATTCCAAGAAATGGTATCTACCCATGAATCATGGCATAACATTGTCTAAGAGTCAATGTCCCAGTACTGAGCAAGAACTGGAGAAAATGAGTCGAGTCCCTTACGCCTCGGCGATTGGATCGATCATGTATGCCATGGTATGTACTCGCCCGGATGTCTCATATGCGTTAAGCATGGTGAGTCGGTTCCAGGGCAACCCTGGCAACGATCATTGGACTACGGTGAAAACGATTCTCAAGTACCTAAGGAGAACAAAGGATATGTTCTTAGTGTATGGTGGGAAAGACGAACTTGTTGTGGAAGGTTATTGTGACGCGATTTTCCAAACGGATAGAGATGACTCGTGCTCACAAACTGGGTGGGTGTTCTTATTGAACGGAGGAGCTGTCACTTGGAAGCGTTCCAAGCAGGAGACAGTAGCTGATTCAACTTGCGAATCTGAGTATATTGCTGCCTGTGAGGCATCAAAAGAAGCCACATGGTTGAAGAATTTCATTGGGGATCTTGGTGTCGTAACAAGCATCAAGGAACCAATGAAAATCTTCTGCGACAATGAAGGTGCAGTCTCATTGACTAAAGAATCCAAAGATCATAGTCGGACCAGGCATATACTCAGAAAGTTTCACTACGTGAGAAAGCGAGTTGAAGATGGGGACGTGATAGTGACAAGAGTATCGTCGGAAAATAACCCGGCTGATCCTTTCACAAAAGCACTAAGTCGTGCCAAGCATGATGCTCATGCGAGGACGATAGGAATTAGATTTCATAGTGACTTATCATAAATTGTCATTCATTTGAAATTGTAGTGAATATTAAATTGTATGAATTGATGATTTATTTATAGAGATTAAATAATTTGCAAGTGTTCTATCATTCATATAGTATTTAATTATTCCATTTCAAACCTTTTGCATGTTTAGAACCTATTCCTAAGTAAACTAAGAGATTACTTAAACGTCCACAGTCGATCGTTCTTATGGGAATAAGAACTGAATTAAGATGTCATGGGAGAGTGAGTAGATTGTTCAAAGGTATGAACATTGCATAGTGATTGCTGCTACTCTCATGAGCATTTAAAAGGTGTATTTAAATGTTGGACCAACCCACGCTCAGAGTATTACCCCATGGACTTTATCATGGGTAATACTGAGGCGATAATATCGTATGAGTCTTCAAACCAAAATGCATTGTTTCCTTAGTACGATTTCGTGATGCATTGGTCTAACTCCAACGCTATTCGTAACTGGTAGCTATAAAGATTAGTTCCATGTATTATGTGATGACTATGAAGGAAGATGATGTAGTTGAGGTTTATTCGTTCCCTCTGATCAAAGTGATAGAGGAGATATCCATGGCCCCCCTGTTGATTTGATGTGACACTAAAGTACCTGCGCAGGTCATGACTAGATTGAAAGTTCAATCATGTAGTCGAATCGTCATCATAAATCTCGAATCAGGAAACATAATCGTAACTAGAGTGATTGACATGTCCATGTCACTAGTTACATGATATCGTGCAACGAAGGACATATGATCACTTATCATAGGACTGTTTCTGATAGTTCAGAGTTCAGCAGCTGCACATGACATGCACACTCTAAAGGTTACACGAACGCGTACCGTTTATAGTTGATGAGGTGTCCAAGTGGGAGACTGTTGGAAAGAGTGTCCAACACATCAAATAAACCGGTATTCCGGTTCGGGTATTTTAGAGTCCTATTCGGGTTGCCCTCGAGGAATCAACGAACACGAGAAATAACGTAGTGTTTAATTAATAGTTTAATTAAATTGACTAACGGGCTAGACGGACTAAACTAGTTAATGGGTAATTAACTAGTTAGTGGTATCGGGCCAAGTATTAATTAATAGTTTAGTTAATACTTGTGGGCTTAATTAATGGTTTAATTAAAGTGGGCTTGGACCAATTATGGTGTTACCATAATTGTGTTTGGCAAGGATATAAATTAAGGTTAAAGGGTTTAACCTAATCATAACTTTCATACTTGTTCCCTTGCCTCCTCCCAAGCTCGGCCGAACACCCCACCGTCGAACCACCACCGCCGCACGACCACCGCCGGTCCGCCGCTGCTCCGCCGCCGCCGGTCGAACCGAAAAGGTTTTCGGTTTAGTTTTCGGTGCTTGTTTCTCAAGGTGCTTTGTACTACCTCGTGGTACATCGTCCTGTTCGTGATAACCCTTGGGTGTGAACCAATAGAGGGATTCTTGCTTGAATCCTAGTGCATCGTTTGATCTGGCTCGTACTAGATCACAGGGTTTATCTAGTTCTCCAATTCGCGAAGAACAAGTAAGTTATTCGAATTGATCTATTTAATTATATTAAATATCTAGTTGCATTAGAATTGTAAACCTAACGGTCCAAAAGTTTTAATCGGGTCAATGTTCTACCAAGTTGCTTTTGATTTCCGCCTTAAGCAAAGTGTGGCTAGATGCATAGAAAACCCAACAATCACCACCTTTTTAGTACCACCCTGCACATTGACCCGTTTGACCCGTTATCAAACAAATACAACCCGTTTTCACAAAAAAAAGGTGCAACAAAATCCATGTTTTTTTACCTTCTTGTGGGCTGAAGCTGAATCAAGTGTTGTAAAAACACCAGAAGATTAGAATAAGAATAATGAAAAATATTTACCAATAAAAAAGACTGTTTTAATACCTTTGGCTTGTTACTTTTATTTGCTTCCCGTTGATTTCCAAAGCTGACTCATCAACAACTTTGATAGTTCCTTTAAACAAACCATGAGTTGAATCATACTTCAACATGTAAGCCTAAAATTAACAAAACATTTTATAAAATTGGTGCACCAAGAAGTGATACTTTGACTTTAAAATAAGTCAAAATGTTGACAAATCAAACGAAGTCCATACCATGTATTTGGCATCGATAAAAGGGTCATTGACTGCAACAACCTCAATATCATCTCTAAATGTTGCTATTCTCAACACTAATCTTCCAATTCTCCCAAAACCTACAAAAATTAAAGTAATATAATGATATGATATAATTATAAGGTCAAAAATAACATAAACTGAAGCATCGAATTACATACCATTGATTCCAACCCTGGTCTTCGCACTGCTACCAGATTCTATGAAAAAACATAAAAAGTTATAATGTTATAAGACAAAAGGTGAAAAACAGCTATTTTGAGCATTTCATCGAACACATGGTAGGCATACTAAAAATCTTACATAAATGTTCTTACTTGGAACAGTTGGTGGTGTCTGAGTAGCAGTAGCTTTAATGGGAACGATGCATCGTGCGTGAGATTTCCTACATGATACAATTAACAAATGAATCATAACCTCAATAACAAAAAAAATGAAAAATGAAGAAAATTGATTGAATTATAGTCGTATACAAACAAAAGTTGAAAACTCAACTGTAGAGACGATGATTCTACAGAAACTGCAGCGCCAATTAGAGTAGATTGAAGCTTTACCGATGATCGAGTAGCGAGTGAAGGCGTTGAGATCGATTGTAACGATTGACGTGGTGTGTCAAGAACAGACGGCTGGTTAGTTGATCGGAAAACTGATGAGAACGCCATTAATGTAGGTTAATTGGCTGGTTGTTGGTTGTTGGTTGGTGGAACAAAATTCAAAACCCTAGAGAGAGAAATAAGAAGAAGAAAGAGAGTTTGGGGTTTATATATATTTGGAGTATTTAAATGGTGAAAGTTGACGGAGATTATCAAGTGAAAGCAGGTGGCAGGTAATGTGGTTGGTTTAAACAGCTGTTTATGGAAGACGACAAAAAGGTGGTGGTGGAAGCGGCGGAGACGGTGGAGATGAAGGTGGTCGGAAAAGATTTCGCTTTTGTCGTTTGCCGGAGAATTGAGAGTTGGTCGGAGTGACGTCGGCTTTGTTTCTGATGTCAAAAAGGTGTCGTTTTGTGGAGTGTTTACCTAATCATCCTCTTCTCGTAAACGTCGCCCGTTTTTTTCAAAAATAAAAAGTGAACTAGCAGGGTATCCACGCAATGCGGCGGCGGGTACCCGTAATTATATTTTAAAGTGACGACAGTATCGATTGGGGTGACAATAACGATGGTGATGAGTGGTGGTGCGTAGTGATGGTAGGTGCTGACATTAGTGATGGTAGGATCAGATCCAAAATTGGTTTTTTTTTGGAAATAAATATGAGTCGTTTAAATAGAAAAATGATGGTTGAGTTTTGGTGACGTTAAAGCTTATATATATTAGCATCTGGAATAAAATCAAAGTAATCAAGTAGTTTAACTAATTAACACACACCTAAGTCCCAAATGGTCACGGGTTCGATTCCCCTAAACTGCGTTTTTACTATTTTTTGTCATCTAACGCATTTAGGCCTACTAATATTAGAAGACCTTAAAAGTTAAGTTTTTAAAATTTTATAATATTAGTAGGCCTAAATGCTTTAATTGTAGTATAGATATATTTTTTCAAAAAAGTGTCGTTTTGAAGAACTGAGAATGTTGGTATCAAATTCACTACATTGATTTTGATTTTGCAATTTACAGATTTGACCTCAAAAAAAGTCAAACTATTCATTTATTTGTAATGGAAGTCATGATTTTCTGATTTTATAAACTGAAACGGCTATTAACCTTTTTCTGTTTTGCATGCTAACAAATAGTTTTTTGTCTGCGGCAATACGTGGGTGGAAAATGTGAGGGTTAAATGGGTAGGATTATATATGTATCCAGGAATAGAGATATTACTTATCGAAATACATCCGACAAAATTACGTGGTGAAGAAAAATTAAAAATATTTAATACATAATAGATAAATAAATAAATTAAAATTAAATTAAAAAGTACATTTGTTATTTACGTTATGGATGTGGTGTGATGGAATCTGTGGGTGCTATATTCATGATTCGTGTACGGCCAACAATTTGTCATGTGATTGCTTGCATACCATCCGGCCCAATCACGTGAGATCATCTAAAATTCATCTAAACGTTTATTTAATGCTAACTTAGTAATTTTCAAAACGAATCATGTTATGTATTGTGTCAATATAATGGAGGACTAGAAATATTTCAAGTAATTAACAAGTAGGATATACTTCATCCATCTTACATTAAAATTGGTCCACTTAATAAAATAATCTTATTACTAAAGATCTCATCATGAACTATCTCCTAAAATTATTTTATCTTTCTAAACTAAAATTATATTTTAATCAAAATTATTAAAATGACATCACAACCAACCATCTCTTAAAATCATATCCTCAAATACAAGGACTAACCTTATATAGCGTTAAAGTTTTAAAACTACCAAATAATTTAATAGAAGAAAAAAAAGAAAATCCAATTTTTTACATATATCTTATATTTAGGGCTCATTTTCGTCTATTCGCACGAGCTTCAAATTTTCTTGGATGCTCCTGTTGTAAACCTACTTAATTTAACGTTGAGTTGAATCACATGCATCCTACTATCCTAGTTCACAAATAGGAGTAAACCGAATCTTTGTTGATCGGTGGAAACATATTTTTAATCCGTTATATACTGACTCGAGATAAGTTTTTTTTAAAAGTTTTTGTTCTCTCGCACAATTTAATATAATTTTTTTATAAACACTATTAATGAAAGAAAAACAATATTGTACACCTAGTAATCTTTTTTTGTGTTTAACAAAAGAAAACACACTTTAAACTACTAATAAATATACAACATATTATGTATAATAACTCAAACTCATTCATGATCACATGCGAACAAAAATGACCTTCTACATTATATCACTATAATACAAATCATTTGGTTATACACCTAGTAATCTACATCAAACAAAATATAATCTAAGACGATTTACTTTTAAATACTACACAATACAAGTATATAATTTTTAAATTGATTAAAATATTGTTTGATAACACTATCAATGAGAGAAAACGATATTGTAACCAGGAATGACTTGATCGTTTGACTTGGACATGAACAAACAACAAAACCCCTAAAAAATCCCAATTTCACTTTTCCCCCAAAATTAGACGATTCCAAAATTAAACTAGGGTTGAGTGACATCAGTATAACTCGATCAATAAATCATAATCAGATGCTGCTTCGTTAAATTAGGTATATGATCTATCCTCTGATTTACTATTTTTTTTCCTAATCGATTTATTTGATTAATTGAATTACGGCAGTTCAGATCTAGGGTTGTTTAGAATCCGAGGGGGTTATTGATTCGATCTTGTTAATTTCATATGCATTCTAGTATCCTGTTTGGTGAGCTAATTGTTCTGATTTTAAGTTTACGAGCTCAAATTAACCACTTGTGTGCTGTTGAAGTTATTAAGTGTTCTAATTTTGGGTGTTTATTGAGCCCTAATTTTGATAATAGTCATGTTAATATGTGGAAATAAGCTCTAAACAAACTGGGAAATAAGCTGATTTTACTACCGGTGTAATTCTTTTTTATAGTAAATGATCATACTTTACTCTATTATAAAGTAACTTTTGAAGTACAATACATACAATAATAAAACATGTATAGTTGGATATATTTATGGTATAGTTAAAGTAGTTTGACCTAAACATTTTTCATATACTTTAGGAGGTTGTATTGTTTTTTTTTTAGTTGTTTCTTTTACACTTTGGAAGCATTATTTGACAAATTCATGGCCAATTCTCTTAAAAATCGTTATAGTGCACTGAGCCTTGATCAATATGTATATATATTAATTATTATATAAAGATGTAAACTGTTGATATAGGATCATTAGCAAGCATAATTATAATTTATGTTTCTGCATTTGTGGTTAGATCAATGCTAATTTGTTTTTGATTATTTTCTGAAGGTTCTCTGTTCATCAAATACATACAGTCAAGAATTCATGCTTGTTTATATAAACTGTATAGTTGGCAATATAACATTCTGAACTCATGATTCATCATCAATTTTGACTTTTGAGAGAAGTCAAAATCGATACTTTATACAATGGAACAATCAAAAAGCGATAACAATATTCAATACAATCCAATTCATCCCGAAAATACCGAATCTACCCCTTCATCTCAAAGCTTCCAAAATGCAAACCCTAGATCTGCTTCTGTAAAACCCGTGTTGAATTACTCAATCAGAACAGGTGAAGAATTTGCCCTAGAATTCATGCGGGATCGAGTAAACCCTAGAATGCCATTTGTCCCATATCCAGCTGGCGATCCTAGCCGTCAATCTGGCTACTTGGAACTAAAGGGTATTTTAGGTATTAGTCATACCGGGTCCGAAACCGGGTCGGATATATCCATGGTTAATATCGTAGAAAGGGGTTCAAAAAATCTTGAAAATAATTTATCCGATAATTCATCAAAGATTAAAATTTTATGTAGTTTTGGTGGTAAAATATTACCAAGACCAAGTGATGGAAAACTTAGATATGTTGGTGGAAATACACGAATTATTCGTATAAAAAAAGATATTTATTGGCAAGAATTACGCCAAAAAATATTAGAAATATATATAGAAACTTATGTTATAAAATATCAACTGCCCGGTGAAGATCTTGATGCTTTGGTCTCGGTTTCTTCAGATGAAGATTTACAAAATATGATGGAAGAATGTAGTATTTTAGGGGTAGGTGAAGGGTCACAAAAACTTAGGTTATTTTTATTTTCTTTAAATGATTTAGATGATACAAATTTCACTCATGCAAATTCGGGTAATGATAATGAACTTCAGTTTGTCGTTGCGGTTAACGGGATGGATATGGGGTCAAGACGGGAATCGGGTATGCATGGTTTGATGAATTCTTCATCACAAAATTTAACCGACCTCGATGGTCAAAGTCAAAGTCAAAATGTTGACTTTATTAGAAACAACACATCACAATTGACATCGATGCCAGTATCTACTGGAGAACCGAATTTGGATTTAAATTTGAATATTACGGTTCCTGAAACTTCGGTCGTCCCGCAAAAGGACGAAAAACCGAAGGGCGAAAATGTAATTAAGCAAGAAGTTAAACAACCGAATATTAGGTCCCCGAGAGATGATGTGGCAGATGGAAAACTTCCTCCAAAACCTAAAATGAGTGAGGTGGCAAAAGTTGTTACAAATAATGAAACTGATTTATGTACAACGAGTAGCGGGCCCGCAAATTTGGGGCCCGATAATTCACGGTCTGATTTAATTGACTTGAGTTATCTCGAGCCAGCTGTACAACAACAACCATCACGGGTTTATTATTCTGAAAGAATTCCGCGTGGGCCCGCCGAAATTGACCGTTTGACCAAGTCAGACGATTCACTCGGGGCACAATTACTTGCAACCCATTTACAATCAGAATCTGACCCGCAAGATTTCATCTCAGAATCAAATTCAACCCGTGAAAATGTTGAAGATGAACCGAAAGACACTGGATCACAACCGATGGTGCACCAGGGTTACCCTGCACCAGCGACTAGTGATATAAACGATCGGTTTTCGGGTGGTTTTCTTTCTGATGTTTTTGCACGGGCGATTTCTGAAGATTCAAATGGAATTAGGGTTTTACCACAAGATGGTGTAGGAATGAGTATGAATATTGAAAATGATGACCCGAAACACTGGTCATATTTTCAGAAATTGGCGGGAAACGAGTTTAGACAAAAAGACGTTTCTTTAATCGATCAAGATCATCTTGCTTATTTATCAGGATTACAAAAGGCAGAAGAAGAAATTTCTGCTGTTTATAACGTTTCTCAGTTTCCGGATGCTTCCGGAAGGCAGGTGGATTCTAGAAGTATTTTTATTGAAGATGGAGAAAAAGATAAAAATGGGTCAGAATCGAATGTGAAAAATAGTGAAGGAATGCAGTTTGATGATTTATCAGAAATTACAAGAATGCCAGACTCGGAGTATATGGTAATTTTTATTTTTATTTTTATTTATTTATTTATTTATTTGAATGATGGGTCAAACGGGTCTTTTTTTTGGTACGCGTCAAGTTGGGTTGACCATTTTTGAAGGTTAAATAAGTAATTAATGCATAGAATATGATTAACAAATAATGCTGTTACAAAAACAATTTATGTTTTGGATACAAGAAAGTTTCTTGCTTGTAAAAAGGAGTGAAAGTATAGTTTTTGACAAATTTAAGGGTCAAAGATTAATTTTTGATAAATATATGAGCGAAAGCTTAAATTTTGACAGATTTAGGGCCTCGTATTTGGATTTTTGGTTACTTTTCTTGGCTATTTTCTGCAAAAGTTCATTTTTCAAGGAGTAAATTACAAGGATGGTCCTTGATGTTTACACCAAATTTCACATATGGCCCCTTAATTTAAAAAATGGGTCGAAAAATCACCACAAGTAATTGTTAGTGTAAGATTTGACCTATTTTACTATAGAAATATAAAACATACATTAATTACAGATATTTGCGTGTGTAGGTTGAGACAACAAATGATGCATTATCTTCTATCGACCCATCTCTAGCTGATCTTGATATCAGTTCGTTACAGGTATAAATAATAATTAAATCAATTATAATATCAACAATTTAAGGTTATTAAATGTCATAAAATAGCAACATACTTTAGGCGACAGTCCATTTTTTGTAATTATAACTTCTTATGGTCCATTTTGGTAATTACAAGTTTTTTTTCCGTCTGTATTTGGTAATTAAAAGAAGTTTTTTGGACCGTATGTGTTATTACTTTTTCGTTCTTTAACACTATAATTTACCAAAATATGCAGGCTAAAAACTTGTAATTCCCAAAATGGACCTTAAAAACTTATAATTGCAATTACGGATCACCACCTAAAGTATTTCGGTAATTACAAGTGTTTAATCGGCCTACATAGGTAATTAGTTATTTTCTCTATATAGTAATTGAAAGAAGTTATTTGAGCCTAGGTGGTTTTTTATTAACTCTATAATTACCAAAACAGGCTGGCTAAAAACCTGTAAATTAACAAAATGGACCTTAAAATCTTGTAATTAGCGACCACCGCCTAAATTATATTGCTATGTTATGATATTTGCCCTCGAAGTTTTTTTTTTTTTTTTTTTTTTTTTTTTAATATTGATTTATTTGGTTGCAGATTATAAGAAATGAGGATCTTGAAGAATTAAGGGAACTTGGTTCTGGTACTTTTGGTACTGTGTACCATGGGAAATGGAGAGGGACAGATGTCGCAATCAAACGCATCAAAAAAAGCTGTTTTGCAGGCCGATCATCTGAACAAGAAAGATTAGTAAGTATACTTTACCTCATAATCTATTTTGCTAATTACAAGTTTTTTAATCCGTGCTTTGGTTATTAATGCATTAAAAAATGTAAAAAAAATAATAATCACACAGGGTAAAAGAAAAGTTCTAGTATGTAATATGTATGAATAAAATGGATATATGTTCATTTTAAATTACTTTGTTTTTTAAATTTATAAATATAATATGAAATAAATGAAGCTGCATAATCTATAAAACTTGCACAAATTAAGCGATATAATTGACAATTATTATTGAACATGAAGCGATTATTTGCCGCTTTTTTCCGGTTCTCAATGAGTAAATTTTGGTTTCAACCTCTTGCTACTTGGTCCTTATTATACAGATATATTTTAAAACTTAATAATCGTAATATTATGAATTCATACTTTTGTTATTTTTAGGTTGTTTTAAAATTTAAATATCTGAATAATAAAACTTTCGGACTAAAAGTTAATTAAATTATTTTTAATGAGTATAAAGGGAAATTTGTAGAAGTTTAATGGCTAAAAGTACAAAATAAAGATGTTTAGTGGGAAATGTAACTTTTGCAAAAAATTAGGAAAAAATAAAATACATGGAAGATGCAGCCTTGAATATAACAGCGTAAGTTACAAAAGCCATTATTATTGTTATCATATATTTATTCATTTTTTTCCGATACACTTTATTTACATGACTCCAATTTTAATCTTTTATATTATTATGTCTCTTTTTTTTTTTATAGACTGTAGAATTCTGGCGTGAAGCTGTTATTTTGTCAAAACTTCATCATCCAAATGTGATGGCATTTTATGGTGTAGTACAAGACGGTCCTGATGGAACTTTAGCAACTGTCACAGAATTTATGGTTGATGGCTCACTAAGACATGTTTTGCTTCGTAAAGATAGGTAATTTAATATTAATAATTTACACCATTTTTTATTTTTTTTACTAATTCCAGTACAAAATATGATTTATGTAATTTACCCATTTTTTATATTTTTTTTTTGACATTTTAATTACTATTTAATGACTTATATATACATTTTTCTTGTGTTTTAGGCATCTTGATCACCGAAAAAGGCTTATAATTGCAATGGATGCAGCATTTGGAATGGAATATTTACACTCCAAAAACATTGTTCATTTTGATCTCAAATGTGATAATTTATTAGTCAACATGAAGGATTCTTCACGCCCTATATGCAAGGTTATTTATTTATTTATTACATGAAATATTATGTATATATTATAACAAGTTAACAACTTAAAATAACCAAAATGACATGGAACCCACTTTATTTTCATTTTCCCAACATTTTTCAAGATTTATAAAAAATAGCAACACATTTCACAAAAACGTTTCGCACAATTTCACTTTATTTTGCAAAATTCACTTGAAACCAACTTTTTGCAAATTCTACTTTTTTGAAATCCGTGAAATTAAGATTATTTGCAAAATCACTTTTTCGTGAAACAATTACCCTTTTTTAAGTGAAAAATGCATTTTAGTACCCTGAACTTGGCCGATTATATCTTCTACTACCCTGAATTATTAAATGTGTGTCATGGTAAGAAAATGCTCCAACGAAAGTAAGTCAAGTTAGAAAATGCATTCAAATTAATGAGTAAGGGTACTAAGTCGACCATTTTGTCAAGTTCAGACTGCACATTTAATAAAATGTATTTTGGCCTTTTTTTAACAAATTTAGTCTAGTTTTCACGAAATAAAGTGAATTTCTCGAAATGGGTATGTGAAATGTGCGACTATTTTGTATAAAATCTCCAAGAATGTGTTCAAAATCAGGCGGGTCCCACATTCCCACACCATTTTAGTCATTTTAGTAATTAACCCAATATTGTGCCTTATTTTTTTAATCAATCTATTACGAACAATATTTTTTTTACCTTTTCAAGTTTTTATCTTTTTGATTTTTGATTTTTTTTTATTGATTAATGTGTATGCAGGTAGGTGATTTTGGGCTATCAAAAATCAAAAGAAACACTTTGGTTTCAGGTGGAGTTAGGGGAACTCTTCCATGGATGGCTCCTGAGCTACTAAATGGTGGCAGTAATAAAGTTTCTGAAAAGGTAAATAAGTTTTTTACCTTTCTTTATTACTTTTTTAATAACTTTTTTTTTTTTTTTTATCTTTTTGTGGCAATGTAATAACAGGTTGATGTTTTCTCATTTGGCATTGTGCTATGGGAAATTCTTACCCGTGAAGAACCGTATGCTAATATGCACTATGGTGCAATTATAGGTTAAATTTCCTTATTTTCAGCCATTTTTTTTAGTTTCGAGTCTTCTTAGTTTTTATAATTTTTATTCAAATTCTTAGATTATTTTTGTAATAATAATGTATCGTATTAATCTTAATTATCTAAAAAAAATTATAGGCTGTTAAACAAAAAAGTGTTTCGACCCGTTACGTGGCCCATCTTGCCACCTTCATTATCATCTATTACCTTAGTTCTCTAAAACAGTCAATTTTTTTCGAAAAATAAATTTAAATTTTTAATATTTAGAGTAAATTACATGGAAGGACCTGATACGAATTGGTAATTTAGACACTAATAGTCGAATGCTTTTATTGATAATCCTGGAATTAGAGAACCAGGTTTCTCCCTAAACAAAACAAAAGACAACTAATTCTCTGAATGATAAACTAGAGGTATTTGGCCTCTATAAATAGAGCCAAACCCGACACCCTAACCTAAACCAATAAGGAAACGATAACAAGATAAGCATTCGATTTAAATAACTTTGGCCTCAAGGAACTACTTTGGGCCGACGCCTGTTGTAAACCTGGCCCCAATGACTGGCCCTTAGTCCGTTTGTATCATTACTCCCGCCTCGAAGAGTCACCTTGTCCTCAAGGTGAAATTCTGGAAATTGTTGTTGAATTCTTTCAGCAACCTCCCACGTAGCTTCTTCTACTGGTAAATGTTTCCATTGAATCAATACCTCAGTTTCTTTTCCCGTGTTCCGTACTCCCAACATTTCTTCTGGTGTACAAACCCGAGCAACCTCGTCGGTGAGATCTATAGGTAGAACCGGTTCAATTTGATGATTGCCAACTGCTGCCTTTAATTGTGACACATGGAACACTGGATGTATAGTGGCTGTCTCAGGTAACTTTAAATGATATGCCACTGTCCCGATTTTATTAATGACTTCATATGGCCCGTAGAAACGTGGCGCGAGTTTTAAGTTCATTCTTCTAGCCACGGTGAGCTGTCGATAAGGTCGGAGCTTTAGAAACACCTTATCGCCCACCTGAAATTGGACATCCCTCCGTTTGGTATCAGCTTTGCTTTTCATAATTTGTTGTGCGCGACCCAAATTAATTTTTAGTTCTTGTATGATCTGATCGCGCTCCTGCAAATACTTGTCTACCTCGAAAGTCATTGCCTGCCCACAGTCATAATGAATCAATGTCGGTGGATCTCGCCCATACATTACTTTAAATGGTGTCATACCACTCGAGGAATGGAACGATGTATTATACCAGTATTCTGCCCACGGTAACCAACGCACCCACTGTTTCGGGTGTTCAGATGTAAAACATCGTAAGTACGTTTCTAAGCTTCGGTTCACCACCTCGGTTTGTCCGTCCGTTTGAGGATGGTAGGCTGTACTTCGTTTGAGTGTCGTACCTTGAAATTTGAACAACTCTTTCCAAAAGTGACTAATGAATACCTTATCTCGATCCGATACGATGGACAGTGGTACCCCGTGTAACCGAACCACATTCCGAATAAACGTTACTGCCACCGACATGGCCGTGTAGGGGTGTTTGAGGGGAGTAAAGTGGGCGGCTTTACTGAGTCGGTCGACCACTACCATAATCACGCTGTAACCTTCCGATTTCGGTAGGCCGTCCACGAAGTCCATAGACAAATCCTCCCAAATGCGTTGGGGAAGATCTAATGGTTGAAGCAACCCGGCCGGTGACATATTGGAGTACTTATTACGTTGGCAAACCGTACACTCCGACACCATTTTGGCTATATCTCGCTTCATCCCGACCCAAAAGAATTCTGACGCAATACGTTGGTATGTTTTCTGCACGCCTCCATGTCCTCCGATGGAACTCTCATGAAGCTCTCGACATATTTGTATAATCCATGTTGATGTTGATGGTAAGAATAAGCGGCCCTTGTACTGAACATTGTTGTCACGGATGGAATACTCCTCGAACCCTGCGGTTTTGTCTTCAATTCGAGCTCGGATTTCTATGATTTCCGGATCCGCTCGTAGATCAGTGAGTAAGCCACTATGGTTGCGGTGTTGGCTCAATGTCAATGCATGACATTCCGTTTGCTGCACTTTTCTCGATAATGCATCGGCAGCGCCGTTTTCCACCCCCGGTCGGTATATAATTTCAAAGTCGTACCCGGAGAGCTTGGAAATCCACCGTTGGTGATCACCTGCCACCACCTGTTGTTCGAGTAAATATTTTAAACTCCGCTGATCCGTAATAACAGTAAAACGTCGCCCCAACAAGTAGGGACGCCACTTCTGAACGGCTAGAACGATTGCCATAAGTTCTCGTTCGTATACGGATTTTAATTGAGCCCGTGGCCCTAATACTTGACTGAAATATGCGATAGGACGGTTGTTTTGCGTGAGCACTGCTCCAATTCCGTAACCCGACGCGTCGGTTTCGAGTGTAAATGGCTTGGTGAAGTCGGCCATAGCTAAAACCGGTACTTTGGTCATCACTGCTTGTAACTGACGAAAAGCCTCGGTTGCCTCGGTCGACCAATGGAAATTGTCTTTTTTCAATAAGTCGGTTAGTGGTCTTGCAATTTTCCCGTAATTTTGAACAAATTTCCGGTAATATCCGGTTAACCCGAGAAACCCACGAAGCTCTCGAAGAGTCGTTGGTAAGGGCCATTCGGTCATTGCGGATATTTTGGATGGGTCCGCTTTGACGCCTTCTGCCGTGACTATGTGACCGAGGTACTCAACTTGTGTTTGCCCGAAGACACATTTCTTTTGATTGCAATACAACTTTTCTGCTCGTAAACATTCAAACACGGTGGCTAGGTGGTGTATGTGGTCTTCCATATTCCGACTGTAGATCAGGATGTCGTCAAAGAAAACCAATACAAATTTTCGCAGATATTTGCGAAAGACCCGATTCATGAGCGATTGAAATGTTGAGGGTGCGTTAGTGAGGCCGAAAGGCATCACTCGAAATTCGTAATGACCTTCGTGTGTACGAAACGCGGTTTTGGGTATATCCTCTTTCCTCATTCGGATTTGGTGGTAGCCAGATTTTAAGTCGAGTTTACTGAAAACAGTGGTTCCGTGTAACTCATCTAGTAATTCGTCGATCACGGGTATCGGAAATTTATCCAAAACGGTGGCCTTATTCACTGCTCTGTAATCTACGCAGAACCGCCAGCTGCCATCTTTCTTTTTCACTAGGAGTACCGGGCTTGAGAACGGGCTTGTGCTTGGTTGTATTACCCCTGATTCCATCATTTCACCCACCAACCTCTCAATCTCGTCTTTTTGTAATTGCGGGTATCGATATGGCCGTACACTGATCGGCTCTGTCCCGTGCTTGAGGACAATGGTATGCTCGTGATCCCTTGGTGGTGGTAATCCTGGTGGCATCAAAAAAATATCTGCATAATTAGTTAATAAGGTACGGAGGGCTGCAGGTGTGACCGTGTATTCCACTGAAGATGGTTCGGCTTGCTCCGTGCTCGTTATTGACACGAGATAGGTTTCAGTAATGTCGGGTATTGCTTTCGCCAAGGATTGAAGTGAAGCGTGCGCACGACGTAGCCCGGGCTCGCCACGTAGTGTAATTTTGACCCCGTCTTTGATAAATGACATAATTTGTGTCTTCCAGTTCGTATAAGTGTCACCTAGCTTTTCGAGCCAGTGCATTCCGAGAATGACATCGGTGCTTCCGAGTTCTAGCGGAAAAAAATCTTCCTCTACTAGTATTTCGGGCAGTTGCAGAGGGATCTTTTTGCATATACCGTAGCAGGCGTCTGTTAACCCGTTACCCAGAATCACGCCTGTTTTGCGGCGCCCCGCGGTTGCTATGTTGAGTGGCTCGAGTAATCTGAGGGACAAGAAGTTGTGGGTCGCCCCGCAATCTATTAGTACCACTACTTTTAAATTATTAATTGTACCTCTTAATTTCATGGTGCGTGGGGAGGTTATGCCGACCACTGAGTGGGCCGAAACCTCTACCGTGTCCAGGTGAGCATGCTCTCCTTCGGTTTCCTCCTCTTCCTCACCCTCTTCTGTAATCATAATCACTTGTAGTGTTTTGTCGGGACAACGATGTCCTGGGGAAAACCTCCCGTCACAACGAAAGCAAAGCCCTTTTGCTCGCTTCTCGGCGTACTCGTTTTCCGTCATACGTCGGAAAGGCTGCTTTGCCGCTACATTGGGTGACGGTGCCGCCGTTTTCTCCATGGGGACGTTTCGAGGTGGGAGTTTGCTACTGGTCTTGCTACTGGAGTTCCCGGAACGTGCTTCATCAATCATCAGGGCAAGTTTAATGACTTGAGTTAAGCCTACTGGTTGTAAAACCCGAACCGAATTCCGCAGTTCAGCTTTTAACCCTTTGATGAATATGCCTTCCATGATCTGTTCGGAGACGCCGTCCAGTTGAGCTGCCATTGACTCGAACTGGCTTACGTATTCCCGGACCGTACCACTTTGTGACAAGTTTAAAAATTGCTCGTGCATGTTCCCATCTTGGGATGGCTGAAATCGGTCCAGTAACTTCACCTTCAAGTCTTCCCAATCATGGAATGGTGCCCGTCGTTCGGACCATCGGTACCACGCCAGGGCTGCTCCTTCGAGGCAGATTACCGCTGCCCGTAGGCGTTCTCCCGGGTTGGTGAACCCTTGGATCTCGAAGAATCTTTCCGCTCGGTAGATCCATCCGTATGCATCTTCACCGTCACAAATCGGCATCTTCAGTTTCCGTAACCGGTGGTCGGATCCGGGTGTCCATACCCTGTCTCCGGATGGTCCGGAACTATGATTAGTTCCCATGGCCCATGGTGGTATTCCGCGGTTCAGGTTAGGCGAGGGCATGTGCACGGCATGCGGACTAGGTCCGTGTGACACGTATGAGTGTTTGGCTTTTCCGTTCGACGTGCTTCCTTCGCCGGCGGTGAATATCGGAAACCCTTCGTCATCAAACCGCATGGCTGAGGTGAACACGATAGGCTGTGTTGTCATCGGTTTTGATTTTGCGTAAAGGGGTGTGGATACGGTGGTCGTCCGTGGCTGATTGACCAGCGGCGGCGCTGGCGGAGTAGGGTTGTTGTTCTGATTGCTTAGCAGAATGGCCATTAGCTCGGTGTGCTTCCTGTCGGATTCGTCGCTGCGATTCTGAGCCTCGATCTGCATCGCCGCCATCTGCGCCTCCAGGGACGTTTGCATGGCAGCCATACGTTCTTGCATGGTTGTCATTCCCTGCTCTATTCCGGCGAATTTCTCAGCCGTTTCAGCCTTATGGTTGCTGAGATCGCTGTCGACGTCCGCCACTTTCTTTGACATTGTGAATCACGCGTGTGGATCTCGGGATCGAAGTGCTCTGATACCAATTTGATACGAATTGGTAATTTAGACACTAATAGTCGAATGCTTTTATTGATAATCCTGGAATTAGAGAACCAGGTTTCTCCCTAAACAAAACAAAAAACAACTAATTCTCTGAATGATAAACTAGAGGTATTTGGCCTCTATAAATAGAGCCAAACCCGACACCCTAACCTAAACCAATAAGGAAACGATAACAAGATAAGCATTCGATTTAAATAACTTTGGCCTCAAGGAACTACTTTGGGCCGACGCCTGTTGTAAACCTGGCCCCAATGACTGGCCTTAGTCCGTTTGTATCAGGACCTTTAAGTTTATAACAAATTTCACCAATGGTCCTTTATTTTCAAAAATTACACGGATGGTCCTTAATTCTGAAAGGTTTTTCACCGATGGTCCTTTACACTAACTGACGATAATTTTTTCTGTTAACTTTCCCCATGTGCAATACGCATGAGGGTAACAAAGTCATTTTTCACATGGGGTAACAAACTTAAAATTTTTATTTAAGATAAAAAGAATTAGTTTAAAAATGAAAAGAAATTAAAAATGACTTTTTTACACTCACATGCATTGCACATGGGGTGAGTTAATAGAATAAATTAACATCAGTTAGTGTAAAGGACCATCGGTGAAAAACCTTTCAGAATTAAGGACCATTGGTGAAATTTGCTATAAACTTAAAGGACCATCCGTGTAATTTACTCTAATATTTATTTTTCCAATTATTATTTTAAACCGGTTGGCGGATTGTAAACGGATTAGAAAAGTCAACATAACCTGTTTATTCCATGTAAAAATTTCAACTCCTACTTAATTGGTAATTTGTAATTTTATTATTTATTTATTTTTTAATTTTTTTTTTTCAGGAGGTATTGTGAACAACACACTTAGACCAACAATTCCAACTGATTGTGATCCTGAATGGAGAAGGCTAATGGAACAATGTTGGTCACCTGATCCAGGTGTCAGGCCCTCATTCACCGAAATAACTAATCAGTTACGCGTGATGTCAGCAGCCTTAAAAGCACATGCTCACAAACCCTCTTAAATCATCATCATCATCATCATCATCATCATCATCATCATCATCATCATCATCATCATCATATATACAAACCCTAATTATTATTGTTTTATTGTTATTGTTATTGTAATTGTTTCTAATTAAAAAGAATGTATTTGGAATTTTGGATATGTGATAACGTACATGTCAAGTGGACAAATTTATATGTAAGGATTGGAGTAATGTATAATCAGTATACTCAACTTGTTTTAAATTTATATAGTTTTTTTTTTTTTTTTTTTTTTTTTTTTTTTTTGTTATTTATGTTATTTACTCCCAATTTGTTGATTTTACTACCCACTAAGGGTAATCAATGATAATATTATAGGAAACCAAGCAACACTTTTGATTATTTTGCCATTCCTCACTTCCTAATACCTTCAACCAATCACCATCTAAATATTCTAACGGAAAATGACTATTGGTATAATTTAAAAGGATTACCAATGTAATCTTTTTAATCGAAAAGTTAATGGACGTTAAGCTAAATGAGTATAGGTGCAAAATGTTTGGAAATAAAAGCTTACATGTTTAGTTGATAGTGTCACGTATCAAAACCTTGGTTTTAAAGGAAAAAGACATTAAAGATTGAAGTGGCTTAGTTGATAGTATTAGTTAAGGTAAGAGATATTGAAATAATGCCACAATTATATGTGCATTTGGAAAATGAAGGTTTTGATGATGTTGATGTACATCATATTGGACGTTTATTGGTGTGCATTGACTTTAATTTACAACGGCATGTATTAGATTTAAGAACAATATTTAACGAGTTATTTTTCAGAAGTTCAACATGTGACAAGTAATTGTGTGCTTATGATGATTATGCAAAAGAATTTGAGATTGAAGTATGTCATGCTTATGATGATTATGCAAAAGAATTTAGGATTAAAGTATGTCATGCTTTGATGATTATGCAAAAGAATTTGGGATTAAAGTATGTCACGCTTATGATGATTTAAGAATAAGGTAGATGTCCTTTTCTATGTATCATAGTTTAGTTCTTTTGGCTATCTTAGTTGTTACATTATATAATCTTTTATTCTTGCAAGTGTGTTAAAGCTTATTTAATTTCTCCTTGAATCACAATGCATAAAACCTTGTTTTGTTTCTAAAATTTGATACATGAAATGTTTGATGTGGGAGAATGGCAAGCTAGATCGGCATAAATTTTTCGTGCAATGTGAGTGATAGTACAACTCATAAATTATGTTGTTACTTCTCAAGATTAGTCTAAAATAACAACGTATGCTGGTTCGGTTTGTGAACAACATCACTTACAAGAATTTATTGAAAAGCTATACACGGAGTTGGAAGGCACAAAAGGTAACAAAGTGTGAAAAAGTTATTGGTGGTATGATCAAGTATGTATAATTAGGTTTTTCGGGCATAAGTTTTTTCAAATTTCATGACTATACTCATTTTGTAGAGAATTCAAATTTAGGAATCTTGTGATTTTTACCTTTTTTTTTTCTTTTACAAAGATAAAAATTATGCCCGAAAAATGAAGTTGGGGTAAGAAAACCCCATCAGGATATGAATGTAGAGAGATCGCCCTTAGTTTACTTAAGATTAAGATTTTCCTAGCTTTATTAAGTAATTAATCAATCTCAAACACATAAATAGTGTAGATTAATTTATCCAATAAACCAAAAAAGTAAAAATCCGGCGGCTCTAGGCGGCGGAGGACGGCGGCAAGCTCGGTCGCCAAGCGGCAGCAAGCATTATCGGTCTCCCTTTCCAACCAAGCAAAACATTCCCTTTTTTATCATTCTCAACCGTATATCCATCCGCCGGAATTACTTCCCGGACCTTTCTTCCGGCCACCACCTGAAACCCAGCCCGACCTAACTGCCGCCGCCACTGATCCGCCGTCTCATGCCGCTCCACGCGCTCTATTCCTTCACGCGCGACTATATTCTTAATCTCTTCACCGAAATAATTCTTCTCAATCTTCATTCTTTCAACACTATTTCTCCCTAAACAAGCTTCTAACGAATCAAAAATAGCCGAATAATAATGTAACGATTCGAGAAACCGGCCGAGAAAAAACGGGCCGTTATGGTTGGCGTCTTGTTCAACCACGGTCAACAATGACGGCTGGAGATTTTTGACCGATTGTAGTATCGATTTTAGCGATCCCCTGCTTTCTTTTACATATGTATGCAAATGAAGTATGCTGTTTACAAACACTAATTCGTCTTCTTTGATACCTAAATTCTCTTTTGTTAGGGTTTCGGGGGTTGCCGGTCCGGCGAGCAGTCGGAACCCTAATTCAATCCCGGTGGAATCAGCTTCCGCCGCCAGTGATTCCATACCGGTTTCCACCTCCGCCATATCTCCCCACTCGCCTAAGATTCCGGTGATCGTGATGAATTTTGGCCGGAAAACTGAACCGGCGGCGGTTGAACTTGAAGCTAGGGTTTGTATTAGGGCTCGCCATTGTAGAACGTGTTCGATTCCTAAATCGGTAATGTGTAAACGGTCGTGTTTCTTCTCGTGAACGGCGTTTAATATTGCTTCGTTTGCCGCCGTGAACGCGAATTGTAAATACTGTGTGTTTTGGTGTAGTAGGTGAAACGCTTCGATTCGGTCTTCGCGTTTGACTTTTGTTTGACCGGTCGTTCCAGTGAAAACGGTACCGTTTGGATTAACGTTTGTGTGTAAAAGTGTTATTCGCGTTTTTAACCCGATTGCAAAACAATACGAAACCCGTTGTAACGAATCGCCTAACGGGTTAGTTAAGTACCAAATTTGTGACAAAATCGAGTCGGCTAACCGAGTGTCTCGACACCCAACCGCTTCCGCACACGCGAGTAACAAATGGACCAACCGAAGCCCGTCGTCTACACCATTCACCCTCGTTTGATCCTGACCGTCCGTTTCGGTCATCATATCGACATCTGTGTTATCATTAGGCATCAAGAAAGTATCCGGGTCAAAGTCAACATCAAGGTCAAAGTCAAAGTCTTTCGATAACGAGCAATGATTGATGTTAAAGAATGTATCTACGAATCGAAACTCTTCGGTTGGATCTAAACAGTTGGTTATCTCGGGAAGATAAACGTGATCATCATTCGACATGAATTGGTGGTGTTCTTCAACACGGGCTGCTTGAGAAAACCGGCGAATCGGTAGGTGGTGATGATGAATATTGTTGTAAGAGAACCCAAAATGGTTAATTGGGTCCATAAAGGTTGTTGAATTTTTTTGGTTTATAAGTATATAGGATGTATGCTTGGGAATTCAAGATTTTTAAGGGTAGTTATAAGAGGGAGTTAATCAAAGATTTGGAGTTTAATGCAAATGAAACAAGAGAGAGAATTAGTATAACTATTTATAAATTCATTGAAATCAGGTTGGACTTTTGGTGGCAGGTTTAGTATTGTCAACAAATACCCAAAATACAACAAGACTATTGAGAATTTTGTATATCTAAAACTTTAATCATACGGTATTTAATTTGAGCCGTGTTTGAGTTGAGTGGTTCATATATCCTACCTTTAACTAGATTTTCTTTAATTTATCATGTCGAAAGGTTAACATCTTTACTAAACGGGTTAATTGGGTTGACTCATTTTATATTACATCCAAATTCAAAAAGTGCATGATAAATATTAGGGCCAATATATATTGAAAACACATGATAAATTTCAAGGCATAAGCAAGCAATTGTAAAATACTAAAGTTACTTGATAAATGAATTTATAGAGTAAATTACATGGAAAGTCTCTGTGGTTTGCCACTTATTACATCCACAGTCCCTGAACTTCGTTTATTACACCAGACGTCCCTAAGGTATGCAATTCATTTCACACGTAGTCCTTCTGTGAACTGGACGTCTAAATGTTCAGTTAATTTACACATGTGCAGATCACATGATGGGTAAAATGGTCATTTGATATATTGTTAAGCTGCACAATCTGGACTTAACTCTTTCATTTTTCCATTGAAATGACCATTTTACCCATCATGTGACCTGCACATGTGTAAATTAACGGAGCATTTAGACGTCCATTTAACAGAAGGACTACGAGTGAAACGAATTGCATACCTTAGGGACGTATGGTGTAATAAATGAAGTTCAGAGACTGTGGGTATAATAAGTGGCAAACCACAGGGACCTTCCGTGTAATTTACTCGAATTTATATATTATAATGTATGGGTTGGCGGATAGACCATCATTATTAGTCATATCAACATGTTTATAATCCTAACCCGTTTATTTATTATTGTGTCAAAACTGTCACCCGTAACTTTATGTAGCTAGAAATCATTGAATTAATCTTTATGCGGAAATCACCACTTTAAGAGTATATTGAACAAATGGTGCTTGTAGTTTATAAAGTTTCACGAATAATTTCAAGTTTCAAAAATTATAATGATGATCCTTAACTTTGAATACTTGTAAAAAGATGGTCATTAAGGCGAATGTCCATTAAAAGTCAACATTAAAGGTAGCCACGAGTGATCCTTGTGGTTTGTTAGAAGTTTCCTGAATGGTCCTTAAGTTCAAAAATTGCAAGTATTTAACAATGATTTTTAACGGAAATTCATCTTAAGGACTATTTGTGTTACATCCATTCAAAGTTAAGGATTAATGGATGTCATTTTCGAAACTTAAGGACCGTTCATGAAATTTTTTACAAACAACAAGAACCATTCATCTAATTTAGTCTTACTTTGATGTTATGTGTCATGTTATGTGTGTTTGTTTGTTCAATTAGTACAAACTCTTGTGTACCTTTACGTTTTTGGTATATTCATTTTGCGGGTTTCATTTTTCGTCAAACAGGATCTACAAAACCAATAACAACAGACAAAATTCGTATGTTTTTATTGTTAAAAATTATATAATGTTAAAAATTTGAGGTGAGTATCAAAATTATGTAATTGTAAGTATTTGAAAGAGATGTGTGGTGTTTCTAATAAAGTCATAGCATTGGGTGAGTCGGCCAACAAGCAATGAGACACTATTAGGTGGCCTATGATTTCTCTAAATGCTAAAAATAGATAATAATAATAAAATACTAATTATAAAAAAAATTAAAATTAAAGTAAATTACAAAGATGGTTCCTAATATTTACTCAAAATTTTACTTATTATTTTTTATTTTAAAAGGTTACAAAGATAATGGCTTTTTTTGAAATATTTACATTCACAGTCATTTAACTTGTATCTATTAAAACATTATATATTATGTGGTTTGTTAAAGGAGGTCCAGAATTATTATAAAGTCCCAAGGAACACTTTTGGACCCTGGATCAAGGAGATCAATGGTCCAGATTATATCCTCATTTAAAATATTTTTTGTGTGTGGAAGGGTATAATGCCCCTCCATGTGTAATACTTATTTTTAATCTTGATCATTGATTAAGCTTGATCTAATGGCTGTAAGTTGTTCCTTGAGACACTATAATATTAGTATTTCTCCCTGAACACAACTCTATATATTATGCAATGAGTTAAAAATGTTTAAGGTTAAGATTTTAATTGAACAAACTTAGTAAATTAGTTGTTCGTTATTAGGGGTGGTTTCCCCTATGCAAGATATCATTGTCCAATAGTAATAACTTTTGCTTTTAGCAGGGACGGCTTAGTATGGTGTACAAATAACTTCTGATATTTTTCAGAATAATGTCAAAATAGTGTTAAAATTTTAATTTGATTTTTGTTAGTGTAGATAACACTCCTGAGAAAAAAATTTGCAACTGGTGACACCTCTCAACTTTTTTTCTAGATCCGTCACTAACTTTTAGTAGGGGTGAGCACAAAAACCGAAAAACCGAACCGAAAAACCCGAAAAAACCGCCCCGAAAAAACCGAACCATTTGAAAAACCGATGTCAACGGTTTTGACTTTTGGAAAACCCAAATGTTTGGGGCGGTTTTCGGGGGTATATGAAAAACCCGACCGAAAACCCCGCCCCGCCCCGCCATTATATATCTTTCAAATTTTATAAAAATATTCTTATATTTATAAAACATTTGACATTTAATTATCTTTAAAATATAAGATATGATTGAAGTTATTCTATGAATGAAGACATGGACTAAGATCGTTGCGTAAAATCGTTGGATTTTATTCTATTATTAATCTTATTTAAGTTATGTTAGTTGAATTTATTATTACATTATATTAAACTCACTAGTTGGTTTTTATTTATAACGAAATGTGTTAAGGTTGAGAGTTTGAATCATAATATTAATTTTTAAGGTAACAAAATTGGTAAATTTAAAGGAAAACAAAAAACCGAAAAAAACCCCGAAACCGAACCGAAAAACCCGAAAACCCGAAAAAATCAAAACCGAAAAACCCGAAACCAAACGGGGAGTAATTCTTAAAACCCGAACTTTCGGGGCGGGGTTTGGTTTTAGTTAAAAAGCGCCACATGCTCACCCCTAACTTTTAGTATGACTCTAACAATTAAATAATTTAAAATAATAAATAAATCATAATCTATTGTAGTAATTAGTTGTTTGTCCTAGTTTCCACCACATGAGCTGGTAACAACAATGAAGTGTGTCGGGTTAATCGGATGCAAGTTTCGGGGTGTTTGGGTAAGCTTGTTTAGTTATTTACACATTTTATTAACTTGTAGCATTTTGATACAATTAATAACCATGTCTTAATATTCGAATAAAACCAAACAATTTAAGTTTAGAGTAATTACAATGACAGTTTTGGATGTTTACGCCAAATTTTAATTATGAGCATCTACTTTTAAAAAATTATATTGTAGTCATTTTTTGAAACCTTTATCCACCTACATTCTTGTAGTCTAACATCCATTAATTTTTTTGTTAAAAAATTACATTGTTACTCATTTTAAATTACACCGCCACTAAATAGATTCTCCTAAATATGAAATAGTGATTAAGAACTAGGAGAGCTAGATGCACTAACCGATTCGAACCGTTTGGGAACTTAAACCAATTATACATGAAAAATTCAAACTGAGAATCAAACCAGTTTACCGATTATTAAGAACACACATAAGTTAATTCAATCTAGTTTACCGATTATTAAGAACACACATAACTTAATTCAATCTAGTTTACCAATTATTAAGAACACACATAACTTAATTCAATCTAGTTTACCGATTATTAAGAACAAACAGTGCCATAATCAAGTAGGTGATAAATGATTGATTTTTTTAAAACATTTAGAAAAAGTGTTTAAAAGTCAGAAATTGCATTATCTACCATATAACATATAAAGCATTAATCCAACTTATAATAAATGGTCAATTGCTAACTCTACACACATGGTTGTTGCATCAACTATCCAACATGTCAAATAAATAAATAAAACATTACCATAAATTTGGTACAACCAAACTACATTATGTTTCAATAACCAAATAAAATTAAAAATAAATAAAAATTTGGCTCACAAATCACTGATCGGCGTGTAACCGTAAACCAGAATAAACGGCTTTTTTAAATAAAGGATGAACACTTTCGGTTAGTACTTCTTCCTGTAACTTATCCATATGTGGCCAAATCTGTTCAACAACAATATTTTCATTAACCAACTTACAAAAATAAATGGGACACAAGTATTTGAATATAGCTTTTAAGATTTCTTGTATTTTTTTTTTCTTTTTCATAAAATAGCAGCCTTTTTTATACATTTGTCCATGTTTAGTCATTGTGCAGATAGATTTCTATCCAATCAGGTCATTAAAAAATAGTTTTGTCATTCTGGATGTGGCAGTAACTACAAAAAATGACATGTCACATGCCACCTCAGCAGGGATACCGCCACATCATCAGTTTATCTAGTTGTTGAATAACCCAAACGGCACACAAAGCCTTTTTTGTGACTCAATCACACACAAAATAGTGCAATGACTAAACACGGACAAATGTAAAAATATGTTGTTATTTAAATGTAACATTTGGAAAATTAGAAAAAAAAAATAAAAAAATATGAGAAATAAAAAGAAACAAACCTCGGAAGCATATTGTCTTGAAAAAGCTTTAACATAACCTAAAGTCGACAAACACCATTGTTCTTTCTCCCCAATGGTATATGATGTGCCCATATTTCTACAAAATAACAGAAACAGAACCATAACCGAATTAACCCTAAAATATTGACAGCTGGCGTAAAATAACTGGAAGTAATAATGATTGTGTATTATTTATTACCTTTTGGAATTACCATTTTCTTTATCCATTTCCATTGCATTTGTTTGTTCTTCATCAACTGCCATTGGTTCTAAGGTTTTTTCTCCAAATGTTTCATCAACGCGTTCCATTAAAACATTTGAGAAACTTTTGTATAATGACAGAAATAAAGCCTGTATATGCAAAACATATAGTTCATTTATGAACACACACACACACACACACACATTAACTTGCAGTCATAGATGGCAATTTCAACCCACTTACTTATTACTGAGTTGGTAATTATTTTGCTAATTTTTATCTCTAATGGGTCAAACGGGTATTAAAAATAAAAATAAAATTAAAAACAGAACGTAACTTAATTTAACTCACCCGAAGTGTATTTTAATTTTTAATGCATCAAAATCATTTTAATTTAAAAAAGTAGATTATATTGAGATCATTTATTTATTAATATCATATTTGACACACTAACTATTTATTAAAAAAACTAAAATAAAAAAGGTATTTTCCCTAAAACAAATTACCACATAAGTTTAAATAAGCTTTCGTAAACACCTCCTTAATTTACATAAAACCATCAAAATAACAAGAATAAAAAGGCTAATTTAGTCTAAATTTTCAACATTTTTTATTTAGTCATTGTACAAAGTTTTGTTCCCTATTGGATCATTAAAGATGGTTCGTGTCCTGTTTTGGTCACTAAAAGATGTTACCTTAAAATAAAATTATTGTTTCAACAAGGATAATTTGTATAAAATAATGTTAAAGTTATGTACAAACATGTTAGATTTATATATAGTGATAAATATTATATAAACATAGCTAATTTAACAAGTTTTTTACTGACACAAACACGACACAAAACCATATTTTTAAGACCCAATAGGAAACTATGATTTAAAAACTTAGTACAATGACAAATAAAAGAGTATTTTGACAATTTACAAAATTAACCCAAAATTAAACACCAATTATGCAGTAAATACCTCGTTTTCTTCAAGGGCTCGTTTAAAAAGGGCTTCTTTTGACTCTAAAGATTCACGGGTCGCCACCTCATCATCTTTTGTCTTTTCTGCATTTGATTTCAAACGTTTCATTCTTACAGGATTTCCACCAACAACGGGCTCACCATCAACAAGCATAAGTTTTGTTTCAGCAGCATCTAATTCACTTTTAGCTTTTGCTGCAAATTCTTCAGCTTTTTTAACACTTTTTTTCAAGTGGTTTATTTCTTTTCTTAAATCCGAAATACGGTTATATGTCTTATTAACCGCATTTCTGAGAATCTGTCAACAAACAAAAAAAAGTGAAACCAGAATTATGGTAAGAAACAAAAACGAAAGAGTAATTTACATAATCGGTCCTTATGGTTTGTATAAAATTACGGATTTCGTCTTTAACACCCATAATCCTTAATTTCAAAGTTGTAACAGCAACGATGCCTAAAGTAAAAAAAATGTCAATTATGTTTTTAGGGACCTTTGATGTTACAATTTTCAAAATTAGGGAATATTTGTGTAATAAAAGAAGTTGAGGGTTAAAACTAATTTAAAAAAATTAATTTTTTTTTGTAAGGGTATCTTAGTCACTTTAGGTCAAAATGGATGAAAAAACTGAAATTTGAGAACCACAGGGGCAGAAATCACGAAAAAATGTTCAGGGACAAAATTGTAAAATTCCGAAGACGCGGGGGAAATTTTTGTAATTTACTCTTACTCTAATTTGTATTACTCTAATCTTGTAAAGATGGGCATTTATGTCATTTTACTAAATTCCAACATGGTTTTGGCTAGAATATATTATCTAATGAAAAAGAATATCTATTAAAATAACAATCAATTATGCTATTAATTATTAAATATTAACATACCTCCCACAAACGATCGGTAGTGTGAAATAGGTCAACATTTGGTGAAGAAAATACCCATTTAATGATCGCCAAATTAGAAATAAGTCTATAACTCATCATTCTATCAATTGTTATAGCAGTTGATTGAGCACTATTTTTCCAAAAATAACCAACTTCTGCAATTAACATAATCTGTGTTTCTTCATTCGGGCAAATTTTAGCAATAACTGGCCCGTATCTTTCCAAAACAGTAATTAAATGAGTAAAACTTTTTGACCCGATATCTAAAAGGGTTTGAACAACTACTCTGAGAGCAACATCGGGCCCGTTTACTGGAATTACAGTTTCTTCTAACCAAATAATAACTTCACGTGCGGTTTTTCGTGATTTGACCAAACCGTTGAGTTCGGTTGAAAGTGTGTGTTCGGTTTTATTTTCATCTTCTGAAATGTATCTGAAATTGGGCCCGCCTTTTGGTGGAAGTAATTCCTCTAAAGCTGGAGTGCTTTCAATGCTCTACACACAAAAGAGTTGAAAAAATTTTTAAAAATAAAAATTCAGGATTTTCGAGATGTGGACTCGTGTAGTAATGAATGGATCAATTCGGGTAAAAATAAAAATAACTAGATTAAAAGGGAACGTGAATAGTGAATACCTCCTAAATCATTTAAAAGTAAATAAAAACTAGATTGCGATTGATTTAGGAGCTATTTTAATATGTCAATAAAAATTTGTCAAATATTATATATTTCACATATTGGTAATCTAATCCACATAATTAAAATTTAAAGTTTTGGAGCTTGTTTAATGTATATAATTACAATATCCTAATTTAGGAGGTACTTTAATCTAGAGAACTAAAACAATTTAATTTGACAATCATAAAAACTCATAATTTAAGAGGTATATTACTTATTAAATTAATTAATTAAATTTGTTTTGTTCTGTAACACTACTTTGTCCAAAGTGATTGAACTTTATAAGTTTTTATAGATAATTAATTTGTCAAATATGATATAACCCCTCCTAAAACATTTTTGTAATAATATTTTAAAAAATGGCCAATGCCTAAAAGAAGGTACAAATTAACTCTCAACTTTTTTTTAAAGAAATTCAATAAATAAAACAAAATTAAATCAATCAGATATATTTGCAAAAGTGCTTATAATAATATAACTTACCTGTTTTACTTTATCCCAATAGGATAAACGAACTTCTCTATCCAAAACCTCCTGAACAAATACACGTTGTGGGGCCCATTTTGGAAGGTCCAAAACATAAGCCCATTCATCCCAAGGCCAAATGAATTGGAAGTTTGATCTACAAAATCATCATAAAAATATATTTTTTTAAAAAATCCAAAAGGGTAGATTCGTAAATATGCAATTTGTATAAATAAAAAAAGTGGACTTACAAATGGTGTGAGAACCAAAGAATAAGGCGGGTCCTACACTCCATATCTAATTCGTTTATTCTATCAAAAAGGGCACGAACAGCACCAGCTACAACTGCAGGGAAAGCACCTGGTAGGGACTAATAAAATAAAATTTATATTAAAATTTATTGTTTTTAAAATTTTAATAGAAACTGAAAATAAAAAGGTAAAATGAAGAAAAATAGATATTATACCTTACAAAGGTCAATTATGACGAGTGTGTAATATATTGGTTTGAATGGTGGTTGAGGCAATAAAAGCAGCTACCAAAAAAATAAGTAAATTGTTATTCATGCATAAATAAATAAAAGAAAAACATAAAAAGTACCTTTCTGGAGAATAAAAAACATCTCCAATTTATTAAAAAAATTAGAGATTTTTTTTTTATAATTTTGTACCTGAGAAAAAATAGTCTCGGCCATGAGATATTCATATCTGAAAGGGACAGGTAGACCAACCATACATGCAGCACATTCCTTTCGACTAGCTTTGCACAAACCAACAAATATATTAATAAAAATATTTATTAAAATTGTAAAATCTAAATAAAAATAATAAAATTTTAAAATAAAAAGTTTATTAAGTTACAAACCATCCATTTAGGAAAAAGAGTACATCCAATAAATACTCTTCCACAACAAAACGGTCAATCGATTGTATATCCTGCCACCAAAAATGATATAATAAAAATCATTTAATAATATTAAAGGGATAATATATGTAGAGGCCACCAAAATTCAAATTCTTTTCATATATATGTCTCCCAAGTATGTATCGAGTGTCATTTATACCAAATTTGACCCCAAAAAATGCCAAATGACGAAAATGCCCTTAAATCTTTTGAGAAAACAATAATTGTAACATAATATGTTAACAAATCATCAAAGATATACTTTGATCATTTTCGTAATTTGGGATGTTTTTTTCCCAAAATTGGTATATATAACACAAGGTACATACTTAAGTTAAGGGTGGCTATATGAAAGCTTTAATAGATGTGTAACCTTAATTTAACAAGTTAAATACTTTAGTGGCCTCCATATTATCCCAATATCAAAAGTAAATTACAAAAATTTCCCCTGTTGTTTGTACCAGGTTACAGATTATGTCCCTAACTTTTCAAACTTACAAAAATAGTCCCTAATTCTTACAACTTGTAACACATATGGTCCGTAAGATGGACGGCCGTTAAAAATGTCCATTAAGTCATCATATCATGTGCCTTGCACATGAGGGTATTTTTGTAACTTACTCCAATAGTAAAATAGTTTTAACTACCTCGGTTTTGCTAGCAGAAAATATATTAAGTCTTCTTATTCTTTGAGGATATTTTAATTCTGCTTCATGTTTTTGTCTACCAAAATCAACTGCAGAAAGTGATGTTGGGATATCTGGTTGTTCGGGACAACTTATCGATCCAAAATCATGAGATTTTCCAGCTACTAATTGTGCTTCATATAATAGATGTGGTCTTGGAACTAGAATAAAAAGGGAAAATTAAAAGAAATTATAAAATAAATTAAAAATGAAGAAAAAAGAAGCAATTAACAAATGGTATAAAAACAAGTGTATAAAAGTACCACTCTCAAGTTTCCAGTTGTTCTTAGAGAGTTGAATTCGACTCCATAAATCTTCCACAAAATCCTATAAAACATATGTTAATTTGTAAGACCCTTAAAAAGAAACAAATATGGAAAACTGAAAAATTAAATAAAATAAAATAAAATAAAAGATCAAAAAATACTTGTTCAACTTGAAGTTTGTCAATCTTGTTAATATCATCAAACACGGATAAACCAACTTCAGAAACATGTCTTCTGATACTTAAATAAGCTTCTATTCCAACCATCACTCTTTCAATCTCTTCAGGTATTTGCTGCAAAAACAAAACAAAATAGAAGAAAAAGATAAATAGTTAAAAAATAATAGGAAAATAAAATATATATTTAAAAAAAGAGAAAATTAAAAAATATATATTTAAATAAATAAAAAAATAAAAATGAGAGAATGTACCTCACCAAGCTCGGACCCACCCCAAGGAAGACATGAAAGAATACAAGTTATGTAAAAATCAGCACGTGCTTGCCATGCAGGATTTCCTTTCTCATCATCAACTATCGTTGCAGCACAAGATAATAATGTTTCAAAAATAACCACTAGTGAACTTGGCTGTACAACTTTGCTGCACATCTACAATACATACGTATAGATACACCTTAATATATATATATATATGCCATAAAATGAGAGATATACAAACAAGTGATAATTAAAAAAAATGTGTATAAAGTAGTTATAGTAGTTACGTGGCCTACTGGCCTAAATGAAAAAGATGAAATTTTTGGTGGACACTCTATACATTATATATAAAATGATATTTATATAGTTTGATAATCTTTTCATTTGTCTCATATCCTGGTTAGAACAGCATACTTAATACCATTTATCCTCTCAAAAGATAACAATAATAACATACCAAAACAGTTAGAAACCGCAATGATACACGGATCTTGTTGCAATCTCCAGAGTCAAGTGCATCCTGAAAATAAACATAATTTATCATGACTGCCGAAAAATAAAACGTATAAATCTTCAATAAAACAAACAATTACTCACCTGCAAATTCTTTTGAGTACTCTCCAATATTTTCTTGACAAAATCCTCATTTTCCAAGTTCAATAACCCAATCTAAATGTATAAGGAACACATCAATAATTATCTTCAAAAAAACAAAAATAATTTAACATAACCTACCAAAGTCCCATATAGAGGAATCTTGTGAGGCAATTGCTCTGAACATTGCAGAAGAAACTGTTAAACAGAGTACAGTTTAGTAACTCAATAAGCCTACATATATACAGTTTGGTAAGCAAATAATTTAAAAAAATGTGTTTTTCCCAAAATGAACTTAAATGCAAAAACAGTTTTTTGTATCCAGGCACTAAACACAAAACACATTCTTTAAGTGTTTGGATATATGCTCTGTTTTAGCTTATTTGAAGCACACTTTTATAATCATAATCACTTCAAATTATGCAATTTAAACACCATATTAAAGAAGAATGTATAAATAATTAATTAATAGCAAAATAGTAAATCACAGTTAAGATTTCGTCTCCAGAATGCTCTAGTTCCCTCCGAACAGCACCAAAGCAAGCATCCTGCAATAAATAACGAAATTAGGGTTTATCGTATGAGAAAAAATAAACAATTAGGGTTTTACGAAGTGAACCGAAGAAACAAAAACAAGTAAATTAACTAACAATGTGGTCTTTGTAATCGATTGTTCCGCCATATTCAGTAGATTTCTCGCCGATTCTCAGAATCAAACTCCTCCAGCTGCTCATAATCTTGTTAAATTATCAGAACACTGGCGACAATTGAAAATTTAGGTTCACGGAGCACCAAAAACACTTTATGATGGTGATATATATATATATATATATATATATATATATATATATATATATATATATATATATATATATATATATATATATATATATATATATATATATATATATTCTATATATATATATATATATATATATATATAGGGTGTGGATCCATAGAAAAACATTATTAATTGAAGAATGTAGGGAATAATTTATAGCCCTTAGATTAAATATTGAAGGGATCAGATGCTAGGGATTTCAAAACCACGCATACATAAATTTTGGAGGGGATTCAGATGAAATAATAGCCTAGAAGGGCAGAACTGTAAAAGCCCCTTCTCTCACCTAAGCAACATTTACGGAATTATCATTCCTCAAATTAGGTTTCAAAGGTCTTGGGCTACGACAGTGATTATTGCAGAGGCATCTCTTTGGCAATTAGGTTGCTCAACAACTTCAGTTAACACCAAATCACTAAGATGAAATTGAGGCAAATCTCTCAAGTTAGAAACCAATCTGTAGAGCTGAGGCGCTGAGGCACTGTGTATTCACGATTTGGAATCATCTTCTACCACTTATAAACAGAAATTGATTATTGGAGAGACTATTATGAGCTTTTTACTAAAGCTTGACACCATCCAGGTATGTATACTATACTATGGACAACTTGATTTCTATATTTTTCATTTTCGCATATTAAATGTTGGTCAAATTAGTCACAAATATGAAAATCTTATGAGAAGAGAGGATTAAAATACTAATCTTCAGGGTCTGCATTCAATTGTACGGGATGTTAGAAAACCAGTTGTAAAGGAGCTTGTGGGTTTACTCGAGAAATTTGATTCTATAAAATCTGAAACCCGAATTGAGTGTAGCACCAAACAGGCTCTACATACTTAAAGATGATGCTTATTCAGAAAAGAATGTAAAACTTTTGGAATCTGCAACTGTTTTAGGTTGCTCAACATGTTCGATTAACACCAAATTTACCTCGTTAGTTATCTATTTGTAGGTATATATATATACCCGTTTTCCATTATTGCAGGTTTTGTTTAGATAATACGATTATTATATTTAGGATGTGGGTGATCAGTAGGGGTGAGCGCGCTCCAGATGCCGAACCGAACCGAAACCGAATTGAAAATGACGAGTTTTTAAAACCGAAACCGAATAGGTTACATGTTATTGGTTTTGGTTCGGTTCGATTTTATTAGCCTAAATGCTCATCCTATTCGAGACCGAACCGAACCGAAACCAATAAAACTAAACCCGAAAAATTATGCATTTTCATAATTAAAACAGAACCGGTTACATGTTTTAGGTTTCGGTTGGTTTTCGGATCGGTTCAGTTTTTTCGGTCCAAATGCTCACCCCTAGGGTGATTGTATATGTACAATTGTTTTAAGTTACAAAATAAGGAACTATTCATGTAATGGAAAAAGTAAGAGACAAAATACCAACTTCAAGGACAGCTTATGTTTTTTACTCTATAATTACTCACTTAATATGCTAGTGGTTATCACATTCATTAAATATGTTCTTTGAATTTAAATACAGCTTGCTTGTTTCTCGTTTGGTGGAAATACGGTCATTTGTGCCTTTGGAAAGGTTAGTATATGTCCAAGTGTTTATTTTGATTAGTTACTTTTAAAAGTTAATTTGTACTATTTAAATGGATCTAAATGGTTTTGTAGGAGTTAATAGCAGTAGATGAGGATCTTTGGCTACTAGTGCAAGATTACTTGAAAGCATAGTTTCTGTTGTCATACAATTAGGGGTTTCCATAAAGAAACGTTCATCGACATATATCAACAATTGTGTTGGCCGCAAAGGAATAATAAAGTCCAACAACAACATCCTTTGCATATTCCAATTTGCATGCATATGGTTATATATGCACATGTATGTTACACGATCTGTCAAAAGATTGATGATAATGTTGAAGAAAAACTAAGAGAAACATTCTACAGCGAGGGGTCACCAGGATGGAAGACATGAATTGACAAAAAAAAAAAAAGATTATAGTTGGCAGAAACATTTTATGCATATAACTATAAACTAGGTCATTTGTTGGTTTTTGTTCATATGGATTGATGGATTTAGGTGGTTGCTTGTTTTAGGTGGTTGGATATTGTTTTGTTGATATGGATTGATGGACAATTGTATAACTATTTTAGATTGTTATTATTATTTTTTTGTATTAATTAGAATCTAGATTACAAATTTTCATGATACATGAAAATGAATTACTGATGCTTGTTTTTATGTTTATTATTTGGATTTGAGTTTGTATAGATTATAATACTGGATAGAGAAAGGAAAACAGAAACTAGGAACAACTATATATATTGAAAATTTAAAATGCAATTGCAAATATAAAAATGCAAATGCAACTGCAAATATGAAAATGCAAATGCAACTGACAATATGAAAATGCAAATGCAACCGATAGTATTTAAAACATAATCATAATGTAAAAGTTTATAGATTAACTACAAAAACGAAAATGCAATCAAAATGCTAATCCAAATGACAAATTTCAAAACAACTGGTTAAAAATTCAGGGAATAATAAGATTTGATGAAAAAATAAAAATAGATGCAGAAATGAAATGAAAATGCAAATTGGAAATTCAATATTTGAAACAAAATCAATATTTATAAATTCAAGAAACAACTATATAAAATGAAGATGCAAATACAAATGCAACTGCAAGTATGAAAATGCAATGCAACTAACAATATTTAACACGGAATTAAAATTTCAGGGAATAACTAAATTAAATGACAATGAAATGTAATTATGAAAATGCAAATGCAACTGACAGTATTTGAGGAAAAACCAATATTTAAAATTTCAGGAAATAACTATATATAATGAAAATACAAATGTAAAAGTATGTTTAACTACATTTGGTAAGAATATATAACAAAACCAATTAAAAACTAATGTGTCATTCAAGAAATCATGCATCATCATTTACTCGTGTTTTTTCAGTGCATCTTCTACTTACTTTCCTTTCTGGACAAGTGCGAATATTATGCGAATCATAGTTGTCACAATGACCACACTTTCTCCATATTGAAGTTTTTAGCATCAAGCTTTGTAAAACCAAATCCTTGTGCTACACAAACCTTTGATAAGATATGACGACCAGTAACTGACCCAACACTAGCTTCATTCATCTTGTGTAGTAAATATTTTCAACGCCAATTCGAAGAGAAGCTGGAACATGATCAAAATCTATATAAAAAAACAAAATAAACAAAAATTAAAATAAAGGTGAAACTTCATAAAATAACTACATAAAATGAAAATGCAACTGCAACTGCAAGTATGAAAATGCAAATGCTAGTATTTCAAACAATTATTTAAATTTCAGGTAATAACTAGGTATAATGAAGATGAAAATGAAGGTGCCTATGCAAGTTCGAAAATGCAAATGTAAATGCAAAAATCAGTGTTGAAAACAGTTGGTTAAATGTTCAGAAAATAACTACATAAAATGAAAATGCAACTGCAGTATGAAAATGCAAATGTCAGTATTTGAAACAAGTGTTTAAAATTTCAGGAATAACTAACTGTAATGAAAATGCAAATACAACTGTGAGAATGAAAATGCAAAATCGAAAAATGAACATTAGTTTCAGCATATTGACCAATTACAAAATCGTTCATGAAACTAAACAAATCTGTCAACAAAACTACAATAACATATCTAAATATTTGTTACTAGCATATCATATACAAAAAAGTTATTCAATTAGACTAAAACATCATATCATACACAAACTCATCAGCAAAAACATTCAACTAAACATTACTGAAATTAAAAAAAGGTATCGATATCAACAAATTACCATCACTATGCAATTCCGGATCCAATTGGAAATCATATTGGTAGCCATTGGAGCATAATTTCGAGAAATTTAGCTAATGCATGAATCAAATGAAGAAATCAAAAGGAGTAGAAATCAGAGGTAATTAAATGGTTCAGATTTGCGACCTACTTGAAGTTTAATCTAATTCCTTCATTTGTAGCTGATTTACGGTTCATATAGGAGCTAATTTAGGGCTTGTAGCTGATTTAGGGCTTGCAGCTGATTTAGGGTTCGTATAAGAGCTGATTTTGGGCTCTTAGCTGATTTAGGGTTCAAATTGGTATGTATTTGATGTTGAAACAACTAATGTAGGGTGCAAATCGCTATTTGTAGCTGAATTTATGGTACGGGTGAAGAAATTGGACACAAAGAAATCGGTTTTGGATCTGCGTATGCTTATTTGAAATAGGAGCTGCCAATGATGGTTTGGGTGTTTCTACACTAAGAATTAATGCGTATTTGATGGTTAGGTTTATGAAGAATGACTGAAATCTTATAGGGTTCTAATTAGGAAAAGCCATTGATGGAGCTATGGAGGAGATGTGAAGAAGATGAAACATGGAAAATTGAAACACACAACTAATGAGGGAAAAACAAAAGGGATGGTAATATTGTTCTAGGTGGGGAAAATGACAATCATGCCTGTAACGACCCGAACTTTTGTGTTAAATAAATTATGAAAAAAATATGATAAATAAGGATAAATCATTTAAAGAACGTAGGAATTGGTTTCGTGTCATTTGGACATCGTATGAGAAAGTTATGGACGAAACCGTGTCGAAGCAAATGTCGAAAATTGCAGCCCAGCTGAAGTGTCCAGATAGCGGCGCTATCTGGGAAGATCGCGACGCGATCTTGTGGGGGGGTCGGACAGCGACCCGAAATAGCGTATGTAGGGGAAACGCGAAATAGATAGCGTTGGGAGATAGCGGCGCGAAGTGGCGACGCGAATTAACGCGGACAAGAGATAGCGGCGCTATCCTGGGGATAGCGGCGCGATCTTTCGTCTGTGCAGGATTAAAAGTCGGGTTTTGGTCATTATTGCAGAAACAAACCCTTGTTTTCTCCCAACTCGAGTTTGTGAACGATTTTGGGTGTAAACCACCATTTGGAGCTGATTTCTTCATCAAATCTTATGATTCTTCACTCCTAGTTGAAGATTAAAGGTATATCTTCAATCCTTTGTAGTTGTAGCTTTAGATCTATGGGTTTAGAAGCTTGGGTTTGAAACCCTAGTTCATGGGTTGGTGATTAATGGTTAAATAAAGGTTGTATACAATCAATAGATGGTATATTAACAAAGGAAACAAGTGTATGATTTCGATTTGTAAGAATTTTCGGGTTGGTCAAACCTAGGGTTTGGTAAATCACCATAATTTGGGGAAATGTGTTATTAAGTGTTATCTAGAGATAGATGGACACATTGGTAGTAGAATGTGATGTTGATAATCTTGTGATTATTGTATTAGGCTTTTGGTGAGATCTTGGAAGGTTGACCGAATTGTGAAGCAAGGAACTGACGTAAAGAATACGGTTGGAGCACTTTATTGCTAAGGTGAGTACATGAGACTTTTAAACTGGGTACATAGCAAATAGTTTTGAAAGTACATATGATATTGTATCAGTCTTTATTAACAGGTATTTTGATAAAGATAGTAATTGAAAATGTATGAAAGTATGTAGAATGTGATACTAGAATGTGTCTAGTATGATTGATGAATTTGAAGTAAATTATGATAGATTCAGGTAATTATGGAATCTATGCTAATGAACAATAATAATGAAGTAATTGATTAAAAGAATGTATACGGAGCCTTTATTAATAAGTATGTATTAGTAAAGCAATTGGGAATGATTTTATAGTAATGAGTACCTATTGGTAAGATTTACTAATAAAAGTAAAGAACGAATATATATGAGAAAGAATATGATGTGACTAGTAATAGTTGTCTATTATAGTCAAAGAAGAGATAAAAGTATTATGTTATCGATAGATAAGAAATGTATCTTATGTATAAAGTAAGCATGGACCTCATAGGGTTCATAGATGTAGAAGTAACTGTGGTTGTTTATGATCGGGTCCATGGGACCATCCAGGTACGTTCACACTGTGATGAACTGATTATATGTCGTTAGTATTAGATAACTAACTTGTTTGATGTTGGATGTGATAGCCGAAGGCTTTGACTGTCATAACTGTTAGGTTATGGTAAGAGATAGGTGGTGGTGACGCGGGGGACCCCCGGTCACTGGACGGTGGTATATATGTTTATACACCGAGTGTATATATGTTTATACACTAAGCACACGGGTGCTTCTAGTACGCATATGTTTGGTACTAGGTATGTCAGGTTCTAATACATATATGTTTATGTATTAGATATGTTGGTAGGACGGTGGTATATATGTTTATACACCGAGTGTATATATGTTTATACACTAAGCACACGGGTGCTTCTAGTACGCATATGTTTGGTACTAGGTACGTTAGGTTCTATACATATATGTTTATGTATTAGACGTGATTGGGTTTCTGGTACATATATGTTTATGTACTAGATATGATTGGGCTTCTGGTACCTATACGTTTAGGTACTAGATATGTTTGCTAGGAAAGCAAAGCAGTTAGAGTCATGAAAGGGTGACTAGACGGTATTTATGTAGTTTATATATATGTATATATATTTATGAAATGACTATTATTGGGGTCTAAAACCCATGTATCTCACGAGACTATTTTGTCTCACGTACTACGTTTGTTTTGTGGCTGTGTACTCAGGTACAGGTTTGAAGTGATAGAAGGTTGCTCTAGAAGTGGCCTAGAGATGTTTAGCTCGGGAGCTAATAGGTAGATCCCGTTGCCTATGGTTTTGATATACTTGGTGACACCGTATTTTTGTAAACTCTGATATAAGTTTTAAAGTTTTTGTTAAACTGTATTTTGGACAATATGTCAGATATTTAAAAGAATGTATTTTAAATGATTTAAACGATGTTATAAAAATACGGGTGTTACAATGCCCTTAAGTGCCCTTGAATGATTTAATTAAATCAATGCTCGTAATTGCTTCTTTAGGTTCTCTAAATAACGTAACTTCTTTCTTGATCCATATTCTATATATATATATCCGTATAAATTGTGTACTGAAATTCGGATCCGTATAGCTAAAAAGTGTTAAAAAGACACGAGATTTACAAGTTTAAAAAGTGTTAGAAAATAAAGTCATTGATTTTTTAAAATTTAATTTAAATGAACTTATAAAGTATCAAAATTGCTATAGTCGCCCTTGATATCATTGATTGATTATGTGTTAAGTTTTGAGCTTTTGTTGCATAGTCGATTGATGTTTTTTCTAATAAGATAAATATAAATATTAACATTTTTTATACAAAATAATGACAGTCTAATTTCAATTTTCAACTGAGTGAGTTACATGACTCTACTCAAGCACTAATTCTACCGGGGGTTCAAATTTGATAGGTATATTATAATACTAGCTTCATAACCCGCCCGATGGGCGGGTATGCTTCAAAATTTAGTACGTAGAAAAATAGCAACAAAGATTAACAATTTTAAAAATGACAAATAATGTTGTAGCTGTAATGATGAGTTTGTACAAAATTTGATAATCTCTTTTTACCTATATTATTTCTTCTCTCAATAATTGATAAATCCATAAATTAAATATATAACTAAAATCTCAAAAACATTACCTACCAAAGGATGTCCAATGAAGGAAAGATGGATTCGAATTTGGTGGGGCCTACCAGATTGAATCTCTACCTACTCACACATAACCATAAAAATTACAACTTTTTTTTAAGTCCAACTAAAAAACATTTTCTTACACTTCAACCCCATACAAATGAAATGTTTTTCTTCCTTAACCTGTTGCCCACAACTGCTGAAGTTTTGTCAGCAAAAAGCGATGCTACAAATTAGTATGCAAAGTTAACCGATAGGCCAAATCCACCGAAAAAAATCAGAAAAATCCCATAAATTCTGAAATAATAGTTCCAATCAGCTCCAGAATTTTCAAGATGATCGGCGCACTGGAACCGAATCTGCCCTTCTGCTGCCTTTTTAAACCGAAAATATGCACCAAACAGCAACAACAGCAGAAAAAATCGGAAATATCCCAGAAACTCCAGAAAAATGGGAATTTATGCAACTAAGGCCCACAAAAAAATTCAGCTTCAAAAATCCACCCCAACTGTCTAAAACTGACCAAACAGTCAGAAAAAAACCCATTTGGCCCGTTTTCAAGAAAAAATTCAGAAAAATCCCAAACAAATCTGAAAAATGGGAAATCATAATCCTAAGTCTTCCACAAAAAATCAGCTTAATCCAAGCAACAAAACTGCCAAAAACTGTCAAAACAGTCCATTTTGATCCAATATTTTCAAAGTAAATTAGGGACAGTCTTGAAGTGGTCAATAGCATCCAGAAAAAATCGCAATAAATCTCATAAAATCCCTGAAAATATAAACCATTTTTCCAACACTGTATAAAACTTTGCAGGCTGATCAGACCACCAAAAATACCGAAATTACCCCTCTGATAATGAAGAATTTTCCCGTTCAAAAAAATCCCAAAGAATTCTGAAAAATGGGAATTCATAATCCCAGGCGTTCCACAAAATTTCAGCCTGATCAGAATAACCAAACAACTGCAGGTCCCGAAAACAGTCCGTTTTGACCCGAAAAACTTCAAGTAATTCCAAAAAATTCTCGAAAATATCAATAAATTTCAGAAAATTCCTAAAAATAAGGAAAATAAAATTAATCCCAAAAATATCCAAATTTATGCATTTACCATGGATATTGAGGAACTGAGAATTAAAATGACATTTTTGTTTATGATGCACTTAGGGCGACTTTTAACATTTTCAACTCAAGTCGACCCGTTATCTTTGTAACTATACTTTGTGATATAACCCGTTTGACCTATTTGAAATAAGCCAAAAACCAAATCAACCCACATTCATAAGTAAAGGGGTCGTCAAGAAACACTAATAAAAAAGTTACTGAATAACCTTCAAGTCGTAATAATTGGTCGTTTAGAAACACTTAGAAAACAGTATTTACCATAATGTAAGAATCATTATTGTTTAATATAAAAAATAGCAATAAATATTTTATTGCCGCAACGTTTTCCTGTATATGCAATCCATGCCAAAGCTGTTTTAGACTCTTAGAAGCACTGAAGCAGATTTCAAGTGGTTAAAGAGATCAAAACGTGATCCTTCTGACATGTTGTTTGCTTCAGTTAATTTTCATTTAATGGCCTCAGAAATTATGTTATACCTCCATTATCAGGCTTCAAAAAGTTCTACTTTATTTATCCTACCCTGCATTACATAAAAGGTAACATAAATATGTAAGTTTTTATTTCCCAAAAAAACTTTTAATTTGAACATACATCTAAGAAGCAAGCTTTCATTTGTTGTAAGCAAGTTGCCAAAACATCATTTTTTTCTCTTGTTTCCACTAACTGCTTTCATATCTTCTTTCATCAAATTTGAAACAAAATATGAACAAATTGCAATCTCATATACAATGCCTTTTACACTTTAGTGCTAAAATGCAGTCAACATTATACTAACTCATACATAATTACATTTAGTAATCCTTGATTCTTACAATTTACAAAGAAAAATAAATGAATTTTGACTTTATAAGCTCAAACACCATGATTTCTAACTTTGAATCTGATACATCATACATGTTAGAGGAGGCTGCAATGATATTGAATTAAGCTTCATAATTTACCTAAAGCAAAATAATAATAATTAAATCAGGGATTCATTCTTTCATCTTCTTTATTCCGTTTCCTATTGTCTCGTGCACATGAAAACAATTTATGAAAGATCAGAGGGGAATTTCATTTATGAAATCAGCTTAGATTAAATTTCATTTAATGTCAACTTCTTAATTTAATCTTCTTAAATCAGGGTGCAATTTATGAAAAATAATACCCGTTGGTTGAATTTGAATAGTCATCCTATTGTCTCGCTCACACGAAAACAATTTATCCTACCATGCATCTCAGAAAATTCTTTCCAAGTAAACAAATTATTTTATTAACTTATTACATGACATGATATGATTCTTTATCTGCTGATCAATGTCAGACACATGACTTGTTCTCTTAATGGTATCTTCTTGCTGTGCAATGTTGGTTCGATTGTTGATCCTTTGTTTTCCATCACCAAAATTACCCTTCTAATAATAAAATTAAAAAAAACACATAAAGATCAGCAACATAAATACCTTGTTTTAAACTAACTTAATGAACATGTAGTGAGATTCAAGTGTTGCATAAATCCTGAAAATGAATAAAAAATGTATCCGTCCAGCTGAAACACAAAACCATTGCAATTAGTTTGAACTTTGAAGCATAAACTCAGTAACAAAAGCATAACCAAATTGAGCTAATGGTGATTGTAATAAAGCCATATTACTCTAACTGTTATTAAACAATAAAAGTAGTACCGAATTTAACTACGGAAGTAACACTCATTGTTCATTATTCTTATTTGTTGAGTAAATTCTTATTTATTGTTCAACTTTACTTTTCTTATTTGTTGAGTAAATTCTTATTTAATGTTCAACTTTACTATTATATTTCACTTCTTTCATGTGAATATAATATCATAGTTTAACTTAAGCATTTCGTCGAACACCTTGTATGCATTCCATGAAACACATATCATCAAATACTAATAATGTGTAGTGACAAGTTTCCAACGTATAACCTGAAACACATAAAAACTTTTCTTTTATTATATAGAGAGATATTTTAACTTAAAGCATTTCGTCGAACACCTTGTATGCATTCCATGAAACACATATCATCAAATACTAATAATGTGTAGTGACAAGTTTCCAACGTATAACCTGAAACACATATAAATATGAAATCAACTAAAAGTTAAAACTTACGAATAAAATCCAGACAATAAGAATAATTGGATCAAATTTAACTAAAATTTCAACTTTTAGGTTATTGTAAAGTAACTTTAACTATAATCTAGGGCAACAATTCCCCCAACATCACCGTCATGGGCGTCAACCTTTCCTCTTTTTCTGTAAAATAAAAATAAGCAATTGAACTTGAACATGAATAAAAATAGAGTAATGGTATTTAGGCCTACCATTTAGACCTACTCATAGGCCTACTCATTAGATGAAGACACGTGTCAAAATCAAGAGATAATATTAGGAGAGAGAATTAGTGGAATACACATGTCATCATATCAAGTGGGTAGGCCTATGGGTAGGTCTAAATGGTAGGACTAAATATCATTTCTCATAAAAAAAATCTAACAATGCAACAATTGAAAATCATAGGTGGAGAATTTTACTGTTGGAGCACTGTACAATATTCTCGTTCTTCGGTTCTTCACAAACTAATATGCATGTATCACTGTCGGTAGTTAGGTCAAAATTAGGGCTTGAGTGTGAAGGTGAAGATACGGGAAACAAATGACATTTTACTGTTGAAGAATTGTTGGACCAATGAACGATTTACACGTGGCATTTTCGTCCAATCAGAAGCGAGCGTTGTGATGAGTTGTCATAGCATAATCGGATGTAGCTCCATATATAGATGAGGATGAGCGATGAATATTACATTTTAACAAAATAATAACATCTTACTTTTTCAAAATGAATGAATAATGAAATTTTATTAAATGAAACAAGTCTTACATGTAAGTGTTAAGATCATTTGCATAATCTTACAATAAGGGTAGCACGCGCTAACTCTGTCATTGTTCATTAACCCCTTCCCCACACTATCACTAATGCCCTTAACAAATGCCGATAAAATCAAACGTTGTAAATATATAGGTCTTACTTATAATTTTAAAAGGATGATTAATATACCAAAACTTATATCGCATATACTACTGCTATTGTTTATCATGGTTGTATAGTTAGTTATATAGAATTTGTATTGTGTGATGTACGAGCTAAAATTTGTGGTGTATAAATAAATTCTTATAATTTTAAGATCATTTGTCCGATATTAGAAACTACCATTGATCAAGAATTTGAACTTTCTTGCATAACGACCTTATGTGTACTAAAAAGGGCAAGATTCATGCAATTAAGTGGATGATCATTTTCAAACGAGAAATGGTAGTGATGCTTATTACTTTTGCTTATTTTATATGCCTATTCGTTTGATAATAACAAATGTTAAAATCAAAAAATAATATGAGTAAAAAATATTAGTAAATTACACATGTAAAGTTTAGAAATGTATATACATATACACAAATATTGTTTTATCTTGTCAAATATATTAAGTGGATGATTCATGCAATTATACTTGAGCATGCAACAAAAAGATACCCAAATAATTATACGAAGTATTTATTTTCAACCATTACTTAATATTTCATTTTACACGATATTTTACTCCATTTATTTGAATATTTCAACCGAAACGAATTTTATTTTTAGAAAAGAATGTCAATAAATAAGAACACACTCGCACAAAAAAAACGCATCGTTCCGTTTGATCCTCATTTCCCACCATCTGAAACATCACCGTAAGTTTGATCAAACCGATTCATTGATTTGAAATCGATCAATCGTTAATGTTTTGAAATCGATTAATCGTTATTCATCTAATGATTTGAATTGATTTTGTTTTCTGCTCGTTATATGCGTTGTAATTTCGTTTTTTTTTACAGGAAAACTGAAATCGAATAATCGTTATTCATCTAATGATTTGAATTGATTTTGTTTTCTGCTCGTTATATGCGTTGTAATTTCGTTTTTTTTACAGGAAAACTGAAATCGATTAATCGTTATTCATCTAATGATTTGAATTGATTTTGTTTTCTGCTCGTTATATGCGTTGTAATTTCGTTTTTTTTACAGGAAAACTGAAATCGATTAATCGTTTGTGTTTGTGAAAAAATGGCGACAAAAAAGAGTGTAAGCAGCTTGAAGGAAGGAGATTTGAAGGGGAAGAGGGTGTTTATTAGAGCTGATCTCAACGTACCGTTGGATGACAGTTTTAAGATCACCGATGACACGCGCATACGCGCCGCCGTCCCTACGATCAAATACTTGATGTCTAATGGCGCCAAAGTCATCCTCTCGTCACATTTGGTATATATTATTCATTTGGATCATTTATTATGTTTGTGATATCTATCGTTCTATCGTCAAATCACGTGTATTGAATAGGTTATGTTTCGTAATTTTAGCTGATAGATTTTGAATAGTTAATATCCAATTATGCAACTATTATGTGGATTTCGATTCTGTTATGTTCATTATTTGATCTCAGCAATGATGTTAATTAATTGATTATAGCTGATTTATAGAGGTGAAAGCTCATATTATCAAAAGCTTAGTTTACCAGTTTGAATTATTTCTGCATTTTTAAAAGGATGTTCAATCTTATACTCCAGTTATGCATAATTTAAATCTTTTATTTTATTTATCAATATTGTTTTCTGCTATAATGATAAACCGCTCAGAACCAAAACGAGAACTGAGAAAATTGGTATAGCTTGGTTCGATCTGGTTCAGTTTGGAAGATCCGGTCTGGTTCAGTTTCGAATTTTTGAATTTTAATGTGTTTACTTTAAGCTACATTCATTTCGAAGTTATGTTTAATATGTAATGCTAATCAATTTTTTACTAATATTTAGGAATTTTTATATTTCTTTTGTGTTATATGTTTATAGGGACGACCAAAAGGTGTTACACCAAAATACAGTTTAAAGCCACTTGTGCCTAGACTCTCTGAGGTTCTTGGTGTTGAGGTTTGTTTATATAACTTTTCCTGGTTAGTACTTTTTTGTAGGTGACAATTTTGACCCATTTACTTATGAATGGGTCGATTTGTGTTGTTTTTCTTTTCTTTTTATCTCAAAAGGGCTCAAACAAATTAGCTGAAAGGGGAACAGGTCAAATGGACAAAAAAATCGCCCAAATTTTATTTTAATACTTACCACCTCCTAAATCATTTGATTTAAAGATTTTAATTTCAATTGAAATAAATTTGTGTCTGTTATCAAAGTTAGAGCATTAGCAACTTTTTAATTTTATCAAAGTATATAAATTACACGAATCGTCCTTGTGGTATATGTCAAATTTCACCAATCGTCCTTTAGTTTCAAAAGTTACACTAGTAGTCCTTATTCCAAATTTCACCTACAATCCTTTAGCCTAATGTTCGTTAAATTTTTCTGTTAAAAAATCTCATGGCTGCCCTTTAAAATTACACCACTAGTCCTTCTTTTGTTAAAATGTTTAACGGACATTAGGCTGAAGGACTGCAGGTGCAAAAGTTTCTAAAAAAATGACTTCAAAAGTGATTTTTTAAAGTAAAGGTCCTAAAGGACCATGCATGAAATTTGGGGTAAACCTTAGGGACCATATTTGTAATTTACTCTTTATTAAATAAATAGACAAAAAACTGTTTGCTGGTTTGGACCCATACCAAGAATGGCCCGTTTCAACCCGAGCCCGTTTTAACCAGTTACACAACCCACAAATCTTGCCACCTGCATATATTTTAACTTTTTAACCGTCATCTGAAATTTACCTTAAAATGTAACAACAGGTAAAAATGGCAGATGATTGTGTGGGCCCCGAAGTTGAAAAACTAGTAGCTGCACTCCCAGAAGGCGGTGTTTTGCTTCTTGAAAATGTTAGATTTTATAAAGAAGAAGAAAAAAACGATCCTGAATTTGCAAAAAAACTTGCAGCATTAGCAGATGTTTATGTTAATGATGCATTTGGGACTGCACATAGGGCACATGCATCAACTGAAGGTGTTGCAAAACACTTGAAACCTGCTGTTGCTGGTTATCTTATGCAAAAGGTTTGTTTTCCAGTAACTGAAAACAGTTAAAACTTGTATATTTATTGTTAAAAAAAAATTAGTTTTGAGTTATTAGTTTCATTCCAGCTTGATACAATGGTTAAAAACGTAAAAATTAAATGTATACGATTTTTAATTTATAGCCACACAATGAATTTTTAAGGCATAAACATAAGAAACCAAATAATAGTTGAGATTTTTACAAGAAAAAGAAGCACTGTATTTATAATATTTATATATAGTATGTTTAGTTGTAGAAAAATGTGACATTTATAGAAAAGTTTTATAACTAAATATATGAAAACTAACTTTTATAGCTTTTAAGTTTTAACTATTTTCCTTTTGATATATATTTTCAGTAGTTTTTCTAAATATAAAACACCTTTCATTTTCTTTAAAAATAGAGATGTAAAACCAGAGAATTTTTTTGCAACTAAACACACCTTTAAACAAAATAAAGAGTAATTTACAAGGCTGGTCCCTGAGATTTACGCAAATTTCACTTATGATCGTTTACTTTAAAAAAAATACATTACTATTCCTTTTTCGGAATCATTTTGCACCTATAGTCCTTTAGGCTAACGTCCGTTAAATTTTTTTAATAAAAAATTACACCCAGTCCTTTTGAATTACACTCATAGTCCTTGTTTGGTTATAATCATGAACGAAAGTTAGGTTAAAGGACTGTAGGTGCCAAAAGTTTCCAAAAAAGGATAATTTTTTAAAGTAAAGGACCATTGGTGAAATTTGGGGTAAACCTTAGGGACCATCCTTGTAATTTACTTCAAAATTAATGATCTTTTATGGTAGCAAAAAGGGTCAAACTGAACCCAACTCGTTTATTAAACGGGTTATCTCTTTCAACCCGTTTACGACCCAAACCCGTTTATTTTCTTACATATATTTAATTTTCAGGAGCTGGATTACCTAGTTGGAGCAGTATCAAACCCTAACAAACCATTTGCAGCAATTGTTGGTGGATCAAAAGTGTCAAGTAAAATCGGTGTAATTGAATCACTTTTAGAAAAAGTCAACATTCTTATTCTTGGTGGAGGTATGATTTTCACATTTTACAAAGCTCAAGGGCATAAAGTGGGGTCCTCATTAGTTGAAGAGGATAAACTTGATCTTGCCACGTCACTTTTGGAAAAAGCTAAAACTAAAGGAGTATCTTTAATCCTTCCTTCTGATGTGGTTGTTGCTAATAAGTTTGCTGCAGATGCTGATAGCAAGGTTTGTTATTTTCATTTTTTAATTATATTATATTTATTTTTTTAATTTTATTCTAATTTTTTGAACCTTTTTAGAGTAATTTATATAAATTGTAGGTGTGATTTGTATGAAACTATGAATTTCGTCCCTCGAATTTATGTTTATTACACAGATAGTCCATAATTTTGAAACTTGTAACATCAATGGTCCCTATAAACTTAATGCCCTTTTTTGTGTTAAGGATTGTTGGTGTTACATGTTTCATATTAGGGACTATTCGTGTAATAAACAAGTCGAGGGATGAAATATAGAAATCCATAGTTCTTGCAACCTATAGGGAGAATTTATGTAATTTAATAACTTTTTTAAGTTTTCTAGAACAAATTACAAAAATCGTCCCTATGGTTTGTATGAAGTTAAGGATTTCGTCTCTCGATTTATTTATTACACATATAGTCCATAATATTGAAACTTCTAACTTCTAACATCAACAATCTCTAATAAAAATGATTAAAGTATGTTACTATTTTTGCAAAAATGACCGCCAACCTGGTAAAAATGTTAAATGGTAATTTTTGCAAAAAATATATATATATAACAAAAATGGAAGTTTTACAGCTGGTTACTAGAAAAAAGAATGAGGTTGTAGTATGTTGCAATTTTATGCAAATAACCCATAAAATTAGAGTAAATTACATGGATTGTCTTTGAAGTTTACCCCAAATTTCGCCTATAGTCATTTATTTTTGAAAGATTACATTGACAGTTCTTTTTGGAAACTTTTCTATACCTACAGTCCTTTAGTGTAATGCTCGTTAAATATTTATGTTAAAAAATTACCGTTAGCCCTTTATAATTACATTGGTAGCCCGTTTTCTGTAAAAATATTTAACTGTCGTTAGGCTAAAGGACTGTAAGTGTAAAATGTTTCCAAAAATAGGTGAAATTTGGGTAAAACTGAGGCAACATTTCTGTTGCTAATTTTTATTTTTATTTTAATTTCAGACTGTTTCAGCAAATGAAATCCCAGATGGATGGATGGGATTAGATATTGGACCAGATTCCATCAAGTCATTCAGTCAAACTTTGGATACGACAAAAACTGTTATTTGGAATGGACCAATGGGAGTCTTTGAATTCGAGAAATTTGCTGCAGGAACAGAGGTAATATGCAATATTTGGTTTAGTATCAAATTTAGTGGAAGTTATTAGTCAAATGTCTAAAATACCCTTAACAATAGAGAATGAAGAACATAGGTGTTGTTTGGTAGCATCTGAATGATTAATACCTGAATGATGCAGATGTCTGAATGATTCAGACTTCCCTTGACATCTGTCCGATTAAGAGGCATTTGTCCGATTAAAAGGCAGAACAGGTTGAATTTTTGATTCAGAGGCTGATTAAGAGGTCTTACCAGACACTCTGAATCTGTCCGATTAAGAGGCTGACCTCATAAGTGAATCATTAAGAGGCTTACCAAACAGCACCATAATGAAATAAAATTAAGGGATAATTGTATAATAAGGCCACCATAATTGAATAACTAAATTTATATTAAAAAAATGTAACTTTTTCAGGCAATTGCCAAGAAATTGGCTGAACTTAGTGGGAAGGGAGTAACAACCATAATTGGCGGCGGTGATTCGGTTGCAGCCGTCGAAAAAGTTGGTTTAGCCGACAAAATGAGTCACATTTCGACAGGTGGCGGTGCCAGCTTGGAGCTTCTAGAAGGAAAGACACTTCCTGGAGTGCTTGCTTTGAATGAAGCTTGATTTTAATTTGGTCATAACAGAAACCGAATTTGGGGTTTTGGAGAAGTTAATAAAAAGGTCATGAGAAGATGTGATCATTTGATGGTTCCTGAATTGGAATCAGTATTTTTTGTATAAAACTGATGTTTTTTTCTCTTATGTTTTTTCTCTTATTTATTTATTATTATTATTATTATTATTATTATTATTATTATTATTATTATTATTATTATTATTATTATTATTATTATTATTATTATTATTATTATTATTATAAATATTATTATTATTATTATTAATAATAATCGAGTAGTAGTATTTAGTCCTACCATTTAGTCCTACTCATTAAATGAAAATATGTGTCAAAATCAAGGGATAATATTAAGTGAGAGAAATAATGGATTATACATGTCATTCTATCAAGTAGGTAGACCTATGAGTAGGACCAAATGATAGGACTAAATATCATATCTCTTTTTAATTATTTGGCATGAATGACTACAAACGAAAAAAAAATGGCACAACACTTTGGATAGGCCTATTTAAATTGGACAGAGAACTGATGGACTGGGCTGAACCGAGATATATTGATTTCCATTTTCATGCAAAACCAAAAAAGCTGAAAATAAAAAACCTGGTTCAATAATTAATTTTTGTGTAACATGCTGTTAAAACAGGTTGTGGATAGTATTAAATAATTAATATTCATATAGCACTGATATTAATAAACAAAAAAAATAGTTTAACAAATTGGAGCTTTTGTCCAACATATGATTACCACAAAGTGCACTTATCTCGGTAATCTGAAAGAGGTTTTACGTTCCATTTTCTTCAGCTTCGACTCCTAACTTGATCTTGGTTAATTATTAAAAATCTTTGATAACTAAAAAACTGAAAATAACTGTTTTGAAATGTGCACGTTAAAGACTACAATATTTCTTCCTAACATAAGATTTCAAATAAGATCCCCGTTTTCAGATACAAATGATACTGATTTAAACATATAATAAAAACACATTTTTGACATTTCAAAAAATATATGAAAAATACAAATAAGTTACAATTCTCTTCATTATAAGCATTGAAACAAGCATTAATAGGTTAATCAATGGGTAAATACTTGATTCATAATTCAAGAGTGAAACAACGTTTTTTGTTTGTCAACGAAAAAAACAGAATCTTTGAAGTTGAATAATATATAAAAAAGATTCACCAAATTTAACACTCGTTAAGGTCAAGAAGTTGCAACGGGAGTATTCTCTTGTGCTCCCCATTCGGTCCAAGATCCATCATAAACCGGAATATCGGTTTTTCCAAGTCGATGGAGTCCCTAAAATATTAAAATATATTTTAATTTAACAATATTGGACAAACAAATAACTAAAATAAGGGCAAATATCATAAAATAATAGTATCTTATAGTATAGATAATAGGGGTAGGGATCCATAGAAAAGTGTCCTTATTTGAAGAAGCTAGAAAAGGGTTGCATTTTCGTAACCTATACATATATCCATGCATATACATACATATATGTATATATACGTATATATTTATACCATATATTATATATATATGCAGAAGTGGGATCCTGTGAGGACTCTTTTTTCGGTGAGGACTCGCGAGGACACCTCATAAAAATTCCGAAAAAAATATATATAACCCACCATGATTATTACTACATTTGACAAAAAAAAAATTATGATCCACTTTTTTTAGCGAATCATAACAATGATCCAGATTTTTTTTGTGGATCATTATTATGATCCATATTTTTTTTTTTGGATCATTTTTGGAATTTTTTTTTTTGGATCTTATACATAGCGATTTTAATGTTTAAAAAATGAATTTTTTGAAAAAAATTTGTTTTGGATCATTTTTAGAGTTTTTTTTGGAGTCCTCGCAAGGAAAAGAGTCCTCACCGGATCCGGACCCTATGTATGTATATGTATACATATATTTATATGTTACGAAAATGCATCCCTTCTTCAACTTCTTCGAATAAGGATGCTTCTTTCTTGATCCTTATTCTAGATAATAGTATCTTATATATACATATACCTATGGCCATTTATTGTTATTAATTTTAACATATTTTTTAACTATTTAAATACCAAAGTAGGCCGGCTCAAAAACTTGTAATTATCAAAATAGTCCTTCAAAGTTATATTTATCAAAAGAGATAGGTGATCGCACGTTTTGGTAATTACAATTTTTTGAGTCGCGTTATTTTGGTAATTATAATTATACAGGGCCAAGAAGACATTTTTGAATTACCAGATAGGGAAAAAATTATTTATCAAATTTACAATTACTAAAATTGACCTTAAAAGTAACAATTACGAAAATGGACCACAACTTAACATGTATATTTCTATTTTATGACATTTACCAGATAAATAATTATTTTATTATATAAATATTTTAAAAAAGCTTCATTTTCGTTTTAAGTTAAAAAGGGAGAGAATAATCACCAATGCAAGAATGCATGCAGTAACTCCAGTTCCGCATGATGTCATAATGGGGTTGTCCAATGAGATTCCTGCACAATAAGTTTGATTAATAAAAAATAATCCTTCAATTAATACTACTTAAAGCATAAAATATATAATTATGAGTGAATTACAGAAATTGTCCCTGTGGTATACGACAAAAGTATAGGGATAAAAACGTAGATTTAAGTACACCACAGGACAATTTTTGTAATTTACTCTATAATTATCAATTTAAATTCACAAAATTACTGAATAATTCGCTTTTATGGTTGAAATTACTGATAACCAAGTTAAAAAATCTTCTTTTTAGGATATTTAAGTTCCGTTTATACTTAATCTGCTTAAAAACACACTGAATAAAGAAAAAAAAAATCCAACCTTTTAGACTATTAATTAATTATTATGATAAACTACAGAAATTGTCTTTCATTTTTCCAGATTTTATCATTATACTTTTTTTTTTTCTGTTTTTTTTGTCCATGTGGTCCTGAATTTCAGTATTTTCATCCTTTTACACCTAAATTGACCAAAACACCCTAACATTAATTTTCTGAATTATTTTAATCATTTTTTTCTATTTATTTTTCTTTTTCATTTTTTCCGAGACGAGACTTACACTCAAACCATGCTTGAGGGAGAAAGGGAGCAAAGTAGAATTGCCTTATAAGTGAAAATGAAAAAGAAAAGGTGAAAAAATATTAAGAAAATCCAGAAAAATAATAATTGGGGTATTTCGGCCATTTTAGGTGTATAAAGATAAAAAAAAACTGAAAAAGAAGACCGAAAAAAGGTTTTAGGGATAAAACCTGAAAAAATGAAAGACCACATGGGCAATTTATTGTGATTTTGATTTTAGAGAATAAAATAAGTAATCAACGATGTTTTTTCAAGAGCTTTACGTTTATGTATGCCATTATGTTTTTTAAATAATTGTTGCAAAAACTAAAAAAAAAAAATTAAGGAAAATAAAGTTTCCCATATTACCCTCTTGTTCAAACTTTTTCTTAAGTTGATCTGCTGATAATAGTGTCTGTGAGCCATCTAACATCTATAAAAAAAACCAAGAAAAACATGTCATGCATGTAAAGTAAAATGATTAATAATTAATTTGGGATCAAAAAGAAAATTTTGAAAAAACATTAATTATTAATTAAATAAACAAATTACCTGAGAAAAAGGAATGCATTTACTCCCAGGCACATGACCACTTCTTATTCCTTTCCGAGGCTCAGCTGCAACACCATCAAACCTGAAAACAAATAAAAAATTACCATAAATATAAAATAAAAACTAATAATTTGACGGAAAAAAATTAAAATTAAAATAAATATAAGATATGTGTGGTTTAAAGGTTTTAGAGTGAAGAAATGGATATGAAAGTGATTGAAGTTTATTATTATAATTAAATAATTAATTATATTTAGACCTGGCTTTTGATCGAGCGTCTATGTGTTGATGTGTTTGGTCCTCAGTATTCTTTTTAACCTGTAACAATATAAGATTTCACAAACACACACACACACTAAAACATATGTATATCTATATTTACAAGCTTAAATCTCATGAAAATATTTCATACTATCTTAATTTCAGTTAGAGCGAATTACATCTAAGGTCCCTGTGGTTTACTATTTATTGCAGCCACAGTCCCTAAACTTCATTAAGTACACCGGGAGTCCCTGGTGTTGTCACTTTGTTGCACCCGTAGTCCCTGAAGCAAACGGACGTTAATTAAGGCCGTTAAATCCCCCATGTGCACATCACATGATGGGTAGTATGGTAATTGTCCACCTCTTCCTCATACTTAAACATAAGTAAATTACATGGAAGGTCCCTGTGGTATACTACTTATTACATTCTTAGTCCCTGAACTTCATTTATTACACCGGAAGTCCGTGGTGTATAGACTTTGTTACACACATGTAAGCCTGTAAACGAACCAAACGTTCAACGAATCGTTTGCGAACCGTTCGGCGGGAGTTCGTTTATGTTCGTTCGTTTAGCTAAACAAACGAACACAAATACGATTTTGTGTTCGTTTAGTTAAACAAACGAACACAAACAGAGGCCCGTTCGTTCGTTTATGTTCATGAACATCCGTTCGTGTTCGTTTGTTAGTGTTCGTTTGAGTTTGTTTATGTTCGTTTGTGTTTGTTTCGTGTTTATTTGTGTTTGTTTATGTTCGTTTGTGTTTGTTTCGTGTACGTTTGTGTTTGTTCGGTTCGTGAACTAGGGTAACAAACATGTGTTTCTTTATGTTCGTTTATGTTTGTTAAGAAAATTTAGTGTTCACGAACGGTTCGTGAACTAGGGTAACAAACATAAACGAACACAAACGAACATAAAGAAACACATGTTTGTTACCCTAGTTCACGAACCGTTCGTTCGTTTACATGCCTACATGTGTGTAACAAAGTGTATACACCAGGGACTTCCGGTGTAATAAATATAGTTCAGGGACTAAGGTTGTAATAAGTAGTATACCACAGGGACCTTCCATGTAATTTACTCGGGTTTAAATATGAGGAAGAGGTGGACAATTACCATACTACCCATCATGTGATGTGGACATGGGGGATTTAACGACTTTAATTAACGTCCGTTTGCTTCAGGGACTACGGGTGCAACAAAGTGGCAACATCAGGGACTCCCAGTGTACTTAATGAAGTTTAGGGACTGTGACTGCAATAAGTGGTAAACCACAGGGACCTTACATGTAATTTGCTCTTTCAGTTATATATTTTTGTTCGGTTTAATTTGTTCTTGAGTAAATTACAAGGATGGTCCCTGAGGTCTACCCCAAATTTCACCTATGATCCTTTTACTTTAAAAAATTACACGGGCAGTCCTTTTTTTTAAAACCTTTTGCATCTACAACCCTTTAGTTTGACATCCACAGAAAAAGGACTACCATAAGGCTAAAGGATTGTACGTGCAAAAGGTTTCCAAAAATTTTATATTTTTAAAGTAAAGGACCATAGGTGAAATTTGGTGTAAACCTAAGGGACCATTTTTGTAACTTACTCTACTAAATATAAAATTCCACAAACCTGTTCAAGTGTCCATACAAGCTGCGGTTGATATTTTGTTTGAAATGTAACTGGACCAACCTACAAAAATAAACCACTTTTATCAATTCTCATAATTCCTTAAAAAACTGAATAAGTTTTAAATTTTTAATAATGAGTTTATGCTTCTAGATAGGAGCTAAATAACGATTTTAAACCAGCAGCATGAAAACTTGAAGACGATTAAAACAAATTACCAAAAATACCCTTCTTTAAACCTAAAATTGAGAGACTTTTCAGTTTTCACTCACATCACAAGACGTGTTTTCGTTTTTCACATGAACGTTCTTTTTGGCCAATTTATGTATAATTTTACATATTAATTGCATCTAATATCAATTCACACTAAGGAAACAACATGTAAAAAAAATTATACATTTTTTTAAATTAATAAAAAAAATATAAAATAAAAAACTTACAGGTTGACCGTGGTAAACTTTTTCAATTGCCTCGCTGGCAGCACTAGCTTTTAAAATAGCATCACTTGAAGCACTCGATTCAACATCAAATCCTGAAGCACGCCATCTTGGAAGACCTCCATCTAATACCCATACTTTATCATGTCCAAACACTCTAAACATCCTTTACAAACAAAAATTATAAATCAGTTAATGAGTTCTTTTAAGGTTAAATTAAGGGAAATTGTATGTGGGGTCCACCCAAGAATTCAACTTTTTTCATTAAGATCAATACCCATTTGTTATAATTTCCATAGAGGTTGTCGAAGTATGTATCTTGCATCATTTATATACCAATTTTGACCAAAAACAAGTCAATTGATGACTGTAATTTTAATATATATATATATATATATATATATATATATATATATATATATATATATATATATATATATATATATATATATATATATATATATATATATATATATATATATATATATATATATATATATATATAATATGCTGACACCTTTTGTTTTTTTTTTCAAAAACTTAAGGCCATTTCCGTCATTTGGCATGTTTTTGGTCAAAACTCATATAAATAAATGACACAAGATACATACTTCGATGAGGTGTTGTTTATAATATTTTCGACCAAAAACATGCCAAATGACATAAATGACCTCAAGTTTTTAAAAAAGACTAAATTATCGTCGACAAGGTGCAGCAAAAATTTGTTAATTAAAGTGTTGTTTTCCAAGTAAAACTAAAAAAAAAGAGAAATTTTTCGTCATTTGGCACATTTTTGGTCAAAATTGATATGAAAAGACACAGTACACATAAGTCGGTTGCATATATGAAAGTTATAATAGATAGGTGACATAAATGAAAAAAAGTTAAAAACTTGGGTGGGCCCCACATACATTATTAATAAATCTAATATGGCATAAAAACTAGCAGTTAAGAATTTGTAACTAACCACCAAACACGGGCTGCACTGAAGATGCCTTTACCATCATAAACAACAACTCCATCTTTGTTTTCAATTCCAAGAGCAGAAACAGCAGCAGCAAATGCTTCTTCAGATGGCAACATATGTGGCAGCTGAATTAAAATTAAAATTAAAATTAAAAAAATTGCTATTTATAAAAAATGTAATAAAAATTTATTAATTTATAATTTCATATTTTAAAACCAAGTTTTACTTCAGAAAAAAAAAGGAAAATAATAGAAGATAGCAACTCACGTTACTAGTTTGATCTGATATCCCATCTACATCAAAGAAAAGAGCACCAGGAATATGAGCAACCTGTTAAAATAGGAAATTTATATATCAAAAAAAATCAGAATCAAATAAGAAACCAAAAAATTAGGGTAAATTACAGAAACTGCCCCTGGGGTATTTCGGATTCTGCGTTTTGTCCCTAAACTTTTTTCCCGAGTTTTCTTGCCCCTATGGTCCTCAATTCTCATTTATTTCGTCCTTTTTCAACTAAATTGACCAAAATATTTGTCTAACCTTTTAAATTTATTTTTCTTTTTTCGTCCTGGAGAAGATGACTGGAAAAAGAAAAATAAAATTTAAAAATGAGATACATTAAAAAATAATGTTATTTTGGTCAATTTAGGTGGAAAAGGACGAAATAAAAGAAAAATGAGAACCGCATGGACAAAAAACTCCGGAATAAAAAACTTAGGGACAAAAACGGAGAATCCAAAATACCCAAAACATTAAAACTTAAATTTACAGATCATAATACACACCTGATATTCTTGAAGTGGATTTCTTTGTTCATCAGGCATGTACCATGATGCATCCAACACCTGCAAATGAATCCATGAAACTAATATGGGAACCATCATCATAAAATATTTCAAAAAAAAAAAAAAACATTGACCGAGTTGACCTACCCAAACATCTGTTAATTGAGAAATTAATGTTCTATGTTAAAAAAATGTTAATGATATTTGACTCCAAAAAGGAACAGATTTAGTAAGTCAAACGGGTACCTTCAAATCAGGCTCACGAAGATTAGCATGAAGCCAGTCAACTGAAACAATAGGCTCACCGGTCAACATTGACCGAGTTGAAAAAGAAGATGTTGACCTAACTGTGGTTGAAGCCATATCACTATGAACTATGGTTGACCTCCTACAAATCGTACGGGTTGGGGCAGCCCACGATTGAAGAGGTTTTTTCTGAATATGATAAGAAAATATCAAATAAATGTGATGAAAATTGATAACTTACCAACAAAAACTGTTACTAATGGATGTCATATAATTTACCAACAAAACTGTACCAAATTCAATCTAAGAGACGAAAATTCAATAATATTTCACTGATTAAATTCAGCTCATCAACTGATTCCAGTTTACCCACTAGGTTGGTTGTGAGATTAGAATTTCAATTCAGCTACTACTGTCTAATTATTATAAACCCTAACCTTATCAATAACAAACATCAATGAAGCAATTAATCACTAAATTCGGTATCTAATCACAAATTAAGTGAACATAATCGAAACCGACAAGAGAAACTGCTATAAAATGGATACTTACAAACAACAGTGACGCTAATTTTTGGGGGGTTTGATTGATGACGAATGATGAAACGAAACGATGCGAGAAGATGCTTCTAGAAAGAAAGGCGGAAGCCATTTGATCAGAAACCCTGGATATATACTATGAACACCATATATATATAACTACAAATGGGAATTCGAAATCGATTTGATGAAATTATTGTTGATCGTGTGAAGAACACAGCGTTTGTTTTACTCTTTCATTGTGTTCCAGACATTTTAAATGAAAGAAAAGAGAGGAATAGATGAGAAGTAAAGAGAAAAGAAGAGATTCTAAAAGGAAAATATTTTTGTATTTTGTGTTTCCGAGTCCGATAGAAAAGAAAAGAATTTTTTTATTTTTTGTGTTTCCGAGTAGGAGAGAAGGGAAAATAGATTACACATTTACAATTTTATCCTTAAAATATAAATAAATTAGGTAATGTTAAGGGTACTTTGGTAATTGCAAATATTTTTAAATAATCTTCTCTTCTCTTCTTTCCAAATCTTCCCACTTTTGGGAGGAAGATTAGGAGAGAAAAAATGCTCCAAACTTCCTTCCTCTTCTCTTCCTTTCTTTTATAAAAAAACTCTGGAACACAATACAATTTTTATTTCTTTCCGTTTCCTTTCTCTTCTCTTAAAATTATAACTCGGGAACACATCTTTTATCTGTCAAGTCTATCGAAAGCTGAGTTCAGTACGATGACGTTGAAGAAAAGGGTTTGTACTTTATAGGATAACTTATCAGCTCTTTGAGTTTCAAAGAAATGCAAACCAACCCCTGTATTTGTTTCAGTTAAATTTTTTTTTCCTAGTAGACATAGACTAGAAGTTTACCATGCAAAACATCGGATAAATGTTGCGTAATTAAAAATTAATTTAAACGTTGTGTCTAATTATAAATTAAAAAAATATATATTCTCATTTATAACGAGCTTCCTCAGGATGGTCGAGTTTTACTTGCGATATACTTGACCTAATTGTTGTTGTAGCAATTTCCGAACCATACTCTGGTCATCTGATAATATTTACTAATAGAAGAGATCAAACATTTGACATATTGAACGTTATTTCACACACCCTACGAGTAGGTTATCATCATATGGTTACTTATATTAATTTTATAAAATGTTTCTTTCTGGAATATATATTGTGTAATTGTTGGTAGATATTAGAGAAATTGCTTTTAAAAAATGGTTTTAATAATGACCATTCTTATGGCTGTCAATAGACATGCATTAGAATTTTATATTTTAATCTATAACCAACCCCTGAATTTTAGGAATTATCACCCCCAATGAATCAACTCAATTCTAGTTATATACAAGTGTTGTTAAAGCCCGCGCTCGGTTGCGGGGTTATGTAATTAGCACATGATTCCAACAAATTCAATTAAAATGTCGATTATTCATACTATTAGACTGAAAAAAAAACTATCACCTAATCGATGCTTAAATTAAGTATAAGAAGCATGTTTTGTATATTTTAGAACTAATGAATATTATTATATAAACATATTTATCTCTTTTATATTTTAACATATTAATCTTTTTTTAAAAATGTAACTTTTTGTAATCATTTTCAATGTAGTTCTATATTTTTAACAACTTTTTCATGTATTTATCAATTTAAAATGTCAATTAGTTGTTCAAGTTGGTCATATAATTAATATATAAAATTTACTAAACAATTGAGGTGTTATAGTACCTCAAACTTATTATGCTATTTCTTTTTACATATAAAGTTATTAAAAGTATTTATTTCTAGAATTTTGATAAAAACTTTTGCTTGATATATTGTTGCTTTTTCGGTTATTATAAATGATATTAAAGTTTGAGTTGAAATTTTTGAGTCACATATTTTGAAAAAAGAAAAATGCTAATACATGCGCGATGATTGAGAAAAAAGAAGCTTAAACTTAATGTAACGACCCGAAATTTGTAAATAAATAAATTGTACAAAATATGATAAATACGGATAAATCGTTTAAAGAATGTAGGAATTGGTTTCGTGTCGTTTGGACACCGTATGAGAAAGTTATGGGCGAAACCGGGTCGAGACAAAGTTGAAAAGTGCAGCCCTGGCTACATCAGAAGTTCGCGACGCGAACTTATGGTCGCGATCGGGAACTAGCTCCAGGGAGTTTGGCCTTTTATCACGAAGAAGTTAACGCCTGCTTAACGATCGCGAACTATGGAAATCGCATAGTTAGCGACGCGAGCTATTGTTCGCATCGTGATCTTTTGTCTGGCAGCATTAAAGTCGGGTTTGAGCTCATTTATTTCAAAGACAAACCCTAGTTTTCTTCCTCTCGAGTTTGTGAACGATTTTGAGTGTAAAACATCATTTGGAGCAGATTTCTTGGTCAAATCTTGTGATTCTTCACTCCTAGTTGAAGATTAAAGGTATATCTTCAATCCTTTGTAGTTGTAGCTTTAGATCTATGGGTTTAGATGCTTGGGTTTGAAACCCTAGTTCTTGGGTTGGTGATTAATGGTTAAATAAAGGTTGTATACACTTAATAGATGGTACATTGACAAAGGAAACAAGTGTATGATTATGATTTGTAAGAATCTTAAGGGTTGGTTAAACCTAGGGTTTGGTAAATCACCATAATTGGGGGAAATGTGTTAATAAGTGTTATCTAGAGATAGATGGGCACATTGGTAGTAGAATGTGATGTTGATAATCTTGTGATTATTGTATTAGGCATTTGGTGAGGTCTTGGAAGGTTGACCGAATTGTGAAGCAAGGAAACTGACGTAAAGAATACGGTTGGAGCACTTTATTGCTAAGGTGAGTACATGAGACTTTTAAACTGGGTACATAGCAAACGGTTTTCGAAAATACATATGATATGTTATGGGTCTTTATTAATAAATGTTTTGGTAAAGATAGTGACCGAAAAGATAAGAAAGTAGGTGTAATGTGATACTAGAATAAGTCTAGTATGATTGATGAATTTGGAAGTAAATATGATAAACTAAAGTAATTATGAAATCTTTACTAAGGAACCATAATAATGAAGTTATGGAGTAATATAATGTATATTGAGTCTTTATTAATAATTATGTATTAGTAAAGCAATTGGAAATGATTTGATAAGTAATGAGTACCTATTGGTAATAGTTACTAATAAAAGAAATGAACGAATATATATGAAAATAATTATGATGTGACTAGTAATAATTATGTATTACGGTCACGAAGAGATAAAAGTATTATGGTGTCGATAGACAAGAATTGTATATTATGAAATAAGTGAATATGAACCTCCTAGGGTTCATAGATGTAGAAGTATGTGTAGATTGCTTATGATTGAGTCCATGGGACTATACGGGTACGTTCTCTATGTTGAACTAGTTAAATATAGTTATTATTATATAACTAACTTGATTGATGATTGATGTGATAGCCGAGAGCTAGATTGACATAACTGTTGAGTTATGGTAGAATTGAGATGATGTGATGATACGGGAGACTCCCCGGTCATGAGGTGTGGATTGAGGGGCAGTTGGGTGGATTCCCATCGACTCTTCCACGTTAGTAGATGATGTGATGATACGGGAGACTCCCCGGTCATGAGGTGTGGATTGAGGGGCAGTTGGGTGGATTCCCATCGACTCTTCCACGTTAGTAGTCTTCCTCATTGGACGTATTCCGGTGGGCAAGGCAGGTATCGGTAGCGTGGGCGATCCTATTGCCGGTATCTTGTTTCTAGTTAGCTCGGGGGCGACCCGATAACTAGATATGTATGTGATTCTAGCTAGTTCGGGGGCAACCCGATAGTTAGACGTGATTGCTAGGAGAGCAGAAATCGATAGGGTCACAATAGGGTGACTAGACGGTATTGGTATAGTATATATATATATATATATATATATATATATATATATATATATATATATATATATATATATATATATATATATATATAGGTTTATATATATTTGTGAAATTGATTATTATGATTGGGGTCTAAAACCCATGCATCTCACGAGACTATTTTGTCTCACGTACTACGTTGTTTTTGTGGCTATGTACTCATGTACAGGTTTGAAGTGATAGAAGGTTGCACTAGAAGTGGCCTTGATATGTTTAGCTCGGGAGCTCGTAGGTAGATCCCGTTTGCCTATGGTTTTGATATACTTGGTGACACCGTATTTTTGTATACTCTGATAAAGGTTTTAAAGTTTTGTTAAACTGTATTTTGGACAATATGTCAAATATTGGAAAAATGTATTTTAAATGATTTAAACGATGTTTTAAAAATACGGGTGTTACAACTTGGTATCAGAGCTATAGTTTAAGTGAATTAGGTTGGATGTCCATCCTAGTCTTAGACTGTAGCAATAGGAATGTAAGATTCCTTGAGATCGTTAGATTGACCTTGAGACTTTATGTTAAGTTTAGGGTTGAACCTAGGGGACCTATAGAAGTTGTTATGAATTATGAATTGTGAGTCTTTTGAGACCGTAGGGCATTGGTATGATAGGGTCGGCCCCTATGAGAAATGCCATGTTTTGATCTAATTGTGTTGTTTTCGATGGTCGAGTTGACCGTTTGAATCTTGTTTGTTGGATACGTTAGTATGGTGAAAGAATGAATGTAAAAAGTGAATGAACTCCACTAAATTGGGAAGAGTTATGAATGAGAATGTGAACCAGACGTTTGATAACCGTATGAATGAGGGTAGGTGGAATGATTCCAATACCCATATGAAGGAAGAATAATCGAATGGTGAATCCCGTAGTGGGAAGTGTCTACATAAAAGGTAGCAAAACATAGTCGGAAGAAATGGAAGGGAGTTGTGTAAGACTTTCATAGCATGTAAAACTGTTGTGTAATTCGGAAGTTTTGAACCGAAGGTCACGATGTGGTGGATTCGGTAGAGTTGGCAAGTGCTAGAGAGTAGCAAATGAAGGAAGAACGATATGGCGACTTGACGTCACCATTATTGAAGGGTGAGGTGTTGACACAGTGGAATGTGTTGTATGAAACGTTGTGAAGGAGAGCACGATACAGGAAGTTGTGAAATGAACTCACAAGTGAGTTGGAATGGGGGGTTGACCCGGAAGGGCCATCTTGGAAATCTTGGGTAAAATGAATGATTTGAGATTATGATTTAATTGTTTGATTGTTGCACGAATTGGTGCCTATAGAAATTGTAGATAAGCTGTATGATGTGGAGATTTAATTTCGGGAATAGTCTTCCCGGTTAGTATGTGAATAGAAATCATACATGGGAAATGATTATGGGCCGGTGTGTCGCATGTAGTAAGGGTATATGGGTTGATGCTACTATGTAGTGTCAAAAGGGGGGAAACCATGAGAATGGTAGATGTTGTCAACAAAAGAATGATGGTATACTGAAGTACTAAATCTTGGTATGAATTGTTAGTTTGGATGAGAATTATCGAAATGTAAACTTTGGAAATGGAACTTGGATATTCGGCGGGAATCCGGATAAGTAATGTGATATTATACGCTAATGGTAAAGGAAAGAATGACTAAGGTATAAGTGATACTTTAGATTTTATAAGTGGAAAATATGTGGAAAGAATAAGCGTCGGGGACGACGAAACATAATCGTTGAAAACAATTGAGTAAAAGTTGGCGTGTAGCCATAGCAAGTTATGTGATCGGGTTGATGCATTCGATAATCTAAGGTGAGAAAAAGATTGTCGGTAAAAGTGTCATGGCAATAGCGTGATAATGTATGGCGTAGTGTAGTGTAAGACTACGATCGGGAAAGGAATGGTCCTAAGCCCCACGATGTATGAAGTTAGAAAATCGAGTGTTAGACCATTGGGTGCCAAGTCATGGGTTACAATTGTAGACCGGAGTCGATTGGTTGACTCAAGGATGACCGGGTTGGCCGGTGAACTTTGGTTAAAGGAATGGATTGGTGATTACCCCGGTGGTAATAAAAGGTTTGGAAATCGATAGTAATGAAATGGACCGGTTAAGGGTGATTAATGTGTAAGCAAAACGGTAAATGACAATCAGAGATCTTACTGGTATACCCGCGGGGTACAATGCATGTGCATTACGTGATGGCCTTGGGAGGCATATAATAATGGAAAGATAATATTATATGAAATGTGCTAAGCACTATGTTCGATGGGAGACATATGAATAGGGAAGAAAACGATAATGCGATTTTTATGGGAGAGGTGCTAGAACGCACGATGAGCGATTTGATGATCGAATGGGTAAGATAGTAGCAAGGCTACGCGATGTGAAAAGATGGATGCCAGATGACATTGGTGTGACATATACATATGTTTGTATATGCGCATGATGATGATGCTTAGATGGTATTGGTGACATATACATATGTTTGTATATGTGCACAATAGATATGTTTAGATTGAGTTGGCGTGATATATATATGTATATATATGAAGGTGTGTACGCTTATGCGTTTATATGACGAAGATAGAACCATGTGGTTAATGAGTATTTCTATTGTGTTATGGTAAATGAAAATTTGGTTGGAAATGCGGGTTGCATTAGGTCATGTATAGGTATGGGATGCCTACGACTTCTAGAATATGAGAAAAAGAATGCTGTTAGGAAGCAATTGTTACTGGGAACCAGGATATGGTCAACTTGTGTGAAATTATGGTATGTGAGGCGAAGATGATTGAAATGGTACTAAGAAATGGTATAGATGACCAAATGAAAGTTAAGAAACGGTAAAGGGTTGATGTGACCATAAGGGAATGTGAGAACTTGGGGAAATTTGAAAAGATTTGAAACTTTGGAGATATGAACAATTGTTAAGGGAACAATTATGAGTATGATCGGGAGTGATAAGTCGAGGATGATATCTCGAGGGTAGGGAATCTATTAATTGGAAAAAGTATGGTTGACTTTAGGCAAAAGTCAAGATTAGTCAACATGTGATTAGTTGACTTGTTTAAGGATGGGTTTTGACTTTCGTTTCGAATGACTCACGATGATGAGAGCATAATGAATTAGTTGTGTGTATGAGAAAGGGGTAATGAAATAATTAAAAGAGTTATGGTCAAAATTATGCGACTTTGACCCGTTGGGCGTTTTCAAGTTGAAATTGGGAATTGGGTATCTAATGGTTGATGAATCATAATTAGAGGTCGATGGTAAAGGAAATTGTTAAAGTATAGTTGACTTTGTTCTTAAGTCAAGGGTTAGGCGATGTTGGAATATGGTATCTGGGTCGAAGCTAGACTTTGACATTGGTGTTGGTCAATTAGTTGATTATAATACGTGGGTCATGTCATTTCTATGTGTATAAGATGATCGGTTAAAGGACTGAAAGTCTTGTGGTCAAAATTGTGCAAGTTTGGCCCATTTGGGCACTAAAGGCTTAAGATTGATTTTTTTTGACCCGTTTGGATCTAACGGGATTAATTGAATGTTTACATACAAATTGTTGACTAATTCGGGATGAGAAACGTTTGACGGTAATAACCGCGGGAGAATGAGAATGGATACTCGGTAGAATGTGGATTGGAATTTTTGAGTGATTCCGAGGACGGAATCCTTTTAAGGGGTAGATAGTTGTAACGACCTGAAATTTGTAAATAAATAAATTGTACAAAATATGATAAATACGGATAAATCATTTAAAGAACGTAGGAATTGGTTTCGTGTCGTTTGGACACCGTATGAGAAAGTTATGGGCGAAACCGGGTCGAGACAAAGTTGAAAAGTGCAGCCCTGGCTACATCAGAAGTTCGCGACGCGAACTTATGGTCGCGATCGGGAACTAGCTCCAGGGAGTTTGGCCTTTTATCACGAAGAAGTTAACGCCTGCTTAACGATCGCGAACTATGGAAATCGCATAGTTAGCGACGCGAGCTATTGTTCGCATCGTGATCTTTTGTCTGGCAGCATTAAAGTCGGGTTTGAGCTCATTTATTTCAAAGACAAACCCTAGTTTTCTTCCTCTCGAGTTTGTGAACGATTTTGAGTGTAAAACATCATTTGGAGCAGATTTCTTGGTCAAATCTTGTGATTCTTCACTCCTAGTTGAAGATTAAAGGTATATCTTCAATCCTTTGTAGTTGTAGCTTTAGATCTATGGGTTTAGATGCTTGGGTTTGAAACCCTAGTTCTTGGGTTGGTGATTAATGGTTAAATAAAGGTTGTATACACTTAATAGATGGTACATTGACAAAGGAAACAAGTGTATGATTATGATTTGTAAGAATCTTAAGGGTTGGTTAAACCTAGGGTTTGGTAAATCACCATAATTGGGGGAAATGTGTTAATAAGTGTTATCTAGAGATAGATGGACACATTGGTAGTAGAATGTGATGTTGATAATCTTGTGATTATTGTATTAGGCATTTGGTGAGGTCTTGGAAGGTTGACCGAATTGTGAAGCAAGGAAACTGACGTAAAGAATACAGTTGGAGCATGATGAGGTTAGTAGGGATTACCCTGCATATATAGGTAATTCCCCAAAACCTAAATGATGATGGGCTTTTATGCTGACGAGCCCACGTCACAATTGATCCACTACTAATGGCTCACGTCACGGATCCACCAAGGTCATGACCGCCTGTCAAGTTTCCGTCATCACCGCCTGTCAAGTTGCCGTCATCACCGCATGTCAAAGTCATGACCGCCTGTCCGGTCAGGTCATCACCGCCTGTCAGGATGGTCAGAAGCGCGTGTCTTATTGGCCATCATAATGGCGCTTCATGACTGCTTTATTGCAGGCGTTACACGATCATTGACATCGTCATAATGGCGCTTCATGATCGCTTTTATTGCAGTCATGATGGGCCAACGTTCCATTACCTGAGACGGGCCATATAAATACATGCCTAACTCATTGTCGAAACACACACTGAGACAGATTCAAAAAGCCTTAAAACACAGAGATCACGCACTCTTAATTTCACCTTCGCACTCAATCTTGATCACCCTAGGTTCGCCAAGAACTTGTTGGGTCTGCACTGTGATCATCGCAGGAGATCCAAGGTTGACGTCGCCTAATCTTCGTGTTTGACAATCGTTGCTCGAACATTGGCGCCATCCGTGGGACTCGTTTTTAAACGGCGTTTCACTTCACAAACTTTTCTTTTTTCCCTTCTCAGTAATCAAACCGTTTCTATGGCGGATACAAATCCATCGCAGATCACTTCTTTAGCCCCAGCAATCATCACTACCGTGACTACCACTATACCCGAGGCGGTGATAACCTCGCCTAGTCGTATCATGGAGCCATACGTCGATTCTGAGTGGACAGTGTCGGATGTCAGGACGACACGAGGGTATCCCTCTTTAACAAGTCCACTTTTCTCCACGAGGCTCGTTGGGTCAAGTTCGTTTACCTCACCACAGCCAGTGACGCCCATCCCTTCATTTCAGCCTCTTTTGTCCCACGGGACAAGCTCTCAAGAGGATGGCACGGATCCGGTCAGACAGCCTGCTTCCAACTTTCCACAGGCCGCTACGCCAGGGGTTCGGGAGGATCCAATTGTGGAGTTACTCCGCAGGTTGGCTCACAATACTCAGTCGCCACCACCTCCTCCGCCACCTACTTCCTCGGACCTGTTGTCTCAATTGGTGGCGGCGTTGCGCCCAGCACCGCAGCCAACGGTCGTTCAACCAGTAGATTCGTTGTCACAATTATTGGAGCAGTTACGACAACCACCCATTCACACCCCACCACCACCTCCACCACAGGATACATCTAACGATATGTTGCGAGTGTTACAAGCACTCGTGGCAGCAGTCACACCACCCCGAGCGGCCACTATGCCTTTGTCGGTGGTTAGTTCGAAGTTTTGTGACTGGGTGGCCAGATTCCCTCTCCCAGATAAACAAAAAGTACCAACCATAGTTGGTACTTACGACGGTACACGGGATCCCGATGACCACCTTGCTCTTTTTGAACAGGCCATTATGACAGAGAAATGGCTAGACCGGGTCGCTTGTCACATGTTCCCTGGCACGTTGCAGGGTTTTGCTCGTGATTGGTTTGCTGACTTACCGGAGAGGAGTATTCAAGACTTTGCAGACCTAAAGGCTAAATTTGTGACTCACTTTGTCCAGCAAAAGAAGCAGCAGAGAACTCATATAGAAGCACATTTGCTGCGACAAAGGGAAGGCGAGGGATTACACGACTTCATTCAGTGTTACACGCAGGAATGCCAAAAAATTGTCGCCTTACCCGAAAGTCAACAAATTTCGGGTTTTACCCTCTCCTTGCTCCCAGGACAACTGCAAGAGAAGCTGATCAAGCGAACTCCAGTCACTTTCAAGGAGGCCACTGACCGGGCATATGATTTCCTTAGATCCAAGGAAACTGTTACTCTCACACGGGGAGTTCTCAATAGGAGAGACAAATGGGGGAGCTCGTCAAGTGCTAGACCTGACAATCGCCCAGACACCAGGCAGGATAGCAGACGAGACAGAGACAGAGATAGCCGCAGAGATTTTAGGCGAGATGACAGAAGTAGCAGGAGGCCTACTCCCTATGATCGTGGTACAGGTCCCAGTCTAAGTAAAAGTCCAAGCGAGATATTGAAGACAGAGCAGGTGGGGTCATCTTTCAAAGCACCTCCTCAAATGTTACACAAGTCTGGAAAGAAAAATATGAACAAACGCTGTGATTTCCATGAAGATTATGGTCATGATACTAATTCATGTAGAGAGCTAAAGGCTGAAATCAAGCGTGCCTTAGAGGAGGGGAAATTGGAACATCTCGTACCAGGGGCAAGACAACAGGCAACAAAAAATCCTGCCAAAAAGACTTATAGTTGGCAGAAGAAGGGAGACAATGGTGATCATCCTGGGCCGCCTGATGGCCAGGTGCTCATGGTTCAAGGCGAGGCATCGTCTAAGAGAAAAGCATCGGTCCTCCAAAGCTGGATGATGGTTCCTATTTCCTTTCCCTCAGTAGCAGCTACTTCCAACAATCCTGTTGTCATTAAAATCCGATTGTCCAATTATGAGATTAACAAATCATATGTTGATACAGGTTGTTCTACTGACATAGTGTTTGAGCATTGTTTCAGGAAACTACCCCAAGCAGTCAAGGACACAAAAAGACCAGCGCAGGCACCGTTGGTCGGTTTTTCTGGAGAAACCCACTGGCCTATGGGAGAAATAACTTTACCGATGATGATGGGAGAATATCCACTGTATAGGGTTGAAATGGTAGACTTTGCCATTGTCAACGCTCCTTCAGAATACAACGTTCTTCTTGGCAGACCATCGCTAGAGAAGTTCAAGGCTATACCTTCCACTATTCACGGCATGGTGAAGTTTCCTACTCCATCTGGAGTCGCTACTGTCAGGGGGCAGATGTCATGGCCACAGGAATGCAAGCAAGTTGAAAAGCCAAAGCCAAGCACCGATCGGGCTACACCAGCGGAGGTAACGGAAGGTCCAGAAACTAAGGTAGTACTCAATGCCAATTTTCCTGATCAACCTGTCATTATTGGCTCACAATTACCTTCGCAGATAAAAAACAAACTCATTAGTTTGTTAAAATCCAACCTAGATGTTTTCGCATGGCAGACATCTGATATGACAGGTGTCCCTAGGAGTTTTGTCGAGCATGCTCTAAATGCCAATCCAAACATTGTCCCAATCAAGCAGAAAAAGCGCGGGCTTGCCATGGATCGCAGCAAAGCAGCATGTGAACAAGTCAACCAAATGGTAGCAAGTGGAATCGTCAGGGAGGTAAAATACCAGACCTGGATTGCAAACCCGGTCATGGTCAAGAAAAGTGATGGTTCATGGCGGTTATGTGTCGACTTCAAAGATATTAATAAAGCATGTCCCAAGGATAACTATCCACTACCAGAGATTGACTGGAAGGTAGAATCCTTGGATGGCTTCCGGCTTAAATGTTTCTTGGACGCGTACAAAGGTTATCACCAGATCCACATGAAGCGCAGTGACGAGGATAAGACGGCTTTCCATACAGACCAAGGCATCTACTGTTTCCAAAAAATGCCCTTTGGTCTAAAAAATGCAGGTGCCACCTACCAGCGCTTGATTGACCAGGTATCTACTGTTTCAAAAAAAAATGCCATTTGGTTTGGTCTAAAAAATGCAGGTGCCACTTACGAGTGCTTGATTGACCAGGCGTTCAAGGACCAGATTGGACGAAATGTGGAAGCTTATGTGGATGACATTTTCATCAAAAGCAAAGCAGAGGATATCATGTTGGCAGATATAAAAGAAACTTTTGACGCACTACGGAGGATCAACATGAAGCTTAACCCCTCCAAGTGCAGCTTTGGCATAGAAGAGGGCAAGTTCTTAGGGCACATCATCACGCCGAGAGGCATTAAAGCCAACCCCAAGAAAATACAGGCTGTTTTAGACATGGTCTCCCCATCCACCAAAAAGCAGGTGCAAAGTTTGAATGGTAAGCTGGCAGCACTCAGCCGCTTCCTCTCAAAAGCAGCTGATCGATCTCTACCATTTTTCCACACTTTGAAAGGTTGCATAAAGAAGCAAGATTTTTCTTGGACACCTGAAGCCGAATCAGCCTTTCAAGAGTTAAAGCAGTTTATGGCCACCCTTCCTACGCTCACAGCTCCTGTGCCAGGGGAAACATTGGTGGTATACCTGGCTGCTTCTATGGAATGTGTTAGCGCAGCTATGATGGCACAGCGTGGGTCTACCCAAATGCCAGTTTATTTTGTTAGCCGGGTGTTGAAAGTTCCAGAAGTAAATTACCCGTGTTTGGAAAAACTAGCCCTTGCTTTGGTACATGCAACTAGGCGTTTGAGGCGTTACTTCCAGGCTCACCCCATTCATGTCTTAACAGACAAACCAATTAAGCACGTCCTAGGAAAGCCTGAGGTGTCAGGACGGTTGCCTAAGTGGGCAGTGGAGTTGGGGGAGCATGAAATTTCCTTTCATCCAAGAACTTCTATGAAAGGTCAGATCTTGGCCGATTTCCTTGCCGAGGTAGACGAAGAAGATAAGGAAAGGCACGTACAGGGGGACGACAATACCCCATGGACACTTTTCACTGATGGTGCCTCTAACTTGGAGGGCTCCAGGGCGGGTTTAATTCTTACAGACCCCAATAAAAATGAGTATATGTATGCCCTTAAGTTCGAGTTTCCCACAACTAACAATGAAGCGGAGTATGAAGCTTTGTTAGCAGGCTTGAAAATTGCCAGGAAAATGGGGGTGACAAGCATATCTGTATTTGTAGATTCACAGCTTGTCGCCAACCAAGTCAGTGGAGCATTCGTCGCGAACCAAACCTCCATGCAGCTATACTTAGAAGAAACTAAAAAGGTCATCTCAGAATTCACGAAATTTACCATTGAGCAGGTGCCCAGAAATCGCAACAAGTTAGCTGACGCCCTAAGCAAGTTGGCTTCATCCGCCTTTGCCCATCTTAAAAAAGAATTACTGGTGGAGGTATTGACAGAAAAGTCCATTGCACGACCAAAGGAGGTTGCCACTGTTGCAGAGGAAGAATGTTGGATGACTCCGATCCTAAATTTCCTCAAACATGATGTACTACCGGCTGATCCACAGTTAGCAAGGAAGATTCGTATGAAGTCACCAATGTACACGTTGGTGGACAACTGCCTGTTTCGCAAATCTTATCTGGGGCCACACCTGCGTTGTGTTGGCCCAACACAGGCTAAAAGTATCATTGAAGCTGTACATAGCGGCACATGTTCCCTCCACGCGGGACCACACTCGGTCACTGGTAAAATCATGAGATTGGGGTACTTTTGACCAACGATGCATCAAGATGAAAGGGAGGAAATCGCAAAGTGCACAGCCTGTCAACAAAATGCTTCTGTCGCCAAATTGCCAAAGCAGGATCTTATACATGTTACTACTGCATGGCCATTTTACAAATGGGGGATCGACATTGTTGGGCCATTTCCACCCGGCGTTGGCAATGTCAAGTTTCTCATCGTTGCTGTTGACTACTTTACTAAGTGGATAGAGGCAAAACCCTTGGCAACTATCACTGGGAAGCGAGTTATAAATTTTGTCTGGGAACACATCGTTTGCAGGTTTGGGGTACCACATGTCATGGTAAGCGATAATGGCAAACAGTTTGCAGAAGGTCCATTCAAGTTTTGGTGCTCTGACATGAACATCCAACAGAGGTTCACGTCAGTGGCACATCCTCAAGCCAATGGCCAGGTCGAGGTCATAAACAAAGCCATCGTGAAAGCAATCAAAGCCAAATTAGGCCAGCGCAAAACTGCATGGGTGGATCTATTACCAGGTATCCTTTGGGCTCATCGAACCACCCCAAGTACAACTACATCTGAAACACCCTTCAGCTTGGTTTATGGTACGGAAGCCGTCATTCCTCCAGAAATTACTCATCCAACTCAACGGGTTATGGACTTCAACCCTGAAGAAAATGAGGATGCTCTACGAGAAAACTTAAACATTGTAGAAGAGCGTAGGGAGATCGCTCTCATCAAACAGGCCGCCAGTCACATGCAGATGGCGAAATATTATAATAAGCGAGTCCGTCCTCTCTCTTTTCAGCCAGGTGATCTGGTATGGAGGAAGAATGAGGCCAGCCGGGTAGAAGGTCAAGGCAAGCTCGGCCCTACATGGGAAGGCCCTTATCAAATACTTCATGCTAATGACAATGGGTCTTACACCTTGTCAGACATGGACGGACAGACTATCCCCAGGACATGGAATGTCATGAACCTGAAGAAGTGTTACGTTTAATAATTTGGTTGATCATGTATCCCAATGTTATTCAATAAACTCAATAAGATAACACTTTTTTATTATGTACGATGTTACAACACATGCATGCACAAATGACATAGTCAAGAACATAGTTCAATACCCATTATACTAGGTTCATCAAACATACGTTGTTTGGTCCCTACACATGCATCCAATTTCATCTTTTAATCAACTTGATAAAAGATAAGCATTTCCTATTCGGAAGCGACATCCTCGCGAGTAAAAAAAAAAAATTTCACCGGTACACCAACACATACATAATTTCTATAGCAAAGTACACGCATAGAAAGAAACCAAGTAATTTCAAACATAGAAATTCCACAAAATTATTCAAATGCTACAAAGTAATAATCCAACCACAAAATAAAACCAAGTCACAAAGTCATAACATGCATAAACAAGCTACGGCTGTGGCTGTGCCGACAACAAGGCAATAATAGCTGGAAGTGGCAACTCCAAATCTTGCACCAGGGTAGTCATAATGGGAAAAGCTCTGCTTGCAAATTTCTCACTCACACGCGTCATATTGCCATGCGTCGCAGGGTCCAAAAATGGCAAGCTCTCAGGAGAAATATTGGGGAGTGCATCTTTCACTTTTTTGCTAGCAAGATGTCTCCCAAACATATGAGAGGCACGCTTAAAATCGTTAAGAACATTCGCAACATCAGGGTGTTTGAGCATCAAATCAAATAGCTGAGGCAATGCAGCAACTAAATCTTTCCTCATCTGCATGGCAGCATCGCGTTCTTCACGCATATTGACCATCGCTTGCCTCATAGTCACCAGCTCAACATCTTTTTCAATCACCTGTTGTTTTTTCTGCGTCAACTGCTCATCACGGGCACTCAGGGTGGCTGCCATCTCCTGTTTTTCCGTCTCAGCCTTAGTCAAAATGACCCCCTGCTGGGATATCTTCTCTCTAAGCTTGCGCACCTCCTCTTGACAACGATTAGATGTAGTTTGCTCAAGCGCTAGATTTTTCTTTAGAGAGGTAATATCATCTCTGCCATTCTCAACTTGCACCTGCAACTCGGCGCACAATTCTTTAATTCCCCATGTTCATTGCTTACCAGCTGTCGGACGTACTCCATAAAACAATTGAACATCTTTATATCTGCTTCACCAATCACACCTGTATTCCCGTTCATAGATCCTGACGGCGCACTTTTGCTAGTTGACATAGGCAGGTTAGTACGTTGTATAACGGGAGGCATGCCAAAATTGTGTTTCGATGCTAACCTGGTAGATCCAAAAGGAGCGGTGATGGTCCCAAACATACTAGGGGTTGACCCAATTGTGGCGCTTGCTCCAAATGATTCAGTATTACCCCCGCGATTTACTAACGTCGCATTTGCGGGAAGATTAGAGGGGAACGTCAACTTTGGTACCTTTGGGGGGAGGTCATAATCGCTTACATCTAGATTTACCGTCCTTTTACCAAGTCCTAACATATCTCGGCCATCCAATCTGGGATCTGGAATTGACGTTGCTCCCAGGTAATCGAAGTCCCCTACATATTCACAATAAGATCGATAAGTAACACGTAATAAGTTGGCAACGACTATAATTATCGCGTTACCTGTTTCATCTTCGTTGCCACTCTCAACAATAGTCCTGGACAGTGACTTTTCATTCTCAGCAGTACCTGCGAAACATAATACGTACGTTTACCTTTTACCATAGTAAATATCTATGTGTAAAGATTGTGCAATTACCTGATGTCGAGCTTGATGTTACCTCGTTGATTGCGGTCATGTTCATCCCAGAATTAACATGTGAGGTAGCACCAATTTCTTGTCCACCAAGGGTAACATCAGTCGGATGACTTTCGATCTCGTACTCCATAATAGCTGGATCTCCCTCCATGAAATCCATCAAGCTCATGGCTGCAGGAAACATACAATAAGTTAGTACCTGTACAGAGAAAATATAAAAGCATGACAATATAACAACAACCCACGTTTCCCAGTATCCGAGTCCACAATCACAGGCTTCATCCCTTCAGCCCAATAATCCGATATACCGGCTAACACCAAAGCACCTTCCTCATAAACTCGAAAAACAATGGACTTTCGTAAAATCTGCTTACACAGCCTTCCGCTTTGAGGCGTCAGGGCTGGAACATCGTTTAACGATTTGTCAAACCCAGTTCTCCATCTAAACAGGTTACTGGCCCAAATATTTCTGAAAGCGGCATCGACAAACACATATTTAAATCTCCAATTTCTATGACTAGTAAAACATTCCCGAATAATTTTTTTCTTTCTATCCTTCAACTCTACAGAAAACCAATCGTGAGATTTCATCAGCTTATAACACGTCCTAAACAAGAGTACTGAAGGTTTTATCCCCATTGCCACCAATAACATCTCAAAAGTCGTGATTTTTGATACAGCTACTGGGTGTAACTGTGCAAACCCCAACTTGAAGTAGTTCAACACACTCAAATAAAAAGCGGTGGCTGGCAATCTAAAATTGGAGTGGGAAAGGTAATGGATATAGAGGGCTATTTTTCCCTGCGGGGGGGAATTGGCTCGTTGGTTTGACGTAGGTACAATAGCGTTATAGTTCCTAAGGCATGGATACTCATCCATCAGTTTTGCTAGCATTTTGTCATTGACTGTGCTAGGGCTTCGAGCAACTGATGGAGCTTCCACCACAACCGCATCTGACACTGGCTCTCCCATGTTCAAACTACAACAACTACAGTATGCCTACTAAATAACAGCGGGGTAAACAAAAACAACCAAGGGAGAGGCAAATCCGTACCTGTAAGGTAGCAAGCACGAAGTTAAACCTGCAAGACATACAACTATAGTTAGTTAAGTGTTTGAAACGTGACCCTAAAACATACGACCCGTAAAACCCTAAAGCCGCCGGTCGACAACTATACACCACCGTTCCACCAAACAGAAAGAACCACCGGCCGTACACCCGAAACCGCCGGTACACCATACCCTAAAACCGCCGGTAGAAAACCCTACACCGCCGGTCCACCTAACACAAAGAAACCGTCAGCCCGTACACCCTAAACCGCCGGTCCCCTGACCCCAAACCGCCGGTCTAGACCCCTAAACCACCAGGTCCGCTAAACCAAACCGCCGGTCAATCCCAAACCGCCGGTCCCCTAACCCTGAGCCGCCGGTCACTAAAACAGTCTCAATCGAATTAGGCTTTTGCCGCCGGTCCCCTAACCCTGAGCCGCCGGTCACTAAAACAGTCTCAATCGAATTAGGCTTTTGCCGCCGGTCCCCTAACCCTGAGCCGCCGGTCACTAAAACTCGACTTCTCAATCAAATTTGGCTTTTGACCGCCGGTCCCCAACAAACCTAAAGTCGAATTTGGCTTTTGACCGCGAATTCTCAATCGCAAGAACAGCCGGTCTAACCTGCGATTCGCCGGTCTGGACCACCCCGCCGATTACGGTGTGCGGATTGCACGAACCACCGGTCGGGTCTCGTTACCCCCGCCGGTCAATGGACAGCCGGTCATGGGCTGCCGGTCAGTCAGCCGGTACACTCGAAAAAGAAAAAAAAAGAAGAGAAAAGCCAAAGAAAACTTACCTGATAGTTACGACTCGCAAATAGTTGGCAAATCCTAACTCGGGGGCATGATGAGGTTAGTAGGGATTACCCTGCATATATAGGTAATTCCCCAAAACCTAAATGATGATGGGCTTTTATGCTGACGAGCCCACGTCACAATTGATCCACTACTAATGGCTCACGTCACGGATCCGCCAAGGTCATGACCGCCTGTCAAGTTGCCGTCATCACCGCCTGTCAAGTTGCCATCATCACCGCCTGTCAAAGTCATGACCGCCTGTCCGGTCAGGTCATCACCGCCTGTCAGGATGGTCAGAAGCGCGTGTCTTATTGGCCATCATAATGGCGCTTCATGACTGCTTTATTGCAGGCGTTACACGATCATTGACATCGTCATAATGGCGCTTCATGATCGCTTTTATTGCAGTCATGATGGGCCAACGTTCCATTACCTGAGACGGGCCATATAAATACATGCCTAACTCATTGTCGAAACACACACTGAGACAGATTCAAAAAGCCTTAAAACACATAGATCACGCACTCTTAATTTCACCTTCGCACTCAATCTTGATCACCCTAGGTTCGCCAAGAACTTGTTGGGTCTGCACTGTGATCATCGCAGGAGATCCAAGGTTGACGTCGCCTAATCTTCGTGTTTGACAATCGTTGCTCGAACAGAGCACTTTATTGCTAAGGTGAGTACATGAGACTTTTAAACTGGGTACATAGCAAACGGTTTTCGAAAATACATATGATATGTTATGGGTCTTTATTAATAAATGTTTTGGTAAAGATAGTGACCGAAAAGATAAGAAAGTAGGTGTAATGTGATACTAGAATAAGTCTAGTATGATTGATGAATTTGGAAGTAAATATGATAAACTAAAGTAATTATGAAATCTTTACTAAGGAACCATAATAATGAAGTTATGGAGTAATATAATGTATATTGAGTCTTTATTAATAATTATGTATTAGTAAAGCAATTGGAAATGATTTGATAAGTAATGAGTACCTATTGGTAATAGTTACTAATAAAAGAAATGAACGAATATATATGAAAATAATTATGATGTGACTAGTAATAATTATGTATTACGGTCACGAAGAGATAAAAGTATTATGGTGTCGATAGACAAGAATTGTATATTATGAAATAAGTGAATATGAACCTCCTAGGGTTCATAGATGTAGAAGTATGTGTAGATTGCTTATGATTGAGTCCATGGGACTATACGGGTACGTTCTCTATGTTGAACTAGTTAAATATAGTTATTATTATATAACTAACTTGATTGATGATTGATGTGATAGCCGAGAGCTAGATTGACATAACTGTTGAGTTATGGTAGAATTGAGATGATGTGATGATACGGGAGACTCCCCGGTCATGAGGTGTGGATTGAGGGGCAGTTGGGTGGATTCCCATCGACTCTTCCACGTTAGTAGATGATGTGATGATACGGGAGACTCCCCGGTCATGAGGTGTGGATTGAGGGGCAGTTGGGTGGATTCCCATCGACTCTTCCACGTTAGTAGTCTTCCTCATTGGACGTATTCCGGTCGGCAAGGCAGGTATCGGTAGCGTGGGCGATCCTATTGCCGGTACCTTGTTTCTAGTTAGCTCGGGGGCGACCCGATAACTAGATATGTATGTGATTCTAGCTAGTTCGGGGGCAACCCGATAGTTAGACGTGATTGCTAGGAGAGCAGAAATCGATAGGGTCACAATAGGGTGACTAGACGGTATTGATATAGTGTATATATATATATATAGGTTTATATATATTTGTGAAATTGATTATTATGATTGGGGTCTAAAACCCATGCATCTCACGAGACTATTTTGTCTCACGTACTACGTTGTTTTTGTGGCTATGTACTCAGGTACAGGTTTGAAGTGATAGAAGGTTGCACTAGAAGTGGCCTTGATATGTTTAGCTCGGGAGCTCGTAGGTAGATCCCGTTTGCCTATGGTTTTGATATACTTGGTGACACCGTATTTTTGTATACTCTGATAAAGGTTTTAAAGTTTTGTTAAACTGTATTTTGGACAATATGTCAAATATTGGAAAAATGTATTTTAAATGATTTAAACGATGTTTTAAAAATACGGGTGTTACACTTAACGTACATTAACCATAAAAAATATCATCTCTTGCATTTCAATAACCATATCAAGGTAGTTATACTTTGTCACTTGTACATTATTATCCTTAATCATATCAATAAAGATAATAGTTAGTAAAATCCTTTAGAAAAATATTATATGAAACTAAAATGACAATTCAAAACCTATGACTATATTAACAAAATTAATATACGCGAGGGAATAAAATTCATAGTCTTGTGTTGACAATTAAACTATCTTAACCAATTGAACTACAACCACGTTCTTTCCTTCAGTTACTAATAACTTATACATATAATAATAAAAAAAAGGCTTTTAATGAAATGACGCAAAACATAACGAAAGTTTCAAAACACAGTTTTTAAATCTTAATGAACAGTGATTGCATAATGAGAAATGTATCTATAAAGTAATTTAGAAAAATATTATATGAAACTAAAATGACAATTCAAAACCTATGACTATATTGACAAAATTAATATACGTGAGGGAATAAAATCCATAGTCTTGTGTTGGCAATTAAACTATCTTAACCATTTGAACTACAACAACGTTCTTTCCTTCAGTTACTAATAACTTATACATATAATAATAAAAAAAAGGCTTTTAATGAAATAACGCAAAACATAACGGAAGTTTCAAAACACAATTTTTAAATCTTAATGAACAGTGATTTCACAATGAGAAATGTATCTATAAAGTAATAATTTATCCCCATCAAAAATTAAATTGTTTGATTTATTTAATTCTAGGACTCACTTTTTTTAAAAAAAATTTACTTCACTTCCTATGTTGAGAACTAGCATTACACGTGTAATGATGCAGGAGATTTTCATATGATACACAAAAGACTATTTGATTGTCTTTATACAACATCTGAAAAATTGTTTTATATTAAAAAAAATAAAAATAACTTCTAAGATATTTAATTTTCAAGATATTTTTGACAATATAACTCTAAAAATAAAAGAGTTCATTTATGCACCACAACTTTTAATGTCCACACCACAAGTTATAAGTTTTACAGCTAACTTTACAACTCCTTAATGCAACACTTTTTGGTATATACATTAAAAGTTGTGGTGTATAAATCAACACCTTTAAAATAAATACTAATTTATACTTGATATTATTTTATATTAAAAAAACACAAAAAAAGGTTTCAACATACTACTTATTAGAATAAAACCCCTTTAAGTTCAGGGATATTCATATACGCTGACTCTGACCTACACCCAAACTTCTTCTTTTCTTTTTTCTTTTTTTGACATTTTGAATGTTTTCTACAAACTTAAAATTTCGTTGGGGTTTTTATTTAAATAATTTGTTATATGATAAAAAATTTAAATAAAATGGTTAATCTGCATAAAACTAAGGTAGAGAAAAAAAAATGAATTACTGAAAATAATTAAAAGTAATATAAAAAGTGGGTATCTTTGAAAATAATCGTGTACTTTATGCCAATAATGAATGGGGAGGTCTAATCTAATCCACTTGGTGACTTGGCTATAAAAAAATCAAAATACGCCGAGGCTGGTATTCGAAGGTGGATGGATGGGAAAAGGCCAACCTTGCAAAGGCGGTTAGCCACCTTGGCAGTGACGCACATGTGTCGAGCTTTCGAGCTTTAGTATATAACTTATATCTATTTTTTGCAGGAAAAACAAACGACTAAATCTACTATTATAATAAAACAAAGCCTATATGGCCATATGTCATCTTCAAAGATCTTCAATGCCACATGTCAACCTAAAGAGACCACCTAATTTTTTAAATATTATTGCCTACTAAAAATCAAAACAAATTTATTAACTTAATAGTATATATTTTTTGTTCATTCGAAAAATTTATATATATCTTTTTAAAATCTTGAACACGGAAGATAATACTTTTTGGCTTAAAATTGAATTGAATTTTACTAAGAAAAAAAGATACATTAAGGGGGTGTTTGGGAAAGCTTATTTAAGGGGGTTTATGGTTTATTAGCTTATATAAGCCTTAATAATCCCTTTAAAAAGGGATTATTAAGGCTTATATAAGCTAATTAGCCATAAGCTCCCTTAAATAAGCTTTCCCAAACACCCCTTAACTTTTCCGACTTAAAGTCTAACAAAAAAATCAAGTAGATTAAAATATTTTTGACTTTAAATATTGTCAAATAAATTTTATAAAGAATATAATCATAAACAGATAAATACTTTTCTGAACCATCAATTTGCAAAGAGGAAAATGCATAAAAGGGTAATGTACTTTGATTGAAAATTCATTTAAAGGTATCTACTTTTATTTTGATCACTAAAGGGTAACAAACTTTTATTAAAGTTTATGGAAAGGATATTTAGTTATTTACTTTGGTTTTGATCACTAAAAGGTAACAAACTTTTTTTTCTTCCCAATTTATATAAAAGTTTATAAGAATATATTTTTATTTTGAACACTAAAGGTTACCAACTTTCCTATACGAAAAAAGAGATACATAACTTGTAAATGAGAATTTTATGGATTATAGCACATATTCGTTAGATGAAAATTTGCCAATATAATCGATGGGAATAACGATGACACTTAAGGTTACCTTCTCAACTTAATATGTCAATTATGTATATATGTTTTTTAAATTTATCAGTTTGAGTCGTTTTTCTATTATAATTTAGAAACATCCAATGTATCGTCCATCAACCTAGGCCTGTAAACGAACTAAATGTTCAACGAATCGTCCGTGAACATTTCGGCGATAGGTTTAAGAAGCCGGTCAAACGTGAAGTGTACGAATTGTTTTAAAAGTTGGTTACCCTTTAGTGATAAAACAAAATTAGATACCCTTCATTGGTTACCCTGTGGCGATCAAAATAAAAGTAGATACCTTTTTTATAAACTTTTATAATTGTAGGTTACCCAATGATCAAAACAAAAGTAGATACCTTTAAATGAACTTTCACTTAAAGTATGTTACCCTTTTATGCATTTTACCCATTTGTGCAAATTGTAATTTCGTGTACTAAAACAAAATTTAACAAAAGATTTAATTAGTTATAAATATGTTTCGAACTATAATAAAACAAAGCTTATATGGCTACATGACATTTTCTAAGACCTTCAAGGCCACATGTCAACCTAAGAGACCACCTAATTTTTAAATATTATTGCCTACTAAAAATAAAAAAAAATAAATAAAAAATATACACGATATACTTCAAATTGTATTTGCATAATAAAAAATCCAAACAACGCTATACTACATCATACATAAAACATAATTATTCACATGTCTTTAACATTCAACCCAATGATATACCGTTAATCATTTAAAAATATAATACCCTTTAATTAACCTTAATTATATTCGTACATTACCATTTAACATAATTTACTATAAATAATATTGTGTTTACCTTGAGTAGTAGTAAAAACAATTCTCTATTTTCTTTTTAATTTTTTGGATTAGCGAGTATTGTATAGGTTTTGGCTCGGTTCGTATTTTTTTACCACGCCCACCCCTATAGTTGTGTGTTTGGCTTGAATAGTAGTCAACCACAATTCTCTATTTGTTTGATTTTTTTGATTCGTCAATGATATTAAGACTTTATTAGTAGTCTTAACATATTTCACTTTAATCAGTATTCTATTTGACTCGAGTAGTAGTAAAAACACAATTCAATATTTTTATTGATTTTTATTTTTTTTTGATTTTTTTATTAGTGAATAAATGCAAGATTCTTTTAGTAGTTTTAACATAATTCATTATAAATAATATTATGTTTGACTTGAGTAGTAGTTAAAAGTCAAAATACAATTCAATATTTTTTTTTGATTTTTTGGATTAGTGAATAAAAATAAGACTTTATTAGTAGTATTAACATAATTCACTATAAATAATATTATGTTTGACTTGAGTAATAGTCAAAACATAAATCTCTATTATTTTAATTTTTTAAAATTTTAAAGTTTTATTTTTATTTTTATTTTTTTAATAGTGAATAAAATTAAGACTTTATTAGTAGTCTTAATATATTTCACTTTAAATAGTTTTATGTTTTACTTAGTAGTAGTCAAAACACAATTCAATATTTTTTAATTTTTATTTTATTTTCTTGATTTTTGGATTAGTGAATAAAATTGAGATTTTTTTTAGATATAATAGAAGATAAGGATGGTGGTATATCAAATAAAACATCAAATGTTAGTTTCATGAAAGTATTTAGAAATTTATCTTAACATTTCTTATTTGTTATTCAGTTATATGTAATAATCACGTCTATATGTTTAAATTATTTATTTAATGTTTAAATTTTCACCTTTGATATGATATGATATGTGATTATTATTATTATTCCAGTATTGCATATAATCATGTCTATAGCATTATTAATTATTGAAACTTTATGATATAAAAGCTATGTTCAGAAACTTTATGATAACTCGTAATTTTTCACGGGACATAAACTAGTATATAGATATACCGATCACCTCGGACCAATTATTTGCTCTTGACATATCTCTTCCAACAGGAAGACCCAAGTGATTGTGACGGAGTCCTTGCAATTAAAAAAAGTCGCAAAATTTAAAATCGTCAATGCTTTTAAAGTATTTGCTTGTGCACGATCTTGCAATCAGAAAGAAGAAAAGATCATAGAGAATAACTAAGACCTAACGAGATTTATGTTTCCTAACTGAGCCGGACCGATAACTGGCTTTTCATGTAAGTTAGAACCGATAATCGAACCAATATAACTCGGTTCAGTTAAATTCTACATTCCAACCGGTTTTCTGTCCAATATTACCTAGAGTCAAACTCAAAGTATCATATTGAATAAAGGATTATTCTTCCAATGAACAAACCAATTCACACACGAAAGTCCAGTTAAAAAACAATAATTCACACACGAAAGTCAAATTAAAAAACAAAAGCGGCATTCAAGGCCTTTAACTAGATGACAAAAAACTATAACACTGAACCAAATAAAATAAAAAAACTTTGAAAGCCTTTCCTTTGCATTCCAAAAATTTCCTGACTGAAGAATACGAAGAACATATAATACTAATTAAAGTAAGCATAAAAATATACACGATAAATTTTACAGCTAATTATACAATCATATTAAACAATAGTTGTGATGAATAGAATAAAAATTACGGTGTAAATGTCATTTTATTTCCTTTTACACTTCAATTTTTAAAAAGAAGGAAGATGAAATTTCACAGCACAAACATGACAACCAAACAACTAAGGTGCTATTTGGTAAGCCTCTTAATGATTCAGTTAAGAGGTCAGCTCTTAATCGGACATATTCAGAGTGTTTGGTGATACCTCTTAATCAGCCTCTGAATAAAAAATTCAACATGTTCTGCCTCTTAATCAGACAGATGTCAAGGGAAGTCTGAATTATTCAGACATCTGCATCATTCAGATATTAATCATTTAGATGCTACCAAACAACACCTAATACCACAGTCAACTTCAATAGAAATAGTGGGAAAAGAAAGAAATAAAATAAAGCAACAATCCATAAGTCCTAACTAAGGTCAACTCGATCCTAACCCGAACTTAAACCCGGTTATGCTAATATATTCGGATCTTATGCTAGCCCGACCCGACAAAATCACAAACCTGGCGTTAGCGTCAGTCAGATATCGGGTTTGGATTGTTTACCTTAATCGGGTTTCGGGTTAACCCGGTTAAAAATAGCCTCTAATAAATTCAAGTTTATTATGGTTCTTTTGTAACATAATGACATAAAGAAAACATACATAATACTATGATATCATCTATTGTAAGATTACCTGCAAATATTTACTTATATATGTATGTATAAAAAATAAAAATTAAAACCTACCATATAAGTGAACAACTAATTCCACATCTGACATTAATTTCCTAAGAATTAAATGCTGAAATAACAGAATCTCATTTTGACACATGAACATGTTGAGTTATATATAGTGCTAATTTTTTTTGAATAGCAAAAAGGCATCAAAATGAGCTTCGACAATGCCATCACCCGCAAAGAAACCCCCGAGAACTAGAATTAAAAAGACACTAGCACGAAGCTAGGAACCATAGTTACATGTACAGACCAAAAAGGAAAAAAACGACACCTCACCAAATTAAATTACAATAAAATACAAACAAATACCAAACTATAAGAATTATTACTTCAATCACCTCGATTTCGCTCGTATCCTTAGAGGGATATTGGATCACAACACCAAACCGGCCACTCGAGACTGCCCCAATTGGCATTCGATCTATGCTTGATCCAAAAAAACACTTGAGCTTGAGCTTCACCTAATATTGAACGCATCCCACCTTCATTCTTATTAAACACAATATTGTTCCTGTTCCTCCAAATGAACCACAAGACCACCGCCGTCATATATTGAATGGACTTATTTTTAGTTAAATTTTCTTTGACTTTCCATTCAAGTAAGTCGTCCGGCCCCCGAATTGTTCCGATATCAATGGACCACCATTTACAGAACTCGAGCCAAATTTCTCGACTTACGGCAGGACCAAAACAAATGAGTCTCATCTTCGATTTCTCTTTCGCAAAAGCAACACACCGCCGATTGTAACAAAACGCCTCGTTTCAGCAAATTCACACATGTTGGTAAACGTTTTTGGGCCAGTTGCCAAAAGAAAACATTGATCCTAATCGGGACTGTTTTTACCCACGGGATATGTGCATCTTGGGACGGACCTGCAATCGTATTTTGAATGGCGAGCCTAGCCGATGATACCGAAAAAGATCCATCCTTCTCGAATGCCCACGACCACCGAGATGTCTGCTGCTCCGAGTTCTGCGTCACCTGAAATCACGAATCAATCGGAATATTAAATTTATTTAAATGGTTACGAATTCTTACGATATTATTCCAAACTCCCGGGAATTTACTAGATGGAATATTATTATTTGAAATATTATGTAAGGATACGATTGCTTCTTTCTATAATGACCCGTCCTCTGTTTTTAATCTCCACCACCACTTTAAAATTAGAGCAAAATTTTGTGCTTTAATACTTGGTACATTAAGTCCGCCCGAATTAAGTGGATTGAGAATCTTCTTCCAGCTAACCCAATTAATTTTGCGTTCTCCGTTTCTGGAACCCCAAAAAGATCTTGCACGAATTGCTTCCAACTTGTTGATAATACCTTTCGGGCTTTAAAAATAGATAAAAAAATACGAACCAAGAGCCCTAAGAACAGATTTTATAAGCGTCAACCTGCCACCATAAGATAATGTTGAAGCTTTCCAACAAGAAAGCTTTTTATGAAATCTATTAACAATCACATCCCAATATTCTACTCTATGCATTTGAGCACCGATTGTTAACCCGAGATATTTAAAAGGGGACGTGCCAACACTATATTTTAGAACATTTGCCACCCGATCCACCCCTTCCCTTGATACACCAAATCCAAGTATATTACTTTTTGACATGTTCACCTTGAGACCAGATGCAAGATAAAAACAATTAAGAATTCGTTGAAGATTTTTTGCGTTCCCAACTGATCACTCTCCCGCAAATATAGTGTCATCAACATATTGGAGATGTGTCAAAAGAGGGACATCATTCGGAAGTTGAATTCCATGAAATATGCCTTTTTGCGTTGCCTCTAGCATAGCCACATGTATACTTTCTACCGCTATGATAAACAAGAAAGGTGTCATGGGATCGCCTTGTCTAAGATCCTTGTTATTTTAAATTCCACCGTTGGAGACCCGTTAATAAGAACGGATGTCACACCCCGCCAAAAGTGGTTTGCGGAAGAACGGACGTGCGACTATCATGAGTAAACATAGCATTATGATTATCGTAAACAATAAATGTTTGATAAAAAGTAATGTCACCATAAGTTAATTTAAACAAAGTAGTTGAACCATAACATAAGTTTTAGCCAAAATTTAGAGGTGACATCTTTACAAAACGAAAGCTTGACTCCAATGCATGCGACTCAATGCTTAGCTAAGATACCTGAAAAACATAAGTAAAAGTATCAACAAAATTGTTGAGTGAATTCACAGGTTTTTAATAAAATCAAATAGTTCCATAGTTTTCCGTATGCCATTCGTGGCAAAAATAGTTTGATGATATAAAACGTTAAAAATAGTCTGCTCAAAAGCAGTAGTAGAAACAATAGTTTTCGTATGTCATCGTCGGTAAAAATAGTGTGATAATAATAACGTTATAAATGACCTGCTCCAAGAACAGTAGTACGATTTTACTCGCGTTGGTAAAACAATAGTTTTAGTATGCCATCATTGGCAAAAATAGTGTGTGATGATATAAACGTTAAAATGACCTGCTCCGAGAACAGGGGCACGATAAAATCGCAAGAAGAAACATGTGACGGTGATCCCCCAAAAGGTTAGTTATACCCTTTTGAGTTAAAATCTCGACCCTAAGCCCATAACCAAAACAACAACTCTAAAAGCATTTCCAATCTGGATATACACTCCTCGTGGTTCGATAAACATCGATAATAACTGATCAATAACGTGTGGGAGGGTGAGTTTCAGCCAATAGTATTATCTGCATATCCAGGTCCTAGTCGCAACTAGCTAATGATTATGGTATGTAAGCATATACGCACTTCCATGCACTACATCTAAACCTAGTCCGAGATAAGGATTCGTTGTCAAGTTTCCAAAAGTAGTTTCATCACAAATAATCGTAAACAGTAATAGTTTATATGGTTTTCACCACAATAGTAAAATAGTTAAAACGTAGTAAAAGAGATGTTCTGAATTGAAAGTCACAAATAGATTTATAAAAGCAGTTGTTATGTTTTCCACCCCAAAGTTATAAAACAGTACATAAAATACGGTAAAAAGTGGGGCTGTGAACTCACCTGATGCAATGCTTCCAAAAGACTCAAATAATGAGATTGATGTTTCCAACCAAATGTGAAATGACACTAGCTTCCTATATGCAATAGAAATAATGAATGAGCGACGGTCTCAATGACACGCCTAACTAAATGATGCACAAATGATTCCCTGAGGGAAATTAGACTCGAGCGATATGTTGGTGACATTGTGAGATGTTGCGTATTTTAAATTTGCTTGTTCGTATATATAAATTTTGATAATGATTTACTCTTTAACTGGAAGAAATCGTGATTTGATGTAATTATATTTAAATAATTAACTTACTTAAATTTAGTTAAATAAATATTTAAAGAGTTTAATAAATAACTAAATTTGTAAACAGAGTGTTTCTTTTAACAACAATAAAAAATCGTATATATTCAAAGAATTAATTATGATTAATTAATTAAAAGAAATTTAAATCTGATTTATATAATTAAATGTGAATGAGTTTTTAACACCGTTGGGATCAAAACAAGGAAAACATTTTAGGCTAAAGTGAAAATTCGAACTAGCCTCCGTTTATATAAAAACAGGACTATGAGCTAGTCACGCAATTGGTCCACGTTAGAATGGTTTTGGGCTGGACTAATTCAAGATGGGTACACGTATTACGTGATCAAGTTATACGCATACCAACTATATCGCTGATGATCGACACTATAACCGTATGACGGAACAAAATCGAAAGAGTAACAGATCCAATATTTAGCAACATGAAGAAAAGGAAAAACACGATATACCTTCGAAGCATATAGAGAACTAGAGATGATTGTCGGGTTTTAAGCTTGTCGCCGGAAAATAAAAGTTTCTGGTTGCCGGAGTGACTGGTCCGTTGCCGGCGGTGACGAGATAGAACCTCGCCGGAATGAGCTGCTGTTGGCTGCTAGATTTTCTGGTTCGGTGGGGGTTTCCAGCTGCCGGAAAATCGAAATCGAGGAGGTGGCTTCGTCGGAACAAATGTTGATCGCCGGAAAATTGGAGACTGATTCCGTGCCCGATTTGTATGAAGAAGACGATCGAGATGATGGTGTCTTTCTAGTTTTGGTTTTGCTTGGTACACAATCGTAGAGAGAGACACGAACGAGAGAGATGATAGCTTTTGTTTTCTTTTGCGAGCAAAAGAAAGTGATTATTGAGGTTTAAGTTGTAGCGAGATAACGATGATGGTATTTTCTAGTATAACGTGGAGAGATGCGAAAGGGAAAAGGGCAGGTTATGGAGGTTAGAGATGGAGTGAGGTTTGTAAGTTGTTACGTAGTATTTGATTTGGTCAAATTCTTTAATATTATAATATCAAAATTTCAATATACGTAATATAGAGGGGGAGGGAGTTACCGGCTTTTAAGGGAGGAACAGTTATGGAAAAATCAATGTGCTTGTATGATAAATTAAAGTAATTGACTGGTTCAAACTTTGGATAAAATCTTGCGATAGAGAGGTCACATTCGGTCATGAAATAGAATATTAAATCAATTAAATACGATATTAATTGGTTTATTTAATAACTGCATGTATTGGTAAAGTTGTCTAATAAAATATTTTCATCATGGTTCTACTCGGTTTTCAACGGTAGTTAACTACTGATAGAAAAGTATCAGTTCGATATTTGTTTTGCTATTTTCAGTATTCTCAAAATGTACCGAGTACTAAATTGTCGTTTGCTTGTATAATTAATCGCATACGATAGATATTTTTGTACATTGTTTTTCGTACCGGTTAATTTGGTTGAGCCAACGTGTCATTGTAAAATTTATATTCTTGGGTTTGGTTTAAGTTTGTGTCGAGTCACCAACTCGCTAATTTACTGTTTTGACTGTATAACTATGTAGACCACTGACACTTCTCTAAATAATGATGTGTACTATCGACACAAAATGAATTATTCATGCTAAACTTAAATGGAATTATGAAAGCTTGTATTAATGAGAAGATTGTACTAAGAGAAAATGGGTTATAATAATTGTCAGGTCAAATACCCGATTTTGAGGGTTGTCACAACGGATGCCCGCGCGGAGGAAAGACACATGTAAATCCATCTTCTCCATTTATCTCCAAAACCCATTTGGCATAAGATCGAATCCAAAAAATTCCAATTTAAAGTACCATAAGCCTTTTCAAAATCCACTTTAAATATTATAAGTTTTTTCTTTATCTTTTTACACCAAGAAATTACTTCACTTAAAATTAACGGCCCGTCTAAAATATTCCGACCTTCAATAAATGCCGATTGTTCAACACTAATAATGTCACCGATAATTGGTTTCATACGGTTCGCCAATAATTTGGCGATAATCTTGTAAGAACTTCCAATGAGACTAATCGGGCGATAGTCAGACAAAGCAAGTGGTATATCACACTTAGGTATAAGTGGTATAAATTTTTTTTTATAGAAAGCAAACGTAAACCCATACGGACCCGGCGCCTTTTCGACCCCACAATCCCATACCGCCTTTTTCACTTCGACTTTAGAAAAAGAATCTTCAATTTGTATTTTTTGGTTGGCGGTAAGGGTTTTAAATTTGTTGCTAGTAAATATCGGCCTGGTCCGGTTAGATTCTGAGAAAAAAATTTCAAAGTGTTTTGCGGTACCTGTTTTCATAACCTTAGGCTCCTCCGTCCATACCCCGTTAAACGTTAATTCGTGTATAAAATTTTTCCGGTTGTTGTGGTTAAGGGAGCCGTGGAAAAAACTTGAATTCTCATCTCCTTCAACGCTCCATTTGATTCTTGCTTTTTGTTTAATATCCTGAATTTTAAGATCTTCATGTTCCTTTATCTGCGAATCAATATTAACCCTATTTGATTTCTCAGTCTGCGTAAGGCTGAGCTATCAGATTTGAGGAAATCAAAACTACACGTCTCCACCTATTAACAATTTGAAGTTGAGGTAATGTATTTAATTAACTAATCAAGAGTAAGTATTGATTTGTTATCGCATTTGAAGAAAAGGTTGGTGATGGTCGAAATACTCGGTTCTGGAAGGACACTTGGGTTGGGTCGACTACACTGGATTCGATTTATCCGAGAATTAGTTTACTCGATATTGATAACAATTGTTCGGTATATGATCGTTTTGTAAACAATTCGATCAGGTGGTAGTGGGTTCGAGATATTCGTAGGGGAAGAGAAGAAGCCCATATTGCAGAGTGAAATCGTTTGTTAGAAGGTGTTACATTGTCGAATGATGCGGACTCGTGGGCTTGGGATATCAGAAATGAAGGAGTATTTGAATTCAAGAGTAAAAGGAGGTGGCTTGATACTTTACTACTTCATTCTTCAGTTGTGCAGACCAGGTGGAATTCGTTAGTGCCCCGAAAAGTGAATATTCTTTTTTGGAAGGTAAATTTAAACCGAGTTCCCTCTAAAGTTAATTTATTGATGAGAGGTATTATGTTCGATGATTTAAAGTGTGTGATGTGCGGGGATGGTATTGAGAATACGAACCACATTTTTTGGAATTGTGAAGTTACAAAGGGCGTGTGACGTGCTATTGGCCATTGGTTACAAGTGGTCGACACAAATGTGGATACCTTGGATGAGTTTTTGTTTAATTTGGATGTTAGCTCGATGACTACGAAAGTGAAGAAGATTGTTGAGGCGGTGGTGTTTACGGTGATTTGGATTATTTGGCGTCATAGGAATGCAATCACGTTTAATAGCGGTGAAGCCCGGCGGAATACTCTCGTTGATTCAATTAAAGAAGTTTCGTGTTTGTGGATTTGTAATCAACGTCATAAGTATATAGTTAGTTGGACCGAATGGTTAATTTTACCTTGTAATGGATAATTCTTTTGTTTTTGTAGCTTCTTGTTAGTTTTTTTGTTTTAATGAAAGCTGTTTGCAAAAAATAAAATAAAAAATAATAGTATGAAGCAATACCATTTCTTATAAAATACTGCAAAGTTACGAATATTGTAATATTGGGTTTGTACTAATCATATTCCAATTATCTTATTAATTGTAGAATTTTTAGAAGGGTAATGGTATTTAGACCTACTCATAGGCCTACTCATTAGATGAAGACAAGTGTCAAAATCAAGGGATAATATTAGGAGAAAGAATTAGTGGAAGACACATGTCATCCTATCAAGTGGGTAGGCCTATGAGTAGGTCTAAATTGTAGGACTAAATATCATTTCTCTTTTTAGAAACAAAATATTTCATTTCGTCTTAAGTAAATATTAAATTTGGATGGTATTTATTACCTTTCCGTAATTCATAAAGAATTTGGGGTTAAAACTAAGCTTTTCAAGAATATTTACAAAAGCTCCCCTAGTTTAGGGGTTTTTTTTTATTAAAAATGTAACTCCCGTTTTGTTTAAGCTCCGATCCATATGCATCATTTACCATTGTGTGCTGTATCATTTGCTAATGTGGTGAAATATGATTGGATCAAAACCAAACAGAACTTTTGTATCTCTAATGAATAGTAAATTTTCTACCATAAATTTATTATAAAGGTAACGAGTGAAATGGTTCTCCGTGCTCCGCCGCGGATTTTATGATTTACTCATTTAGTTGTAAGAATATTACTATATTTATTATGATCTTTTTTGTTTCTAGAGTTGCGTTATTATTATTCATCATTTGTATATTTTTCTAGCGCTATAAACTTCAAACTACTTGATCATACAAATTTATTTAATAATTAGTGGTATGATATTTAAATTTTTTATATCAAGAGGTGTTTCAATACTTTACTACTTATATATTAAGAAAACATAATGACTACATTATATGTGAAACACAAAATATTATAAATTTGGCATATGTACGATATACAAAATATTATTTAAAGCTCTCACCCAAATTCTACAAAATATTATTATATCTGTATCAAAATAAATGATTCACTTTTTATTTAGGTGTGGATCAAAATAAGTGATATACTTCTAAAACTTAACTTATCTGATAAAAATGTGAGAAACATTCTATACTAATTATCTACTTAATGTAATACTTATTAAATATTTCGTACTACAAAGTAAATTTATACATACGTACACAATTTTAATTATCAAAAGAATAATGGTTTAAACAAAAATGATTTTATGTATAACTTTAACTAAGATTTCAGTTTAGCCAACTTTTTTTAAATATATTACTGTTTGAGACTCCATGCTTTCTCAGCCTACGTTTTTTCCTTTTTTTTCCCCAACATCCTTAGATAATTTAATAAACTGACCAAATACTCCTTGACTTTAAGGTTGTTTAAAACTAGCAAAAAATTTTACCCGCGCGATGCCACAAAGATTTTCATAATATACCCAAAAGACTATATACTGATATTTATACAGCATCTAAAAGATTATTTTATATTAATAAAACAAAATATGAGTTCCAAGATAATTTCGATAACATAACTCTTAAATAAATATACTAATTTTACATTTTCATGTTAGTTTATATTACAGAAGATAAGATATAGGTTCAAGATATTTTCTATAAGAAAAAGAACACCTTAAGGTCACGGAGGTTCATCCGCGTCGAATCCGGGCCACCTTCAAAGTGTGTGGTTTATCTAGAATTAGTCGGCTTATAAAACCAATTGAAAATCACTTTACAGAAAATAAGAAGGAAAAAAAGGCATGTCTAATTAAACTATATACTTAAAAGATATTATGTAAAATGATACGTGGTAAGTTTTATAGTATAATTTGAAAGTGTATTGAAACTTCTAAACAAAAATGTTAATATTCAAAAGTAAAAGGTCTTTTTAGAAACTTTCTAAAAGAGTCATAATGTTTTGAAAGCAGATGTGAGCTAAACGAATTGACTTATAGTAAAACAAAACGAATTGACCTATAGTAGAGTAGGAATTCATAGGTAGAAGCACATGGCAATAAAATGGAAATTAACAAATTGAAGCAGGAGGTGGAAAATGAATTGAAGCATGAGCTGGCAGTAGAATTGAAGCAGGGGATTGGAAAGAAATTTAAGCAGGAGCTGGCGATGTTTACTATTCACTTGCCATGCAAAATGTAATATAGATAATTACTAGACGACTCTTCTGTTTGTATAAAAAGAAATGATGGTGTTGGTTCCCAACAACACAACCGTGTTGCGTTATGGTCGAGTGACAAAGATATGATAAGTAAATAACAACAAGGTTTCAATGATTAAGAGTTTTATTAAAAACAGCTTAATACAATACAGAGTTTGCGGAAATAGATAGTACACACTACCTAAAACTCTATACTTGAGTTGACACTTTAGACCGCTCAAACTAGAAGAGATAAACACTGAGAGTTATATCAGCTGATACTAACAGCTGATATTAATGCCTTAGTAATAACTATGGAGGAGTTAATACTTAGACTGTAACACCACAATCCTAGAGCCATTTTTTTTTTTTTTTTTTTTTAAATATGCATACGTAAGCGAATTAATAAATTCCAAAACTCCTACTTATTACACAACATAAAAACCATTACATATTAATCGAATATATAAAACATTTACGGTGTTACTGAAAATCAGGCTCGACTAGGTTTACAAAATCAGAGTACGGTCAGACTTCCAAAACCCGACTCTTGTCAAGCTAAAACCACAACCTGAAAAGAGTCAACAAATGAGGGATTAGCACAAAGCTAAGTGAATAGAAATAAACGTCAATTTGCATAACCACAACAAATTAGAAAATCGAGGGAAAATCAATAGGGAAACCCGTCCAAACTTCCACAAGCAATTGGACGTTAAAAGAGGATCGGCGGTCGGGCGAGGACCTTCAACTGTTGTCGGCCAACAACAGTCAACCGATGGCTTCTTTACTAGAGGCACGGTGATCCCTCCTTACGCAACGAATACGAAGGAGTCCGATCGCCCCTGCCAAGAGTAACGGAGCGTAGCCGAAAACCACCATAGCTAACCTCTATAAAACATGTGCACATACTACCATGAACCACTAGACCAAGTATAAACTTGTAAAAATGAATTGCAGCCAAGAAATCTGTTCCTGACGAAGTTCGCGTCGTGAACTCAGAGTTCGCGTCGCGAACTAAGAGTTCACGATTCGCGAACTACATCACGACCAAACCCCAACTTCTCTGTCTCGAGTTCGCGATCGCGACCACAAGTTCGCGACGCGAACTCCCTCAGATACTAAATTCCTGCACTTTTTCTCAAAACTCAACCATTCCCTAAATTTTGTACATCACACAAGAAAGAAGGTTAAGTCCACTCACCTTTGCTTCCTTTTTGTGCCGAGCTCAATGATCTTATATCACTGAGGCTCCTTCCCTTTTCCTGTACAAAATGAATACCGAATTAGTCACCCGAAATCGTCAATTGTGTAACAAGTAATATAAGCTTTAGACCACATTTTGCAATAAGAGCTTATAACCAAATACTTGCATTTTCTACTCATAACCATAACTTAAGTATAACATTTCAATAAGTCAATTCATTATGCCAATTGGCCAAATTGCACCTTAGGCCCAAACGGGTCAAAACAAGAACTATGAGTCGGACATTCACACAACATTATCCAATAAGTTAAACTACATGATCAACATCAAAAAATACATAACCAACATACTTCTTGCATCCAATTGCAAGTGTTACCAATTTTGACTTTATTTAAGTCAATTTCACATTTAAGCAACCAAACGGGTCAAGACATGAAACCTACACACTTGAGCTTACAATTCATTCAACTAACACATTTCTAGCATGAATTTGATAATTAAAGTTTACAAACCATACAAGACCAAAAGTCAATTCCCAGATTTGACCAAAGTCAACAATTCACAATTTTAGCTAGTTATGACCAAATTTCCATCTAGCCAAACACTACCATCATTTATGCATTTTCACAATAGCTATCTAGTGATCTTCAAGATTAACAATTACCATTCTAACATGCATAACTAACCTAACACAACATCAAGAACATCAAAATTCACATTTCACCAATTTAGGGAAGATCTCCATCTTCTTCCCCAATCCACCATTGATGGAGCTTTATGAAAGCTTCACCAAATGAACTACAACTAACAATTCATCACATATAACTTGCAAAAACTCAAATAAACACCAAATCAAGCATCAATTTCGGATTTCCATCAAGATTCAACAAGAACTTCAAGAAAACCCACTAGTTCAAGAACCCTAGTTCATTTCTACAACAAGAACATGAAACCCTAGCTAAAGAAGGAAGAAACTTACTTAATCTTGCTTCAAGAATCCGAAAATCATACAAGGAAGGAAAGAACTACAAGGATTGATCTTCAATTTGAAAGAAAACTCAAGAAATGTGGGTGTGTATGTGTGTGGTGTCGAGACAGAGAGAGAGACTAGAGAAAACAAGAAGTAAACATGACATCTGCCCTTTAACTTAACACGTACCCCCAACTCACCATCACAGGTATTTTCAGTTAAACACAGTACAGGATATTAGGTTCGCAGATAATTTAATTAGACCTAACTAACTCCAATTTTAACAACGAAGATATTTTTAGAACCCTGGTTCAGAAATGAACCCAAATATGTAAAAATCATTTTGACATATAAATATCTCAGTTTTTACTAATTTTTAACCCCGTGGTTAAAGATACAATTAATTCAAATAAATCAAATAAAATCATATAAAATAATAAAACAATAAACAATAAAATATTACTTACCAAAAGTAATAAAATATTAAGGGTCGGGTCTCGGGATGTTACAAATCTCCCCTCCTCAAAGAGATTCCGTCCCCGGAATCTCACCTTGATCAAATAAATTCGGATATCGGTTCTTCATATCTGATTCGGTTTCCCACGTCATATCGGCACCCAAACTATGTTTCCATTTAACTAAAACCATCGGTATCTGTTTCTTTCTCAACTTTGTTACCTTTCGATCCAAAATTTCCACCGGCTCTTCAACTAACCTTTTTCTCGAATCCACCTTTAAATCAGCAATCGGTAACACCGGGATTTCTTCTTCAATATTACACTTCCTCAAATAACACACATTAAACGTGTCATGAATACCTGACAATTCAGGAGGAAGATCAAGTGCAACGGTTTGGTCATTCACCACTTGACGAATAACAAACGGGCCAATAAATCTCGGTGCTAATTTTCCCCGCTTTCCGAAACGAATAACACCCTTCCATGGGGAAACTTTCAAATAAACCCGTTCACCTTCAACAAAAGTTACGGGTCGACGCCGTGGATCCGCATACATTTTCTGTCTATCCCGAGCGGCCTTTAACTTTTCACGTGCAATCGCCACCTTATCGGCCGTTATCTGAACAATCTCGGGACCCGCAAACTGTTTTTCTCCCGCTTCAAGCCAACATGTGGGAGTTCTACACCGTCTACCATACAACATTTCATATGGTGGCATTTTAATACTCGAATGATACGAGTTGTTATAAGCAAACTCGATCAAAGGCAAATGAGAATCCCACGATCCACCATATTCCATTACACAAGCCCGTAACATATCTTCCAAAGTCTGAATAGTTCTTTCTGTCTGACCGTCTGTTTGTGGGTGATACGCCGTGCTCAAATTCACTCGAGAACCTAATTCTCTTTGCAAACTCTTCCAAAAATTGGAAACGAATCTAGGATCCCGATCAGACACAATAGATAACGGAATACCATGTCGGGAAACTATCTCATCAATGTACAATTTAGCCAATTTATCGAGTGATGCAGTTTCATTTGTGGCCAAAAAGTGAGCACTTTTGGTCAACCGATCGACAATTACCCATATCATATCGTGATTCTTTTGGGTACGAGGTAATTTCGTGACGAAATCCATTGTAATATTCTCCCATTTCCACTCGGGAATATCTAACTGTTTTAACGACCCATACGGTTTTTGATGTTCGGCCTTGACTTGAGCACAAACATGGCATTTTTCAACAAATCGGGCAATATCTAACTTCATAGAGGGCCACCAGTACAAAACTTTCAAATCATTGTACATCTTTGTACAACCCGGATGGATAGATAAACGAGATTTGTGCGATTCTTCCAATATTAATTCCCGTAATCCCCCGAGTAACGGTACCCAAATTCGTGACCGAAACGTTTTCAACCTTCGCGAATCATCAACCAACTCATCTTTCCGCTTTAACATAATTTCCGATTTCAAGTTTTCGTCTTTTAAAGCTTCAATTTGACATATTCTCAACCTATCGACAAGATCGGACACGATTTCCATACGCATGAATTGGATCACTTCCGATGATCCCTTACGGCTTAAGGCATCAGCAACTACATTAGCTTTCCCCGGGTGGTACCGAATTTCACAATCATAGTCTTTAATGAGCTCTAACCACCTTCGTTGCCTTACATTCAAATCTTTTTGTGAGAAAACATATTGAAGGCTTTTATGATCGGTACATATAACACATTTAGTACCGTAAAGGTAATGCCTCCACAACTTTAATGCGAAAATCACCGCCGCGAGCTCTAAATCATGGGTCGGGTAATTCTTTTCATGGGATTTCAATTGACGAGAGGCATAAGCAATCACCCGGTCTCTTTGCATTAGTACACAACCCAAACCCAAATAAGATGCATCACAATAAACTATAAAATCATCCGAGCCTTCGGGTAAGGCTAGTATTGGAGCTTGACACAATAATTGTTTTAACAATTGGAACGCCTTTTCTTGTTCATCACTCCACCGATATGGAACATCTTTTCGTGTCAACTTTGTCAACGGACTAGCAATCTTTGAGAAATTCTTGATGAACCTTCTATAATAACCGGCCAAACCTAGAAAACTTTTAATTTCGGATGGAGTCTTCGGGGCACTCCAATTCATCACCGCGGTTATCTTAGACGGGTCCACTTTCACCCCTTCTTTACAAATAACATGCCCCAAAAATTGAACCTCACGAAGCCAAAACTCACACTTCGAGAACTTAGCATAAAGTTGTTCCCGTTTCAAAGTGTCTAAAACTTGCCTTAAGTGATTCTCATGATTCAAATCGGTTTTGGAATATATAAGTATATCATCAATAAAAACAATTACAAATTTATCGAGAAACGGTCGACATACCCGGTTCATAAGATCCATGAATATAGCGGGAGCATTCGTCAAACCGAACGGCATGACTAGAAATTCATAGTGACCGTATCTCGTTCGAAACGCGGTTTTTTGGGATATCGTTCTCATGAACCCGGACTTGATGATAACCCGACCTTAAATCAATCTTTGAAAAGTATGAAGCCCCTTGCAATTGATCAAACAAATCATCTATATGCGGCAACGGATACTTATTCTTAACTGTTCGTTTGTTCAACTCGCGGTAATCTATACACATTCTCATGGTACCGTCTTTCTTTTTAACAAACAAAACTGGTGCACCCCAAGGCGAAGAACTCGGTCTGATAAAACCCTTATCCAATAATTCTTGTATCTGAGTCATCATTTCCCGAATTTCTGACGGTGCTAATCTGTACGGAGCCCTGGCTACGGGACTGGCTCCCGGAACCAAATCGATTTTAAATTCTACCTCCCGAATAGGAGGTAACCCAGGCAACTCATCGGGAAAGACCTCCGGGTATTCCGATACCACCCGGATGTCTCTAACAACCTGCTTTTCTTTTCTGACATCAATGGCATAGGCAAGAAACGATTCACATCCTTTGGCTAGAGATTTTCTAGCTTTCATGAACGAAATAATAGGGAGAGATGTATTAACCCGATCCCCATGGGCCACTACGTGTGTCCCGTCAGGCAATGGAAATGAAATCAATTTCTTATCACAATTTATTAGTGCTTTATTTAAACTAAGCCAGTCCATTCCAAGGACCACATCAAAACCAGATATTGGCATTAAGAGTGAAAACATATTAAAACACGCCCCATCAATATTAATATTTGCCCCAATCACAGATGTTGTGACTGGCACCACATAACCATCAGCTACTTCCACTTCCAATGGAGTAGTTACCACAAATGTAGGCAATTTTAACTTAGCATGAAAATCCACAGAAATGAATGAGCGATTAGCTCCAGAATCAAACAACACACGAGCATCTATGTTATTTATCGGAAACATACCAGTGATGACATCATCAGTAGTGGTTGCCTCTTCGACCGTCATTTTGAAGGCTCGACCCTCTGATGTAGGACGGTTCTTCCTCTTTTGAGGAGATGATGCCACCGATCCCCCAACCGACCCAGAACCCGAACCCGATCTTCTATCCGAAGGACAATCACCGACTCTGTGACCTTCTTTATGACAATTCCAGCAAACACTTCTTGGGAATTTACAATCATTCATCTCGTGCCCATACTGACCGCATCTGACACACCGCATCGTTTGGGCCGTACAAGCCCCACTATGAGAAGATCTACATCTAACACACCACTGTGTCCTTTGACCCGAATTTCCACCCGACTGTTTACGATTCGGACTAGTAAACCTTTGATTTCCTTTCCCTTTCCGGCTTTGTTGAGAACCCGATTGTGTGGACTTGAACTTTTGATAACCGGGTTTATCTTGGGTCACCCAATCACGAGAATTTAAATCACCTTCAACAGTTTTGGCCAAATCAAAACCCTGTGATAGTGTGGTAGCAAGCCATGCAGTAGTTCGGTACTCGGGTCGCAAAGCACCAATAAAATGCTTTATTTTCGATGGCTCATCGGGAACCCATTGTTGCACAAACCTCAGTTTTTCATTAAATTGCTCGATCAAATCATCAACTGTCATCCTTTCAGTCATCCGCAAATTTAAGAATTCCGACCGAATCCTATCCATCTCAAACGAATTGCAATAACGTTTGCACACTTGTTCTTTAAATTGATCCCATGTTATACTGTTTTTGACTTCTTTGGGTAGGTGTTCAATCAAAGTATCCCACCAATTCATAGCACCACCTACTAACTTCCGCGTGGCATACATCACCCGGTGTTGGTCATCACACCCGCAAGCATCTAAGGTTCTCTCCATTTCTCTTAACCAGTTCATAGTGACATTGGGATCTCTACTCCTACTGAATTCAGGGGGTTTACAGTCTAGAAATTGTTTGAATGTGCAACTTGATTTCATGCCGAATGGGTAAGGTTGATTGGTGAATTGGTATTGAGGTAAACCTTGGCTTGGGTTAACATAATAGTATTGTGGTTGTGACATTGTTGGATTAGGTTCGGGTGTGGTTGACATTAGGGGAACCGTCATGGTAAAGGCGGGAGTTGTGGGAATCTGCATGGTAGGCACGGGCATTGATGGAGTAAACACGGGAGGGAAATTTGGTGGTTGGTTATTTTGGTTCTGGCTCATGCTATCAACCAGATTTTGAAGATGTTCCAACCGACTTTCCATTCTTATAATATAATCTTCCCTGTCTTCATTTGTATCCCGAGAAGTACCAATGATTCCTTGTTCGGGGTTCGGCATGGTTATCGGCGGATTGGGATCGTTATTTGTCATATCTGTAACAAACACAACATCTCACGAACTATTAGTTTAAATCGTTAGTACCTATCTACTAACTACTACTAACACACAATTCATATTCACTCGACTAATCCACTCCCAATATTATGGAAGTTTGACCAACTCGAGCCAAGATTTGGGAATGGTACACCTAAATGTGCAACCATCGCCAAACCTAGGCTCTGATACCAAATTGTAACACCACAATCCTAGAGCCATTTTTTTTTTTTTTTTTTTAAATATGCATACGGAAGCGAATTAATAAATTCCAAAACTCCTACTTATTACACAACATAAAAACCATTACATATTAATCGAATATATAAAACATTTACGGTGTTACTGAAAATCAGGCTCGACTAGGTTTACAAAATCAGAGTACGGTCAGACTTCCAAAACCCGACTCTTGTCAAGCTAAAACCACAACCTGAAAAGAGTCAACAAATGAGGGATTAGCACAAAGCTAAGTGAATAGAAATAAACGTCAATTTGCATAACCACAACAAATTAGAAAATCGAGGGAAAATCAATAGGGAAACCCGTCCAAACTTCCACAAGCAATTGGACGTTAAAAGAGGATCGGCGGTCGGGCGAGGACCTTCAACTATTGTCGGCCAACAACAGTCAACCGATGGCTTCTTTACTAGAGGCACGGTGATCCCTCCTTACGCAACGAATACGAAGGAGTCCGATCGCCCCTGCCAAGAGTAACGGAGCGTAGCCGAAAACCACCATAGCTAACCTCTAAAAAACATGTGCACATACTACCATGAACCACTAGACCAAGTATAAACTTGTAAAAAGGAATTGCAGCCAAGAAATCTGTTCCTGACGAAGTTCGCGTCGTGAACTCAGAGTTCGCGTCGCGAACTAAGAGTTCACGATTCGCGAACTACATCACGACCAAACCCCAACTTCTCTGTCTCGAGTTCGCGATCGCGACCACAAGTTCGCGACGCGAACTCCCTCAGATACTAAATTCCTGCACTTTTTCTCAAAACTCAACCATTCCCTAAATTTTGTACATCACACAAGAAAGAAGGTTAAGTCCACTCACCTTTGCTTCCTTTTTGTGCCGAGCTCAATGATCTTATATCACTGAGGCTCCTTCCCTTTTCCTGTACAAAATGAATACCGAATTAGTCACCCGAAATCGTCAATTGTGTAACAAGTAATATAAGCTTTAGACCACATTTTGCAATAAGAGCTTATAACCAAATACTTGCATTTTCTACTCATAACCATAACTTAAGTATAACATTTCAATAAGTCAATTCATTATGCCAATTGGCCAAATTGCACCTTAGGCCCAAACGGGTCAAAACAAGAACTATGAGTCGGACATTCACACAACATTATCCAATAAGTTAAACTACATGATCAACATCAAAAAATACATAACCAACATACTTCTTGCATCCAATTGCAAGTGTTACCAATTTTGACTTTATTTAAGTCAATTTCACATTTAAGCAACCAAACGGGTCAAGACATGAAACCTACACACTTGAGCTTACAATTCATTCAACTAACACATTTCTAGCATGAATTTGATAATTAAAGTTTACAAACCATACAAGACCAAAAGTCAATTCCCAGATTTGACCAAAGTCAACAATTCACAATTTTAGCTAGTTATGACCAAATTTCCATCTAGCCAAACACTACCATCATTTATGCATTTTCACAATAGCTATCTAGTGATCTTCAAGATTAACAATTACCATTCTAACATGCATAACTAACCTAACACAACATCAAGAACATCAAAATTCACATTTCACCAATTTAGGGAAGATCTCCATCTTCTTCCCCAATCCACCATTGATGGAGCTTTATGAAAGCTTCACCAAATGCACTACAACTAACAATTCATCACATATAACTTGCAAAAACTCAAATAAACACCAAATCAAGCATCAATTTCGGATTTCCATCAAGATTCAACAAGAACTTCAAGAAAACCCACTAGTTCAAGAACCCTAGTTCATTTCTACAACAAGAACATGAAACCCTAGCTAAAGAAGGAAGAAACTTACTTAATCTTGCTTCAAGAATCCGAAAATCATACAAGGAAGGCAAGAACTACAAGGATTGATCTTCAATTTGAAAGAAAACTCAAGAAATGTGGGTGTGTATGTGTGTGGTGTCGAGACAGAGAGAGAGACTAGAGAAAACAAGAAGTAAACATGACATCTGCCCTTTAACTTAACACGTACCCCCAACTCACCATCACAGGTATTTTCAGTTAAACACAGTACAGGATATTAGGTTCGCAGATAATTTAATTAGACCTAACTAACTCCAATTTTAACAACGAAGATATTTTTAGAACCCTGGTTCAGAAATGAACCCAAATATGTAAAAATCATTTTGACATATAAATATCTCAGTTTTTACTAATTTTTAACCCCGTGGTTAAAGATACAATTAATTCAAATAAATCAAATAAAATCATATAAAATAATAAAACAATAAACAATAAAATATTACTTACCAAAAGTAATAAAATATTAAGGGTCGGGTCTCGGGATGTTACATAGACAATAACTAACTCTCAGAGAATGTTCTTGTGCTTATGATTTCTAAGATGCTCTAAAGGCTAAAGGTGTTGTTGTAAATGCAAGCATTTACGTCTGCATTTATAGCCAAAGATCCATGTTCCTTAGTCCACAAGTTTGACGACGTGTAAACATATTATTCGTCGATGTAGACTTGCCATGTATCATTAAATGCGATTGCACAAGTTATCGTCCCGAGTGTACTTTATGTCCACTTCTTCTGGTACCTTTTCTGACGCACAGTGAAAGGTGTACTACACAAGTACAGAAGTTGTTGACTTTCTCTTTACATGCTTGAGGGACAAACTATGAAGTTGTACTGACATTATCTTCTATTCCAAAATAGAAGATCTTCATCGTTTTTTTCTTCTTTGAGCGGGAAAGGGAAATGTTCAAGGTGCCAATGAACATTTCCTTTAAGTCTTCATCTGCAGCAGGTACTATCAGCTGATTCCACAATCAGCTGAATAGTCTTCTTCTTGTCTTTGTCCTTTGGCCATAGACTTCGAATGAACTCTCGTTAATAGCTGCTAATTTGACTTGTATCCTAAAGCTAAGTACGTACTCAGCTGAAGGTTTATTGTATATACTTGTTTCAGCTGAGATACATACTTCAGCTGTTGTTTATTCTTCTTGGCTGTCGAGCATCAAATCTTATTTACTTAGTCTTGGGACTAACAATCTCCCCCTATTTGATGCAATCGAATAGCCGTATAAGTGTAACCCTGTAATGATTCAGCTGAAAGGAGTCAGCTGAATACTTATGTACTTTGACCCTTAGGGTTCTTTTGTATATGTTTATCTTTTTACAATTTATACAAGTATATTACAAAATTTTGATTTTCTATTGATAAGGAAATTAAAGTACAAGGAAAATAAAATAAAAAACTATAATGTCTTGGATATAGCCGATCCAAGGACATTGTGACACAGTGAGTTGAAGGCTGAGCTTATTAGTTTCTTCATTTCTCTTCCCTCTTCAGTATAGGAACTCAACACCTTGTGATAGAGCATCAGTTGATCCACATCACATAAGTTCAACTCATCTTCCCGCTGGAAGCAAGGCAGCTTCTTTTTCTCTAGATAGCAAAAGCCATAAATTGGTTCTTTTACGATCAGCCCAAGGACAAAGTTAACTCCCTCGGGGATGGCTTTTGTGATATTGGGTTTTGGTCGTTTTGCAAATATGATGGACGACCCAATATCCAGTGATCTGGAGTCAGCAAGAGGCTCAAGGAGAACGGACTTACGTTTCTCCCCTCTCGCTGAGGAGCTTTCACCAGCAGTTTCTCTGAAAATAACAGCTTGAGATTCACACAATTCAGGAGGTATACGATATGCCAACTCAGGAGCTTGTTTCCTGATTGTATCGCATAAATTCTTGAAGGAGTGGATTGCGACTTGAATCCTTTCTACCAGTTCTGTTATATTCCGCGATGGTCTCGCAGTTCTGGCAGGTGCTTCAGCCTCTTTCCATTCATCATAGTTGAGAATGAGGCTGATCTTGTTCAGAGCAAGCTTTTCATGGAGCACCGCATTCCCAACCCTTGTTATAACAATTTCATTAGGGCAGCTGGGATCGAATTTGGGAGCTCTCACGCTGGTGATCTTTGCTTCCTGCCTACGCTGATCAAGAACCTTTTTGAACAACCTAATGTTCTCAACTCTTTGTGCTTCAGCTTGTTGATACAGCTCTTCATGGGCTATCCTTTGAAGGGCTATTGCTGTATCAAGATCAGCGGCGTTTCCAACTTCATTTAAAATGAGGTTTTCAACTAAAGCATATGTAGGCTCCCCCTCAGCAGGATGAGGAATCTCCTGTGAAATAGGCTGAGGGTTTTGGATTTGCGGGGCTTGGACTTTTGGGACCTCAACTGATTCGAAAGAATCGACGATTTTAGTATAACCAGTTGAGGTTTCAGCTTCTTCTTCTACTGTTCCAGCAGAGGTGATAGGTGGATTTCTTGAGCTTTCACCTACTGGAACGTCTTCAGTATTGGCTCCAACAGCATATGTGATTATAAGTTGTGAACTTTCTTGTTTACCATGTTGTTCACCAGCTGAAGTGGCCTCTTTCTCCCCCTCAGAGAGTGCCCGAAGAAGAGGGGTACTCTCTGGTGCTGAAGCAGGATGGACAACAGCATCACCCTCATTAAGCTTGGAAAGAATGAGGTTGAGGGTGCCTTGGAGACCAGCGACTTGGGAAGTCAGCGAGCTGACTTCAGTCTCCATTTTGTCCAACCTGGTGGACACAGCAGCTGCTGACTCATCGATAGCCTTAGAGAGGTGGCTATGAGTGAGCGTCAGCAGGGACTCTTGCTTTGATTGGGCAAGAGCCAGGCTGTCCCGAACTTCGGAGAGAAGTTTGTCGCTTTCGACTCTGTCAGATTCGCGAAGGGACTTCAGCTCTTGACGCACGTGGTCGTTGAGAGAAATGAACTCGCTGGTGTTGAGGCGAATCTGATTAGAAAGAAGAACCAGCTGAGGAGTCTGAGTGTGAACCTCAGCGTGCAGAGAAGTTATGCTGGAAGAGAGGTTCTCAGCAGTAGCATCAAACTTTTTTGGAACATCCCTGCGAAGGGTGTCCATCTGCTTACTCAGCTTGGCCATCCCAGGTCGAATCTGGAATGTAACAACACTAGACATCAGAGCAGCAGCGGCTCTGATGGGAATGCTTCCTCCAGCTTTGCTGGATTCAGCATGGGACACTTGGACGCTTTTGGGGAGGGGGTCCGGCATGTCTCCAGCTTGAGGGGTAACCTCAGCTGTGTAAGAAGGTGTTCCTGAGGTAGGAAGAAGAGTTACTATGGGATCCTCAGAAACTATGAGGGGGTAGGTTGGGTCCAACTGAAACTTTCGGGGTTAAAACAGAAGTGCCTACTTCAGTTGTCAAAACTGGTTGAAGCCCAGATTCTTGCATCTCTTCATCATCTGAAAAGATGTACTGCTGAATGGGGATATCAGCAAAATCAAACAACATATGAAATGCTGTTTGAGAATGTGGTGCTTCAGTCTCAACAGTCGGCGAAACCGTTATGGAGACTAGAGGAAGAGTTCCTCTGGGTGGTGGGTTAGCTGCCTCACAGCTCAGTTGGCGAATACGTTCACGATCACTGGCAGCTTGGGTAGTTGCCTCAGTAACAACTCGGTCTAGAGTTGTCTCATCATTGGCGGTGGTGGCTTCCTCGATCACCAGCTGGTTTATGCTGGTAACGTTGTGGGAAACAGAAAAAACAACTTCAAGATTGACTTGCTTTCCAGTCAATCTATCATCAGCTGATGACTCAGTAAGTGATGAAGAAGTTGGGGGTGGTGTGTGTGCAGCTGACACTCGGGTGGCTTGGGTTGAGCCGAAAACTTCACCAGCAGTCTGTTGAGAGACTGAGGTTGCTTGTGGAGTTTGTTCCCTTGTTACAACGACAGATAATGAATCGGTCGAGGAGCTACGCAGAAGGTTGGAGCCGGCACTAACTCCTAAAGAACGAAATTGCCGTTTTGAAGTCTGCTGACTTGTTGAGAAATCAGCAGAGTGGATGAAAGGCAAGGAAGAAAAAGAGACAGCCGGAAGTGTCTGGACAGGAACTCCAAGTATTGGTAGAGTTCCTGTAAAAACACTGTAAGAGTGAAAATGAGAAGGACTGCATTCAGAGGCTGATACTGCCGCTGACTGTAATCCTTCCAATTGGGATCTCGAGTGAGAGCCCAACGGATTCCGGCTGAATCCTGATGATGTTGCGATCGCCAGCTCAACATCATCATCAACATCATCATCTCCACAGGTAGCAGACCCTCTTCCCCTCAGCTGAGGAGAAAAAGGGGCGCTGGTAGTGGGAGAAGATGATAAAGAGAATGAAGAGGAAGACTCAGTGCGGTGAGCAGATCGCTTCACACGCTTCTTCCCACCACGTGGAATATCACCCGTTTCCACAATTTCCACGTTAATGGGCAATGAGATCCCAGTGGAAGTGGTGGTATTTCCATCAACAGTTTGTGTGCGATCAGTTGATGGAAATCTCTTCAGATGAGGAAAGGACGTACCTTCTTGGAGGGCATATTTCTTCGATGTTGCGCCCTTCTTTCGACCCCTTTTGGATCTGACTCGATCATCTACGATCTTCAGCATGTACGAGGTGAGGGAAAATGCCTTCTCATCATCCTTCTTCTGGAAGATGAGGCTGGAAATGGAACGGACCATCACCGATTCCCCAGGAAGGTCTTCATAACTGATCTCCAGCTTTTCAACCATCACATGTGCAATGCACAATGTGAAAAAGCGAAGATAGGGAATGTTATTTCCCTTGCTTTTCAGCTTCGTCTTGACCTCCTCGTACGCCAGTTTCCTAAAGTCGATCCGCTGACCAGTGACTAGGGCCTCAGCAAAGACTTGCATGCTGGAGTTGCACTGGTTGAGAGACCCGGAATTGCCTCCTATACCCTGAATGATGTGGGTAAAGAAATAGGCCCAGGGTCTCGTCAGCTGAGACTTTTTGAAGATCGGCACCCTGTCTTCTTCGTGTTCTAATCTGTATCCAGTGATACGGATTAGACTCGCTTTAGCTTCATCAGCAGATTTAGTCTGCTGATATTCTTCACCAGGTTGCAGATAATCGAATCCGCAAGCAACTCGGAAATCATCCAGAGAAATGGTGATCTGATGAGTTCCGACTTGCGCAGTGATGTCGTCTCCAGAAGTGGAGGCGGTCATCCAGAAATCACGCAAGAGTTCAATGATACTCTTGGTGACTCTTGTAAAGGCACCACGGATGGGGCAGTGACGCACAAACGTCACAACCGGTCAATAGATATCGTCAAGATCATCCGGTGGAGAGAAGTTGCCTACTAGGTTTGAGTTCTGATAGAACTCAATAGCAGCCCTAGTAAGAGAAACCTTTGGGGCTTTCTTTGGCATTTTTAGGAGAGAGGGAAGAAAGATAAAGGTTTAGAAATAGAGGGTTTTTGGAGAAAGAATTGTGGGAGGATGAAGGAACAATGAGGAGAAGAGGTGGGTATTTATAGGGGTTTTATGGGTCGGTTTGGGTAAAGTTCGAGTTTAAACCGGGTCATAATTGGATAGTTACAAACCAACTATACACACGTTGGTTATCGTGCAAAGGTGGTTGGATGTGACAGTGTGAGAAAGTGGAGCCGTTTTTGTCAGGGTAGTGGAGCCGTTTCTGTGTCAGAGGTCTTGTCCCTCATAAATGCCAAATATTTCCACTCGAGTGGAAATATTTACGACAGAGAACGTGTGGACAGGGTAGGAAGATGCCTTTTTGGGAGAACCAAACGTTTTGACTTATAAAACTTGATAAGTTATCATTTAAGAGATTTTATTCAGCTGACTGATAGATTAAAAAGATTTTAGTCAGCTGAATGTACTAAGTGATAAGGTGAATCTTATCAGCTGCTGATAGTACTTCAGCAGTTGATTCAGGCATTCAACATACCTAGCTCGCTGATCAAAAAGTTGAATCGTTTTTCATCTAAAGGCTTAGTGAATAGATCAGCCAGCTGAAGGTCAGTTGAAATGAAGTGGAGTTCCACGTCACCTTGTTCAATGTGATCTCTAATGAAATGATACCTTATGTCGATATGTTTGGTTCTGGAATGAAGAACTGGATTGTTGCTGATTGCAATAGCACTCGTGTTATCACAATAGATGGGAACTTTGTAGAGGTTCGTATCGAAATCAACAAGCTGATTCTTCATTCAAAGGACTTGAGCACAGCAGCTTCCAGCAGCAACATATTCTGCTTCAGCTGTGGAGGTAGAAACAGTGCTTTGTTTCTTGCTTGTCCAGCTGACTACCTTTCCACCAAGCAGCTGACATCCTCCAGTCGTGCTCTTTCTATCCATTTTGCAACATGCAAAGTCTGAATCTGAATAGCCAATTAGATCAAACCCGGAGTCTTTGGCATACCAAAGACCTAGGTTTGGAGTACCCTTAAGGTACCTCAAGATTCTTTTTGCGGCTATTAAGTGAGATTCTCTAGGATCAGCTTGATACCTAGCACACATGCAAGTAGCAAACATAATGTCTGGTCTGCTGGCGGTGAGATAGAGTAATGATCCAATGATTCCTCTATAGAACGTGACATCAACTGACTTACCAGTTATGTCAGCATCTAAATTGTTTGGAGGAGCCATTGGTGTTTTCATGGATGATGATGAACTCATATCAAATTTCGTTAATAGATCTTTGATATATTTTTCTTGATTTACCATTTTTAGATTGCTTAACTTGTAAGCCAAGAAAATATGTCAATTCACCCATCATGCTCATCTCATACTTTGTAGACATAAGTTTAGAAAAACATCTACAAAGTTTTTCATCAGTAGCACCAAAGATTAAGTCGTCCACATAAATTTGAACAAGAATGATATCACCTTTGATTTTGCGAATGAATAAGGTTTTATCAATCCTTCCCCTGGTGAAATAATTTGCTAGGAGGAACGTGGAGAGTGTATCATACCATGCACGAGGAGCTTGTTTCAACCCATACATCGCTTTATCCAGTTTAAACACATAGTCTAAATACTTAGGATTTTCAAACCCTGGTGGTTGTTTAACATACACTTCCTCTTGCAACTTTCCGTTTAAGAAGGCACTTTTCACGTCCATCTGAAAGACTGTGAAGTCTTTGTAAGCAGCATAGGCTAGAAATATTCTAATAGCCTCAAGCCTAGCCACTGGAGCAAATGTTTCATCGAAATCGATTCCTTCCTCTTGTCTGTATCCTTGTGCAACAAGTCTAGCCTTGTTGCGAATAACCACACCTTCTTCATCCATTTTATTCCTAAATACCCATTTAGTACCAATTATGGTCTTTCCAGCTGGTGGAGGCACCAGCTGCCATACTTTTTTGACCTCGAATTGGTTAAGTTCTTCCTGCATCGCCTGAATCTAGCTTGAGTCTTCTAAAGCAGCTTTAATATTTTTCGGTTCTTCAGTTGCTAGAAAGAAAGACCACAGGCACAGATTGCATGATGCTTTACTTCTAGTGACTACTCCCTGTTGTGGATCTCCAATGATTAACTCAATTGGATGTTCTGAGTTCCACTTAGATTGAGGAGCAGCAGTAGAAGAGGAAGATTCAGCAGAATTAGATCCTTGTTGAGCGGCTGACTGCTCAGCAGGATGAATTACTTCATTTTGAACTGATCTTCTTGAAGTATGAAGAGGTGGCTTAGAAGTAGCCTTGGATGATGCTCTAACTGTTGGAATCTCTTGTCGAACAGCTGCAATGTCCACAAGATATGTAGGAGCATCATGGAATGTCTCATCTGATTCATTTACGGGAACATCAAAGAGATTTAAAGCATCGGAGAATGCTTCAGTTGTATCATCAGGAGATGATTCAGCTGATCTCTGAAAGGCATCAGATGAGTCAGTAGAGGAGGGGTTCAAAGCCTTTGAGTGTTCTTCAAAAGTAACATTTATGGACTCTTCCAATGTTTGTCTTCTTTTGTTGAAAACTCTATATGCTTTGGATAGAGTGGAGTATCCCAATAAAATGGCTTCATCAGCTTTAGAGTCAAATTTACTCAGCTAATCTCTTGTGTTTAACACAAAACACACACAGCCAAACACGTGAAAGAAACCGATGAAAGGTTTCCTTTGACAAAAAATCTCATAAGAAGTCTTTTTGTGTCTCTTCACATAGAGAGACCTATTTTGAGTGAAACAAGTTGTGTTAACAGCCTCTGCCCAAAATTGCTTAGGCATGTTTGACTCAGCAAGCATTGTTTTTGCAGCTTCTATAAGGGTTCTGTTCCTTCTTTCAGCAACACCATTCTATTGAGGTGTTCTAGCAGCTGAGAAGTTTTGGGAGATCCCAACATCTGAACAGAAGTCTTCCAAAGTCTTATTTCAGAATTCAGTACCGTTGTCTGATCTCAGCATCTTGACTCTAGACCCATTTAAAAGTTCCATCCTTTTGATGAACTTGATAATTTCATCAGCTGCATCACTCTTGTGGCGTAAAAATATAACCCAAGTATATCGTGAGTATTCGTCAACGATAACAAGTGTATACTTCTTTCCACCTAGACTTTCAGTGCTCATGGGACCAAAGAGATCCATATGGAGCATGTGAAGGCAGCTGTCGATGGAAAAACATTGCTTTGATTTGAAGGAGCTTTTGTGATGTTTACCTTGTTCACATGCAGAACAAAGCTTATCCTTTTCATATTTGATTTGTGGCAGACCATTCACCAGCTGACCTCGCGTCAGCTTCGATATATTTTTGAAGTTCAGGTGAGATAGCCTTTTGTGCCACAACCAATTCAGCTCTTCAGTAGATTGAGAGAATAGACAGACTTCTTGATTTTGAGGATTCATGTCAAGTGTATAGACATTCTTGGTTCTGGGAGCAACTAATACTACCTTTCCATTCTTATCTGTCACCGTTCCTCTATATTCATTAAAGTTCACTGAGAACTTTGCATCACAAAGTTGACTTATGCTGATAAGATTGTGTTTCAGCCCATTTACATAACCAACTCTTGTGATTTTTATGGACCCATTAGAAATGGTTCCATACCCTTCAGTTGAGCCTCTACCATTATCACCAAAGACCACTGAGGGGCCATCACAAACTTCAAACTCTTTCAGCAGGGATTTGTAACCAGTCATATGTCTTGAGCAACCACTGTCTAGGTACCAGACATGTTTGCTTTCGTCACCCTGCACATAATATAAAGAAGTTAGTTCTTTTTGGGAACCCACACTTCGGTGGGTCCTTGTGACTTCCCGCTGGGACTCACAGACGATGGCATTTCAGTAGGCTCACATACTGAAGTTGGGGAAGGTCTCAAGCATGTGCTGTCACACTCGCTTGCCATGTGCCCACGATCTCCACACTTATAGCATTTTCTGTTTATTTGCAGTGGAGTAGAGGGCGAGGCAGTAGGATTGGGAACTGGACCCAAAATACCTTTCATTTTCTGATTATCAGAGATAGTCAGAGTTTGAACGAGTGATGTCAGCTTGCTGACCTTTCCTTTCATCCGTTTGACAGACACGACTGAAGAAGGACTTGGAGTGTTCTTAGATACACTCTTACCTTTGTTCTTTGCAGCTCGAGTACGAACTCCAGCTGGCTCACCCTTGGAGGGTGTAAGAACAGTTTTCTTTCCTGCTGTTCTTCTAGTCTTCTGCTGAGATTTAGCAGAAGATGCAGCAGGTGTTGAACCCGAGACAGATTTTCTAGGCTCAACAATAACTACAGTAGGTGTCCTAACTACCATGGCAGAGGAGTCAGTAGATGACTCTTCACCGGTAGCCACAGAAGGATCTTCTGAGGACATCTCAGTAGCATAGGTTTTGGTAGACCTAACAAAGGAACCAAAAACCAACTCTTCAGCTGGCACAGAAGCATCAGCTGACGAGTAGTACAAATCATCTGTACTGCTGTCAGGTACAGTGGCTGCAGCAAGGAAATCTCCTCCTAGTACAGCTTGTACTTGACTTGGAATTTGTGAGTTAACACATTCACTCACACGTTTGGATGAACGAGACCATGATTCACAAATCTTTTTAATTGCTTCAAGTTCTTTAACTTTTTCACTTAGATCATGTTGAAGAACTGAGTTAATAAATTTCGTTTCAGAAAGTTCTTCTTTTAAAGTTTTGTGGTCAATTAAACGTTCTTTTAAGAATGCATTTTCACGTAGAATAGCATTATGTTTATCCAAACATTCACCTTTCAGCTGATCAATGAAGTGCAAGTCACAAATAACAGAGTCAACAATTTCTTTAGCTTTAGTAGCCTCAGCGGAGATTAGAGAATTTACCTTTTTGTGAACAATGTTGACCCATTTATAGGTACTAGCATCATCAGCTGTAATGCATTCATCGTCATCAGTACGAGCCATCAAACACATTGTGGCCATTTGTTCATCGTCGTCAGATGAGCTGTCACCAGAGTCAGCCCAATCATGAGTCTCAGCTACTAGACCCTTGTCAGCAGACTTGCTTTCAAGTGCCTTATTCTCTTCTAGAATCTTTTTGGTGAAGGCTTGTAGCTTTTTGTATTTTTTCTTCAATGGACTCACCAGTTGAAGATGATGAACTAGCTTTCTTCTGCTTGCAGTCGTTAGCATAGTGTCCCTTCTTGTTGCAGTTGTAGCAAGTTATCTCAGAGATGTCAGGTGTACTTCCAGATGGTCTGGAAGAAACAGCTGAAGAGATAGATCTGCTACTCGAGCCTCTAGTCGAGGAGCCAGACTTGTTTTTGAAGAATTTTCTATTTTTAACAAGTAAGGTCAACTCAGATATAAGGGCATCGTTGTCTTCATCTTCATCGACTTCTTCAATGCTGACTTCCGGCATGTTGAACAAACCAACAGCTGAAGTGTTGTCAGCCTCATCATCTTATGGTGGATATTCGATTCTGCTAGGCTTGTTTAAGGAGACAAGAGCAGTCGAAGATCCAGCAGAACTCACTTTAGAGTCCTTTGGAGGTTGAAATTTGTTGAGTACGGTTCTCTCATGGCTTAAGAACATACCATAGAGAGATGAAAGAGTATAATCTTTCAGAGTAGGAGATGTACTCATGCAAGTTATGATGGTAGCCCATTTAGAAGGTAAGGCTGCCATAAACTTACACATTTTGGACATCTCGTCCTTATCAACCCCATGAGACTTCAGCTCGTTTAACAGAATGTTATAACGATTGAAAGTGTGAGCTATAGTCTCACTTGGCTTGGCTTTAAACAGTTCATAATCATGTATGAGCATGTTTTTGTTATGTTCACGCACAACAGATGTGCCTTCATAAACTTCAGCCAACCTTTCCCACATCTCTTTAACTGAGTCACAAAACTGAATATTGTGATACAGTTCATCACCAACTGCTTAAAAAAGCATATCTCTACCCTTGTTCTCAAGATGAACAAGACGTTTTTCAGCGTCTGTCCACTGAGCCTCAGACTTCACAACATAGTGTTCTGGTGTTTCAGAAGAACCAGGAATGAGGGTTTTGGGAACATATTTTCCTATAGTGATATTATCTTGAAGTTTTGGGTGGTAGGTAACCATGTGGGACAACATACGGGTTTTCCACATGGGATAGTTGGTTTGGGTGAGTTTGGGAGGTTTTCCAGATGATGGAAGATCTGATGATGTAGGTTCAGCCATAACAGATGATCAAAATTGATGGAAAACAATTTTGACACCCGCTCTGATACCAGTTGTTGGATCCCAACAACACAACCGTGTTGCGTTATGGTCGAGTGACAAAGATATGATAAGTAAATAACAACAAGGTTTCAATGATTAAGAGTTTTATTAAAAACAGCTTAATACAATACATAGTTTGCGGAAATAGATAGTACACACTACCTAAAACTCTATACTTGAGTTGACACTTTAGACCGCTCAAACTAGAAGAGATAAACACTGAGAGTTATATCAGCTGATACTAACAGCTGATATTAATGCCTTAGTAATAACTATGGAGGAGTTAATACTTAGACAATAACTAACTCTCAGAGAATGTTCTTGTGCTTATGATTTCTATGATGCTCTAAAGGCTAAAGGTGTTGTTGTAAATGCAAGCATTTACGTCTGCATTTATAGCCAAAGATCCATGTTCCTTAGTCCACAAGTTTGACGACGTGTAAACATATTATTCGTCTATGTAGACTTGCCATGGATCATTAAATGCGATTGCACAAGTTATCGTCCCGAGTGTACTTTATGTCCACTTCTTCTGGTACCTTTTCTGACGCACAGTGAAAGGTGTATTACACAAGTACAGAAGTTGTTGACTTTCTCTTTACATGCTTGAGGGACAAACTATGAAGTTGTACTGACATTATCTTCTATTCCAAAATAGAAGATCTTCATCGTTTTCTTCTTCTTTGAGCGGGAAAGGGAAATGTTCAAGGTGTCAATGAACATTTCCTTTAAGTCTTCATCTGCAGCAGGTACTATCAGCTGATTCCACAATCAGCTGAATAGTCTTCTTCTTGTCTTTGTCCTTTGGCCATAGACTTCGAATGAACTCTCGTTAATAGCTGCTGATTTGACTTGTATCCTAAAGCTAAGTACGTACTCAGCTGAAGGTTTATTGTATATACTTGTTTCAGCTGAGATACATACTTCAGTTGTTATTTATTCTTCTTGGCTGTCGAGCATCAAATCTTATTTACTTAATCTTGAGACTAACAGATGGTTATTCATACTCATCTTTCTAACCACTTAATAGGATAAATGTATAATTCACTAATTTTCTTTCTTAATATTATTATTTAATTTTGGCATACATCTTGATTTAATGAGTAGAAAGATAAAAAGAGATAATTGCTAGGAAGCAATACTATTATTCTTGTATAAAACCTTTATATTTACCTCCTTATAATATTAACATTAATTTTATTGCAAATATTATCAATATTGTTATGTTTTTTTTTTTTTGTTTTTATTAATTAGAGTAAATTACATGGATAGTCCATGTGGTTTGACATGAATTTTGAATTTGGTCCTTAAGTTCTAGAAATTACACCGATGGTCATTAAGTATCGGACTTCGTATTGGTTTTGGTCCCTAAGCGTAACGGGTGTTATATTTTGCCGTTAAAACCTCTCATGTGTGATGCACATGAGGGTATATTTGTCTTTTTACCATTTTTTTTTCTTTTATTATTTATAAACTATTTGTTATTTCTTTATTTAACATTGTTATTTTATTATTCTTATTTCTCTCTCATCTTCCCCCGAGACCCCCACCCCAAACAGAAACCACCACCATAGCCCCCTCACCCCCTACCATCTCCGGCTGCCACTAATTTCAGAATTTTTATCCAATAAAAATAACATATAACCACCATAATTGTCAGTAGAGCAAAAAATTGCTCTTTGAAAAACTGAAACAAATAACTCCAAAATGTTACCTGCACATTCGTAAACCACCACCGTCCCCCAATATCCACCCGCCATTAAATTTATAATTATCAAATTCACACTTCCACCAAGAACAATAATTAGAAAAAGATAAAAACTTTTGCTTCAATCCGGGAAAGAAAATTGATCTTTGATCAAAATAAAGTCTCGATAAGGCGACTGATGAGGTAATTGACTTTTTGTCATTCTTCCACAAAAAGTCACTTTCAAGTCAACAAAGATAAAATCATTTGATGGTTTCGAGTGCCTCTCAGATGTGCCACATGAATCAGATCCGAAGAAGATAATTTGATTCCATGCTTACAAAGGAGAATGTATCAGAGTAGTTTGTGTACCTCTCAGATCTGACGATTGTGTATGTGGCGTTGGGCGTTGCAGGTGGGTGTCGGCGACGATGGTGTATGTGGCGGAGATGGAGGTGCGGTGGTGTTGGCGGAGATGACGAAGTAGGTGTCGCCGGAGATGGTGTCGGCAATGATGGTGCAGGTAGATTTTGTAGCTGAAGGAGAGGAGGGTGTGGTGGTGTTCAGGTGGGAGAGAAAGAGGGAGGAGAGTGAGAGAAAAGATGGTAAAAAGACAAATTTACCCTCATGTTGAGAGGTTTTAACGGCAAAACTTAACACCCATTACGCTTAGGGACCAAAACCGATATGAAGTCCGATATTTAATGACCATCAGTGTAATTTCTGAAACTTAGGGACTAAATCCAAAACTCTGGTCAAACCACAGAGACTATCCGTGTAATTTACTCTATTAATTATCATAAATCCTCTTTATAAAACAATTACTTCGTCTGTTTTCCACGATTATATTTTCCTTTATATATGACGAATATCTCTACTATATTATAAAGAGTTTACCCCTTCCAGAATTAGCAAGGCTGAAAATTCAGCCAACACACTTGCTAATTATGGAATTGGTCATTTTGGAAAAAAAAAAACCCCTTCAACAGGTTTCGAACTCAACACCTCCGCCTCATGTAACACATGCCTTACCACTTGACCAAGCCTTCGGCTACGATACTTTTGATAAACAGCATGTCTATATCTCTTCAAACGCGGGTGAGGCCCACAGATTACAACAGGCCTGTCTGTTATTGTTGGTCAAACAGCCCAACATAAAAAATTAACACGTTCGTTATCATCACTCATCAGGCCCATCGTTCGGCTGATGCCTCTTCGTTATCACGCCTCTTCAATCTCTCTGACAAATGATAGAACCAAGAACCCTAAATCCAATCATGTTCATCCGGCTCCTCATTTCTGCTGCCATGATGATTATCTTTCTGCAAAAACCTATTCGATTCCTTACGCAATCTTCACTTTATAAATACAACAAAACTATCGGTGAAATTAAACTGCTTCTATCGTTATTCTACAATCTCCAGGAAAGAATTTGAGGTATTTGAACTGCTTCTAACTTTATTCAAAAACTGAATTTCGTTTTCTTTAATGATTGTACAAATTCCTAAATTGAATACACTTTTGTTTGAGCAGGAAGACGTAAATCATCAATTTCAGGTATGTCTTATTCATTTAATTTTGATATGGTTTTGCTAATTTGATATAATTCTATTATCCAAGATGTTGTTAAGGAATCTGAAATCCAAAATTTATAAGTCAAATTTCTTTGGCTGCCAATACAGGCAATGGAACAAACTTCTGAAAGTGGTATCATAAACATTGATGGCTCTGGACTCGCAAATGCAACTGTCACGGTATGAAGTGTTACCTTTGTTTATCTATTTTATCAAACGGGTTTAAAATGCATATGTAGATGAAAAGATAATTAGTTTTGATTACACATTCAAACAACCCTAACAGTTTGACCCATTTAGTAGCATGGTTTTTTAAAATTAAACAATCTATTCTCTATTATCACTAAAAACAGGTCAATTTGAAATTTTCCAAAAAACTTTCAAATAAATCTTTAACTGCTCCTGCAAAAAGGAAAAAGTTGTAAGTTTTTAAAAACACTCCTATATGTAAAAAAAAATATAGTATATATTAAAAGATAAAGTTTAAACCGAGTTAAAAACTAACTCACATTTCAGAACAGATGCAGGTGTTGAGTAGTTAATTTTGCTTGCAACCTGTGAAATTTAAATGAAATCACTATTTTGTAATCCACAAGTGTAAACAAAAAGAACTACATACCTGAAAGAAGCTTCACATCAACATCAGTAATACAAATTGAATAGTTGTTAAGTGTCTCAAGCTTTTTAAACCTAACAAATTAAAAAAAATAAATCGAAATTACAATAATAATACATAAAATAAGATAAAAAGTTATATCTATACAGTTTATTAAACATTTAGGAGGGAAGGGTAGGAAAATCATTAATTTAAGCAACATACACCTTTGACTGGCGATCCTCTGTTCATACTCATTCCTTCACCGTTTAGAACGGGTCAACCCGTAAAGTAGAACCTATTTGACCCGTTTCAGTTGTGTCTTTTCCAACCACGCATTGCCATAAAGTAGAACCTATTTGACCCGTTTCAGTTGTTTGTCTTTACCAGTTTGATCTGTTTGACCCAATTGACATAAAACACAATCCAAATATACAATGACTTAATGATTAGTAAAAATGGACTCTAATAATTTGACAAATATTGAAGTTAAAATTCTCAATTTTGAGTCAAATTGTATTTTTGACGTTAAAATTGTCAATTTATAGTGAAACGTTAATTTTGACTAATATTAAAGTCAACATTGTGAATTTTTAAGTTGACTGTAACATATTTTGACCTACTGTATGAAGTTGACCGTAGGTGACTAAAACGTGAAATTGCAATTTTGATAAATATTAAAGTCAAAAGGTTACTAACATTGTTAATGAAAGACATTTAATTAAACTTCATGAAAAACATAATGCTGAAAATATTAAAACCTTATAATGCTTCAATCAAATTTGGTGTCTTTAACTGTGCATATAAAAAACATAAAGTGATAGTTGACTATATAAGTCAGTATCTTATTTTGTATAAACACACTTATGCTAAATCATATATATATTCACAAAATTGAAATAATTGAAGAAATAATAATAAATATTATGAAGTAGTGAGACTACTCTTCAAAATTAAAAAAATCAAAAGTATACAAAATAATTTTTTTTTGCCAATAATAATTATTTTGCAGCAGCCCATTAAAACGAATTCAGGTACTGTTATACAAAATAATTTTTTTTTGCCAATAATAATTATTTTGCAGCAGCCCATTAAAACGAATTCAGCCCGTTTGAACTTTTAGAGATACATATTTTTATTTTCATATTTCTATACCTAATGTTTAATGTAATCTCTTCAATAATTATATAGCCATTGGAGCAAACTTTCGAAAGTGATATCATACACATGCACAACTCCGGACTCGCAAATGCAATTGTCATGGTAAGAAGTATTTCCTTTGTTTATCTATTTTGTCAAACGGGTTAAAAGCTACAAAATTTGGTCAAATTTATCAAGTGGGTTAACCTGGTAAGATTCAAATCTGCTCAAATGGGTCAAAAGACACCTTTTGACCCGTTTGCCAAATAACAACAGTAGGCCCAATAACAACCTGAAATTTGACCCGTTTGGCCAAATTAACAGTTTGAGCAGTTTAACCGCTTTTCACATTTTTTCTTTTTCCCTTTTTTTATTTTATTTTATTTTATCCATTTAACCATTTTGAGAAGTATTACCTTTGTTTATAAAACTACAAAATTTGGGCAAATTTATCAAGTGGGTTAACCTGGCCAGATTCAAATCTGCTCAAATGGGTCAAAAGACACCGTTTGACCCGTCTACCAAATAACAACAGTGGGCCCAATAACAACCTGAAATTGAACTGCTTCTATCGTTATTTTTTGACCCGTTTGGCCAAATTAACAGTTTGAGCAGTTTTACCACTTTTCACATTTTTTTTCTTTTTACATGTTTTTTTTATTTTATTTTATCCATTTTGAGAAGTATTATCTTTGTTTATCTATTTTGTCAAACGGGTTGAAAACTACAAAATGTGGGCAAATTTATAAAGTTGGTTAACCTGGTCAGATTCAAATCTGCTCAAATGGGTCAAAAGACACCTTTTGACCCGTCTACCAAATAACAATAGTGGGCCCAATAACAACCTGAAATTGAACTGCTTCTATCGTTATTTTTTAACCCGTTTGGCCAAATTAACAGTTTGAGCAGTTTAACCGTTTTTCACATTTTTTCTTTTTCCCTTTTTTATTTTATTTTATTTTATCCATTTATCCATTTTGAGAAGTATTCCTTTGCTTATCTATTTTGTCAAACGGGTTGAAAACTACAAAATTTGGGCAAATTTATCAAGTGGGTTAACCAATTCAGATTCAAATCTGCTCAAATGGGTCAAAAGATACCTTTTGACCCGTCTACCAAATAACAACGGTGGGCCCAATAACAACCTGAAATTGAATTGCTTCCATCATTATTTTTTGACCCGTTTGGCCAAATTAACAGTTTGAGCAGTTTAACCGCTTTTCACATTTTTTTCTTATCCATTTTTTTATTTTATTTTATTTTATCCATTTTCCAGTTTGAGAATTATCAAGTGGGTTAACCTGGTCATATTCAAATCTGCTCAAATGGGTCAAAAGACACCTTTTGACCCGTCTGCCAAATAACAACAGTCGGCCCAATAACAACCGAATTGACTTTAAGTAATATATTAGCTCAAATTGGTCAAATATATTATATAGACATACTTACTTTGAATTACGTTTCACTTTGCTATTTCATTTGTCTTTGTTGTGATAGAACTCTACTACCGTGTCGGATGATGCTGCTCCAACAGTTGGTGAAATCGTGAATGTTGCAACTCCAACAGTTGGCGAAACCATCAATGTTGTTGCTCCAACAGTTGGCGAAACCATGAATGATGCTGCTCCAACAGTTGATGAAACCACAAACGAGGTATTTAACTGAATGTTTCTTTGTGTTTAAATATTTTTTGAACTCTTAGGTGTATTTGTGTTTTATATCTTTGTATGTGTTACTTGCTTTATATGGTAAATTGGTAAACTAACTACTTGATACATGTATCTCTCATTAAATTAAATCCGTTTTGGGTGATTTTGATTTGGGACTTTCAGTTAAAATAAATTTGAGTCGTTTTAAATTGTATTACATAACAGATTGAACTTAAGAATTTAAAAAGGCGTAAACGTGAGTCAAATTTGTTAACATGGAATTGGGATGCCATTGTTGAAATTGAAAGCTCAGAAGATGACTTTGAAGACGACTTGCAAAACGGCAACGAGGGCGACTTTATGTCCATGGACAATGTGAAGAGAAGTAAAAGTAAACGAGTGTCAGTCTTGAGCCGAAACAAAGTCTATAGGCTACTTGATGAGCCTGATGAAGATGATTTCTTTTTCATTTAGTCGATAGTCTTGTGTTTTTTGCGACTTTTTTTGTACCCATATAACGAGTCTACTACTACGTACTTTATGGGTTTCGAATTATCCTAATTAAAATATCCTTTTGTTTATGTTCGAATTATTCTAATTAAAATATCTTTTTGTTTATGTTGAAGATATTCGATTATCATTTTGAGGTTGATAAATTTTCAACCCTTAATTACTTTGCGTGGTACAATATCAAGGCTATTCGTGTGGAGTTCGTTTGGAGGGACATGCAAAGTAAAAAGTTATATATCTTTATGTTAGACCCTACTGTAAGTATCTATTATATTATATAAATATTTTTTAAACATACAAATCATTTCTATTTACAACTTACTTTTTTTGTCAAATAAAATGTTTATATGTTAGCGAGAAAGAATTGCGGCTGTGTGTCCTCCCAAATTGGTACCACTATATGAATGAATGAATTTAGAGGGTGTTTTTGCAATTAATCATTTTCAAATAGAGGGAACTTATGATGATTTCCCTAGGTATGAGGGTTATAGTTTCAATCGTGATCAGTGTGAAATAATTATTAACAAGAAAACACGATTTACCCGATTAAGCAATGACGCAAACAACGCATTTCCTTTTTATCCAATCGTGCCTTCTTTTAAAACTATTGTTGATGATAAAACAACTAGAAGAATGCTTATAGGTATAAATTATTTTATTATATAATATATATATATATATATATATATATATATATATATATATATATATATATATATATATATATATATATATATATATATATATATATATATATATTGAACCATTTACTAAATGTCTAAACAAATAATTTTAATGTAGATGTTGTCGGACGAGTAACTAAGGGAAGTAGGAAACAATTCCGATATAGTGGAATTACATTTTATCTCTCTCTTCAAGATTCAACGTAATTTCATATATATTTATTGCATATTTTTAAAGTACACATTGTACATAGATATTCATATTTTATAATTTTTTAAATTATTTCTTTAAATGAATATAAGGGGTCAAGAATTGTCGCTCACCGTGTATCGAAATTCAATAATATCACCTCCAAGAGTGCAATTGGCAATTATGGAAAAGTCGATAATATACGTATCAAGGGTAAAATTATGTCGTGTAAATGGAAGTAAGTTTTTTTTTGTTGTTTTGGTTTCATATCCCTATGAAATAGTTAGTCGAAATACGTCTTAACTTGTATCTTTTAATATTTTTCAGTTAATGTTTTGCGGTCAACAGACATAACTAAAATTGACTTCAATCCGAATATACCGGAAGTAGCCGCCTTTGAACGTATACAACGTGTTGTCTAAATTATTCAACCTTAGTGTTGTTTTTGTTGGCGGTGGATGTGTACCCATTGTTTTGTTTTCTAGACCTGATGATGTTAAATATTTTACGCTTTTAGTCATTTATTGTATTGTTGGCACATTTTATCTATTTAACTTTGTCGTTTGCATGCATTCCTTATTGTTTAGTTTTTATTTTAAAATATTTACTTTCATTTTCTAAGATTATTAGGATAAAAGTTGTGTTAATTTATATTGAATTACACGCATAATCTAATCTTTATCTATATATATGTAGCGATCAATAATGACTAATGAGCAAATTGCAAATGACTTTGGTAACCAAAGCAACGAAAAAAATGGAAAACGTAAAGCTTACTATAGCAATTACAATGCACGACGAAACGATAACAAAGTACTTAAGAGTCTAAATGATGATGTCAGTCAAGCATATCTAGACAAACAGAGAGGTATGTGTATCTTAACTATAAAACAATATAATTACATGGTTAACAACCGCACCACATTTTTAATAAATAATTTTCTTGTAGAGCGTATAGAAAAGAAAAGAGAATATAATAAGCGATATTATGCACGACAAAAGGCAAACAAACTCATAGCTTCTGTTGAAGAGAATAGCCAACACATCACCACTGATTCAAATGTATCTCCAGGAATATCTACTCGAATGGACATACAAACACCGAACAGGGCGCCTTTAGGAATATTTGAAGACCATATGATAAATTGTTCATCATCACACTTGAATGAAAATGTAGTTATTGATACGATGACACTTGATAGTAACATACTAACCACGCCATGTCATAACGTATTAGCAAACAAAGAAAACATACCCCCATGCCAAAATGGGCTTCAACATATATTGGATTCAGGAAATCCACCGGAGACTTCACAAAAATCAAGTAGAAATATAAGAAGTAAAAATAGAAATTATTATCAAAGAAGCAAGGAGAAAAATAGGGTACTTATGCACAATTATCCTAGCAGTCAGGCATCAACAAGTACGAAAACTTCCATTCAGCTTCCCGGTCATAGAAATAGAGCATATGGTACTCAAATGTCCTCGAGTTTGACACTTGAAAGCAACAACGGTAAATATATTTCGCGATATTATTATTTTGTTTACCCTTAACAAAGTTTATGAATAACAGCTGAATGAATTGATTTTGATCTTTAAAATAGGCAATCGAGGTGAGATTCGTAGACTATTACCTTCTTTTGATGCTGTCATGACTCAAGCATCACCTACAATAGGTTAGTATTTAATTCACGCGATTCTCACATATTGATTACAACGATAACAATAAACTGCAAGGCTGTATTTTTATTATTATGTTATTCTTAATTTTATTTGCCTTTTTTCAAGTTTATAAATAGCAGGACGCTTTCATGAATTCATTTTGATTTTCTAAAACAGGCATTCGAGGTGAAGTTGAAGTTCGTAGATTATTACCTTCTTTTGATGCTGTCACGACTCAAACATCACCTACAACAGGTTATTATTATTATTAATGTTGTTATTGTTATTATTATTATTATTATTAACTTTTTTCATAAATTGATTTTGATTCTTAAAAACAGCCATTCGAGGTGAAATTCGTAGACCATTACCTTCTTTTGATGATGTCACGACTCAAGCATCACCAACAACAGGTTAGTATTTAATTCACGCGATCGACACAGATCCACTGCAACGTATTCTTACATTCGTATGGGTTACATGCAGGAGTTTCTACAGATGTCAATGTCAACCCATTGATCATAGGCAACAATCAAGACGTGGATCCGTACGATTTCATTTATCAAGGTGTACCTGAACAACACCGCGTTTTAAAGGAACAACGACCATGTGCAAAGTGTGGAGCAAAACGGATAATGTTTGAATTCCCAACATTTTGTTGTATGAATGGAAAGACAAAATTGGTATCCTCAGACATTCCGGAAGAATTATTAAATCTCTTTACATCACAATGTGAATTAGGTAAATCATTCAGGCACAACATACGTGCTTACAACACAAATTTTTCATTCACATCAATGGGTGTAAATTTAGATACTTCGATGACCAATATGACATCTGGAGTGTATACTTTTCGTGCCCATGGAGGTGTGTACCATAGAATTGATCAATTAGTTCCTAGGGATGTACAACCTAGGTACTTACAGTTGTATTTTTATGATCCTGAAACCGAATTATCACATAGACTTTTATGGACAAATCTTGATAGACAAATTGTTGAAATTTTGACGCGTGTACTTGCAACAAACCCTTACGTAACAACGTTTCGAAGTCTTGCTGACCTAGGACCACTAGACGATTACAGGGTCACATTAAATGCATCAGTAGAACTCGATCAAAGGAATTACAACCTTCCAACCACATCTGAGGTTTGAATAAATTTTTTTACCTTGCACACATTTATATATTTAATCAAATGTAGTTTACATATAACCTTTTGGTGTTGTACCATTGTGCAGGTTGCTGGCATTTGGGTTGAAGGTAACAACAACATTACTGCATATAAGAGAAGCATTGTTGTGTATGGGAGGTCTGATTATTCAACCCAGATTCAACCTCACTTTGCTTCTTATGATCCGTTGTCCTATGTTTTGTTCTTTCCCAAGGGTGAGCCTGGATGGCATACAAGAATACCCAAGGATGGCGTACCTATCGACGAAATTATTGGGGATGAAGAAAATATCGAGGAAGATGATGAAGGTGAGATACATATTAATCATAAATTTGTGTGAAGTTATAAAGAGTTTACCCATTCCATAATTAGCAAGGCTGAAAATTCAGCCAACACACTTGCTAATTATGGAATTGGAATCCTTTTGGAAAAAAAAATCACCAGCAAGGATTCGAACCCGCCACCTGCTGGTCACATAACTACAGCACCACCGCTAGGACAAGCCTACAACTGCGTTCCTTATCCAAACAGTACACATATAATGTTCCAAAACGTCGGTTAAGCCCACCAATGATTTATAGAGACTGCGGCCCATCTGTTCAAAACCATTTGGCCCGTCCCCTTTAGTCTGTTCGAGTCGTGATCCATCCCCCTCAAAATCCTATCCACGTTCAACACAAACGTCTGTTCCTTTACCGGGACTCTTCGTTTCCATCTCTTAATTTTCGTCTTTTCGTTTCAGCCACTCGATTCTTGAACAAGATGATTATCCTTGTGCAAACCCCTATAAATACAACACATGGTTTCTCCAATTTCATATACATCTTTGACCTAATTAATTAAGGTAACAATTTCATACCCAAACTAATTCAATTTCACATACAATTTCGTATAATTCCATGTCTTTTCAGTTTGATGATTCAGTTTTTTCATACCCAATTTGATTCAAGTTCAAATTCATACCGAATTTTTTTCATGCGCAATTTTCATTCACAATTTGATTCAAGTTTAAATTCAACTGCCACAGTAAGAAATGTTCCTTTCTTATCTATTTTTTCAAACGGGTTGATTTATAGGCAGTGATTAAAAAACTTTATATGGCCAAAATGGTGAAAACAGGGCTGAAATGGCCCAATTTGTGTACAACGGTTGCTCAAGCTTTTTCATGTTCTTCAATCTGTTTTGGTGTTGAAGGATCTTACTGCTTGCAACTGATGTAGAAACTTCTGCATTTATAATGTCATTTTTTCGTTGCTGTAAGTCATTGTTTGGTAGGTTTCTTTTGTATTTTTTATGCTTGTTGTCGATTTTTTGGATTTTGTGTTTATAAATGTTCTCTACTTGAAAACTTATTTTTACTACTATTTTCATGTTACATCAAGTCTTTTATTTTCATTGTCTTTTGTATGACTTCATGTAGACTTTTACTCCACAAATGTAATCAAATCAACAGCCACAATTGCTAATCGGAGAGCAATGAGGAAAAATTTGGAAAGACCTTCTGGAATTAAGCACTGTTTAGGCAACTAAACCAGCAAATGAAAAAACTTTTAGAGATGCAAGTGAAAGATTATGTCCTACGTGCATGGATGGTTGGGTACAGTTGGTGTATAGATTAGATGCAACATTTTAAAGATAGTTTGTGAATTAGGGCTAAATACATAATATTATTTCGATAATGATATATGCAATAAGTTGTTGCAAGGCGAAAAACTTTTGAAGTTTTAGCTTTTTGTATTTGTAACACTTTTTGATTCTAAGAGGAGGGGATTTAATTGATCTGTAGCTTGATCTTATTGTATATCCATTAATGCATTTGTTATCATAATAATTAAAGCATGCCATACTTCATTCTTGACATAATTTCCACCCTAATTAAGTGTTACCACATGTCAACACTTCATTATTTCATTAAGCAAATAAAAAAAGTACTAATTATTATTTAGAGCGCTTACAAGAACAGAGATTTATATTATTAGTATGATAAGTTAAGTTTGAACTATTATAAACGGTCTATAACTTTTAATTACCAAGCTGACAAGATAATTACCATCGCTTACTTTTCCACAATGGAACAAATTTTGACAGTAAACACAATTGACCAAATTTTGGCTGAAAGATATCCTATATAATCCTCTTCACTTACTTCATGATAATCAATTAACTCTTTGGTCAAAGGTTTTACATTGCTCTCACTGACCAAAAAAAAAACACAAGTTGAAGTACTCTTTTTACAAAAAAAAGCATCTTAATCCTTATTTTTTAGTTAAAAAAACAAGAGTAAATTATACGGAGAGTCCTTGTGGCTTGCGGAAAGTTTTGAATTTTGTCCTTAAATCTAAAAGAATTTTGTCCTTAAGTCTAAAAAATCAAACGCATGGTCACTAAATACGAAACTTTGTCATGCTTTTGGCCCTTAATACTTATGGTCATTAAATACTTCGTTGAGAGGAGGGTAAAATTCTCTTTTCAACATTTTAATAATTTTTTATATGTTTTCCTATTGGTTTTATTTATTAACAACTAATTATATACTACTATTAATTGTTATTATCAATTCATTAGCACTTGGCCTTCTTGTAAAACTGTCGGCAACCTCAATCTCTACCGGCACCGAACATATCCGCCGACAACCATGACACCGCCACTATGACTAAGACTCCTCCGCCACAACCAACATATCCGCTGGCAACCATGACACCCCGCCACCATCACCATGACTCTTGTCACTTAGAACATATGACCTTTTTGTCCTACTTTTGTGTTGCTAATATGTAAGTCTATGTTCTCACTTCAACATACGCTCTTTCTGTTATTAGGAAAATCAACTAAATTACATTTTTTAAATGTTAATTATTTAAGTGCAATAACTGATATATCTATCATCTTTATTATTCTCTAAACACATAACATTCTATTGACCATCATCCACCACTACTATTACTACTCACCACAGCAACTTACCATCACCCACCACGACCAACCACCATCACCCGCCACCACAAACGTTACCATCACCACCCACCGTCATCGCGCACAACCACCCACCAGTCCACCACTATCACTACTCACAAACACCATCACTATCAGCACCGCAAAATATAGTTACATGGTACCCGCCGCCGCATTGCGCGGGTACCTGCTAGTATTATCAATATTGCAATATGTTTTAAAACGACGTTGGGTGGGCTGTAGGCCCCTTTATATTTACCTCCTTATAATATTAATATTAATTTTATTGCAAATATTATCAATATTGTTATGTTTTTTTTTTGTTTTTATTAATTATCATAAATCCTCTTTATTGCAATATGAAATTTTCAACACTTCCATTTTTAGCAATGTTCAAATACCATTTAAAATCAAAATAAAAGTACCTTACCCGAGATTCGAACCCAAGACCTTATGAAAAACAAGCAAGGTGATCACCAATGGGCCATGTGGTTTTTTGTTATCTTTTTGATAACTACAATTAATATACAATTAACTAACCTATTATACGTAACAATTAAGAGACAACTGCCTTAACAGAAATTTCGCATTTTTTGTCCTTCCAAAATTATAAAACCGTTTACAAACTAAACACACATTTTTTTTTATTTACGTTTTTTTAAATATTAAATACATATTGAATTCTTCGTTTTTTTTAACCTATATATATACTCCATCAACTAACGATGGAGTTGTTGTGCAGCATACAAACGAATAGAACCTAAAAATGTCTTTAATCACCCAATATGGTGCTTCAGTGCTTCAACCACTTCCACGACCTACACAAGAATTAGAGGTAACTCGTTTATTTAACTAAATTCAGACTTACAACTACTTACTGTACAATCATAAATTATGTGTTAACTAACATTTTGTTTTTCCTCTTTCAAAGGATTTTGATGGATACAAACCTATTGAAAAGGTCCGTTCTCGTGGTTTCATTGCACTCGTGATAACTTCGTCTGGCACGACAGCCAATAACATGCCGGGCGGTAGAACTGCTCACTCCCGCTTCAAGATTCCAATAAATCTTGAAAACAACTCACTCTGTAGCATTAAGAAACAAAGTGGGACCGCAAAGCTTCTTACAGCAGCAAAGCTAATCATATGGGACGAGGCTTCCATGGCTAAGAGGCAGGCTGTGGAGGCATTAGATCGATCATTGCAAGACTTCACGGGGAGGAGAGTCCCTTTCGGCGGTAAAGTAATGGTGTTGGGAGGCGACTTTAGGCAAGTCTTGTGTAACGACCCGAAATTTGTAGACAAATAATTTTATAAAAATATGATAAATAAGGATAAATCGTTTAAAGAACGTAGGAATTGGTTTCGTGTCGTTTGGAGACCGTACGAGAAAGTTATGGGCGAAACCGGGTCGGGACAAAGATGAAAAAGTGCAGCCCTGCTGCCTTAGGAAGTTCGCGATGCGAACTTGTGGTAACGATCGGGAAGTCGGGCCAGGGAGTTTGGCTATGAGGCGTGATGTAGTTCGCGATGGGTTAACGATCGCTAAGTTTGCGTTCGAGGTTTGGAGTTAGCGACGCGAACTTAGTTCGCGCCGTGAACTCTGGTCGACAGCATTAAGTCGGGAAAAGTTAGGGTTTTCACCCATTTTCCACCTTTTCGAGATGCAGCCGATTGGAGGGTTCTTGGGGGCGATTTTGGGTGTTCTTGGGCATAGACCACCACCATTCTTGGAGATCTTCAATCCTTGTTAAAGATCTAAGGTATTTTCATCTCCTAGCTAGTTTGTAAACAAGATTTGGGGGAAATGATGATTTTGAATGTGTTGGATTGGAATCTTGTTAAAGATGAGTATTGAGGGTGTAGAACACCCATAGGAAGTATGTAGACCATGGATCTATGGTTAAGTTATATCTTGAAAGTAGTTTCATGAACTAGGGTTTATGGACCTCCACCAAGTTGGTGAACTTGGTGGTTGGGGTTGATTATGTTAATGATAAATGATGTCTAGTTATGGATGATAACTAGAATTGTGATGATTATGTTAATAGGTTGCGAGAACCTAAAAGTTGAAGATGTTCCAAAGGTGAAAAGCAAGGATTCGTGTTGATAGACACGAAGTGGATATAGATATCGCTAAGGTGAGTACATGAGACTTTTAAACTGGGTACATAGCAAATAGTTTTGATGAAATATATGATAAATTATGGGTCTTTATTAATAAATATGTTGATAAAGATAGTGACTGAAAATGTATGTAAGTATGTAGAATGTGATACTAGAATATGTCTAGTATGATTGATGAATTTGAAGTAAAACATGACAAATTAAAGTAATTATGGAATCTATGTTAATGAACCATAATAAAGGAGTAATTGATTAAAAGAATGTATACGGAGCCTTTATTAATAAATATGTATTAGTAAAGCAAATGGAGAATGATTTTATAGTAATGAGTACCTATTGGTAAGATATACTAATAAAAGTAAAGAATGAATATATATATGAAAAAGAACATGATGTGACTAGTAATAAGTGTGTATTATAGTCAAGGAAGAGATCAAAGTATTATGATATCGATAAATAAGAAATGTATCTTATGTATAAAGTAAGTATGGACTTCATAGGGTTCATAGATGTAGAAGTAATTGTGGTTGCTTATGATCGGGTCCATGGGACCATACAGGTACGTTCACACTGTGTTGAACTAATTATATGTTGTTATTATTAGATAACTAACTTGTTTGATGATTGATGTGATAGCCGAAGGCTTTGATTGGAATAACTGATGAGTTATGGTAAGAACGAGATGATGTGATGCTAGTTAGTTCGGGGGCAACCCGATAACTAGACATGGTGATGTTTCTAGCTAGTTCGGGGGCAACCCGATAGTTAGATAGGATAGTGCTTCTAGCTAGTTCGTGGGCAACCCGATAGTTAGATATGTTTGTGATTCTAGTTAGTTCAGGGGCAACTCGATAACTAGATATATATTGGAGTTCTAGCTAGTTCGGGGGCAACCCGATAGTTAGATATGTTGAGATTCTAGTTAGTTCGGGGGCAACCCGATAACTAGATATGATTGCTAGGAAAGCATTGGAACGATAGGGTCACTATAGGGTGGCTAGCTTATAATGATGTAGTATATGTATATATATGTTCATATATATCTAATTATGGAACGACTATTATTGTTATTTGGGTCTAAAACCCATGTATCTCACGAGACTATTTTGTCTCACGTACTACGTTTGTTTGTGGGTGTGTACTCAGGTACATGTTTGAAGTGTTAGAAGGTTGCACTAGAAGTGGCCTAGTGATGTTTAATTCTGGAGCTGTTAGGTAGATCCCGTTGCCTATGGTTTTGATATACTTGGTGACACCGTATTTTTGCAAACTCTGATATAAGTTTTAAAGTTTTTGTTAAACTGTATTTTAGACAATGTGACAAATATTGGGAAAATGTATTTTAAATGATTTAAACGATGTTTTAAAAATACGGGTGTTACAACTTGGTATCAGAGCTATAGTTTAAGTGAATTAGGTTGGATGTCCATCCTAGTCTTAGACTGTGACAATAGGAATGTAAGATTCCTTGAGATCGATAGGTTGACCTTGAGACTTTATGTTAAGTTTAGGGTTGAACCTAGGGGACTTATAGAAGTTGTTATGAATTATGAAATGTGAGTCTTTTGAGACCGTAGGGCATTGGTATAATAGGGTCGGCCCCTATGAGAAATACCATGTTTTGATCTAATTGTGTTGTTTTCGATGGTCGAGTTGACCGTTTGAATCTTGTCTGTTGGATACGATAGTATGGCGAAAGAATGAATGAGAAAAGTGAATGAGCTCCACTAAATTGGGAAGAGTTATGAATGAGAATGTGAACCAGATGTTTAATAACCGTATGAATGAGGGTAGGCGGAATTATTCCAATACCCGTACGAAGGAAGAGTCATCGAATGGCGAAGTCCGTAGTGGAAGTTACCTACATAAAAAGGTAGCAAGACCTAATCGGAAGAAATTGAAGAATGTTGTATAGGGTCTTCATAGCGTGTAAAACCTATGTGTAGTTCGGAAGTTTTGAACCGAAGGTCACGATGTGGTGGATTCGGTAGATTTAGCAAGTGCTAGATAGTAGCAAATGAAGGAAGAACGATATGGCGACATTGACGTCACCATTACTGAAGGATGAGGTGTTGACACGGTGGAATGTGTTGTATGAAACTTTGTGAAGGAGAGCACGGTACAAGATTTTGTGAAATGAACTCACGAGTGAGTTGAAATAGGGAATTGACCCGGAAGGGCCACCTCAGAGATCTTGGGTAAGATGAATGATTTGAGATTATGACTTAATTGTTGTTGTTGCACGAATTGGTGCCTATAAAAACTGTAGATAAGTTGTATGATGTGGAGATTTAATTTCGGGAATAGTCTTCCCGGTTAGTATGTGTATAGAAATCATACATTGCAAATGATTATGGATCGGTGTGTTGCATGTAGTAAGGATAGAAGGGTTGATGCCATTATGTAGTATCAAGGGAAAAACCACGAGGATGGTAAATGTGTTTCAACAAAAGGATAACAGTACAATGGAGTACTAAGGCTTGATAAGTATGGATGGAAATTTTAGAAATAGAACCTTTGGAAATGGAATTTGGATATCCGGCGGGAATCCGGATAAGTAACATGATATTATACGTGAACGGTAAAGGAAAGAATGACCAGGGTATAGTGATACCTAGAATTTATAAATGGAAAATATGTGGAAAAGAATAAGTGTCGGGAATGACGAATTTTGATTGATAAAAACGGTTGAGTAAAAGTTGGCGCATAGTCATAGCAAGTTTCGTGATAATATTGATAAATTCGATGTCAAGGGTGAAAAGACAATTATTGGTAAAATGCCATAGTAATAAGTGTGACAATGTATGTCATAGCGTAGTGTAAGACTACGATTTGAAAAGGAATATTTCGGAGTCCCACGATGTGTAAAAGTAGAACACCAAGTGTTGGGCTTTTGGTTGCGAGTGTGGACCGGAGTCGATTGTTTGACTCAAGGATGATTGGATTGGTCGGTGATTTTTGGCTAATGAAATGTAGTGGTAGCTACTCCGGCGGTGACAAAAGTCTTGGAAATTGTTAAGGAAATGAACCGGTTAAGGACGGTTAATGTGTACGTGAAACAATAAATAGCAATTAGAGAATGTTATTAGTTACCCGCGGGGTACAATGCATGTGCATTATGTGATGGCCTTGGAAGGCATATGATAATGGAAAGATAATATTATATGAAATGTATTAAGTAGTATGTCCAATGGGAGATATGTGAATAGGAAAGAAAACGATAATGTGATTTTATGGGAGAGGTGCTAGAATGCATGATGAATGATTTGATGATCGAATGAGTGAGAAAGTAGCAAAGCTACGTGATGTGAAAGGATGGATACCAGATGGTATTGGTGTGGCATATACATATGTTTGTATATGTGCACAATAGAGATGTATAGATGGTATTGGTGTGACATATACATATGTTTGTATATGTGCACAACAGAGATGTATAGATGGTTTTGGTGTGACATATACACATGTTTGTATATGTGCACAATATGAGTGTTTAGATTGAATTGGCGTGATATATATATGTGTGTGTGTATATATATATATATATATATATATATATATATATATATATATATATATATATATATATATATATATATATATATATATATATATATTTGTGTGTATATGTTTATGTGTTTAAATGATGAATGTAGAACCATGTGGTTAATGATGTATTACTATTATGTTATGGTATATGAGGACCTAGTTCGAAATACGGGTTGCATCTAGGTCATGTAAATGTAGGGGATGCCTACGATTTATAGAATAGGAGGAAAGAGAAACTCCTAGTGAGCAAATTATCATTTGATAACCAAAGTATGGTAAACTTGTATGAAATAGTGGAATATGTTGCGAAAGGAGAACTAATTCCGACAATTGAGAATAAGAGTTATGAAATTGATCGATGTGATGCAAAGATGGTTGAAAGAAAACTAAGTGATGGTGTGAGTGACCAGATGATGGTCAAGGATCGGTCACGGTCGATGTGACCATATGTGAATGTACGACTCTCGGATAATTGGGGAGAAATTGAAAGTGTGGAAAAACGGGGACAATTGTTAAGGGGACAATAATGAGTAGAACCGGAAGTGATATATTAGTGATGGTGCCCCGTGAGTATGAAATTGGTTAGTTTGAAAGGGGTACGGTTGACTTCACGCAAAAGTCAAGGTTGACCAATTTGTGATTGGTTGACTTAGTCAAAGATGGACTTTGACTCTCGTTATGAACGATTAGTGAATATTGAGAGCATCATATGTCGATGGTATATGCGTGAAAAAGGTTAATGGAATAATTAAAAGAGTTATAGTCGGATTGTGCGACTTTGACCCGTTGGGTGTTTAGGGTTGAACTTGGGAACCGATTATACGATTATTGATAAGATCATGAAGTTAAAAACGTTAGTAAAGGAATGGACGATTAATGAAACCTTTAATGAGAAGGGAAAATGTTAAAGTATAGCTGACTTTGTGCTTAAGTCAAAGGGTAGACAATGTGGGGATATACCAATGTCGGGATATATCGGCTTGGTCAAAGCTAGGGTTTGACATTTGTTTTAATCAACTAGTTAATGGTATGATCGTGTCATACCATTGTTATGAGAATGAAAGGATCGGCCGAGAGAGAGACGGTGTTATGGTCAAATTGTGATATTTTGACCCGTTTAAGTATTATGAGTTTTTGATTTGGGTCTTGACCGTTCGGACTCAACGGAGTTAAGTGAATATGTAGATACGTAATGTTAACGGAACCGGAATGAGAAAAGTTTGATGGTAATAACCACAATAGAATGAGAACGGAATGTTCGGTCGAGTGTGGATTGAGAGTTTCTAGTGATTCCGAGGACGGAATCCTTTTAAGGGGTGGATAGTTGTAACGACCCGAAATTTGTAGACAAATAATTTTATAAAAATATGATAAATAAGGATAAATCGTTTAAAGAACGTAGGAATTGGTTTCGTGTCGTTTGGAGACCGTACGAGAAAGTTATGGGCGAAACCGGGTCGGGACAAAGATGAAAAAGTGCAGCCCTGCTGCCTTAGGAAGTTCGCGACGCGAACTTGTGGTAACGATCGGGAAGTCGGGCCAGGGAGTTTGGCTATGAGGCGTGATGTAGTTCGTGATGGGTTAACGATCGCTAAGTTTGCGTTCGAGGTTTGGAGTTAGCGACGCGAACTTAGTTCGCGCCGTGAACTCTGGTCGACAGCATTAAGTCGGGAAAAGCTAGGGTTTTCACCCATTTTCCACCTTTTCGAGATGCAGCCGATTGGAGGGTTCTTGGGGGCGATTTTGGGTGTTCTTGGGCATAGACCACCACCATTCTTGGAGATCTTCAATCCTTGTTAAAGATCTAAGGTATTTTCATCTCCTAGCTAGTTTGTAAACAAGATTTGGGGGAAATGATGATTTTGAATGTGTTGGATTGGAATCTTGTTAAAGATGAGTATTGAGGGTGTAGAACACCCATAGGAAGTATGTAGACCATGGATCTATGGTTAAGTTATATCTTGAAAGTAGTTTCATGAACTAGGGTTTATGGACCTCCACCAAGTTGGTGAACTTGGTGGTTGGGGTTGATTATGTTAATGATAAATGATGTCTAGTTATGGATGATAACTAGAATTGTGATGATTATGTTAATAGGTTGCGAGAACCTAAAAGTTGAAGATGTTCCAAAGGTGGAAAGCAAGGATTCGTGTTGATAGACACGAAGTGGATATAGCTATCGCTAAGGTGAGTACATGAGACTTTTAAACTGGGTACATAGCAAATAGTTTTGATGAAATATATGATAAATTATGGGTCTTTATTAATAAATATGTTGATAAAGATAGTGACTGAAAATGTATGTAAGTATGTAGAATGTGATACTAGAATATGTCTAGTATGATTGATGAATTTGAAGTAAAACATGACAAATTAAAGTAATTATGGAATCTATGTTAATGAACCATAATAAAGGAGTAATTAATTAAAAGAATGTATACGGAGCCTTTATTAATAAATATGTATTAGTAAAGCAAATGGAGAATGATTTTATAGTAATGAGTACCTATTGGTAAGATATACTAATAAAAGTAAAGAATGAATATATATATGAAAAAGAACATGATGTGACTAGTAATAAGTGTGTATTATAGTCAAGGAAGAGATCAAAGTATTATGATATCGATAAATAAGAAATGTATCTTATGTATAAAGTAAGTATGGACTTCATAGGGTTCATAGATGTAGAAGTAATTGTGGTTGCTTATGATCGGGTCCATGGGACCATACAGGTACGTTCACACTGTGTTGAACTAATTATATGTTGTTATTATTAGATAACTAACTTGTTTGATGATTGATGTGATAGCCGAAGGCTTTGATTGGAATAACTGATGAGTTATGGTAAGAACGAGATGATGTGATGCTAGTTAGTTCGGGGGCAACCCGATAACTAGACATGGTGATGTTTCTAGCTAGTTCGGGGGCAACCCGATAGTTAGTCAGTTAGATATGATAGTGCTTCTAGCTAGTTCGGGGGCAACCCGATAGTTAGATATGTTTGTGATTCTAGTTAGTTCGGGGGCAACCCGATAACTAGATATATATTGGAGTTCTAGCTAGTTCGGGGGCAACCCGATAGTTAGATATGTTGAGATTCTAGTTAGTTCGGGGGCAACCCGATAACTAGATATGATTGCTAGGAAAGCATTGGAACGATAGGGTCACTATAGGGTGGCTAGCTTATAATGATGTAGTATATGTATATATATGTTCATATATATCTAATTATGGAACGACTATTATTGTTATTTGGGTCTAAAACTCATGTATCTCACGAGACTATTTTGTCTCACGTACTACGTTTGTTTGTGGCTGTGTACTCAGGTACAGGTTTGAAGTGTTAGAAGGTTGCACTAGAAGTGGCCTAGTGATGTTTAGCTCGGGAGCTATTAGGTAGATCCCGTTGCCTATGGTTTTGATATACTTGGTGACACCGTATTTTTTGAAAACTCTGATATAAGTTTTAAAGTTTTTGTTAAACTGTATTTTAGACAATGTGACAAATATTGGGAAAATGTATTTTAAATGATTTAAACGATGTTTTAAAAATAAGGGTGTTACATCTTGTCGGTTGTTAGACGTGGAACGCGAGCCCAAATTGTAGACTCCAGCCTAAGAATGTCACCGCTGTGGTCTGTCATTAAAAAGATGAGGCTGACTATCAATATGAGAGCGCGAACGGATCCATGGTTTTCTGACTTTCTTTTACGAGTAGGGGATGGGGACGAAGAAGTTATAAATGAAAAGTATATTCGCATCCCAGACGGCATGGCCATTCCGTACATTGATAATGAGGCGTCCAAGGAAGAGTTGATTAATTCGATATTTCCTTCTATGGACGTCAATGGAAGATCAGCTGATTATATCATTTCTAGGGAAATATTATCGACAAAAAACGACCATGTTGATGAACTTAACGATAAGTTGATCAACAGATTTTCTGGTGAAGAGAAAACGTATTATAGTTTCGATGAAGCAGAAGACGACAGAAACGGCTTATATTCTATGGAATTCTTAAACTCGCTTAGTGTGACTTATATGCAGAAAATATGAGCCAATCTGATTGATGCAGAAATAGTTGTTGGTCAGCATGCTGGAAAAAGGGTTTTCTTGCCAAGAATACCTCTATGTCCGTCTGAATCCGACATGTTTCTTTTCAAGTTGAAAAGAAAACAGTTTCCGGTTCGGCTAAGCTTCGTTATGACAATCAACAAAGCCCAAGGACAAACAATTCCAAACGTCGGCGTTTATCTTCCGGAATCAGTGTTCTCGCATGGGCAACTTTACGTTGCCTTGTCAAGAGGAATTTCACGGCAGATGACAAAAGTATTGGTAACTCCAGCAAAACAAATTAATGTTGACGGCGTTTACACAGCAAATGTGGTGTATCGAGAGGTCTTACATGATGGATAATATACGTGATAATTCTTCCCCATGTATGATTTTTTTTTCTTCAAAACATGTAATTTAACAAATTTTAAACGCCGATAAGTTTTCAATGTAGTTTTATACATATTTCATTCCCAACTATCAGTCATTTGTATAATAATCGTTATACAAAAACATGTACACGCCGTCAACATCGTCGCGGAATAGATGTATCAGTGTACCCGTCGCCTCATTTGCGCGGGTACCCTACTATATATCAAAACATGTAACCAAACAACATTTCAATGACAATGCTAATTCTTGCTTTTTACCTATATTGTATACGCAGTTTATGATTATGTATTGTATTCGTTATAAAAATATGTAACCAATGGACTTTAAATCGCCACGTTTATATATTTCGCAGCCCGTCGCATCGCGCGAGTTTTATCCTAGTTTTATCTCAAAAGCATAAGTAGAATAGAATTCATGAGCTTCACTTTCAATGACTCCCTTATATTAAATACACTTCCGTTCCGTTCTGTTGAATATGTTAATGAATAGTAAATAGTTATGCTAATTGTATTATAAAGTAAATGTCACAAAATAATAATTAACCCACAAATATATTCACTTGATTATATATGTATATTAAGGTCACCATATCTCATCTATGTTAATGTTAGAGGTCTGGGTATAGTAGCTTGAGTCAAATGTTCACCTTATGGTCAATTCAACGTCACATCACCATTTTATATTTTACATTCCAAATATTAACACTCAAATACCAGACACTCACAAAATACCTAAAAAAAACCTAAAAATTTCTCCTCTCACAATACTTTCGCTAGTGAACTGGATTGGGAGCTCACTGACACTGCCTACGGCGTGGTGACGCCCCAGATTGGGCTCATGTGGCCTCTGGGGAGCATCTCACGGTGACAACACCCACCCCTCTTAGTATAATTTCTTGAATTTGCTATGGTATACTCCCTCCGTCCCACAAAAAACTTTTCATTTGCCTTTTGCACAAGTTTTTAGGTGATATTCAGTGGTTGAGTCATTGATATTATTTTTGATTAAAATATAAGGCTGAGTTGGAGAGAGAAAGAAAGTTAGTGAATATTAGTGGTGAGGTCCTTATTAATAATAGTTTTTATTGTGTGGGGCCCATTAAATGTGGGAAATGAGAAGTTTTTTGTGAGACAAAAAATTAAAGGTAAATGAGAAATTTTTTGTGGGATGGAGGGAGTATATTTTATTTAAAATCGGGTTAGCATGATCAAATTGGCATTAAATTATTTTATAATTTGTGGGGTAAAAAGCAATCACTATTTAATCTTAAAGTGAAATAGCTATCTATACAGTCTAAGAATCCGATTGTTTAGAACCGAACCGAATTGAGAACCGAGAAAATTTCTTTCATTTTTTCAATTTTTTCTTGGTTTTGGATCGAACCCAACTGCTCGGAACCGAACCGAACATGGCCGAGAACCGATTTCTCCTGAAAATTAGAACTTAGTCTGAACCGATATACCTCGGTTCGTCGGGTTCAAATCTGGGTTATACGATTACGATTGTTTGTGGCCCAATTAATTTGGACTGCATGCACAAGTGCAAATTGTAAATTGCGTTTGTGATTATTTTATTGCCACCGTGTACTCTATATAAGATGATATCCCGTCACTAGCTTTTGATGATTCTTAAAACACTTGTTCATTACCTCCAACTAAACTCGATCTTTAAGCAACTTAAAACCACCATTAATTGTGCATGGCTAATCAAGATGAAACTGAATTAACACCACCCGCCTCCTCTCCGACGAATGATGATCGACTCCCTACACACGAGTAAGTTCCACAAATGCACATTTTCTCTCTCTTATTTTGTCTTGCTTTTGAATTTTTCCAACTAATTTCTTTTTTCTTCTTGGAAGGTTTGTAGCACATGAATCAACGATTATAACCGTAGGGGTTTCAAAAGACGATCCAAATATAGTTGTTAGAGTTGAAGATGAACACGTACCACCAGCATCACAACCAAATATTCCAGCAGCTAACCCCGGTGCTATAAGCTGGTAAGCTCTGCATCTAATTGCTCGTATGTATGTTTACTTTTAAAAGTTTTGCATGTCTCCAAAAAATGTTATCTCCTAACAAAACACTCATTTTATATATCATAAGCCGCATCATAAGTTGTTTCCTAACCGGCCATACCCTCATTTTATTATGAGGTATACGGATCTCCGACGCCCATTTCCCCCATGGCCTCTCTCTCACTCCTGTGTTATATGTAAAATCATGTTAAATAGTTCTCATTTTATTATGAGGTATTCGGATCTCCGACGCCCATTTCCCCCATGGCCTCTCTCTCACTCCTGTGTTATATGTAAAATCATGTTAAATAGTTCTCATTTTATTATGAGGTATTCGGATCTCCGACGCCCATTTCCCCCATGGCCTCTCTCTCACTCCTGTGTTATATGTAAAATCATGTTAAATAGTTCTCATTTTATTATGAGGTATTCGGATCTCCGACGCCCATTTCCCCCATGGCCTCTCTCTCACTCCTGTGTTATATATGCTTCGTTTTCAATGGCTTAATCACTTCAGTTTTTCTCTTTTTACTTTTTTTGGTTAATTGTGATGGTTTCTGGAAGGGTGATTTTGAGATGCATATGTAAAATCATGTTAAATAGTTCTCATTTTATTATGAGGTATACGGATCTCCGACGCCCATTTCCCCATGGCCTCTCTCTCACTCCTGTGTTATATGTGTTATATATGCTTCGTTTTCTATGGCTTAATCACTTAGTTTTTCTCTTTTTACTTTTTTTGGTTAATTGTGATGGTTTCTGGAAGGGTGATTTTGAGATGCATATGTAAATTCATGTTAAATAGTTTTATATCTTTATGACCTTTAACACGGCTTTAGCACACTACGATATCTTTGTGATCTAAGTTTAAGTTGAGTTTCACATGACTTGATACAACTACGATGAAGATAACACATATTTTTCTCTCTTAATATTATGTCAGGTTTACTAGACATGGTTATGCAGGAATATGGTATCTTATATATGCGGGGATTCTTGTCGTTATGTACCCCTCATTATCACAGCTCGTACAACTTAAATTCGAAAACACGAAGAAATCACCTTTTGAAACTAACGGCTTCCTTTGCAACATGTCGGTGATCGCATACGTGACTGCCATACCAATTTCAGTGATTTTGTTTGCAACGAAAGCTCGTTTAGAAAGCCAAAACAGGGAACGCTTTTCGTCATCTATCAACAACATTACTCACGCCTTCTTAAAGGGTGTTTTTGTCTTATCGGCAATCCTCGGACCCCTATCTCTCGTGATCGTATTGCTAACCCCTTATGGATCTGAATGAAAAAGGATATTTAATCGTATTTGCAATTGTTGTAGTCATATATCTATGTAACTTTGTTGAGTTCTAAAACTATATCTATTGGTGTGCAATAGAATTTGTTTCTTTATTACAAAAGGTCAATTCCTTGGATGTTCGAACTCATATCTAAGAATTATTGTGTGTATTTTTGATGAATGTTACTATCGCATCATATATGATAAAAGATTGTTTGGTTTGTTATTTAACTTACTACTAAGTTTTATTTTTTCACTCGGTATTTATTGATACTCTACGGATGTCTTTATTTCGGTATTGTAAAATAATAAGGTAGAAGACACTCCGAGTATTATAGTTATTTCAACTTTAAATTTTTGTATATAATTGTTAGATAATGTTATCGTGTGTATATTTGAGTCCCGTCTTAACATATAAATAATATTTATATTTAATAAAAAGCTCCTCATGAATTTATGAATCATCAGTTTCTTACATTAAGCAAACCATTTAAGGGTAATTACTATTATTTTAATTGAAACTCTAAATAATTTCCCTACCACGAATGAACTGATTTAAGTTACAATGACTAACACGAAAATAAGTTACCAATTTTTACAATAACCCATAATTAAAATTAAAAAAATAATAATAATAAAAAAATGGAGTCATTGTCTATTTCTATTTGGACTTGTGTCTTTCTTTCCCTCCAAGCTAACAAAGAAACCCCTCTCCTTCATTGATAGCCATTTTTAACACATCTTCCATCTTAATTTGCTCCACAGGTACGTATACTTTCTATGCATTTTCTTTGATCTGCACACACACACATGATCAAGCATCTTTCACTAATTTCAGATCCAAAGTTTTGTTTTCCCCTTTTGATTAGTGCATTCAGTAAACCCTAACATTCATCATCGTCCATCGGTGATCAATAATTTATGTTTTTAGTAGCTACATCTGTTTTCCTGGAGCGATGATTTTGAATTTAGGGTTTATATTCAGTATTTAAACTCAATTTGTTTGTGAATTTGATTTCTCGTCGTTTTTTGTCAGTTCACAGGATCTATCCCTGATATTTGTACGACATGGGTGACAGTCAGTACTCGTTCTCCCTTACTACTTTCAGGTATAAATTATACTGTTGGAATCATTTAATTTTGTTTGGGAGCATTGGTTTTGAAATTTGGGGATGATGGATTATGAGCTCATTTAGTTCAAATATCGAAATTAGCTTCCTCTTATTCCAATTTAAACCATGGAATTCGTGTTCCCAAACAGGCCCTTTCACATAAATGTAGAAAGTTTATCAGGTATCACCTGTTATTTGTGCAGTCCTTCTGGAAAGCTTGTTCAGATTGAGCATGCTCTTACTGCAGTTGGCTCTGGTCAAACTTCATTAGGGATAAAAGGTAAATTCAATTTTATTTTAGTTTCGGTTATTGCTAGTTTAGATTTATTAGCAAGTTATAGAAATTATGGTCTGGACTGCTGATGTGATACTTGTTATTGTTGGCTGTTCTGAATTTTTGTTTTGTTAGTCTAATCTTACATCTTGAAATGGTTATTGGCAGCTTCTAATGGTGTTGTAATTGCAACTGAAAAAAAGCTTCCATCCATTTTAGTTGACGAGACATCGGTAAGCACTCATTTTATGAGCAAAATTTAGGCCGCCTAACCCTAATTTTGACCGCCGTTGACCGCCTAGCGCCTAATATGACCCATGATACCTAAACGTGGCTGATTTTAGAATTTGATTTTTCTTGGTCTCAGGTGCAAAAGATTCAGATTTTGACTCCTAATATTGGAGTTGTATATAGGTATTTATATAATATAATTGAAAATTTTCACTTGCATATAAATTATAGATGTAAATTTCTGTGTGTATTTACACTTCTTCTCTTATGCAGTGGGATGGGGCCTGATTCTCGAGTTTTGGTCAGAAAAAGTAGGAAGCAAGCAGAACAGTACAATCTACTATACAAAGTACTTCTCGATTTTTTTAAAATATTTAATTGTTTTTTTTAATTCTAATTCCTTTTGCTACTGTTTCTACAAGTCTCTAAATGCTAGTTATGCAAGTTGAATGTTAGGTTAAATGTTCTTTTGATGATTTAGCTTATGAGATTTGACTTTATAAGAGCTCGTATTTCCATATATTTTATTTTATTTTTATATATAATATATAATTTGCAGCAGTTTTTTACTTATGTTTTTTTTAATATCATAATTGCAGGAACCGATCCCTGTTACACAACTTGTAAGGGAAACTGCAGCTGTTATGCAAGAGTTTACTCAATCAGGGTACGTTTTTTGTGCTTAGCATTCTTTTATTAGCTTTATACTATTTAATATGGTTTTAGTTACTTGTATATTGTGATTATAGTTTATTAATTATGGTTAATTACAGCTTCTAATTTATATTTAATTTTGTAGTGGTGTAAGGCCTTTTGGTGTTTCACTCCTTGTTGCTGGTTATGATGACAAAGGTCCCCAACTATATCAGGTATTTAATTTTCTTAACGGGTCAAAACGGGTTATTTAATGCAGTGGAGTATTTTTTATACAAATTATTAGGGTATGTTTTTGTATAAAAATGTGGCACTTCTTTTAAAAAAATTTGACATTTTGAAGAAATTAATTCACGGAAAAGAGAAAATTTAATTTACTATTCCATTTTATAACTAAATATCTGAAAACCGACTTATATAGCTTTCAACTTAATGGAATTTGCCGGGGAATGCACCTGTTGGTAAGACTTGGGCCTCCTATGTGGGAGGTCCCGGGTTCAAACCCCGTGAAACCCCCCTTGTGGCCACCAGCCCCTTTGAAACGTGGGTCCCCCTCTGTGCTGAAAATGCTGGGTCTCGTATATCGAGCCCAAGCAGAGGTGTGGATATCATTGTTAGGTGATTTGCCGGGGAATGCACCTGTTGCTGGATCGGGTGTCCGGTCACAATATGTGGCCAGTGTCAGTGGTACACTCCTTTACCCTAACTTAATGGAATTTAATATTAATTTTATTTTATACAGGTGGACCCCTCAGGTTCATATTTCTCCTGGAAAGCTTCAGCCATGGGAAAGAATGTGTCTAATGCAAAGACATTTCTTGAAAAGAGGTATTATTATGCCATTATTAAAAATAAAAAAAATAAAAAACTAGCCAATATTTAGTAATTATGCAAATGCTATCATATCAAATATGAAGTTTAATTTGCATATTTCACAAGATATGTAAATAAAGTGAAGTTTGCATAGATAGTTTACAAAATTAGTAGCTAATTTCCTCAGCATGTACTTTAATTGTTGGATAATGCGAGAAAAAGTATTAACTAAGATTTGTGATACTTGTAAGCTATGTTGCACGGATACGGATACGGCACAGGGAAACGGATACGCTACGGATACGGGAAACGGCAAAAATAAAAAATTCAGGATACGGATACGGCAGAGATACGGAAAATATAAAATATATAAAAAATATATATATATGTTAAAGAAATTCCAAAATAGGTATATATTGATGTAAAGTGTAAACTACAAAAATAATAAATATTTCAAAGGTAATTAAGTATCAATAATCAAACGAAGAGACGATTAGACGAGGGTATGAATTATGAAATCGACAAGTTGTTTTGTAGACCTATGGGGTTTTCTAGAGATTATTATAAGTTTACTTTAACCCATTAGACCATTTTAGACTCAAAAAGCCCATCTACCCAAAATCGTACAGATATGTTCTGGAAACTACACGGATACGCGCCGGATACTCCCCGGATACGTTTCCTCCATCGCCGATACGTATCCAGGCGTATCCATGGCGTATCTGTATCCCCCATGTATCCGATACGGGAGGGGCTTCCTTTCAGGCGTATCCGTGCATCCGAGCTTGTAAGTTTTAAATAAATTATAAATTATAATTTTATCACGTTTATTAGATTATATATAATGGTTTTGTATGAGTTTGTGATGAGAATGGTGTTTGGTTGCAGGTATACTGATGACATGGAGCTTGAAGATGCTATACACACAGCTATTTTAACTTTGAAGGAGGGGTAAGTCTTTAATTGTCACATATAATGACTATTTTCATAGTGACACTTTGAATAGAATAAATTACACAAATGGTCCTTGTGGTTTGTTAAAAGTTTCACAAATGGTCCTTAGTTTCAAAAATTACACTAATGGTCCTTAACTATAAATACTTGTAACACAAATGGTCCTCAATGTTAAACTTGGACGGACGTTTGGGCAAGAGATAACAAAGTAGATACATCAGGGACGTCCAGTGTAATAAACAAACTTTTAAAGGACTGGTGTTGTAATAAGCGATATATTATGGGGACCTTTTGTGTAATTTGCTCTAATTTTTACGAGTAATCTGACACGTGGTTTTATTATGTGTATCAGATTTGAAGGACAAATATCAGGCAAAAACATTGAAATTGGCGTTATCGAGGCTGACAGAACATTCAGGCAAGTTTATATGAATACTAAATAACTGAAATCCAACTATAAACATCTTGGTAACTACCTTTAACCGACTATATATATAATTTATATACCTTTGTTGTTACAGAGTCCTAACTGCAGCTCAGATTGAAGATTATCTTCAAGAAGTTGAATAGTTATTTGTCAATCTTATTGCGGTTTTAAATTTCCTTAAATTAAAAGTTTCCAGGATTTTCGGAATCTAATGAATTAAGTTTGTTTTTATTCTTACTTAGCTTATATCTACTTGTTGCCAATGTTCTAGAAACCGATGCGTTTGGTTAATGAATCTATTTTATGTGCTTGAAATCAAACATTTGAATCATTTTTCGTTTATCAGATTTTTTACACACTAACTCTAAACTGCTATTAAATCTACACCATTTGTACACGACACTCGAGCTCATGATCACAAGCTGAGAAACCTTTCAACATCTTATGTTATTAGGCTACAATCCCTTTGGTTTGTCATTAATTGTACAATTTTGTTTTTTTTTACATATAGATTTTGTCCATCATTTTTCAATTTTTATACATGCTTGTGAATATAAGAGCTGATTGATGTTTTCAGTTGATATATGTTATTTGCATACTTATACAATTTCTTCATATACACGCCATGGGCTTAAATATACATATCTACTGTTATGCATACTCACCATACTCTTGCACATATATGCTACAAATACACATTTTCGTACATGTATTCATATTTACATGTAATTTACTTGTTTATGTTTTTATTGTTGTGCACACGGATGTTCTATAAATTCGTATACTACGTAAATGGCGTGTACAAAGACCAAAATGCTTAATACAAAATAAACACCCTAAAAGATTAAAAAAAATTGAAACATTTTTTTTCAATTTAGTTTGTCATGTCTAGTGAATTTATCTAATTTTTTTAGAAAATCTTGTTTTTCGGTTCGACCGGCCGGTTCAACCGGTTTTTATGTCCAATCGGATGGCTGTAAATCTCCAACCGAACTATAACCATTTATCTAAATTACTCATTATGACTGAATACCTTCCCACATCTCGGCTCAATCGATTTGACATGTCATTTCAATATGATTTTTAAAATATTAAATAATCAAATCTTGACTTTTTTTTTAGCCAACTTATGCTCGTCTTATGTGGTCCAAACTATCGGGCCAAACACGCAAACTCGTGAAACACTGGCCCAAAATTTTGTCATTTCTCCGTAGCCCTTGGGAAATCATTGACATACTCTTATCCATTTGAATCTAAATGATAGGCCCGAATGTGGATTATCCAAACAGCCCAACTTCTAAACCCATTAACGGCCCATTTTATACCATTTTGTTAAGTGTTAAGAGGGTGTTATGTTTAAGGGTAAGGATTGTAATACCTTAATTTTTATAACAAAACATTTGTCAAAATATATCATTTTATAAATAGAAGAATCGTTCCAAAAATACAGATTTACAAAAACCTTTGGTATGAAAATCAGAGTATAAAGTTTGGTGTTACAAAATAGATCAAAACCAAAGCTAAGAATAAATCCGCTCTAATGTTCTTCTAGTCTAGGCCCCGCATATCTCTATCCATGCGTACCTAAATCTTCGATCCAGAACCTGAGTACATAGCAAAGACAAGTAGTACACTAGTACGTGAGACAAAAATGTCTCGTGAGCAACATGGGTTTAGACCCAGATTTTCCAAACGTTTCATAGTATGTAAACACAAAGTGTATCACTAATTTTGAATCGGAGGAAGCATATATATACATACAAGTGTGTGCGTGTGCGTGTGTGTATCATACTTACTGCTGCAATGGATGGCCTTGATAACTCCCCGGCACCTGGATGATGTGCATCGGCTCCAAAGATGATGGTAGGAACACTACCAATATTTGGAATTTTCATTGAGTATGCATTGCTAAGCACGATGTTTCTCCCTCCAACTTTAACATTTATCTTCAATATCACATCACGCCAGCCCGATTGTCCCAACTTGCGCACGCTTGTTGCTCGAAAACACTAGGATACAATCCCATCCAACATTCATTGCTTGAGAAAACCAATATTTTAAGATTGCTTCAGCCTGACAAGGATCAGGTTCACATGAAACTGCCGGATTAAAAGGATCACGAGTAAAGTCCTGTATTTTAACAAATATCAAAATTAATTAACTTAAAAAGGCATTTGCATTATAATTAAAAGAAATAGAAAGGCGTACCATGCCGGAATTTTTACACTGCTTGGCAATATTTGTGCAAAATTCATTAACCACTGTGTTGTCCACACTCGCAGAAAAATTTACGTACATCCAGTTTGCCAAAGTCCGGCCATCATACATTTTTTGTACAAAATTTTAAAAACAAAACAAGATTTTATGCAAAGTGATTCAAGTGGCAACTAAATATACTTCATTAAACATGCAGTTAAGGTAAGTGCACGGTCAAAGAATCAGACCGGACCAACTAGAACCGGGAACCAAAAAAATGGTTTTGGCCGGACCGAGGACCAAACAGATGACCGAGTACCGGCCGGAACCGAACCGAACCGAGAACCCAGGTAATTTCCTCGACTTTTTCTGGTTTTTCTCGGTTTTGGACCGAACCGGACCGCTCTGGATCGGAGGCAAGCTCGTGACATACTTTCATCCCAAATTCTTTTGCATAAGCATCATTAGCATCATAATTTTCGGCCACAATCTGCAGAAACATGTAAAAGTCAACTAAGGTCAAAATAACAGTAAACAAATAGTCAATTAGAAGAAAAACCTCGCATATTTTGTGTGCCTTCCCATGAGGACGAAGCAGTTGGTTGTTCCTCTATGTCTGACTTAACGGTTTTGTATGAATCTGCCCGTCAGCGATTTTACAGACTTGGCGATTTAATAAAACATTAGACATGATAAAAAAAATTGCATAAATAAAAATACTTTTCCACAAACCTCCATAGGGAAATAATTTGGTTTCGCAGGGTCACCAACTGCCAGGCATGGAAGCAACACATATTGGATTGGATATTTATAGTTTTCAAGGAAATACTTAACTATAGACGTCTTTGTTCCATTTTCACCTAATTGAAACCTTACATATGAAACTAGTGTCAGTTTTCACAATATAAATGAATTACAAAAATAAGTGATATTTCTTACTCTACCTCATTTGTTTTCATGTGTTAACTCAAATATTTTGTACTTTTTACGAATCTTGTGATGCGTAACTTGAACCTTAACGCCTCGTAACGCGTTTGTAATCTATTATGCAATAACACAAGGTTTACATAAAATAAATAATAAAATCATCTTATGATAGTTGTCAGTTGAAAGTCAAAGTAAGAACCTTGGTACAATCGGATTCAGATAGTCCTGATTCAAGTGAAACATCTATACGCAGGTGCTGGGAGAGAAATTCAATTACCGGCAATGGCTGAATGCAGACACGGCGTGCAATATCTACATCATAACAAATTCAAATCACATTATTAATGAACTAAATTTCTCTAAAAAAAACAATCTTTATAGCCAAAAAACTGCATGCAGACCAATATTTTGGGAGATTCCGCCTTGTGTGGGCCGCAAGGCTTGGTAGAAAGTGTGCAATATTTCAAGGCCGCCGCCAAAGTTTGTTCGGTGACGGTTGTCAGAAAACATCCGGTTGCGCATACGAGTGACACCCCTACACAAGGACCAAAATATACGGTTAGATAAATATTAACCAAAAGATGTTATTATTATGCTTACCGGCTCACATGTGCCCGATGGAGAATAACCTCAAGAGCACGAATTGTTTCTTTTATAGTATTATGCTTTATGTGACTCCCTTGAAAAAAGGGTATCATGGGATGTAAGGAAATAGGCTTAGCAAACTCAATAAGTACTTTAAACTTCAGATCATCTTTTTTACGATCATCTTCATTAGAATGAGTGATTTCAAATTCTTGTGAACTGAGACGGGTGCCAACGGTGGCGCCAGTTGCTCCGCCAGTTGTCCTGTCCGCCAGTACTGCACACCGTTGGCACGCCCCTATCAGTTTTTCCGTCGGTTGGCCACTCGCCGGTTTGGAGACGGGGGAGGAGGTAAGCGCCGGTTTGGTGGGTGGGCCCAAAGGGGTATTTTGTGCGTGTGTGTTTTGTAATGGTGGGTCCCAAAAAATTAAAGGGAAGTAGTATTGTTGGGATGGGTACGTCAGTTTAATGTTAGTTAGTGTGTCTGCTGACGTGGAGCTGATTTGGCAACAACTGACGGTATCAGTAACCACCATTGGGAGCAGTCTGAATGGTAGTGGTGTGGCAGTATAGGGAGTATTGGTTCCATCATATGCGGGAAGCTGATTTCCCAGATCAGAACCTTTCACAAGTTTTGCGATTACTGCACGGTCCGAACCTTCAGGAGTAATCGTAACCTAATCCCACCATTAAATAATATTAGTAAAAAGTTATAACAAAATTAAGATAACATCACTTGAAAATAATAAACTCACATGATACTCTAATAAATAACTATCAGGTATCTGAACATAGAAATGCTCTCCTAGGCAGCCTTTTGGTGGTTTGGGGGGATACTCAGATTGTTGCAGCGCGGGAGTTGGTGCGACAGATGGTCCACCACCCCAACCCGGCCCTCGCCCTTGATCGCCACCATGTGGCTGGTGCTGCGTCTGCGGTTGTGGTGGCTCGGAACCCTCTACTGCACCGGGAAGTTTCGTTTTCTTTCTCTTCGTCATGATCACAGCTACAACAAAGTAAACCGCAGGTTTAGCTCTCAATCAAACAAAACCTAATAAATAATACCACAGTCAAACAGAAGAGTACAACAAAGTAAAAGTAAACCGCAGGTTTAGCTCTCAATCAAACAAAACCTAATAAATAATACCACAGTCAAACAGAAGAGTACAACAAAGTAAAAGTAAACCGCAGGTTTAGCTCTCAATCAAACAAAACCTAATAAATAATACCACAGTCAAACAGAAGAGTACAACAAAGTAAAAGTAAACCACAAGTTTAGCTCTCAATCAAACAAAACCTAATAAATAATACCACAGTCAAACAGAGTAAACCGCAAGTTTAGCTCTCAATCAAACAAAACCTAATCAGAGTCAAACAGAAGCACTACAAGCAGAAGATAACAATCAAACGAGATGAACAACAGCAGCAGCAGAAGAAGATAACGAGATAATCAGAGTCAAACAGAAGCACTACAAGCAGAAGATAACAATCAAACGAGATGAACAACAGCAGCAACAGAAGAAGAAGATAACGAGATAATCAGAGTCAAACAGAAGCACTACAAGCAGAAGATAACAATCAAACGAGATGAACAACAGCAGCAGCAGAAGAAGATAACGAGATAATCAGAGTCAAACAGAAGCACTACAAGCAGAAGATAACAATCAAACGAGATGAACAACAGCAGCAGCAGAAGAAGATAATGAGATAATCAGAGTCAAACAGAAGCACTACAAGCAGAAGATAACAATCAAACGAGATGAACAACAGCAGCAACAGAAGAAGATAACGAGATAATCAGAGTCAAACAGAAGCACTACAAGCAGAAGATAACGAGATAATCAGAGTCAAACAGAAGCACTACAAGCAGAAGATAACAATCAAACGAGATGAACAGCAGCAGCAACAGAAGATAACGAGATAATCAGAGTCAAACAAAAGCACTACAAGCAGAAGATAACAATCAAACGAGATGAACAGCAGCAACTGCAGAAGATAACGAGATGAACAATAACTACTACAAGCTCCAATCGCAGATATTAATGGCGAACATATGCATTTATAAATCAAGACAAAAATTGATAAATTAAAACTCGATAAACCTGGAGAACACAAATTGCGAACGGATCTGATCGCAACCGCGTATGAATAAACCAAACCCCTAATGGCTTTTTGGCGTTAGTACGAGATATTTTAAGGGGGTTTTCTTTTCTATATAGCGAGGTTGAATAGCCAAACACCGTTGGATCTTACTCGTGGAGTGTACGCCGTCGATTTCCGTGGACGATTATACCATAAAATTAGAGTAATTCTGTCTGAACACCCACTCAAGTTTTATTTTTTCTAATTTTCACCCGCAAAAAACTGTTAAGGGTTTGTTTTTTTACCCGTTAACTCTACTCTTGCTTGAGTAAAATATCTATCTATATAAGTTTTCTAACGGTTACTTATATACACTAAAACCAAACTAAAATGTCAACTGCAATAATGGTTTCCATCAACCAAATGATACACTACAATAAGATCACAACTCAGTAAAATTTTTGCTTATGGCCATTTTCACTTAACTTGAGCTCCTATCAACAAATATAGCTTACAACAATATAGGTAAGAGCTTTACATCAACTGATGAAAAATTTAGTCAAAAACTTACAAAACCATGTAAAATTGATCAACAAGTAAAAAAAATACGGAAAAGTACTATGATGAGCTACCATTATTTATTATAAGTTATAATTAGGTGGTGTTTTACCTGAATTTGACAATTGATCTAGGCAATAATTTTGGCTGTTGATGGTGTGTGAAAAGTGTGGAGCATATTGATTTATGAGTTGATATATAAAGGGCAAATGACAAAGGGTTGAATCTTCAAAGAAATCTTCCAAAATCTGATCTTCATGATGGTTGGTCGTACGAAAGGTTTGAATTTGGTTAACTTGTTTGATAAAAAAATACACAAAGGTATGACATGAGTTGTAGAAAGGTATAGGAGTTTTTCTCAAATGAGTAGGTGAAATAGTGAGTAAATATCTTCAATATATTAATATTATTTCTTTTCCATAAAAATAGTTTATTTATTTCCCATTGTAAACTGGTTATACATAAGCTCGATTAATTGGAAAAAAGGAACACCCCTCACATATACGATATACAAACTCATTGCAAAAGCAATTTCCTCATCATGTACTTTAATTGTTTGATAATGCGAGAAAAAGTATTAACTAAGATTTGTGATACTTGTAAGTTTTAAATAAATTATAATTTTATCACGTTTATTAAATTATATATTATGGTTTTTTGTATGAGTTTGTGATAAGAATGGTGTTTGGTTGCAGGTATACCGATGACATGGAGCTTGAAGATGCCATACACACAACATTTTAACTTTGAAGGAGGGGTAAGTATTTAATTGTCACATATAATGACTATATTTTTTAGTGACACTTTATTAATCTGGTTCATGCCATATATGCAAAGTGCTATCGTGATTTTGAATAGAGTAAATTACACAAATGGTCCTTGTGGTTTGTTAAAAGTTTCACGAATGGTCCTTAAATTACACCAATGGTCCTTAACTATGAATACTTGTAGCACAAATGGTCCTTAAAGTGGATGCCTGGGACTGTCTGGGACTAATGTTGTAATTAGCGATACATCACAGGGACTTTTTGTGTAATTTGCTCTAATTTTTACGAGTAATCTGACATTTGGTTTAATTATGTGTATCAGATTTGAAGGACAAATATCAGGCAAAAACATTGAAATTGGTGTTATTGAGGCTGACAGAACATTCAGGCAAGTTTATATCAATACTAAATAACTGAAATCCAACTATAATTACCGTTAACAGACTATTTATTTAACTTTTTTTGTTACAGAGTCCTAACTACAATGTCATGCTCTCTTTTATTGTTCTTAGTTTCTTTTTGTAATCCATGACGCTGATAATTCTACATTGTACTATGTAACTATAAACACGTTGGCCACCCGTTTTTATAATATCATGTTACAATGTTCCCATATCATTATCACTTCATATTTTCCATCCATGAATGAGAGTACCTTTCTCGTGTATTTTTGTTGTACATTCAACATATGAAATTATGAGATTTATTTAATTAATTTGCGCCCATGATGCAACTCTCATAAAATATTCTGCTACTTTTATTCGAGTCTATGGTATATTCTGAATGATTGTTAGTGATCGATGACGTGTGACGTCTTTTCTGATTTAGTCGTTATTTCGACTTAGTGTATACTGAGCTTAGTGTAAGTGTACAATGTGTAGTGTATGTTGTGTATAGTGTCAGTGTCACGTATATAGTATAAGTGTACAACATGTAGTGTAGGGAAAAGCATGTGACCTACAACTAAGGCTATATTGTTCCATCTACTGTATCCATGTAGACTATGTGCAATGCGACGCTATATGCAATGAAAACATTTTGACCAAAAATCCTTTCGGTTATAGACTAGACTCTCGCTAGTTCACTATAACCAATAGCTCTGATACCAATCTGTCACACCCCGCCAAAACTGGTTTTGCGGAAGAGCGGGCATGCGACTTACATCGGAAATCACAACAATCGATCAATAATAAATCAGCTCAAATCAAAATGGATTACCAATACTTAATGTTTCCAAACAAAAGTTATTGTTTTTGGTAATAAAGATTTCTTCAAAATGACAATTCGAATGCGTTTGAATATGCTAATGAAGCTTCAACTTTCATTTACTGAGAAAACATATTAGAAAAAGTGTCAACACAAAGGTTGGTGAGTTCACAGGTTTTATGACTTTATAAATTGTTGATTTGTTCCAAAATGTTTGTCAGTACAACTCGTGTACTAAAATAATCATTGAAAACCGTTTCAAAATCATGAAACCAAATTTACACATGGTTAGTGCTTAAAACCCTATTGTAAAATGTTTTAACTCTATAAAACATAATTTTCACATGATCGGTGCGTAAAACCATTTTAACATGATTTTAGAAAGGTAAGTCGTTTAGTACAAATCCATGTACGTTCAAGTTCACTCGTTTCAAATCCATGAAACCTAATTGTTTAATTTAGTGCGTAATCCCTTATAGGCTAGCTAGGCGTACAAGTTAAGGTATAAGTTCATGAGCATGTAATCAAACCTAAATCCACCTTTACCTAGGCATGTCGAGTCCACGACGTTTTAATAGAATATATATCTCATATGTTACACGGCTAGAGCGACTAGCCATGAGCGGGGGATCAATCCCGAATAGTATTACTCATATATTCGTTGGCTAACTATAGTTGATGATTACAGTAATGTTAGATCTAAACGATCTGGCGATCGGATGATCGTCTATCAACTCACGGTTATACAAGGATTAATGTCGCAAAATATAGTTTTTCCATACAGGTCTTCGTTAAGACCTTTTCGCAAAAACACTTATTTGAATATGTCTTTTAAATGACAGTTATCTCAAAAGGATAGTTTATCCAAGTTTTCACAAAGACTGATTGTACCAAAGTATTGTTCAGAAATGTCTTTCAAAAGACTGGTTGTACCAAAACATTGTTTATGCATGACTCATCATAATTTTAAAATACACCTGAAACGCGATGACAGTTTTGCGTGCATTTATAAAACAGTTATATGCTTCTCACCCCTAAACAGTTAAAATACAGTAAAAGTGGGACTGTGAAAACTCACCTGAGTGGATAAGCTAACAACCAAATGATACGAATGATTATGTCCGATACGCCTCAGCTACCTATAGGTGTGAGGTAAAATAACAATAAGTAGACGGCTCTATAAGCGCGTCTATGCAAGTGGTTCACTCAATTGATGGTTTAATGTCATTAGATGCGAGTGATTAACGTGGATTTTTACTAAGGTTGTGTTTGTTTGCAGCTTAATGGAACCATTCAGCGCTGAATACTTAATCATTCAGCATTCAGTGCGATTGTTTATCGGCTCTGAATGAAGTATATGCTGAATGGGATAGCTTTTTGCTGCTGAATCATTCTTCCTTAGAACATATGCTGAATCATTAAGCAGTTAGAATTCTTATAAAAAAGTTTCTCACATTCAAAACAAGTTTTATACGAAACCTCTTAATCATTCAGACCGTTGAATCATTCAGCACTTAATCATTTTGTTCCTATCAAACAGCACCTAAGTTATAATAGTATTGTGATAAAGTACGTATTTTATTTCGTTGTGGTTTTCAAAGCAGGATTACAGTTGGAATATATTTTAGGTCGTTAAAATATATGCTTTCTTTCTAGTTGTCAAATACCGAAATTTTAAGTTTTGGTCCAAAGTCATACATTTATTTTTATATATATGTATAACTTTTGCATGAAACCTTCCATTGTTAACATGATGTATCTACCTATCATTTGAGTTAACTATATTATATATTTAAATATATTACTCCTTATGTATATTTCATGATTAATTTATTTTAGACCCAAGTCAGAATGTGATTTTGGTGGTGACATACTTAACACATATATACAAGGATTTCTCATGTATTTAACTTCCTGTCAAGTTGCGTTAAGGAGTTTGGCTTGTACATTTAAGGAATTAACTATTTAACTGTCATCATAATTTATGATAATGTCCTTTATGATCATTTAATAATTTTAACTACATGCGATTAAATTTAAGTTTTTGATAGCCTTTTAAAACTTTATAATTTTGGTTTCCGTCGATTAGATATTATAGCAAGTTTTCTTCTAGTAATATTAACCTCATTTTATGTATACTTATAGTTTTTGTAGATTAACATCAAGAGTGGTTAACCACAAAAATTGACATAAGATATTCAACAATAAGATTACATGAAAGAGGGGTGTTATTGGTTTTTAACCAAATTTTCTTTAGATCAAATTTATAGATTTGTATTTGCCTCATTTTTGAGGATTTTCAAGTGAGTGAAAATGGGGATGAAATAAATGAAAATGGGGATGAAATCTATAAATGAAAATGGGGATGAAATCTCACAAATCTTTTCGGTAAGGATATTTGGGGATTAGGATGTGTTCACCTCCTTCTTCAAAGCACCAAAAGAGATGGATCTTCTTAGGAACTTCTTAAAACGAAATGAAATTAAGTATATGTGAAAATCTAAGCAAGAGAGGATGTAGAAATCAAATCATCAAAACTTACACAAAGAAAATGACGAAGAACAAAAACGGGACAGCCTCTTGTACACTGATTTCGACAGCCTTCTAAGGATGTTGTGGGGGTTTTGATGATGGAATGTTGTAGAGAATGTTCCTACGGTGATGTGGAACTTTGAATCACCCAATTTGAAGCTAAAATGAGTAAGATATGAAGTTTTGAAGTTGGTTTTGTATGGTGAAATGTCTTAGACGGATTTATCTTCTTGGCAGAGAGTTTTTGGATTGGTAGGGATGCTAAGTGACAAAAGGAGGGGGTTTAGTTGCATATTAATTGGAGGGAAGGTTTTATCCTTTGGATGTTTGCATAGATATTTGTTCTAGTCTTGTTTGACTCTAGCAAAAGCAAAATGGTGTAAGATTGATAATGATGGTTGTAAGAAGTGTAAGATTCACATGTGATAGGGAGAAATGGAGAGAAAGTACAAAATGTGATGGGGAGGTTATGGTTACTTGAAAAGTAAATAAGTAAGATGATAGTTGTTGCATGGTTCCCCCATGAGTTGACAAAAGGAGAAGTAAGGGGCCATAGTTGCTTGTGGCAGGCGTGGATTACCAAGAAGGATAAATAGGTGATCTTTTGGCTCTTCGCTTTGACCAATATGTAAGTATTAAATTTACCATTTAATCCTAGAGATGGTTGACAAGTTGCATAAAAGAGATTAGTGGTTCGATGTTGTCACGCCAAAAGAAAAGAAAGTAGGACAAAATGTTGACATCTAATGAGTTGGAATTTGGTATTTATTTTTATTTTGTATTCATTGCATTAAGGGTTACATGTATTTATATTTTATGTAATAATTGTGTATATTAAAATGTACAAAAGCACTCATAGAATGTATGTTCCTGCTAGACTTATAATGCCAAATAAAATCTTATTTGATAGCTAAATATTTAGAAAATGGTACACGGCAATATGGTGTCACGAAAACGACTTGTTTCCGAGGGTTGTCACACTTTTTAACATCTTATATTATTAGGCTACAAACCTTTTAGTTTTAGTTTGTTACATTAATTGTACTATTTTGTTTACATCTAGGTTTTGTCCGATCTATCTTTCAAATTGTAAACAAGTTTATTTTGTGCATGATCTATATAATTGCATGCTTGTGAATCTATTTTTAACTGATATTTTGGTTGATATATGTTATTTGTGTACTTACACAACTTTTTCACACACACGTCACGAGCATGCATACATATTTACAAGTTAGTTATATACTCACTATACTCTTGCATATACATGCTATGAATGCACATTTTCATTCACAAATTTATACTTGCATGTAATTATTTATGCATGTTTTTATTGGTATGCACATACATGTTACATATTCATTAAATAGTGTCTATAAATACCAAGAATGCTAGAAAAATACAAAGTAAATACCATAAAAAATAAAATCAAAAATCAAAACTTATTTTGCAACCAACTTTATCATTTTTGAGTTCCAAAAGTTGTATAAAAAACTCATGTCTAGTTTATTTATCTAATATTTTGGAAAATTCGAAATTTTTCGCTTCGACCGGCTGGTTCAACGGGTTTTTATGTCCACCCTAGTGGCTCCAAGTCTCCAATCGAGCTGTAACCATCGATTTAATCTACTCATCACGATTGGATACCTTCACACTTCTCGATTTCACGGGTCTTTTCAACCAGATTTTTAAAATATTGAATTGCTTTGGGCTCTTAAGAGGTATTTCGGTAGGCTATTGAATATATTTTTCCTTTTTAATATTAAGTAATTAGTTTAATAAGCTATTTACATAGAGAAAAAAAATGGTTTGGGTAAACAATAATATATTTATTGTTTGATAACAAAATTACTCAAATAATAAGCTTAAGAAACACCCCCTTATTTATCAACCGTAATCAGAGCCCAACTTTAGCTTGAGCAAACTTATGTTCATCTTCTGTGTTCCACAACTATCGGGCCATATTCTTGATATATCATTTACTCTTATCCATTTGAATATAAATGATAGGCCCGAATGTGGATTATCCCAACAGCCCAACTTCCGAACCCATTAGTGGCCCATTTATCTAGCATTTTGTTGAGTGTTAAGACGGAGTTAGGATTAAGGGTAGGGATGTGTTCGGTTTTAGATCCTGAAGGAATCCAAGTGATATTGGAAAATGCAAACAACAAGAACCGATAATCGTAGCGTACCGAAATAATGGTTCCGATTCGGTCCGGTTTTTTCGGTTTAATAACCAGTTAGAACCTAAAACTATATCATTAACATAAACTATATCTTAATTAAGACTTACTTCCTCCGTATCAAAATAAGTGAATTTTTTTGAAGTTTACGTTTTTTGAAGCATAATAAGGTAATAAGAGATTAGTGAAATTAAATTGGGTAATTAGAATGGATATGAGCCCACACTTTATACTTTTTTGTTGCTTTTATAGGAATAAGATAAAAATAAATGAGCCACATACCTTTAATATGTTAAAAAAAGTATTAAGAGTAAAGGGGTAATTTTATATATAAAAACTTATCAAATAAGGTAATTATTAAAGTGATTAACTTAATTTGATACGGAGGAAATATTATTGTAAATCCGGGTTCAAGAATTAAAAAAGAGAACAGAGAATCCGCCTGAAAACAAAAAATCAGAGCCAACCAATTGCGGTACATTTTTGATTAAAATAATGCTCTATTTAAGAATACGAAAATATGGGAATGTTATCATTACCAATATACAAATATAAAATAGATCATTAGAAATTATGGGTCGATTTGATTTGTACGTTTTTAACCATAACCTACTTATTTATTTGTTTAGTAAAAAAACAAAATCAAACTATTAGTTTCTTAAAACGGTTCAATTATTTCAGTCCAATTTTTCCAATTATTTTAGTTTAGGGTTTTGATAATGACAGCCCTAAGGGCTGTCACTAAGTGCATTAAAAATGGTACAAATATGTAATTCCTAAAACTCAGGAGTCCGTTGTAGATGGAAGTACAAATTATTTATGCATGTCTTATGACAGCCCTTAGGGCTGTCATTATCAAAACCCTTTAGTTTAAGCTCAATTTTCTATATTTATATTAATCTCAAAATTATACTACCTCCGTATCAAAATAAGTGATACACTTTCCTAAAAGGGGTGGAACAAAATAAGTGATACACTTCAAAATCTTTCCTTATTTGGCAAAAAAGTGGGACCCCTTCTTCACTAACTATCTACTTTAATAAAGTAAAATTACTCTTTTACCCTTACTTTTACTTTTAAACATCATTAATTTCACTACATCCAAAAGAAGTGGGTCCCATTATCCACTAACTATCCACTTTATACTATTTTAAATCACTTTCCAATCTTTCGCCTCAAAAACCGCAATTTTCCAAATGTATCACTTATTTTGATACGGAGGTAGTATATTTTCTTCATCTCAATTCTGTTGTCTATATTTTCTTTTTAATATGTGACAAAATAATTGTTCGATCACTGAAAAATTCAACCAATCAAAAAGTAATTTAATGAGTTGTACAATATAATAAATACATATTTTATAAAATGAAGTATAATTTATATGTATATCATCTTAATGAAATCTTAAAACCTATATATTTTTTCCTTTACCCAAAGGAAAGGTCCATTTGTCATTCAAAAACTTGTTTCCTATTCAAAGTTTGACTTATATTATAATAATTTTAAAACATTATAAAAGAAAATTTATTAAAAGATATGGATATTAGGCATGATGTGTGCACGGATCATCATGCTTAAGATGGAAGATAACAACATTAAGTGATAGCATTCAAGTTGTTGCGACAACCTTTTCATTTATCACACAAATTAAGTACAAGGTTTTCGACTTGTACATCATGTATAAACAATTGTAACCGTATAAACGATATTTTGGTAGCATAATATCTCTTGTTCTTGTTACCATAAACGGAGGTTGGATGTATGATCTCAAAATAGTTACGTGATGTTAAATAATCATATTAAATAGTAGTTGGTTATGATAAAAAAGTAGTTAGAGATATTGTTTTGTTTTATTTTTATTTGATATTTTTATAATAGATTATCGTCATTTGTTTGAGTGTTACAACTTCTTTTTGATCCATATAAATTTAGTGCTGATAATGATTTAATCCTTGAAACCCAGTTTTCATTTTAACCTCTTAACCTTTTTACTGTATTTATCCACGATAAAAACGTATCACTATCTCTGGTGATTAGTTTATTCTCAACTTTGTAAATAATAGTAATGATAGTAACAACAATAAGTCAATAACAATAATAATAATAATAATGTGGCATCTATATGGATATTTAACCTATGACCATGTTACATGGCTATTTTGAAAAGTTAACTAAAGTCAGTGATAAACATATAGGGAAAAAATGGTTAAGGGTTTCAAACGGAAAATGATTAAAATTTGAGGATTAAGACCATTATTAATTTTATGCAAATCATCAAATATTATACATCTAACCTTTATATGTACATTTAACTTGGTGAACCGTTTATAGTGATTATTAATTTATTGTAGATGGTTAACCAAAGTTAAGGATAAATACATTACATAAATAAAAGTTAAGTGGCTAAACCATAGATAGCAAAATTTGAGGATTAAACTATTATTAACCTTTAAATTTATAGTTGATGTTAACCTCTACTTGAATTAGTTAATAAAATACGAATTTCATTACGCCCAAAGTTAAAAGGGGTTAATTACGAAGTATTATTTTTACTTGAATTACAAAAATTAACTGCACTTAAAATACAGTGTTAAAATTATAACTAAACGATTCAATGATAAAAGATTAGTTTTGTAAATTTACACATCAAATTGTAAATACATAAACTGATAAACGATAATATAATGAAAAATGGTACTATTGGTATCTGTATCTAGTTAAATGATGTTATCATATTTGATTTTATCAAACTCGTGTACACATCTAATTCAACGTATTAAAGTGTGTTGTATGTTAATTATAAATGCTATATTACATTTCTTACGCATTGGGTGTTGTACATCTTTTAATGCCAACTTAAATGTTATCAATTGAAAAATATTAAATTAGTTGTAGTATTAAATGCCAAAATTAAAGTCATTAAATGATATGAGGGTCATCGATGAATTTATATTTCATACGCATTATGTGTTGTACATTGGTACTACTACTACAATATCAATTATATTACTCAATTTTCTAAACCATTTACGTCTAAAAACTACACAACGTTTGATTTGATACATAATTTAATTAAAGTTTTGAAACTTATGATATGATTCGCAAATTACAACCATAACAATATTAATTCTTTCAGATGAATAATATGAGGAAGGTAGATAGTAAATAGTCATATATCTACCAAAAATAAATAAATTTAGACCATGCGTAATGCATGACCGAAATTTCGGTCGCGACCGCCACCTCAACCATCGCCGACCGGTCGCCACCGTTACGGGCTTTGCCGACCGACCGGTCGCCAACTTGAATGGTCGACTCGGCGACCATTGGGGATGCTCTCTTTTTCTTTCATTTCATACACATGCACACACATATACATATATTAATAAATTAATATTTAATAATTTAATAATATATTATATATAAAATAAATTATATATATATATATATATATATATATATATATATATATATATATATATATATATATATATATATATATATATATATATATATATATATTAATAATATGCAATCTAAAAAAAAAAAAATTGGTCGCGGATTTGGTCGCCCATTACAGGCATTTGGTCGCTATCTGGTCATGTGTTTGATCAGGAGAGCGAAAGCTGATGTGGCGCAGAGGTGGCAGGGGTGACCAAACTTAGTTTGGTCACCCATTACGCACAGTCTTACAAGGAATTATACTTCCTCCGTTTCAAAATAAATGATATATTTTTTCATTTTTGGGTGTTTCAAAATAAGTGATACACTCTTAAACTTTCTTTATTTGGTAAAATATAGTGGAACATATACCCACTAACTATCACCTTTAATAAAGTGAAATGACTTATTTACCCTTACTTTTACTTTTAAACATTATTAAACTCACTTTAATCATAATATATGTGACTCACACTCACTAACTATCCACTTTAATTTAGTTTAACATTTATTATTATACTTTGCCTCAATAAACGTGTAACTCATAATTTATCACTTATTTTTAAACGGAGGAATTATATCAAAATCAAAATAATGTTATTTATTCATGATTCTGTAGAGAATTTTTTTTGAACAGCAAAAAGAAGGCAACGGGTCGAGCTTCGGTATTGCCATCACCCGCCCGAAGACCTCCAAAAATATATAAAAACACGAGAATCTAGCAAAAAGCTAGACAAAACATTACAAAAGTTTTTTTAACCAATCGTCCCACGAAATCTTACACTTATGATTTCGATGGGAAAGCCACGAGAAAGAAAACAATCTAATACTATCAAAAAGGTCCGACTTCTTAATACTATTATTATCAAATAACAACCCGTTACGGTATCTCCAGAGAACCCAACAAACCGTATACCCGATCACCTTCAATTTCACTCGACGATCGTTTATATTGCTGGAATCTTCGCATCTCGAGCACCACTGAGCAGCCAAAGTGCATTCCCAATCTTCCACATCGCACCAACGATGGACAATCTTCCAAAGTTGTTTAGCTAAGTCGCACGTAAACATCAGCATTTGGGCCGAAAAACCGAACTGAACCGAAAACCGACTGAAACCGAATCGACCCGAACCGAAACCGATAATATGTTATCGGTTCGGTTTTGGTTTTGAAAATTCATCATTTTCGGTTTCGGTTCTGTCGGTTTCGGTTCGGTTCTCGGTCTTCGGAAAAGAATGACATTTGGCCTAAAAACACCAAACTGAAACCGAACCGGACCGAAATCGAACCGCAAAACCAATAACATGTTATCAGTTCGGTTTCGGTTTTGAAAATTTATCGTTATTGGTTTCGGTTCTATCGGTTTCGGTTCGATTCGGTTTTTGGACCGAGCACACCCCTAGTAAAGAATTCACAACATATGGGTATTGTATGCATCTCTCATAGCCTATACATGTGACATGTAACTTATAAAAACATTTATAGAATAAACTTAAAAAGAAACGGATTAAAAGTTACCCACACAGTTAAAACATAAATAAAATTAAAAAAATAATAACAATATATCATTACCCACAAGTATTGACAAAGAGAAATTATGCATATAACCCAAAGATCACGGTGTAAACAAACTGAAAACCTTAAAAACAGTAAAGAAATATTTAATAAGTCGATGATCGGCTGAAATGGTTTGATTTAGGTATATGTTGTATCTACTACTATTCAAAACGACAAACTATTTTCCATCAAACTACCTTACGCATAATCTTAGATCTCAAGAACATCAATATAATGACAGTCTAGTAATAAGGGAATTCGAATGTTTCCAAAAAAAGTAAGGGAATTCGAATCCTTATTATAAAAGAGAATTCCATTTAAAAAAATAAAAATCTCAACAACGTATCACTTATCTCTTTTTATGTAGTAGGGTAATCCACATATATAAATTTGGAAAAACTTGAGAAACAATATAAATCACCATACCTTTATGTATGAACTAATATGTAATTCTAGAATTGTATGTCTATTAATAATAATATCTTTAAATTAATATATAAAAAATAATGTACCTATAAATTACACGAGTCAAAAAGTTCTATTAATATTGGCCATGCATTTACCAAGTATCTCATTTGTTCCCGTAAATACCAATTTTGGCAAAATAGTTGTCCACAAATTGAAAATTGACAAACATAACCCTAATTTAAAGTTTTTGTCACATATAAACTTATATAATGACAAAGTTGCCCGTGCATTTACTCAAATGTTTTTGACAATCTATATAAAGTTGATTATTTGAGTAAATTTGGCGGTATTTTGTTTTTCTATAACTTCATATGTGGCCAAAACTTCTTGTCATTTTACGAATTTTAGATTTAAATCAATAATTGGATGATATATAATACGTTTGTCTTAATATATTATATAATCTTAATGAAATCTTTTAACAAGTTAGTTGACCGTACATATAGTATCCTCATATTTTAATGATACGAAAATTTATAGGGGGAAGTTATACTATGTATAGATTTAAAAAAAATTAGTTTGAACCGTTCAGTCAAACTGAAAACAAGAAATAGTAGGTTGATTTAGATCGATGGTTAAAGCAACGGTTAAAGCTCGGTATTAACCAGCCAGTTGGAAATAAGAATCCGGTCGAACATGAAAAATGTAGTTGAAAAAAAATTGAACTTTTTTATATGAATCTTGTATGGCATTTTTTTTTTCTTGTCATTTGTGTACCATTTACATAATTATAGCATCAAAATACTCAAAAATTTTGTCATGCGGTTAAATCGATCTTAACACGGTCCAACCGGTTCAACAATATTTAAGACATTGACCAATTTAATGCAAAAAGTTTAGTTTTAAATCATTGTGTAAATTAAATTGTTGCAACACAAATGATGAAGATGTTGAGCATGTATTTCTAAGGTGCTCTCGTGTTTTGGAAATCCTTTTTTAGATTTTCAAGTGGTGTGATATTCCTCTCCTTACTTTTAATACGGTTACGAATCTCATAGAATTTGGTGTTAGTCGGGGGAATTGCTCTAAAAAAAGAAAGGTACTCACGACAATTATCCAATGTTCGCTTTGGTGTGTGTGGAAGGCTAGAAACGAGGTGGTATTCAACAACTTACACAAGTCTTATGCGGTTATTGTAGGCGAAATTGTTTCAAATTCATATATTTGGTTGAAACATAGGAGCAAATTATGTTGTAATTTGGTTGATTGAGAGATTTCTCCTTTTTTGTCTTGTTTGTAATTTGTCCGTCTTAGTTTCTTGCTAAGTTCGGTTTTTCTTTATATATATTTGTTGTTTAAACTAGTCAAAACAATATTTATTGTATTCTTTTAAAGATGGATGGAGTAATAAATTTCATTAAATTCTTCGTCATGTCAATAACTTACTAATTTCAAGATATTAATTTGTACATTTTTTTTTTTGAACAGCAAGAAAAAGGCGCAACGGCAACGAGCTTCGGCAATGCCATCACCCGCACCGAAGGCACCTGAGAACCAATTTTATTAAATAAAATTCTAGCAAAAAGCTAGTGTACATAAATCACCTTAAAATAAACTACATCTATCACCACAAAATAAATAACTACATATAAGCACACCAATTTTAGACCTACACCAATAAACCTTCCATCTCCTCCAGTGTATCGAATTACAGCTCCGTCGGGTTTGCAATCCAAGGACCCCACTCATTACTTCCCCATTTTATCTTTGATCTATGTTTGATCCAATAGAAAGCTTGACCTTGAGCATTCAAAAATATTGACTGAATACAACCATGTTTTTTTTAAATACTGCATCGTTTCTTAGTTTCCATATATTAATTTGTACATAAATTATTTACTTCACTTTGTATTAATGACATTGAAGGGAGGATAGAGCTTAATTAAGTAGGCATTAATATCATAATTTTCATTTGCATAATTAATTAGTTTTGCTAATATGTGGTAGAGTAAAATCAAATTTTCACATCAAATTTAAAAATTTCATGTCATATCGTTTGATAAATCAATTTTTTTGGAACATTTAATAAATCAATTTTTTTTTGTTAGAGTAAAGTGATATTAATAAGTCATTAATATTTTTGTGTTATACCGATTTTACCCTTATTAAAATTAGAAATGAAAAATCTCAATTAATTTAAAAGAATTTTAAGATTTTAAAACTCGTACATATTTGCATGCGTATTTAAAGTTTGTTTAAATATCTTATTCATCAATAGGCAAAATGATCTAACGATCACATCGCATTTATGATATATTTATATTTTAATAATTCAGTTTTAATTACATGATTAATACGAAGTATTGAAGAATGTAAAGTTTTTTTTTAATAATATAATAAAAATGAATATATTGATTAATTAACAATGAATAATAAATATATTTATATTTGATTAAAAAACATAAACAGCTGTCGATTAAGGTTACTTCGTCCACTTCTCTTCCTAAATTCTTCAAATTTAATGACCCACCAATTCAAACCTCCGCCCCGCCTCCGCCTACATCTCCGGCCAACTCCTTACTTTCCATGAAATTATCATTCATTTAATGTACTTCAAAGGAAAAAAATGTTTTTCATATTTTTATTTAATAATGCAAAATTTAAAATTATTTGCCTTACTATTCTCGTGGCAAATTGGAGTTGACAAACTTAGTGGTGATCATTTAGGCCGAAAAGACCAAATCAAATCGAAACCGAACAAATATAGTTGGTTTGTTTCGGTTTTAAAAATTCATCAATTTCGGTTTTGTAACTATCGGTTTTAATTCGGTTCGGTTCTCATATAGCGAAACCGACCAAAATCGAAAACATTTAATCGGTTCGGTGTCGTTTTTGAAAACTCGACATTTTTGTTTCTGTTCAATGATTTCGGTCAGTTCATCCCGATTCGGTTTCTGGACTGATCTCACCCCCATATAAGCTATTCTTTTACTCTTTCAGTTTGTCATTCCTTTAATTTTCTTCTGTTTATTGACCAAAGGGAAGAAGAAATAGATAGAGAGATGAATCATGAAAGAGATGATGAGAAAGAGATTTGTAACTTCTGTATAAATTTTTGCACTTTGCTAGATTAATAAGAGGAAGTGAATAGATGATGCCGGTAGAAATGTGTCAGTTTAGTAATGTTGATGTGACAAAATGAATGTGAGACTACTTTTAATGTTACTATTACAATATATTTTTGAATTTAAAAACGCCGTTTTTTTTTTTTTTTTTTGTTTATCATCCTTGTTGACAAATTTTGATATAAATAAAAAGTTGGAATTGATATATAAAACTACATTGTTGACTTATTGTAAATCATTTGTTAATTGCACTTGAAACTAGACAGTTAAGGTGGTGTTTGTTTGCAGCTTAATTGAACCATTCAACGCTTAATGCTGAATCATTCAGCATTCATTGTGTTTGTTTAGCGCCTCTGAATGAAATATATGCTGAATGGAATATAAAAAAAGTGATGAATCATTCTTCCATATAACATATGCTGAATTATTTAGCAGTTATAATTCTTATAAAAAGGTTTTTCACAATAAAACCAAATTTTATATAAAACCTTTTAATCATTCAGACTGTTAAACCATTCAGCGCTTAATCATTTTGCTCTTATCAAACAACACCTAAGTCATTTCAATGTATATATGACCTTTTCAGTGTCGTTGTAATGTTAAAACACACCACGAAAATTAACTTAATCTAACAATTAATGAATTATTAACGTGTTCGATATGAAAATAAACTAATCGAAAATTAACAAAAGTGAAGTCTAAGACATAGTTGGAAATGGCCAAATGCCTCTAAGAAAGGAAATTTAAGCATAATAAAATCATCAAAACACTATATTCTTGTAGTATTGTTTATATTATATAGTATCACTTAAGTTAGTTTTAAAACACACATCCAAATACTAAATGCACAAGTTACAAGTGTAATTTTATGACAAATGCTAAACTAAAGTACCGAAGGTATAAAAAATTACTAAAAAAAACTACCAAAATAAATTTTTAACATATAAATTATAGGTGACATTTGGTGTACATTGCAATTAGCTCTCAATACTATAATAACCACATTTGACAACAAAAAAAAAAACTACTTTTTATGTACATATTACCTTAGAACGCTACAACTACAAGTTTCAACTTTTATATTTTTAAAATTATATTTTTGGAGGGAAAAATATATTATATTTGTTTAATAATCAATTAATAGCATTATCTAAATATTTAATGGTTGGACTTTTTTTTTTTTGGAAACGGCAAATATTATTAAAACACCAAACTTAGCAAGATACTAAGATGGAGAGAACAATTACACAACAAAATTAAAATGGAAAAATGGCCCAATCCGACCAATTACATTGAATTTTACTCCTATTTTTCACCCATAGAAAAGATGTAGAGATTATATCTCCTGCCGTAATTGTGTATGACTTATAAACCTTATTGAAAATCACATCATTTCTTGCCTTCCAAATGCACCATAATGTGCATTGAATAATAGTGTTCAAAACTTTTTTCTTTTTAGTAGATTTTAAATTTGATTAACATTAATACGAGGGAGAAGGTATTCATTAATTGCAAATTTTAATAGCAATTATTTTAGTCTTCCTCCTTCCACCCGCCTCTATATAGACACATGTAACGGACTCTATTATTCATTCCCAAATTTTCAATCTCTCTTTTCCGCCTTATCTCTCCGCCGTATCTCCGCCGTATATCTCTCCCGGTACCGGTTTGTTTAGCGAATTCTGAAGTATAATCGTGCATAGTGATGGTTACCGACGTAAATTATTTGTGTTCGGTAATGAATCAACAGCAAGGGATAATGAACGATTCTAAATCAACGGCTCTTATTACTCGTGATTTGCTCGGTGGCGGTGGCGCCGGTGGTGGTTGCGAACTTGATTCCTCCAAGGAATTAGACCTAGATTTACATGTTCCTAATGGCTACGAAAAACGTCTCGACTTGAAGGTAAATTTGACCTAATTTTGCCTGTTTTTTTGCTTTTTATTTGAAGTTCTAGCTGCGTTTGTTAAATTCATCGTTGAATTTCGATTTCTGCTCTGCGATTCTGTTAATTTTACGGAATTTATGACAATTTTGCTGATACGATCATATGAATACAAATTTGTTCGTTGATCCTTGTCTGCACTACTGTTATGTTAATTTCGTAGTTTTGTAATAATTTGGCTGCTACGAACACAAATTTGATCATTAATCCTTGCTCTGCACGACTGCACTTCATTCATTCTGTTATTTTCAGGAATTTTATGATAGTTTTGCTGATATGATCATATGAATACATATTCGAATACGAGTTTAGTTCTTCATTTCTGTTATACTATTAATTTCACGAGTTTTGTGATAATTTAGCTAATATGAATACAAATTTGATCGTTGATCGTTTTTCTGTGCCTCTAACTTTCTGCTAAAATTCACGAATTTTTATGATCATTTTTGCTAATATGAAAATCGATTTGATTAAATCCATTTATGGACGACCTAACTCAACAAACTCGAATAGTATTCTGTTAAGTTCATTTTGAATTATATTAATTGTTCGTTGTTTAATATTTTAGGTGCATGTATGAGCAAATATTGAATAGCAATAAATGAGACTACACAATTTATTATTATAAAAACGTTCGCAAAGTGTAGTTCGCAATTTAAGGGGGCAGATTGTTAGGAATTCAACATTTATGATCGCATTGATGTGTACTTGTTTTATATTCAGCCATAACTCTATATTTATCTGTTTGTTGATTTCATTAATATTTATAATGTCAAATATACTTTTGTCATTACTATTTTTTATTAAGTTCATTATTATTTTAATTCCTAAAATGATCACTCACTGATTAATCCGATCAAGAAATTTAATTATTTAACTAATTAAGTTTAACTGCTTGAATTACAGTCAGGGAAAGTATACCTTCAAAGATGCAAATCACCAAACACATCATCTTCATCATCTGATCAAAAACAAGACAATGATCAAACAATTTCAAATCTTCAAGACCTTAATTTCCCACCATCATCAAAAAAACCGCTAACCCTATTCGATGACACAAGTTTAGATCTTAATCTCGTTAATTTATCATCATCGTCATCACCACTTGCTAATTACAAAAGTGTTTGCACTCTTGATAAAGTGAAATTCGCACTCGAACGAGCCGAACGAGAAACTATCAAAAAACGTTCAATTTTAAATACAAAATCAAATTCAAAATCAAAATCGTGTTCTTCGCCAACATCGAATTCCTCGTCATCAATTAAAGAAACAATGATTCTTGATGATGATGACGATTGTGATGAACGATTTTCGCAAGCTTACGCTGCGGGTTGTCCGAGTTGTTTGTTATATGTTCTTATTTCTAGAAGTAACCCGAGATGTCCTCGGTGTAATATGACCGTTCCGTCCCCAACCATGATGAAAAAACCGCGAATCGACCTTAATATTTCAATATGAGATTAAGGGTAAATTCGGGTTTTTTATTTAGTTATAATGGAAGTAATATTCTTGTAAATGATAGTAGTTAATTAACAGGTGGAAATGGAATAGAAAAGATAGTAGTATGAAGTATCCCTATATATGTAAACATCATGAAGGATTTTAATTTTTATTTATTTATTTTAGTTTAGATTTCTCATTTTTTTATTATTATTTTTTATTTAATAATTATGATGAACTAACATGGAGGGGATATACACTCGTACACAACCGACCCTTTTGAAGATTATGACGGCATGCATTTAGTGTATGGGGCCAATGCTTAAATTTCACAAGTTTTAATGTTGATGTTATGTAAGCCATAGAAAATGTTATGACAAAACAGAGGATAACTAAAAATATAAAATAATTTAAAATGTACATAAGAAGATTAAATATGCAAGCTTCTTTTTAGAAAACTAATTTAAATACCTTTTTGATTTGGAGATCTTTCTTTAAAATAAAAACTTATTTTTTTTTGCATCCCAAAACTAAGATTAAAAGCTTAAAAAAGCTTCAAAAGGCTCTATCTCTAAACACACTCCAATTGGTTGGACCATCATCTGTATGTGTAACTAGGTGATCTTGATTTATCTCTTACATGGATCTAGATTGATCTATGTGAATTGTGATAGCCAGAGTTGCTTGAAAATTGACTTTTTTTTTTTTTAATCTCAATTTTGTTATAATTTATCTATAACAAGTCAATGATGTAAAATAATAACGATATTACAATTAAAGAAAATAAGTTAAAACTTGTCCAATGTATACTTTTATATATGCAATAAGTCTTTCCAAATCTTTTTATTTAAAGAGTTATTTACTACTGAAATAATTAAATTTTGTAATACTACTTGATATTTGACTGATAATTTTTAATTATAAATAAATGGTTATCTGACTCGGATTTACGCGCCCTAATCAAAACATATTTGTAACCATTTCCTAATAGTTTTTAATCTACTGTGACATTCATACAAAGTTTATCTCCTTCAACCTATTCGACGTGCATTACATTTTTGGAAAATGATTATCAACCTAAGTTATAAATCTAATTAGCCTAACTAAGAAATTGAGACACGTGGCAAATTTTAAGTAGATTATGAGGATTAAGAAAATACAAATAACAAATGTCAAAAAAAGGAGAGCATGTGACAGCGTTTTGCGCGTCTTTACAAAGATAAACATGATTCATAAAAACTAATAAATTTAAAATAATTACTTATTTAGTTAATGATCAATTAATTAGGCATAATTTTTTTTGTTTAAACTTTAAAAGTATTTTATTGTTTTTCCTTATGATTCTAGGAGTGAAAAATAAGAATGGTCAAACAGTGATGCTGGCATTAATGGAGCTGGGGATATTGTATAACTGAAATCGTTTGACTTTTTGCAAATCGTGATAGAAATAAGATCAATTTTATAAGTCAAGAGGAAAAGATCATTTGATTCTAAAAACACGTTTTCACATTGCACTTATTGACATCAAACAAATTGATTTCAAAATGACTAAATCAAACGTAAAGTTGCCATTATTGGTAATTCTTGAAGTTTGACTTACTTGAATAATGCTTCAATTACCTCTCTAAGGACTTAAAACAATTTTTTTTTTGGAATATTATTGTTTATGATTCTGGTATGAATTAGTTTTGCGTACATAATTTATCAGTTTTCATAATTATTTATGAACTTTCTCTTAACCATCTGGTAAATATACATAATCTAACTGGATGTTTATAGACTCAAACGAATTTGAAGACCGAAATATGATGATACATACTTAATTTGTTGCTACCTTGTATTGGTTATACACTTATACTCATACTCATGTTTTGTTAGAATATGATATTTGGAATTATCCAATAGTAATTACAGCTAAGAATATCATAACAAGATAAATAAGTTCTGAATTTTGAATTTAGGGTTTTATTAGAATGATGCATACCTAGGTTTCGAACCATGATTGTATGTATGTCTTTGATTAAAACAAAACACAAGTCAACGCATATGGTTTGCATTCAGATTTTTTTATCAAACAATGTTCGTTTAGGTTAGTATAGTCACTAGTTTCGCTCGATTAGCTCCATAACGCTAAGTATATTTCGTATTTTCGTTCATTTTGGCCCGAATTTTCAGGCCAACAACTATTTTCATAGTACGTTTGACTACTATTTGACCTACCATAATGCTAGCTTGAATGAACAAGTTCTTATAGAACATGTATTTATAATGGGAGCTGATTCGTACAGAGTAATTTTTATCCATGCGAGCAAATTCATCCTAAACGACAATCATGTCCTTCATTTACTTTTAACACATTTTACATTTCACCCCTCCCATTAAGGGCATGATTGTCATTTGGGATGATTTTTGCTCTGTATGAATAAAAGTTGCTTTGTACGAATCAGTTCCCATTTATAATCGGTGATGAGATTTACAATATAAAAACTATTTCAGGGACCACATTGCACATGTCTTAGAGTAGATTGTTTATGATGTATGATATAGTTTCTATGGTATAGAAATAAGTTCCCATTAAGAATACATGATATTTTTATAAAAGATAGTAAATAAGAAAACTCAATACCTAATGAAAACTAGCCTTGTAACCACTATTAATCAACTCAAATGTCCACTTTGTATGACAAAGTACCACTCCAATAAATATAAAGTCAAATCATCCATTAAATGGCATAATCTTGCATTAACTCTTGAATCTTAATGCTAGTTGGTTTGTTGTACAATATCTATAGCATATTGTACATCCACATTTCCACACATTGACATCAAGGAGTATAACAATCAACTATAAAAAAAACTTTGATTATTATTAATTAATTGCAAAAAATGACATATATGCAAAGTGTACATGGTGTTATAGGCACAGCTAGCCTTAGAGGTGGAAGGTTGATGTTTTAATCCCTTGCCTCTAAGTCTTTATTATTTGAAAACTGCCACCACCTAATTATTTTTCCTCAGTTTATCCTAGCTCCTATGAATTCATTTAATTTTATGCATGAATAATAAATAAAGGAAAATTATAACGTAAATCCTTACGACTGTTATTAATATGTATCGTGAACTTGTAAACTAATCAAGGTTTCCCCTTTGCCATTCAATAAAAAAACTTGTAAACTAATCAATAACTAGCCTCTGCATTTTAAAATTTATCCATCGTTAATAAAAATACAAATAATATATGCATGCAACTACATGTTAAAGACAATAGAAACTGTTTTTATATTTATTATATTATGGGAATTCATTTTGGTACCGCAGTTTTTAATGTATACACCACAAGGTATAAGTTTTACAGCGTGCTGTACAAACACTTAAAGCAATAATTGTGGTATACCCATTAAAAATTGTGGTGTATATATCACGACCTTTATTATATATACCAAACCTTCTTTAAATGACAATTAATGAATGTGTTCCTTATTTCATAAATCATAACTCTCCCTCTTCCTTTCATTACATTCATGACCCTCTTCCTTTCATTACATTCATGATTCACCTACCAGTCCAGTTTTTACTTCATGCAAAACCTATTAGGGGTTTGGGGATGCTGGAATTATTGAAGCTCCTTCTCTTCTCCTTGTTGCCGTTCGTAAAAATGCATAAAATATATAATATAATTGTTATCAAATTTTGATTCGAATTTAAATAATTATAAGAGCATTAGGTACGATTTTAAGCTAAAGTCATGTTGAAGTCCTTTTTGGCTCATTAACATCATTATAGATTGAGGATTCAAGTCTCACAGTGGATATGAAATAATTATAAGAGCACTAGGTACGATTTTAAGCTAAAGTCATGTTGAAGTCCTTTCTCGCTCATTAACATCACTATAGGTTGAGGATTAGTCCCACAATGGATATAGGTCAATATCAGAATTAATTAAAATTTTCCGTTAAAAAGAACATCATTATAAGATCTATCTCAAAATTACCCTTCCTCATATGACATTCATATAATATTCATCTAGGACGCCACAAAATATAGCACAATACAATCACAATATAATAGAAATAAAAATGAAAAATTCTTTAACCGGGCGTTACCGGACCTTTGCATGGACTTGGTGTCAGTGCCAGTTTTCGCGTCACCAAAGCTCATTTGGCGCCACTTTAACCGACAACTCTAAACCCATACTTTAATTTTCCTCGGAATCCTCTAATTGATGCATTTTGACATTTTTCATAAGTGAAATGATAATTAAAAGAATATGTTCTAGCGTATGTGTTTGTGTATACAATAAAACATGATACATATATATCCACAAATTTTTTTTATTGGATTAAAAACGATTGTGTAGCATTTGTGTTGGGCATTAAGTGATTCCAACCAATTTTGAATAGTGGAGTCAAGACTGTAGTACTAGTTTTTTATGTATTTATTTTGGAATTGAATTACGTGTTTGTATTTATTTACAACTACCAAAATTTTACCAAACCATTCCAATTTTAATTAACTATTTATTTTACAACCACCAATATTTAAAGAAACAATACCCAATTTCAATTATCCATGTCCAATTGAAAATTGAATGAATTTGTTTAGACCGTAGGTAATTGGTCGCCCTTCTAAAGACGTGTTTCCCGTCATTTCACGACCTATGTATGATGCTTCCTCTATATCGTGATAACTGATACAATGTAAATTTCACGATTTTAGAGATAAATATCACAACGAGGGTTATAATATATTAAATTGGATAGTTACTGTAGGATGAGTTCCACATCTTTAAAATAAAAATTAAATGTTTAAAAATAAGAGTAAAATGATAATTTCATATATTAAAGAAGATAGTTGGTGAATACGAACTATATTATTTTTTACTAGATAAAATAAATTATCAAAGTATATTATTTTTTAAAATAAAAAAGAAGTATATTATTCCATAGGCCACCAAGACTTTTTGAGCTTGATTTTTATTAATGTTTTCGGCCAACATGATGCCTTGTTAAAATCCAGGATGTTAAGTTCAAGTCACATATATCAGATTGTATGTGGTCCAACCAACTTACATACTTTGTGTAAATCAAGGATCAATAACTAACTAAAAGAAAGCTTTGTGATAAGTCCCACTTCACGCCCACCAAGAGAATAAGTATCTACCGACAATGAAGTGATATGTGAGAGATTGATTTCGCTTGTTTAGACGGGGTGCCAACTGCCAAAAGGATGTTTCGGCTTTCCGTCGGTTTGAGGCAGTAAACTGACATCAGTAGTAGTCTGGTATAATAGTGTTGGTTTAAGTTTTAGTTAATTCGATTTGGTTTAGCAAAGTGTAACGAGATAAGTAAAATGTTAATTATGTGTGTATATTTTCTGTATAAAATATTTAGTGTAGAGGTATTGTTAACATGATTATATCAGTTGAGTGTTAATTGACATGTCAGCTAATGTGACACTGATTTAGCAAAAGATAAGAAATCATTTAATGTTACAATTACAAGCGTTCTTTTGACACCACAAGCATGATGAGTTGATCAATTACAAGGGTGTCTTTGAGGAGGTGCAGGAGGTGCGGCCGCACAGGGCGCATATTATATAGGGGCCCAATTTGTATATATATTGTATGTATAATATTAAAAGTTAAGCTAATTTAATAGAGAAAAAAAATTAGAAAATCCAAATTTTTATAAAAATAGTGTATACAGGGGGCCCATTTTCGTGTTTTCGCAAAGGGTCTTCAAAATCTCAGAGACACCTCTGATCAATTATATATGGTACCTTGGTTCGTAGAACATGAACATACCCACAACCATGTATACTACGACTCCAACCTTGATAGATATGTTCTTGATACTATTTTTAGGTCGGTGGTTGTAGAGCCTCGACATTTTATGTGATTTTGTTATTTCCTTTGATTAAGCGCAAATACAAGCTACATGAGTGCAAAGTGCATACTCGGTTAATGTCTCCAATGTATTACTAGTATTTCTCGCAAAAGATAGGGATGACAACACAAAGAATATCGGGGATCCATTTTCTCATAACTATCCTTTATCCGATGGCAATGCTGAAGCTCAATCCATATCCTACCATGGAATAATTTGCATACCAATCCTCGTCCCCATGACGATCCCATGGGAGATTTCGGGAATTAACTTCATCTTAAATAAACTTAAAAGTATTACATAAAATCATTGAAAATTGTAATGCGAACCCATTATTTACGTCAAATAACCGACGTGTTGGATCATTATCAATTTGGTTCTATGCATATCTCCAAAGGAAGGATCGTTTATATATCATTATCGCCACAATGTGTTGAATTATTTTGAAGTATCTTAATTGTGTTAAATTTAATCCTACATCTATAATTAAGAAAAATGTGTCGTCCTATATAACATTCATTCTTTTTTATTTTCTTAGTTAAAACGTAGAGGTGTTAAATTATCAATTTGATATGATTGGTTAATTAAAAAATGTAAGAGGAATCGACTTTTATGATGGTGGATGGCGAAGTTGTTGTTATTGGTGATCAAACAAGATGGTTGTAGGTGGTGCCGTGGTGGTCCAAACCCTTTGAACGTTAATTGTTGGTCATGGAGTTTGACTACAAACCATTTACTCAACTTATAGTTTTATAATACAATTTATATAAAGATAGTTATTAAATAAAAATAATCTATTTTCTCAGAGACAACTTACAAACTCAAATCTTACCAAAATAAACCGCGCCACTTGATTTTTCACGCGATCCAAATTTTTTTGTACGACCCAAATTTGTATTGTATAATAAGACAATTTTTTATGTGACTGATACATGACTAAACCATTTTTTGTGTTACAAGATTACACTTGTTAAACTTTGTGTAGAATCACACATATCACATGGTCTAAATTTGGAAAGATTTGAAAAAAAGTATTTATAAGTAATTTTGAAATTTACTATGTATATTTATGTAAATCAAGAATTTATATATTATGAACGTTGGTTTATATTAATTTCGTGGGTAAATGATAATACTATTTCTCCATTAAATATATTTTGGTCAGTAGATTAATGCAAACGAATTGAAGGCTATCTGTGTGATAATGAAGTTCCGGTACGTGTTAACATCAAATATTATGGCAAATTTATTAATTATGCCACATTTAATGCATTCATTTTCTTTGAATGTCTTGAATTTAATTGTGTTCAATGGTGTTGAAAAGTTTCTTTGAAGTTTGAACTAGAATTGCAAAATTTGAATTTTTAATTTTTTTTTTTTTTTTTACTTTTGTTGCGTCTGGTAAGAGGGTGATGAATTTTACTAGTAGCTACTTACTTATTTTATAAATTGAACTAGGGATATTTAGTTATGGAACCATTAAATTAGTACGAATTGAAATTAAGCTGCTTATATAATATGAAAAATAATAATTTACCTATGATTTACGCAAATACCCAATTAATAAATAGCAATGGATTTAACATATTTTCTTTAGGAGTTTGCACCTTTGTATCCACAGCTAATATTCTAGACAATATTAAGAATTAATACCGATTTTTAACTATAAACATCTATGTTGTTATTCATCAATCAACATAAGATATTACTATCTATTATTATTGTTATTAGTTTTCTATAAACGCAATTTTATTAAATTAAGTCTCACACTCCATAAAATACATAATCATTTTATATCTTACTAAACAAGTAGGTATACTCTCTTGTCCCTAAATATTTGCTAATAAATCATACTAAAATGGTGATAAGATTCCACCAAGGTGCACATTCTTTCTCAAGTAATTTTTGTACACATTTACTTTATTGTATAAAAATGTACATTTAATTTAATTATATATAGAAGTAACTTTGAAGGCAAAATATAAGATACTATTGAAGTTGACCGTTTGACTTTTTCTCTCAAGACCTAGCGTCTACGACGCCGACTAGGGTTCTCACGGTGATCGATTCCCGTCTACTCCCGCCGGTGGGGAGGGGGGGGGGGGTGGGGAGTTTCACGATGAGCAATAACAACATGTATCGGAGGCAGCCAAGTAACAGCGTGAACAAAAGCTTTGCCCTGCGGAAGGAAGAGCTTGATCTAAAAAAAATAGCGAAATCGTTCTATGTTACTAACTTTCCACGATTATGGGAATTGGGGGATCTGTGGAAGGCTATGCAAGTTTTCGGGACGGTGGCGGATGTGTTCATACCCCAGAAATTATCCAAAATCGGCCGCCGTTTTGCTTTTGTGAGATTCATTCGGGTTAATAATGTGGATTCTCTGCTGGAAAAATTAAATGCGGCATGGTATGGATCATACCACTTATATGCTTCGAGTTCTAGGTTTGAACGAAAACCTAGAGAGGTTGTGCCGACTGCGCATCGTAGGCATGCTGTTCCGGCTGGAATCCCGCGCGAAGGTGAGAATAATACTAGTTACGCTGACTTGTTTAAAACAGATAGACATAAGGTGAAACCGGTTGAGAAAATCATTACTAAGCCGGTTATAGAAACGAAGAAGATAATCACGTTGGAAAAAAACGATGTCATGCCAATCAAAAATCCAGGTACGATACTGCTAGGCAAAGTTAGAGAATTGTCTTTAATAGAAAATATCAAAGTAGTATGTGCTAAAGAAGGGTTTAGGGATGTTGATGTTCACTATATTGGCGGGTCATGGATATGGTTGGAATTTGACAATAAATTGGCGTGTTCTAAGTTCAAACACCATGAAGATATGATGTTCTATTTTACGCATCTTCGTGATTTAGATGATAAATTTGTGGTGGATGATAAGGTGGTGTGGGTTAAGGTGGATGGTCTACCGTTAGTGGCGGGCACGGTTAATGCCATTAAAAAGATCATAAAAGATTGGGGAGAAATTATGTTTGTGGACGGGGAAGAGGAAGAAGGAAGTACGGGGAAGGTGTGTATCAAAACTAAAATCGGGGCAAAAATAAACGAAGAGGTTGAGGTGATGATAGATAAAGTGAAATATACAGTGTGGGTTTATGAAATAGCCCTTTGGCAACCTACGTTTCGGAGTATTGACATGGAGAGTAAGGGTGGGGATGATGACGATGTTTCAATTTCAAGTGATGGGTCAGTCGGGGTGCATGAGGAAGAAGATGTTTTTGAATTCGGTAATGAAAATGATAATGTATCAAAGTGCCAAGATGAAACAGGTAGGAATACCTTGCATGTGGGTAGTAATCCGGTGGCAGAATTAAATGAAGAGGGGGCAGCCTCGGGGAATGGTTTGGGGCAGAATATAGGAAGTGGGGAAGGAAGGTAAGTAGAAAACGGGGAACAAGGGGAAAATTTCGAAAAAAGAAGAGGTTCTAGTCACTGAGGAGTCGGTCTCACCACCGCCGGGTTTTGAAAAAAAGGGTAATAATCAGGTGAAAGGAAAGAAGAACAAAGAAGAGGGGTCAAGAAATTCGTGTGCGTCGACGGGTCACTTACAAAAAAATAATAAGTCAGTTTCGTTGATTGAGGATTTGAGTAGGTATATAGATATTGGTCTTGCCATCGGTCATGATATGGAGGGGTGTCAAACCTCGCTTGAACGCATGACTAGTAGTATGGGAGGTGGAAAAGGTAATTAATGAATATTATGTCCTTAAACGCATGTGGAATAGGAGACGTGATTAAACGAAAGCGGATAGGTGTCATTTCTAACAAGTATAAAATTTCTTTTCTTGGAATTCAAGAAACGCGAATCTCGAAGGTGGATATGTTTATGGTTAAACAGTTGTGGGGGAATTCTTCGTTTGATTTTGCTTTGAGTAGTGCGGTCGGGTCGTCGGGTGGTATTATTTCTATTTGGGATCCGGCCTTGTTTTCTAGTTCGCGTATTATGTGTTTTCAAAATATTGTTTTTGTGCATGGGGAGTGGAAGCATAATAATATGAAATGTGTCATGGGTAATGTTTATGCGCCGCAAAGTAATGTTGATAAGAGGAGACTATGGATGACGATTGTGGATTATATGCGGGCTAATGACGAAAAATTCATTATATTTGGAGACTTTAATGCGGTTCGAGACGAGGGAGAAAGGTGGGGTTGTAGTACAAACGACAGAGAAATTGTTGATTTTAATGAGTTTGTTGATTCGGGAAGTCTTAATGAAGTGCCCATGGGGGGTCGGCGTATACTAGGTTGAGCTCGGATGGCCGAAAAATGAGTAAACTAGATCGGTTTTTTGTGAATGAAGGGGTTTTTGAGGTGTGTTCGGACCTTACTGCAAATGTGATGACGGATATTGTGTCGGATCATCGACCGATTGTTTTGGCTCAAGAGGCGGTTGATTATGGTCCTAGGGTTTTTAGGTTTTTTAATTCCTGGATGGATGAAGAATCGTTTGATGAATTGGTGAAAAACTCGTGGGCATCGCACATGGATTCTACTAGTGGTAGCTACTTCATAAAATTTAAAGATAAGTTGAAACTGTTGAAAGAAAACTGTAAAAGTTGGTGGAAAGGTAAAAGAACATAGCAAGAGGCGCAGCGAAAGAAGTTGGTAGAAAAGGTCTTAGTGATTGAAAAGAAGATTGATGATAATATAGTTACAGATGATGAGTTGGCGGAAAGGCAGGCGGCTAAACTTGAATTATATAAGTTTGATGTGAAAGAATGGAAGGATTTATCTCAGAAAGCTAAAGTTAAATGGTGTATAGAAGGAGACGAAAACTCGAAGTATTTCCATGGGATTATTAATAGTAAGAGAAGACATTCTTTGATCCGAGGAGTGAAAAAAGATGGCGATTGGATTACATCGCCTTCGGCAGTGAAACAAATATTTTATGATTATTATGCTAATAAATTTAAAAGTGTTCCGGTGATTAAAGTGAACAGGAGAAGTGATAAATTTAAACGTTTGTCTGATACACAGTCCGAGGTGCTGACAGGGAATGTGATGATGGCCGAGCTGAAAGTGGTGGTGTGGAGCTGTGGAAACGATAAGGCCCCGGGCCCTGACGGTTTCACTTTCGCTTTTATTAAGAAATTTTGGGATATTATTAAATTTGATATTTTTAACTTTGTTGTTGAGTTTTTTGAAACAGGTTTTATTCCCACAGGTTGCAATGCTTCGTTCATCATGTTGATCCCAAAAGTTCTAAATCCGCTGGCGGTTAGTGATTATAGGCCAATTAGCCTTATTGGTGTTCAATACAAAATTATTGCAAAATTATTGGCTTTACGGCTTGCTGTGGTGGTGGATTCGGTGGTTAGTCAGGAGCAGTCGGCGTTCATAAAGGGTCGTCAAATTCTGGACGGCCCGATGATGGTTAATGAATTGATTTCGTGGTATAAACAGAAAAACAGGAGCGCCATGGTGCTTAAAATTGATTTTGAGAAAGCTTATGACTCCATAAGTTGGGAGTTTTTGGATCGGATGTTGGAGTTTATGTATTTTCCGGATAAGTGGCGAAAATGGATTAGTGCAATATTACATTCATCCAAGGGTTCGGTTATTCTGAATGGTAATGCCTCAAAAGAGTTCAAGCTCGAACGGGGCCTTCGTCAAGGTGATCCGCTTTCGCCTTTTCTTTTTATTATTGCCATGGAGGGGCTGCATGTGGTTATGGAAGAGGCGGTTTCTCAGCAAATATTCAAAGGGGTAAAGGTAAAGGAGGAGTCGTGTTATATTTCTCATTTTTTATATGCCGATGATGCTATTTTTTTGGGTGAGTGGTCGATTAATAATTTGCAGAAGCTTCTTATTATCTTACATTATTTTTACATGGCCTCGGGTTTAAAGTTAAATCTGCATAAATCTAATCTATATGGGGTTGGAGTGGCGGAGGGGGAAGTGAAACACATGGCGGAGTTACTCGGGGTGTGTTATGGGAAGTTCCCGTTTATTTATTTAGGTCTCCCGGTGGGGGCTTGTATGTCTAGGAAGAAATGTTGGGATCCTTTGATTGATAAATTTAAGCAAAAGTTATCGGGATGGAAGGTTAATACCCTTTCGGTTGGAGGAGGGTCTTTACTTTTAAAAACGGTGCTTGGAGGTATGGGTATTTACTATATGTCTCTCTTTGTGATGCCTAAGGGCGTTGCTAATATTCTAGAGAGATTGAGAGCTTCTTGTTTTTGGGGAGGCACCGAACTTAAAAAGAAGATTCATTGGGTGAACTGGGACACGGTTTTGGCGTCTAAACAAAACGGGGGCCTTGGCATTGGGAGCTTATATGCTTTTAACATTGCTCTTGTTACTAAATGGATTTGGCGGTTTGTTAAAAATGAGAATAGCTTGTGGGTGACGGTAATTAAATCTATATATGGTGAACACGGAGCTTTGGACCTTATGAACTCGAACCGATTAGGTACGACTCCGTGGGCGCAAATACTGAAAATGTTGAGCAGGTTTAAAGGCAATGGTTTAGATCTTATTTCCCATTTGAAGAAGAAGGTCGGTAATGGGCAAAGGACTCGGTTTTGGAAAGACGTGTGGTTAGGGTCGACTGCCTTGGCTACCAGATTCCCAAGAATACATTTGTTGGATTCAGATAGTGACTGTTTGGTCGCTGATCGGATACGGGATAATATGGTTCGGTGGGATTGGATGCGGGTGATTAGAGGGGGGAGAGAAGAGGCCCGGGTTGAAGAACTATCTCGGTTATTAGAAGGGTTCACATTATCTAATGAACCGGATATGTGGACGTGGGATATTGGGGATGAAGGGGTTTATGAAGTTAAAAGTACAAGAACGTGGCTCGATAATTTGGTACTTCCTTCGTCGTTGGTGAGCACGAGGTGGAATCCGTTAGTGCCTCAGAAAGTGAATATCTTGGTTTGGAAGGTGATATTAAATCGTATTCCTTCTAAAGTAAATTTGTTAATGAAAGGTATTACGTTTGATAACTTGAAGTGTGTTATGTGTGGGGATGGGGTCGAGAATACGGACCATATATTTTGGAATTGTGAAGTAACGAAAAGTGTCTGGCGGGCGATTGGAAGTTGGTTACAAGTTGTTGATCTTAATGTCGAGAACTTGGATGATTTTCTATTTACGGTGGATGCTAGCAATATGAGTCCGAAGGTGAAAGTGATCGTTGAAGCCGTGGTGTTTACGATGATATGGATTATGTGGCGGTATAGGAATGCCATCACGTTCAATAGTGGTGATACCCGGAGAAGTAATATTGTTGATTCGATTAAAGAGGTGTCATATTTGTGGATTTGTAACCGTCGTGCTAAGTTTAGAGTTAGTTGGGCCGAATGGCTAATTTTACCTTGTAATGGTTAGTACTTTGTTTGGTTGGCTAGCTTTGCGCTAGTTTTTGTTTTTATTGAAAGCAAAATATAATTAATGGCTGAAAAGAGCATATACCTAAATAAATATGAAAACGCACGTCATATGGTTGATTCATATGACTTTATTAGGGTTATTATTTCAATATACCTAGCACATTTTAAATGATACCACCAATACTTATGTTATCTTATTTTATTTATATACAAGCTTTATTTTTTAAATATACTCGAAAATCCATACTATAGTTGATTACTATTACCCAATACTAATGGTTAGTAAATAGTAATTAGTTTGGTTGAGAATGATCAAATTTGTAAGTTTTTTTCAAATATTATCATTATCATTAATCATATAAGATAAATATTTACCGAACACGTAACTATATATACAGGACAAAGTTGACCTCGAATAGAATGATTAACTCTTCGAGTGAATACTGAAAATGGTTAATGATGGGACTTGTCCAGGCATTGCTTGAGGAACTCGATCGACTTGACTAGGTGTCGACATGATAAAATAAAACATTTGAAATATTAAATTCAAGACTTATTAATGGTTGGTGGGATACTTTTGGACTTTATTTTAAAACCTCATTGTGATTGTTTTTTTTGTAAGTGTCAAATATCAAGCAAAATGATGGTTTTCTTGAAATCTGTTAGCCCAGCCCATTAAAAATGGCCCAAAATATATTATGAAAACAAATTATTACTTATATATACATTAACAATAGAAAATTTAAACATGGTTCCATTTTATTATTCAGACAATCAGACTCCACACACTTCACTTTGGTCATATTTCACGCATGACGGTTCTTAAGCATTTTCAAGCCAAATGTTATTTTTCAGAATAAAGCCCCTTATTCTTTGATAACTTAACATCCACATTTCTCAGCTTCATATAACTAACAAATAAACCAAAATTTTAATAGCTTCACCTTTATATGAGCCAAAAAATTACTATAAATTCTAGGTAATCGCATAAAACAAATAATTTGTACACCAATACTATTTGTGATTACTAACCAAGCAAATTGATATTTCAAGTTTTCTTTTTCAATTTTTGCAACAAAACAAACGAAGAATAAAATACTTATATTCCATTATAACATTTACTAATTATTTCAAGAAATTACCTATAATAATGCTACTTCTTTTATTTTCATTTTTGTTATTGTTATATGATATAATCCTACAGTTTTTTTTTTTATCATAAATGCAAATAAAAATATTAAATATGATATAAACAAAAATTTTATTCTCTTCACTTTTCGAATTTGGGGGTTTTGCTTAAACCCTATTTTCCAAATTTCTAATCACAGAATCCCGCCATTACCAGGTACCTCTTCACTCGTTCATTTCATGAACACAAAAGACGTACTTTATAGATTTTAGAAATTCGATTTCGCTTCTGAAATTTGTTGATAATTCTACAATTTTCACATTTTCTGTTGATTCAGTTGCATGTTTGCTTGATTGTTAATGTTCTAGCTTCGCAATTGTTCATTTCAAAATCATATAATGATACTGGATGCGAAACTCTTATTTAATCGCAAATTTCGAGTATGATTAAATAATAGTTGGTTTTAACTGTTTATTAGCTCAATTTCTGTATTTATTTTCTCACGAGGAAGAAAAAGGATAATATCTGATCAGATTTCAACCGTTTGGTGTTTAATTTTGAGATTAGAAACTATTTGAGCTTTTAAACAGGAAAGGATTTATGAATGTAGCATTTTGTAATTATTTGCATTATACCTAACACTTCTAACTTAATTACAACTGTTTTTGAACTATATGAAATTAAGATTGAATCAGGTGTCTATGATTATTTCTGAAGAACTAATGATTACAGGGATTTGTGCATCAGATTAAATAATAATGGGGAAGAAAAAACAGAAGATTGTACTACCACCTGAGCTTCCACCAGATGTACCTGAAGATGAAATTGAAGTTTCAGATGAAGATTTGGAATTTGTTAATAAAAATCAAGAGTATGCTGGTTTTGTGTCCAAATTGGACACTCAGTCAATTACCAGGTGAGCAAATATATTAATAGCATAAATTCGGTTTTTTAAGTTTTATATCATGTAATGATACATTTGCATGGATTCCAAACAGTACTTGAAGCAACAAAATTTACATGTTCTCATTTATCAACTTTAATCTTCTTTTACTTGAAATTTATTCTCAAATTTCTTAGTTTGATGGTATTATGTACTTTTGAAGGCAAGTGAAACGTATTGCTGATGTGAAAGAAGATGCTGTAGAGTCTTTATACGAGGAACAATCAAGGAAAAAATCATTAAATAATAATAAAATTCAGCATGAAGTTGATCCAGTTGATGCTCTCCCTGTGAAAACCCTAGATGGACAAGTCTACTACAGAAAAGGTATTTTTCGTCTTCTGTTTCCCTGTTTTTTCTTTTATTTTAATAAAAATCAAGATTTTAATTTTTTTTCCTGACACTTTTTTGTAGTGTCGGAGAGCCAAAATCAGTTTGTAAAAACACAAGAGGATGAAATTATGGGTGAAAATGAAGATAATGGTATTGTAAAGTTGACGACAGCAGAAAAACGCGCAAAACAAAAGAAATTAAGAAAAGAAGCTAAAAAACAAGGTAAAGAAGTGACAGAAATAGAGGAAGTACAACAAAGCTCTCAAGCTGAAGTTTTGGTATGAAACTTATTATATGGTATTTTTTCTGTAACAGATTTTATTATCTTCTAGTATAGTTTTTAAATAATGGTTAAATATATTTTTTATTTAGAAATTATTTACCTTAAACTAATTATTATTTTGTGGTAAGAGTACATTCTTTTGTAGTAATCTTACAGAGGAATTAAAACAACAGATCCTTTATGAATTATCATTTAGTGCTGGAAAATTGCATGTGGGAGTTCCTTTAGTAGATAGAAAATTGGGTGTTAAAGATTGCAAGCAACTGGTGGAAAAAATTAAGAACAAAGTTAAAGATTGGAAAAACAAATATCTTTCCTATGCAGGTAAACTCCAGCTTATAAATTATGTTCTTGCTTCTATGCACGTTTATTGGGCTGCAGTGTTTATGCTTCCTAAAACTGTGGTTAGAGAAATTAACAGAATCTTTAAGAATTTTTTGTGGAACTATGGGGATAGTGGTGGGAAAGCTAAAGTTAGTTGAGAAAACGGGATAACCGCCAACCACCGCTAGCCCCACCTGGCGTCGATGAGGTGGCGGTGGTTGATGAGGTGGCGGTTAAAGAAAAAATCCGTCAACATTTTTCACTTGTTAATGATATGGAAGAAAACGAGAGGTTAAGACGTGAATTGGAACGGATTAAATTAGGGTTACAGCTTTATAAACAATATAAGAAGCATAAGAAACAAAGAACCAAATGTTGATTTGTGTTTTTTTAATTTTTTGTTAAATGTGTTTGTTTTTTGACACAAATTATGTAACGAGTAAAACGTATCGATCGTTGAACTACGATCGTGTTACGATTGTTTATTTAGGAGACGATGTAGTGTTTTTGTTATTTATACAAATTTGATTACTTGTTTAATCTTTAACAAAGAAAATTTTGTAGTTATTGCCCATTTGTGATCGATTTTTATGATGGAAACTTGTTTTATAATCTTACTGGTTTGGTATAATTGTTTAAAGTAATATTTTATGTGTAAAACTTAAAAGGGATTTTCTAATATGTATCTGAGGAGCACATTATAATAATGTTAAATGTCTTTTATGCCTCTACATTTAATACACCAAAAATCTTTATTTTCAATTATGATAAAGGTAAAATTAATAAAATCTTTATCGTATGCCCATGGAGCACACATTAGCAAAACCATTATTAAAAAAGGAAAAACCATAAGTCACAACTCACAAGTCATAACCAATATTTATAAAATCGGGTTCGACTGGATAGTTAAGATCGAATTAACTGGGCTAAAGGTTGTTATCATATTTGTTTTATATTATTTTAAGTTTTTTCACACTTAAATACTTTATACATAACTAATAGATCATAAATACCTAATAATATTGTAATTTGACTAATATTATAGTTTTTAAGACTAATCAGTTCAACTCAAAACTCAGATTTAAAACATTGTTGATAAAAATTAGTCACAGGTTGTAAAAAAAACGCAAATTGCATGGGATAGTATGTGAATGTGTTTGGATTTGCTTTTATTTGCGGTTTGAAACATCTATAGTCAATTAAATAATTTTAATACAAAACGCCAAACATGCCGTTAAATGCTTTCTATAAAGAGAAATGGTATCTAGTCCTATCATTTGTGACTATCTATATGCCTACTTAATTCTAAACTTGACATATGTAATTAATTATTTTTTTTTCTTATTTCATCTCTTGATTTCGAGAGTTGTTATGATCAAATTAATAGACATATGGCTAGGCACAAATTGTAGCATTAAATACCATTTCTCTTATATAAAATGGGAATTCATTTTGATACCACACATTTTAATTTCTAGACCACAAAATACAAGTTTTATAGCTAAATATATAACCACCTAAAAAAATAATTGTGGTGTAACCATTAAAAGTCAACTATATAAAATGCCAATGGGCCCAAATGTACAAGGCGGGCTGCAAGAGAAGGCCCGAGAAAATAGCATGCCGCTAAATAATACTAAATTATTCAATTTCAACTAAATAGTGTTCATCTTACTCTATCTTGTTTAGTAGAATTTCAACTTAACCTAAAAATTCCATTAGAAATATAATCATAATAAGCATGACATTACAATATTCTCGATGTGCTCCTGTAGTACACATTAAAAAATTCCAAAATAAATTTTACATCCACATAAAAATTGGTCACAATTAAACATGAATATCGATTTAACTAACATTAATTTAATGAGTTTGCCATGTTTAAGATTTTGAGAATAATACATCTTTCTTATAATTAAAAAATCTAAATAATTTTGAATAAGACGAAAGCCTTTTAAATAAATATTTCCAAACATGCCTTAAAAGAGTTATGTTGAATGAGATCTACTCTCAAAGTGAGTAGTTTAGAATAAAAAATCAAAAAAATTGAATGAGTAGAACCTTGTCTCACTTTTAGGGGTGACAATTTATGACATGACCCGCAACTCAACATGAAACCAACACGAATAAACTCGGGTTTGGGTTGACCATAAATGGATTTAGGTCAAAAACATATCGACCCGTTCAATCTATTTATAAATCAGGTCGGGTCCTTGTTGACTTATGTATAATCAGGTTTGAGTTGACTATAAATGGTTGTGGTTAAGAGATTTTTTGATCCAATAAATAAGATTTATCCCTTAGGATTTTATAAAAAGGTTGGATTGAGAAAACATATTTTCTATTAGGTATAGTTTAACAAATTTCGATCTAACCCTAATATTCATAAACATGATTCATGTTTACTTGTTTAGTGTCAGACCAAATAAATTATTCAGCATGAATCATGTTAAGCTTGGAGGCGTAAAATATTTAGAAAATTATGTCATGATATATTCGTACATATCAACTACTCCCTCCGTCTCACTTTAAATATCCAGTATACTATTTTAGTTTGTCTCACAAAGAGTGTCATTTCCTAAATTTCAATCAATCAAAAAACATTTAAGTGGGAAGGAGAAAATTTGATTGGTGACATTATATAATTAATGCACTTTTTTTAAACTGTGTGTTTTTTTGTAGTGGACAATTAAAGTGGAACGGAGGGAGTATAATTAAATAATTATAATAAGTATTACTTTAAACTGTTCAATTCTAAATTTAACCAATATGTTACAAGAGGTTATTATTACTTTACTACTAATTATATTATTACAAATAAAAAATTCTTGCATATATTAAATATATATAAAATGATCACACCAATAAAAATGTAAAAAAATCATAATGAAAAGTTTAAGTAGGAATAAAACACTAAATGTATGAAAACCGTAGATTGCTTAACCTAAAATCCACCTATTAATTCATTAATATTTGGTGGCTATTAATTAATTTATTAAAATAAGTAGTTCATATTTAATTATTAACTACTTTGAATATGTGATGCTTTTAATACAAGCATAAGTACACTTAATATAAGCACAAATTGATGTATCTTAGTCAACAACTTTTCCATTCACATTGTCTAGATATATTAATAAGTAACTAGATAGCATTATTATTTCTTGTTGTGATGCAACAGATTATATGAAATTCAACTAAAAGAATATTAAGTCTTTTTAAAATAAATATAATTAAAAAAGAAATTCCTGTTTTCTAAGAATGATGTGTTTGCGATTGATTATCTAGAGAAATTACATAGAAATCAAACATTCATACACAACAAGATTACATATTATTCTAATACCACGAATTGTGTGTATTATACTTCATCTGAAAAATGGATATATTATGACTAATTATAATAATTTTATTTTGAAGTTTGAATACTTGTCACGCGTCTTAAGTTTTCCTAAAATAAATGAAATTCAAGCTAAACAGTTTTGGTTGTTAGATAATCAATTCTGAATTTGAAGTACACATTTTTCTTATATAATTTAAAATTCTACAATTAACTTTATAAAATTCTTGGGAGACATAAGATCACTGGGCGTAACGCACGACCTCTAACCCGGTCGCGACCGCCACATAAGCTGACCTCGACGCGTCCCGCCCGTTACGGCTCATTGCATCCGACGCGTCCCAAGGACTTATCGGTCGAATGCACGACCGTTCGTGCCTTGGTGGTCGCCTCCCTTCCCTTCTTTCATTTCTTACACACACACTCACACACATATATATTTATATATTAATAAATTAAGAATTAAGAATTTAATAATATATTATATATAAAATAAATAATATAGATATATATATATTAATAATCTGCAATTTAAAAAAAAAAAAATTGGTCGCCGATTCGGTCACCCATTACGGGGGTTTGGTTACTGTTTGGTCATGTATTTGATCAGGAGAGAGAAAGCTGATGTGGCGCTGATGTGGCAGGAGTGACCAAACTTAGTTTGGTCACCCTATTACGGGTAGTCTAAGTTCAAACATTGAACTTTTTATTTTCTGGAACTAACAATTCATTAAATAATAGAAACGTCATAGCATGAATTTAGGACGAAAATAAAGTTACCAGACTAAATTTTAACAGGTTCGAAAAGTTGATCAAGCTCAATTGCCGATCTAAAAGTCTATCGCCAACTCAAAGATATATATAGAATGAAGATTAGCAGAGGGTGAAAAACAATCCCATATTATTTTGTTTGGTTTTACATAAAGACGAGAAAGTCTTAGATATACAATAATTATTAGATTTTACATATTAATCATTTTATAAGTAGAAAGATGAAGTAATAAAATTTAGTTGGAATGCATATGGTTTTTCTATGCAAAATGAAAGACATCCGGATTTTATAATATAAAAAAAGAAAAGAATTAAACACAAAAATATATAGACAAATAAAGCTGAAATATTCCCCGCTTATTTTCATTATAGCACTTTAATCACATAACAAGCCTACGTATGATTAAATATAAAGAAACATCATATAGAAAAAAAAATTAATTAAAGTAAATGATAATAGAAAATTAAACCAGATGGTACAAAATCAAGGCTGTAAAATATCCATATCTGATATACTTATGGATTAATATATACAAGAAAGTGTACTATACTTTTCATAATGGTATTATTATTAAAATTCAGATTCTTCCAATTTTTAATTAACCTTAATATTATGCTAATTTTGGTGTGCGAAGCTGTAGATGATACGGCATGTTTTGTAACGGTGGAATCCGTGTCACCAGATTTTGTGAAAAGATATTCCCTTTATAATCACCTTTCTCTAAAATGATTGAGTTTTGATGATGATATATCAACTTAACTATTATCATAACTGTTTCTTAATATTATCATGTTTAACCATCTATCAAATGTATACCCAGATAGAGATGGATCTCGTGACTTCTACTAAGTCACTCGAGAGCTTTACCACTAAGTTATCATCAAATATTTATTTAATTGTAATGTATATTAAGCTATCTCAATATAATACCCAATTTAAGCTATACTTTTAATAACAAAAAATATGTTAATATAAATGAAAAGAAAACTAATTTCTCAAAATCAAAATACAAATATTATTAAGTGTTGGAGTAAAACACAGATCAACTTGATACTGATGTTGCAGTTAGTACTGACATACTTAGTACTGATGGGGCAGAACATGTTACTACTGATAAAGTTGATACTGGTGTATACTATAACTTAGTTACTACTGATCATGCAAAGATTGAAGATACTATTGATCAATACTAGTTACTACTGACGTTGGTTTCTGGACTTACTACTGATCACCAGACTTACTACTGATGTTACACATTTACTACTGGTGATGAGTTTTACTACTGATACGCGTTTTGTGAAGAATATCAAGTCCGAGATCTTCGTAGAGATAGTTATAGAATGTAAATCAATGTATATTTTTATTATTCGATGTAAATCAAATCCTAGAATAACTAGGGTAAATAGTTTAGCTTCAAGGACTATTATATATAGTTCCTTACGAATTGTAAACGTACGTGTGTATTGTTAACTCAATAATATACATTGAAGCTTTTTGTGAAACTGTGTTCTTAATACTTTCACATATTATTTACAGTTCATTGTTCTTAATTACATTGATATAGTGTTGATCCGCTGCAACTTCTATATTCAATTAGATCTAAAGGTGTTTATTAACTTCTCTATAGTTAATCGATCCTGACAAGTGGTATCAGAGCTTATTGGTTCTAGATCTACTATTTGTTAAGAACAACAAAAAGTTTTAATCTTTAAAACACACAACATTGTTAATCATGTCGGATAACAATGAAAGCACTCAGGCCAACAAAATCCCCATTCTCACTCCCAATAACTTTGGGATGTGGAAGAATCGTATTAAGCAATACATGCTTATTACAGATTATTCTATGTGGGAAGTTGTCCTTGAAGGAAACAAAACTGGTCCTGGTCAAGCAAGCAGCTCTGCAACTGAGGCAGACAAACTTAAGTGTGAGAAGGAAAAGAAGGACAAGGGCATCGAACTCAAAACTCTAAGCACTCTACTACTGGCCATTCCTAACGATTATCAACATCTCTTTGTTGAGTATGATGATGCAAAGATACTATGGGAAGCACTGGAGAAGAGATTTGTTGGGACCAAGAGCACTAAGAGGAACATGAAGTCTGTTCTTAAACAAGACTTTGAAAATTTCAAAGGAAAACCCAATGAAACACTCACTCAAGTGTTTGACAGATTCAACAAGCTAATTGGTGAACTTAACCAGGTTGGGGTTAAGATGGATCAAGAAGATGTCAACATGAAGTTCCTAAGATCTCTTAGTGAAGAATGGGCCATGTATACTGTGGTATATAGACAAAGAGATGCTTTAGAAGAAAAAGAGTTGGATGAACTATACAATGATCTCAGAGTATTTGAAACTGAGGTAAACCAAAAGAACCCTTCTATTTCTTCTAATAATGCTGCATTTGTCTCTAGTACAGGTCAAGGTCAGGAAACATTCACAGGAAAGGCTACAGATTCTGAGGATGCTGCAAGAGAATCCTTCTTCACTAGTCATGTGCATACTGCATTGATTAGTGATGACTTGGAACAATTGAACCCAGATGATCTTGAGGAGATGGATCTTAAATGGCAGATGGCTATGCTGAGCCTAAGGACCAAAAGATTCTTAAAGAGGACAGGTAGGACAAGCCTCAACTTCAACAAAGGTGACAAAGCAGGATTTGACAAAGCTAAAGTCAAATGTTACAACTGTAACAACCTTGGTCACTTTGCAAAAGAATGTCCTCAGCCAGACAAAAGATCAAAATCAACTGCTCTTGTTTCACAACAAGGACAAGGTTATGACTGGAGCTTCCAAGCAGAAGAGCATGCTCAAAATCAAGCTCTCATGGCCTTTACTGACATCAAAACTGAGGTAAAATCTAAACCTTGTACTTCTGAATGTGCTAAAATTGTTAAAACCTTAGAAAAAGAAAACACTAAATTAAATGAAGATTTAGCAAAAGCAGTCAGAAGAAATCATGAGTTTGATAGTGTGATTGCTGATCAAGAACATCAAATAAAGGTCTACAAGATGATTGATCAAAGAATAAAGGAAGAATTGCTTCAGGCTGTGGATGAGAAAGAGTTCTATGAAACAAAAAATAAAGAACTAACAAGTAAAATAGAAGAATGTCAGCTTGAAATTGAACAAAATAAATTAACAATTAAAAAGTTTGAAAGAAGCACTAAAATTCTTGATGAATTAACTAATACTCAAACTACAGAAAAAGTTATTCATGGGGTGGGATATCATGCTGTACCACCTCCATATAAAATCATTCCACCACTTAAAAACAGCTCAGAAAGAATTATTAATGAATTAAAAACTGAAACCCAAACTGAACTACATAATGAAACAAATGATTCTTCTGATGATGATCAATCAATTGAATTTACAATCTCTCAAACTGAATCACCAAAATCAATTGATACAAGTTTTCACACAGCTCAAAGTCCAAATGAATCTCCAAAATATGATGCAGAAAATATACCTAAAATTCTAAAAAGGGGAAATCAAAGAAACAGAAATCAGCTTTTAGAACAAAGAAAAACTATAAAGGCTCAAGATAATAAATTAAAATGTGTTATTTGCAACAAAGTAAACCACCTAGCAAAGGATTGTCACTTCAATCCAATAAACTGCAAAGAGTTAAAAGAATTTAAAATTTTAATAGAAAATGCAAAAACTCAGAAGTTAAAAGATACTACTGGTTCTTCAGTAGTAAATAAAATTAAAAATCCAATTGCTGAAAATCCAAGATTTGGAAGAAGTGCACCAAGATTTGTGCAAAACAGAAGAGTTGGAAGTCCAAAGAACAGCAATTACTTCAAGAACAATGGAAAATCCACCCAAAATAAACAATATTTTAAATTTTCCAACACCAGTAGAAACTTTAACAACTTTACTACTGGCGTTAACCCTAATTATAATGCTGTATGGTATCAGTACAAAAATACTACTGGTAAAAACCCTAATTTCAAAAATACTACTGCTCCCAAAATAACTTTCAAAAATACTACTGGTGTTAACTCTAAAAACACTACTGGTCATTCTAAACATGGTAAGTACCCAAATACTACTGGTCCATCAGTAGTAAAGTATTCAAAAGCTAAAAATCATGGGTATAAACCAAGATCAGTAGGAAATTCTCACACCAGTAATAACTCCAAAAGGGCAGTAGTAAAACAACACACCAGTACTAAACAAGTATGGGTACCAAAAGTATTTAAAGTTAAATCCCCAAAAGCTTATTTCTCAAAGGATGAACCCAAGACATATAAAGCTTGGGTTCCCAAACTTAACTAATCCTTTACTCTCTTGTGCAGAGCATTCAGATCCCAGAAGAAGGAAGAACATGGCATATTGATAGTGGATGCTCAAGGCACATGACTGGAAATCTGCAAATTCTTAAAGATTTCAAGTCATTTGATGGAGGTTATGTGGCATTTGGTGAGAATCCCCAGGGAGGTAAGATTACAGGTAAAGGTACTGTTACTAATGGCAAAATTACCTTTGATGATGTATTTTATGTAGCTGAACTAAAATACAATCTTGTCAGTGTGTCTCAAGTTTGTGATAAAAAGAACAAGATTCTTTTCACAGACATTGAGTGCATCATTCTTTCTCCTGATTTTATTTTAAATGAAAAATATGTTGTTTTAAGAACTCCAAGGAGAAACAATGTGTATTGCCTAGATATAGGGGGAGAACTCATTTCTACAAATGAGGTCAACTGTTTTATATCCAAGGCAAACACCACTGAATCAGAACTATGGCATAGAAGGATGTGTCACACAAATTTTAAAAACATGAATAATTTAGTAAAAAGAAATCTGGTCATTGGACTACCTCAAAAACAATTCATGTGTGATCATCATTGTGTTGCATGCCTAAAAGGTAAACAACACAAGACTTCTCATAAGTCCAAAACTGTGAACTCTATTTCTGTTCCTTTACAGCTCTTACATATGGACCTTTTTGGACCTACAAATGTAATGAGTATTGGAAAGAAACAATATTGTCTTGTTATTACTGATGACTTTTCCAGATATACATGGGTTTTCTTTCTCAGGACAAAGGATGAAACAAGTGAACTCATAAAGAACTTAATTGTCAAACTGGAAAACACATCTGATCAAAAAGTGAAAGCCATAAGATGTGATAATGGCACAGAATTTAAAAATGCTAACTTAATTAACTTTTGTGATCTTAAAGGTATTGACAGGCAATACAGCTCACCTAGAACTCCTCAACAAAATGGTGTAGCTGAAAGAAGAAATAGAACTATCATAGAAGCAGCAAGGTCAATGCTTGCAGACTCAAAATTACCAATTACTTTTTGGGCTGAAGCTGTTAATACTGCATGTTATGTTCAGAACAGAGTATTAATAGTGAAGCCACATTTCAAAACACCATATGAACTGTTTAACAAAAGAAAACCCTCTATAAGATTTTTAAAATCATTTGGTTGTCCTTGTACTATCTTGATTACAAGAGAACAAATTGGTAAGTTTGACTGCAAAGCTGATGATGGAATCTTTGTGGGATACTCTACTCAAAGCAAATCATACAGAGTATTCAACAAAAGACTAAGGATAATCGAAGAAAGCATCAATGTATCCTTTAATGAAAATGTACCTAATGAACAAGGAAATGGTCCAGATTGGCTATTTGATATAGACAATCTAACCAAATCCTTTAATTCTAACATGAATTTCAATGCAGGTAATTTAAATTGTCACAATCAAAAGGAAGGAATATCATCAGATAATACTGGTCAAGAGGAAATGAGATACATTGTAGTTAATACTGCTCCAGTAGTTAATACTGATGTCAGTAATAACTCAAGTTCTGGAACCAGTAGTAACTCTGAGAATGAGGACAGTAGTAATTCTAATACTACTGATACCAGTAATAGTACTCAAAATGCTACTGGTCCAAATAATAACCTAGATTCTCAAGATACTACTGATACCAGTAACAACATCAATACTACTGATCTCAATGAAGATGATAGCAGTAGTAACTCTGACCAAGATGATGATGAACCAAATATCAATGAAAATGAAGGATCCCTAGAAGAACAATTACCTGAGACAAATGAGTCAAATCTTGAAAATCAACTAGTGGTTGATAAAGCTACAACTACTAGGACTCAAAAGAACCATCCATTAGACCTTGTTCTAAGTGATGTCAACTCACCACTACAAACAAGAAGCAAATTAAACAAAAGCTTAACTGCAAATATGTGTAATATAGGTTTAATTGCTAATGAATGTATGTATGAATGCTTTCTGTCTCAGGATGAACCAAAGAAGATCCAACAAGCAATGAAGGACTCAAACTGGATTGAGGCAATGCAAGAAGAACTCCTTCAATTCAAGTTACAAGCTGTTTGGACACTTGTACCTCTACCCAAAGGTAAAAGAGCCATTGGAACAAGATGGATCTTCAGAAACAAGAAAGATGAAAGAGGTATAGTGATCAAGAACAAAGCAAGACTTGTAGCCCAAGGATACACTCAAGAAGAAGGAATAGACTGTGATGAAGTATATGCTCCTGTTGCTAGAATTGAAGCCATAAGAATTTTTCTAGCATATGCTTCATTCAAGAAGTTCAAAGTCTATCAAATGGATGTTAAGAGTGCATTCCTATATGGGAAGATTGAAGAAGAGGTCTATGTATGCCAACCTCCAGGTTTTGAAGATCCAAAACATGGTGATTATGTGTTCAAATTGGATAAAGCTCTGTATGGCCTACATCAGGCACCAAGAGCATGGTATGACACATTATCATCATACCTATTGAAGAACAACTTTAAAAGAGGAGCCATTGATAAAACTTTATTTACAAAGAAAGTCAAAGATGATATTCTACTGGTACAAATTTATGTAGATGATATCATCTTTGGCTCAACCAATGACTTATTATGTAAAGAATTTGAAGAACTAATGCAAATTAAATTCAAGATGAGCTCTATGGGTCCAATGAACTTCTTCCTTGGACTCCAAGTCAATCAAAGAACAGATGGCATCTTGATAAATCAATCAAAATATGTCAAAGACATCTTGGAAAAGTTTGATTTGAAAGACAGTAAAAGTGCTAGTACACCAATGGAAACACACAAACACCTACATCCTGATGTTGAGGGGGAGGATGTAGATGAACACTTATATAGATCAATGATAGGTTCCTTGATGTACTTAACTGCCTCAAGACCTGATATCATGTATAGTGTTTGTGTGTGTGCAAGATATCAAGCAAGACCTAAAGAACTACACTTGCAAGCTGTCAAAAGAATATTCAGATACTTGAAAGGCAAACCATCACTAGGTCTATGGTATCCACATGACTCACCCTTTGAACTAATAGCCTATACAGATAGTGACTATGGAGGTGAATGTCAAGATAGAAAGTCCACTACTGGTGGATGTCAATTCTTTGGATCAAGACTGGTGTCATGGCAATGTAAGAAGCAGACAAATGTATCAACATCAACTGCTGAAGCAGAATATGTAGCTGCATCTGCTTGTTGTGCTCAAGTACTCTGGATTCAAAACCAGCTTCTAGACTTTGGTATCTCTATCCTTAAAACTCCTATTTTTATTGATAATCAAAGTGCTATTAGTATTGTGAACAATCCAGTAAAACACTCAAAAACTAAACACATTGAAATAAGATTTCATTTTATAAGAGATTGCAATGAAAAGAAATTAATCAAAGTTGTTAAAATTCATACTGATGATCAATTAGCAGATCTTTTTACAAAAGCATTTGATGTAGGAAGATTCAACTTCTTGGTCAGCAGCATTGGAATGATTTTAATAAATTAAATCTCTTAAAATCATGTGTAAAGTTTTGTTGTAAAAAGTTTTTTTTAAAAGTATTTTACTACTGGTATATCTGTACTACTGGTATGTAGGCATGTGCACAAAATACTACTGGTAGTTAAATACTACTGGTGTGTATTAGGTTTACACAAATACTACTGGTAAGTCAGTACTACTGGTGTTCACATATACTACTGGTCTTATGTGTTAATGGTTACTACTGATGTCTATAGTTACTACTGATGTCAAAATCCTTAGTCACTACTGATGTTAGTAGATACTACTGACGTTTTACTACTGATATCTTATTTACTACTGGTCTTTCAGAAACACAATTACCAAACTAACCCCCATGAAAATAACCGTTATATTATGATTCGAAGGACATTTTAGTAGTTTTGCAGGTTAAATCAAAAGATATAAAAGGCGGTAGACGATTAGTTTAGCATTATCTTCACTTCGATTTGCTAAAACCTCTCGATAAACCCTAGCTTTCGATCAAAAACTCATCTTCAGTCTTAAAATTCTTAAAAAAAATTTCTCTCGAATCACTGCAAAATGGCAACTCTACAATCTCTCAATGTTCAAACCGATCTCAAATACTCAGAGTTCCACAACATGTGTGCCTTTCTACGCAATCCAGACGGAACAAAGGATTTCCGACCAATCGTAAACTTTTTGAAAAATTCTTACATACGATTCGCATTAACGGTGAAACCGAAGGCATACCAACAGCACTTGGTGGATTTCTGGACCAATGCTGAAAGAACGGAGGGTGCAACTGTACCAATGATAAAATCAACTGTGGATGGAAAAACGATAACCATCACAGAACAATCTATTCGACAACATCTACAACTACACGATGATTCAGGTATGACTACTCTTCCTAAGGAATTCATTGCTGAAATTTTAAACAAAATGGGATATGAGGGAAGACTAAACATAGTAACTTTTCAAAAAGGTCTTCTCTCCCCACAATGGAAATTTGTTGTCCATACTATTCAGCATTGTATTTCTCCGAAAAGAAGTACTTGGAATGAGTTTAACAAGGCAATAGCATCTGCTGTTGTCTGTCTATGCACAGACCAAGTATTCAATTTTTCTAACATGATTTTTGAAGGTATGTTGGGAAATCTTAACTCTTCAAAATTTTTAATGTATCCCAGATTTCTCCAACATATCATAAACATTGAATTACAAAACTTGTCAACTCCCAAAAATATTTTTATAATTCCAGAGTTGAACAAGAAAGTTTTCTCAAATATGAGAAAACAATTTAAATTTTCGGGCAAGGAAACCCCTCTGTTTCCTAATATGATCAAAGATCACACATCACTTGGAGAGGGTTCAATCAAAGATATAACCCAAATTGAACCTCAACCCACTCCATCACCCCCAAATACAGCCCAAACACCACCCCATATAGCCACTCAATCACCCACTAACTTAGAAGTCCTGAATGTGTCCCAGGAACTTGAATTAAATCTGCAGAGTGCTACTCTTCACTCTGTGGAAGACCTACCAGACAAAACCCAAAACATCTCCACAATTTATAAAAGAAAGAAATTATCTTTAAAGGACACCAGGGGACAAATCGAGTCACACCCCAGGCTCAAAGAGTTGTCCTCCAAGGAGGAGAGAGGACATGAGGAGAGGCTTTCACTACTGATGCCCCAAAGGTGGGTGCACAGGATAGTGAAAACATCACTAAGACCCAAACCTCGGCAACTTTAAGTGATGACTCTTTTGAGGGATTACTTAAAGGACCCCGGTGCCAAGAAACCACAAGGGGGGACATCTCTGCTTCTTCTAGGAAGAAGAGAATGTCTAAAAGACCCAATGAATCACCAAGCAGTGATGAGGGCAGATCTGTGGAATTGATGGAAAGGAAGGAAAATCTTAAAACCAATGTACCTGTTAGTGAGCCCGATGATCTTGCTAGATGGAGTGAGGGCAGTATTAAAATCCAACAATTGACGGAAAAAGTGGATTCTCTTGAATCCACTGTACAAAATTGCCTTACATATTTAACAAACCAAGGGAAAACAATGGCTGCCATGAAAAGGCATGTCAATACCATCAACAAGAGAATGAGGTTCTATGAGCAAAGGCTTCATCAACAAACCAAATCATCAGAAAATTGAAGAAGAAAGTTGATGATAGTGAGGCTCCCCAAGTTGAGCTCACTAAGGGGGAGAAGGATAATATCCAATCAATGATTGATGAATCAATTGCAGCAGCAGCATCTTCTCTCCTAAACTTAAAGGAATCAAATGTTGATGAAGGCCCAGAGATGATGATTACAGAGGTAGAGCCAATTACTACTGCTCCTACTAAAGAACAAGCTGAAAAAGAAACACCAGTAGTAACTCCTACTACTGACATTATAGCAGTAGTAAATGAAGAAGAGGAATTGAAAGCAGCAAATACTACTGATACCCTATCAGTAGTAACTCCTGAAGTCACACCAGTAGTAACTACTCTGGTTACTACTGATGAGGAAGAACTACAATTTCCAGAGCTGATTGAAAGAGAAAGATATGTCATCATCTCCAAACCACCAACACCTGATCAACCACTTATCATACCTGACATTGATGATAATGTGAATTGGTTTGAGGTGGATGAATGTACACTTCCTCCACACCCTAAAATCTTACCAGAAGGTCAATTACATCTATTTTATCCAAAACTTCTGATGATGGGTATACCAGATATGAAATACATTCCACCTCCACCATCTGCTCATATTGGAAAAGGAAAAGAAATATATGATGATGATTATCCAAACAGAGCTTTAGGACATCACATGGTAAACAAGATAAATCATGTCAGAGCAGAAAAGCAGTCCAGATGGAGAATAAAACACAGAAATTTTTTGGAGAAAGTGGAAATGTATCAAGCAATAGAGGAAAAGAAAGGGAAAGTACAAAGTAAAATTCCTGCACAAATACCTGTTCAAACAGATGACATTCAGATAAAAGCTCAAAAGGAAGAATTCAAAAGGCTCAGAAAGATTGAAGAAGAACATATTCAATGCCTTGAATACTTGGTATCTGAATGCAAAAAGACTAAAAGTGCATTAACTGATGATGTGTTTGAACAGAAGGCCAACATGATTGAGTATTTAAAAACAAAAGGGCATAATGCAAAGTCATTAGGAAGAATGAAAATGATGACTATCATTGAAAAATACTGCAATGCAAAGAAGAAAGACTTGGCTGAACAAGAAGCTGAAGAAACAAAGAAAGCCAAAACTTTAATCCCAATCAGTCCAAATTTGCTCAAAGCCGGTAGTGTTTCAACTATTGGTGATACTTCAACTCCCCAATCAAAGAAAAGAAAATCTGTTGATCAAGAACAAAGCTCTAAGAAGAAGTCAAAACAAACTATACCTGTTCTTGAAATGCCAGTTGCTCCATTACAGAACAATCCAATTATTAACTGGAGAGTGATACAAAACAATATTATAGAAGTCATAAGGGAAGACAAAGTTGTACAGAGATTCACTGGATGGTTACCTTTAATCAGATCATGTTCTAGAAGTGATGTAATCAAGCTTCTGATTATTGGAAAACCTAGAATGACAAAGAAATCATGGAAAGAATCTGGAGCTGGATACCTAACTAGAATGATAGATGCTGCATTTTATCCAGATAATTATCCAGAACAATTTACAGATCCAGGTAATGTGTATGCTTGAAATGTCATTCCTACTGCCAATATGTACTTCTTTGAGAAATCAGGCAAAGTATGTGAATTGTATTTATATGAAAAAGAATATCCACATTCTGAGAAGACTATGTATCAGATATTCATAAACACTTTGATGAAACCCTATGATGCTGTTATGTTCCAAAACAAACTGAATTATTTTACAAAGAGGAACAGCAGATATATTATTGAACAAAGGCTTCAACAGAATCAAAGAACTCTTGAGAAAAGAAGAAGAGAACAAGAGGAACAAAAGAAACTTGATTGATTAAAAGGTAATCAATAAGTTTAGGGGGAGATTGTTGGAGTAAAACACAGATCAACTTGATACTGATGCTGCAGTTAGTACTGACATACTTAGTACTGATGGGGCAGAACATGTTACTACTGATAAAGTTGATACTGGTGTATACTATAACTTAGTTACTACTGATCATGCAAAGATTGAAGATACTATTGATCAATAGTAGTTACTACTGACGTTGGTTTCTGGACTTACTACTGATCACCAGACTTACTACTGATGTTACACATTTACTACTGGTGATGAGTTTTACTACTGATACGCGTTTTGTGAAGAATATCAAGTCCGAGATCTTCGTAGAGATAGTTATAGAATGTAAATCAATGTATATTTTTATTATTCGATGTAAATCAAGTCCTAGAATAACTAGGGTAAATAGTTTAGCTTCAAGGACTATTATATATAGTTCCTTACGAATTGTAAACGTACGTGTGTATTGTTAACTCAATAATATACATTGAAGCTTTTTGTGAAACTGTGTTCTTAATACTTTCGCATATTATTTACAGTTCATTGTTCTTAATTACATTGATATAGTGTTGATCCGCTGCAACTTCTATATTCAATTAGATCTAAAGGTGTTTATTAACTTCTCTATAGTTAATCGATCCTGACATTAAGTAATAACTTTTTTAAGATTAAAAATAGGATATTATTTTGAAAGTACATGAAGTAATAATCCATGTAAAATAGCTTCGGTTAGACCGTTATAAGGATATCGGGTCCTAAATGAAAATAATTTGATTTTATGATATAATTATAAGAACATTAATCACAATCTTAAAGTTGATTAATACTTAAGTTTTTGTTATATTAATGTCACGTAAAATAATACTTCAACCGACACGAAACTAACGTATTTCTGGTAACAATACACATTCAAGTATTTTTAGATTAGACACATCACAAAATATACACATATAAAATACTAATACCAATATAAAATACTTACTTTTATTCAAATGGACTCATCTTTTTAGTCTCCTCTTCCTTTGCCAAACTAATTAAAGTACCAGTCGAAGAAAGCCAACCGACGGACTGGTGCCATCAATTTCTCTAAAGCGGCGCCAAACCAACGACAAAGCAATAGTTGATAACGGTATAAGAGTTGAAACATTATATTTTAAGTGCAAATTGATGGATAGATTGTGTGTAAGGATTTTTGAACATTAAGAGTATATTTTAGGACTATGATTCCAATTTGTAGATTATAGAACATTTTCAGTAATTCATAGGAGTATGCTTCCTATTTCTACTGTTCAGAAGTAAATATAAAGTCAAATAAAGTCGACATTATGAGTTCATATGTTTTCTCTCACACTAATAATAATCTTTTGTAGTTCATAAAGCTTTTTAAGCATGTGGACAGTCCAATAACCTAACTGAATCGTTTAGAATTGGACTGAAATCTTAATCATGAAAATGGATTTGGCCGGATCAAGAACCGAACCTATGACACCTTGAATTTGGACCGGACTGAACTAGATCAAATACTAATTTTGCATAAAAATTCAAACTAAAAACTAGTTGAACACCATCCTACTCAAAACTGTGATTCTGACCAACTCTCGATCCGGTTTAAAAGATGCCATAAACATTTTCTGTTGATATTGTGAATCTTCATTTATATATCAGGACATTCTCACCCATCAAATATATTCCTCACTAGACATATTTTTCTTTTCTGTCAGTGTCCCAACTTATATAATTAACTTCTTTTTGTCCTTTTACATAAGTAATATCATTACCATATAACAAAAATTAATATATATCTAATTTTAACTTAATGTTGCTCTTCATACTCTGTATTATATAAGAAAACAGATTGTTTAATTTTGGAAAAAAAATTGCATGGAAATGATAACTAGCCCAGCTTTTAATGTCTTTTGGTATATTTAATATTCTTTTCCAAAATAAGTGTTTAATTTTTTTTAAGTCAGATTTGGAATGAAGTGCAAAAACAATAAAGATAATAACTTCCAGATGTATTTTGCATTATATTATCACGGGATTGATTTACAAATTTCTTTAGAGGCTTCCAGCTCCACCACTTATATGATTCCTTCCGTACTAACATAATCATTATTTAAATCCACTTAACCTATTTGCTTCTATTATTTAAAATATTTTAAAACAAATTATTTTTACACTATTTGTTTAAATCTAACAAAAATATTACCACCAGAAAATATGTCGATTTTTTTTTAAAAAGAAAATTAATTGTTGAATAATATAATAATTTTCAATGAACCGTGCAATACGGAAGAATCATACATACGGAGCCAAGGAAACTAGAGGAAACGGTCGTTAGATAGCTTTCTCAGTGACGTGACACATATTTTAATTTAAAGGATTTATAATTAAATAAAGGGTTTTGTTAATAACAGCCTTTAGGGATATCACTAACATGCATAAAAAGTTTGTACATTGATTAAAAAAGTAATATTTTTAAAATTCAAGGGGGTTATCTTTTGTTATTTTGTCTTCTTAATGATTATAAAATGATTACTATTTACATTATTTATTTTTATTTTTATTAATTCAGTAATAATTATAAAACGCTGAAGTTGTTCTTCAAAGTATAATTTCTAATACTTCGTACATATATGAACTTATTAACCACAATTCTAATGGATGTTATTGTATTCCTTAATTTGAAAGGAAATATTTACACTATATAATTTAATATATATAAAAAATAATAGTATAAATATATAATAAAACTTGTGAAACTACCATAGTTGCAAATAGCATGCTAAGGTAATTGTGGCTTATGAAAAAAACCTATGTTTTAATAAAACATATGATTATGGCTTATTGGCAATCCCATATGAAATAATCTTCTACAAATTTTAGTTACGATCTCTCATAGGTAAAAAATTACCAAATTAAAATTTTAATAATGACATTCTTTAAAGCTATCAGTAAAAAAATTATGTCGTATTTTCATTTAATAGATAAGTAATGTCTAGACCGGATTATTAATTAATATATAAATTCTAAAGTATTTATAAATAGCTCTTAAACTGTTATTAGAGAAAGTTCATTTTCTTACTCACAAAAAATTGCCGTGTGAATTTCAATAATATTTTATTGATTTCATATTGATTAAAATATATATATTGATCAAATTAATTAAAAAAATTAAATATAGATTTAGTATATCGTTTTGATCTCTCTTTAGATAAACCTCGAACGCATTTTTACACGTCGGCCATCGGTTACTGCTGCTTGCTACTTTCAAGTCAAAGTGCCAAAAACGAGGTCAAACTATATGTCTACTCTCTCTCAAAAATTCATACACCAGACACAATTTTCCATCAGATAATATAATTTGTCTTCAAAATATGCGACAAAAATCTAAAACTTTGAAAAAAGGTAAATCTAAAACAAAAACTGTAAAATAAGCATTGTTATAATCGCCAAATTTAGCGAACTAATCAAACACAAAATTAAAATAGAAGTAATTAATCTGTACGGAATGAGTAATGAGATCGAAAACACCGATTTGTATATATACAGGCAAAACTAAAATTCGATTTGATTTGATTCGATAATTTTTATAAAATCAACATCAAACGATCTGACCGATCTAATTAACCTCACTATCAATGGCGTAATTAACGAGTAATTAACCAAAAAAACTAGAACGAACGAACATGAATTCGATACTCAATTACATGAATTCATCGGAGAGCAGGTGTTCTTTTCCAGATCGTAAAGCTTCGAGAACACGTTCAAAAACAAACACACAGCAAGGAATTCGAAGAACACCTTGTTGTTCATAGCCGTACTCCTGAGCTGATTTATTCAGCAAATTGATGAAAATCGGATGGTTCAGTAGGTCGGCGCTGACCACAAATCGTTCCATCTCTTCTCCGACGTAAACCGGTAGATGACCTTCCGGTACGGTGGCGGTACCGCGAGGTTTGGTTAACCGGAAGGATTGTGATAGACGAGCGGTTGTGGTAGGTGAGGAGCGAGATTCCGATCGGAGCAGAGAGTACGGCGATGGACCGGAGAGTCGAGAGAAACGGCGAATCAATTTCTTCATCGGTTTATGCTTTTTCCGGCTGAAATCTGTAGGGGTCAAGTGTGTGTGTTTTAGTGTGTGTGAATGAATGAGAAGTTATGGGGAGAGAGAAATGGTGAAAGGGGGTATAAATATAAATATCAGGGGAAAGGGGTGGTGTGCGTACAGTTAGAGGTACATTCCAGGTACAATTGTCATTTCACATTTGTCACACCTCTTTGATCTTATTTTATTGGTTTATAAAATAAATGAAAATTATTAAATAATTAGTGGAGTCATTTGGGCTTGGGCCTATTTTAAAATGACTAGAAAATATTGGTAAAACCTTTTTTGAGCTATTTTACGACTTTTCATTCCATGTAGGGATAAATGAACATTCCACATACGATTATCGCTTCTCATTACAGTTAATCACTTTATTCAATTTAAATAGAAATTAATCTGTTTATAGACTTAAGGGTTTTGTTAATGACAGCCCTTAGGGCTGTCATTAAGAAGTGGTTACGTGCATAAATCGTTTATACTTTCAGTGGTGGGGGTTGATTCCTAAAATGCAGGGGGCAATTATTGATTATTGTACAAGTTTTTTATGCGTGTGTTGACGTCTTAGTCACAGCCCTTAGGGCTGTCATTATCATTTTCCTAGACTTAATGTGTAGCACGAGTAGCTCGTATAATCTATCAAAATATTTCAAATATTGTTATTTAAAATTAAATTTTCTTTCTATTTTTGGTGATATCTGTAAGAAAAAAATAATCAGAAACTAGTAATACATCTTTAAAAAAAGAGAAATTATATTTATTCATACTAGTTGTTCTTATTTATCTTTCTACCCAACCACTTGGTATGATTACATATGTAATCTATTAATTTTCTCTCTAAATTTTAGCACATGACTTGAACTAATAAGTATGAAGATAAGTAATAATAAATGATAAGTAATAATTTTAGCCTAACTGTATGATTTTTGCCTCACAACATTGAGGTTGCGGGTTCAAATCTCATCGTAGACATATGTAAAAATTAAGTGTAAATTAAGATTTGCCGTTCAAAAACAATAATACGAAGAAAAAAAAAATCCTGCATGTACCACTGGTTAGGATAGGATACGCAAAAGTTATGGTTAGCAACGGAAATACAAAAAATGAGGGACGTGATCTAAAACCAGGCTATTTTACAGCATCGTGACATTTACCAACATGTTAATTATTCTATATTAGATTACAACGAATTCGAACATTTATCCAAATGTTTAAACTCATAATCTATATTTAAAAATTCCATTTTTTTAAATATAAGATATAGATCGTATATTTTTTTAAAAATAATTCTATGTGTCCATTAATAAACATGTTTATATAAAAATAAAGATAAAAAATACATACGAAAAAGTAGTACGTAGGCGCATGCATTAACTACCAAATCACGAACATAACCAAATAACCCATTATAAACAACGTTCTTGATCATTCTCCAAAAATCCACATAAGAAATCAAAAGAATTTGATGCATGCACCAATTAGAATAACCTCTCACTATACAATGCCTTGACTAACAAGTAGTTAATTAATCAAAACCCTAGAACGAAACTAACATTACTTCTTCCACACGCCATTACATGAATTCATCAAAGAGCAAGTCTTTTTTCCTTTTTTTGTAAAGCTTCAAGAACACCTTCAAACACCATGACATTGCAATGGATATGAAGAACACCTTGTTGTTCATAGCCGTATTCTTCTGCGGATTTATTAAGCAACTTGATTAAAACCGGGTGGTTTAATAAGTCGGCTTTCACCACGAATCGTTCCATATCTTCTCCCACGTAAACCGGTAGATGTCCCGCCGGTATGGCGGCAGAACGGTGGGATTGAGACTTTGATCGGAGTCGAGAGTACCCGAATGACGAACCGGCGGCCATGGATGAAAAACGGTGAAAAAAACTCATCATGGTTTATGCTTATTATGCAAGTATGTGCGTATAATATGTGTGTATTTAGTGTGTGTGATGAATGAGAAGTTGTGCAATATATATACATGTCGAGAGTACGGTTATTTATACATTCCATGTACGTGTACAATTCCAATTATCTCCATTATCATAGTTTATCCTTTTAAATTTTGAATTATATTTATCTGTTTACAATAATTATATTTATCCTTTTTAATTTGATTATATGTGTCTGTGTGGATAGCTATCATCGCTTATATATATATCGGCCGGTTAGGTTATCGTTTGTCTTTAATGTATATAAAACGTTTCTACATTTATTGATAGAGTATTGTTCCTAAAATACAGGGAGCGGTCTTTACATTATATTTACTGTGAAATGTTCAAGGTAGTACATTAATTTTATCTAGTCCCAAATGACATTTATTAGCCCTTGGATCAAGAAAAATTAATGGTCAAGATCAAGATTCAAAACCACCACCACCACTACAAACACATGTGCTTCTCCGGCGGCCGGCGGCGGCCGGCGGCCGGAGGTGGCCGCCGGCGGTGGTGACCGGTGGTGGTGGTCGTGACTGGAAGCACATGTGCTTCGTGATTTAAAGACAAATGAATTGCTTGTAAGTTACATGTGTTCAGGAACAAAAACACATGTGCTTGGCTTTATGAAGCACATGTGCTTCATAATGATATGTTCGTCACTTGTTTTGATTTTTTTTCTGTGTAGTGAAGCACATGTGTTTCATAACGTCAAGCACATGTGCTTCGTGATTCAAACACAGACTTGCTTGTAAGTTACATGTGTTCAGGAACAAAAACACGTGTGCTTGGCTTTATGAAGCACACGTGCTTGGCTTTATGAAGCACACGTGCTTGGCTTTATGAAGCACATGTGCTTCATAATGATATCTTCGTCACTTGTTTTGATTTTTTTCCCGTGTAGTGAAGCACATGTGTTTCATAACGTCAAGCACATGTGCTTCGTGATTCAAACACAAATGACTTGCTTGTACGTTACATGTGTTCAGGAACAAAAACACATGTGCTTGGCTTTATGAAGCACATGTGCTTCATAATGATATGTTCGTCACTTGTTTTGATTTTTTTATGTGTAGAGAAGCACATGTATTTCATAACATCAAGCACATGTGCTTCGTATGCTCCCTTGTGTGTATAGAAACTCATGTTTTTAGTGACTTGAAGCACATGTGTTTCATGACCTGAAGCACATGTGTTTCGTGACCTGAAGCACATGTGTTTCGTGACCTGAAGCACATGTGCTTCGAAGTAATATGTTGTGTTTTAGTGAAGCACATGTGCTTCGATACATCAATACCACCCCCACTAGCACCAGCACCAGCACCTTCACTGTCAGCCACCACCACCACCGCCACCACCGCCGGCCGGCGGCGGCGGACGGCGGCCGGCGGTGTCTGTAGGTGGGGGATTTGATTTTGACCATCTTGATCCAATGATTAGGATTTGTCCCTTGAGACTAGACAAATCATTTGGACTTCCTAGAATACAACTCTATATTTACTTTGGAATTCAATTCCATCAATATTTGGATGGGATTGAGAATGTTTTTATCATTTACGAATCCAATTTTATCCATTTTTCTTAACCAAACACTGGAATAAGATGAAATTGTATTCCAGTTCCCTTAAATTCTATCACATTCCACCAAACCAAACAGCTCTTATATATGTCATTATTAGTTTCCTTATATTATTTGATTTTATTTTTTATTTTGTTATTAGTTGCAAAATTCAATAAAATCCGCCTACAATATCAATCTTCACATAATCTAATTCATTTCTTTCTTCCCCGTCGACCACGACGACAGAAACGACGCGAAAAATCCAGACCATCAAGACTCAGAAATTACCCTCGATCTTTTCAATCCCTCTAGTACCAAACATAGCTTAGATAGTCGGTGGTCATTAAACACGTGTTATTGTTTCTACATCTAATTTCCTCCTCATACCTATCATTTAAAAGTACTTCCTTCGATTCAAAATAAGTGATATACTTTGAAAAATTATCTTATTTGGCAAAAAAATAGTGTGACTCACACCCACTAACTATCTACTTTAACAAAATGAAATGACCATTTTACCCTTACTTTTACTTTTAAACATTATTAATCTCACTTTATTTAAAAAATGTGGGACCCATTCTCTACTAACCATCCAATTAATCTAATTTAATCATCATTATAAACTTTTGTCTCAAAAAGCGTGAAATCCATAGTGTATCACTTATTTTGAATCGGAGGAAGTATAACTTTTGTTGTTATATTCAAATAATTTCAAATATTTAGTGTAAAAATAACTAACGTGGTCCAAAGGCTTAAACCCATGATTCGCACAATCCCAGATATGGCCAGGCAGACCAGTTGGCGCATAGATTCACTAATCGAACATAAAAGAGAGAACCACCTGCCCATCTCAGATCCGGTCTCTAACCGATCGGTGCAATAACCGGTTTTATTAGAAAACTGTTTCGGTTTAAAAACCGGACCGGATTTGATCAACGAAAGTCAAAACCGGTTTTGAGCAAACCAGTTAGGTTTTAAACCGCTTTTTGGTTAGCGAGGGTGTATCCGGTTGAAACCGGTTCGGACCGGTTTAAACCCGTTTTTTCTATTTTTTAACCGTTTTAAGAACCGATTTACTAAAAACTTGTTTTCAAACCGGTTCCAAACCGGCGGTTTAAAGCCGAACCCGTCTGACAAGGCAAAAACCTATGTATATATGTTTTCTACACTCATTCTATCCCACAAAAAAAATCTTATTACTTTCTATATTTTTGTTGTAAAATAATAATATTATTATTAAGGATCCCAACGCTAACAATCTTCTCAGAGGGATAGGTATCGTTGCTCAAGTCATTTTGTCAAATCAGCGTTACATAGGGGTGTAAGTGAGCCGAGCTGTTCGTGAGCTACTCGAGCTCGGCTGTAACCCCGCAAAATTTAGGAAGCGTTTTTTTTTTTTTTTAAATGTCCGAAGGCGATTAGGTTATCCTCTAGGTTAGTTTAGCGGAAGCATAAAGATAATAATAAGTTTAGGTTTAGGTTTACAAACCAATGTCCCAAAATAAACTTCAAAACATTAATTATTTAAACGGTGTTACTTAAACGACATGACTCCTTTTTAAAACATAACAACTGAGCTTGGTCAATCATCCCGTCCAAAGCACCGACCACCTGAAAAGATTCAACGAGGGAGGGATTAGCACAAAGCTAAGTGAATGAATATAATCTACAAATTCTGTAAAGCCCAACAAGCTAGTATAGACATCTCTACTATCTAAAAGCCACCTAACCACGTATCACTGTTCACTAGAACACGGAAGTTATAAAACATCTCCGGTTCGGTCATCACTTAAACCCGGAAGTTTAAATAAACATCTCCGGTTGGGTCATCGCTTAAACACGGAAGTTTCAATACACGCTTCCGGTTCGTTCAAGAAGATCGGGGTCCTGCCGGAGCCTTAAACCATGGTCGGCCAAACCACGGTAACCGATAGCGGTTCGTGACCAACACCCGGGCAACTCCCTCCCCTTGACCATGCAACAAATACAGGTAAGGTCGGATACCCTTTAGTCGACACCCATTGCCCAGCGCACTGACTTCTCAAACCTCGGTCACCAAATCAAACCGAGTTGTAGCTACCCGTCAAGCCAAGTCTCTTCACCTATGTGCACAAGGTCATGTATGGTATTCCCTAACACTAGGCATACATAACAAGTAGACTAGCCACGAAAAAACACTGCGAAAAACGTCACGGTAGAGTTCCCAATCGCGAACTCAGGTTCGCGTCGCGAACTCGAGTTCGCGTTCGGGAACTCAGTCGCGAAGTTGTCACGACCATCACCCAAATTCTCTGTCTCGAGTTCGCGTTTCGCGAACTCCTTGAAGCTGGTACATTTCCTGCATTTTCAACAAGCATGCATATACCAAACTAATTGTAACCAAACACAAGTTGGAGGTTAAACCCACTCACCGAAACCTTCCACTAGTCGAACTCAGAGATCTAATGTTTCTGAGTCTCGATCCCGATTCCTGTACACCAAAGGAATACCGAATTAGTATATAATTCCACCAAATTATAAACAATGTTAAATATACATTTAACACTAATACTTGCACTAACTAAATAGCCAAACACTTAAACCATCATAAGAACATGTCATGACCATCTACACTTACATAGCAAGTCAACTAGTCATTTGCAAGTAATACATTCAAACGGGTCAAAACCGGATTATTAAAACCATAATACTATCCACAACTACAATCATGTAAACAACTTGCAATTCACCAAATGTTACCAATAACATTGCTAATCACATAATCCTAACCAAATACTTACATCTTCACAATCCAAGTTATTTTACCACTAAATGGCCCGAACGGGTCAAAAGCCCGAATATGACTATAACATTTCCAATTTCCATCAAATAGCACAAATTCTCTATAACTCACAAGTCATAAACATGTAACAATTCATCGAGCTCAAAGTTACCAACAATCCATGCATTTTACTTCCAATTTACTAGTTAACCATTTCTAACTAAAAACATCCAAACACTAGTTAGCACTTCATCAATTTCACTAAATCTCAACATAATTCAAAACTAACAATTTTGACTCACACTATCACAACTAGTCGTTTTATCAATTAACACAATAGTTGATTAAATCACAACTAACATATCCAACATGTCATTAATCATAACTAGACATAAATTCCATAAATCACAAACTTTCTAGCAAGTCATAACTAGTTACCCAACTCTACAAGATTAACACTTCTTACATCTTAATTTAACCCACATTAACATTAAAACCCATATTAAGTCAAGTTAGAAGCATAAACCAAAACCACACAATTGATACACACACACACCCACACGAACACACACACACACACCCATGTGTACATTATGCTAAAAAGGTTGTACCTTGTGCTAAATCACTTGTACCCATACAACAAAACATGCCAAACCTTGTATAAACACTTAACATACCATTTAACACCATAATCACCAACCAAATCTCAAGAACACATAAACCCTAATTTAACAACTATCATGGAATCGAAATTAAACACATATAGGTTGAAGCTTACCTCAAGAGCTTTCCAAAAATGTGTTCGGATTAAAGATTGAACAAGAAATGAGCAAGAGATCTTCAAGATAACCTCAAGAACAATGAAGATGATGGTGGTTTAGAGAGAGGGAGAGAGAGACGGTAGAGAGAGAGTGAGATGGAGTGAAATGAAAGGCAATGGGGCCTTTTCCCCCTCAATAGGCCGGTCAAGGGGTGGGGTGGGACCCACTTGACCTTTTTCAACTTTTAAACAAATACAATATAAAAGTCCCTTTCATAGTCAATTTATTTAAAATACCAAACGGGCTCCAATTTTAAAAACGAAAACATTTATGGAGACGATATTAAAAGGAGAATCCAAAAATATAAAAATCACATTTTCATTTAAACATTTCAGAAAACAGATATTTTAATCCCTTGATTAAAATATCACAAAAGGACAAAAGGTCAAACAATTCATTTATCACTTAATCAAATTATTCCACATATGGTCAAATAGATATTTTCAAATATCAAAATATACCTAAAACATCTAGGCCAGTTTTAGGATGTTACAACTCTACCCTCCTTAAAGAGGATTCTGTCCCCGGAATCCAACAACAAAATCCAATTAGCAAGCATTTATCACAATACATCTACAACTCTAATCTAATCACTTTCATGTATACATGCTCAAACAAAATCACATCCAATATGTCATGCATTTTATAGTATACTTAACAATTCCAACTTTTCCATATAATGTTCCCGCAAAACATTGTCATTTCAATTAACAATCTATTCATTCCTGTAGTCTACACTTACTCCAAATAGTCTCATTACTCATATAGCATTTACCATTCATAACAAATTAGCATTCTCCATGCCATAACAGTTAATCAACTAGCATAAGTTACAACATCATTTCCATACACAAGGTCACACACTTATTTCAATTCTCAAATACCTACTCGTTTTATTCTTTATTCTAACGAAAATTTACAGTTTTGCACAATTTAACTCGTTAAACGACCCACAATTTTAAGAATTTCCAATTCAAAATTACCGGTCTTGATCATTTAATTCTCAAAACTACCCTTTCATAACATAAAGTCACATCAATTTTGCATACTAAGCACAACGGGTCAAAAACAAGCAATTCTTCGTGACACTAACCAAGTCCCTAGCTAAACATACTTCTAACAATCATATGATATTCCAAGCTTAAATGGCCCTATTACACGGGGGACACAATTTCATAAAGTCAAGTGGCACGTTTTGACAAAACTAGTCACAGTTTACACAATTCAAGCCTCCCCCACATATTTCATTACAATCATGGCAATACAAATAGCAACATCTTTTTATACCCCAATAGTCATACCCGTGACCTAACAGATCAAAACAAGTTTTATTATCCAAAAATTGTTTTATTACTTCCATAACATGTTAGAGTATTTAACAAACCAACTTATACAATTAACAAAAATTATCATCATAATCAAGGTCTAGCAACAAAATGCATCCAATCAAGTCTTGACATTAATTACCTTTAACGGGTCAACATTGAGAAATTTATCATAACAATTTCAAACATACAATTCACAGTTCATTAACATGTCAAACTCATGTGATGACTAATAAGCATTTTCAATTACGGTCAACGTTTACTTAGACTTCAAGTCGACCAATTATCATACAACTCGTTCTTTAACTCTTACTTATTTAACATCCAACTAGCAAGATAATTTCATCAGTTCAATTCGCAATTAAGCATAAACAACTTCTATCATTTCTATCATGATATTTGATCTAGAAACATAACTCTTAAGACATAAAACCTCAAAATCTCAATTCAACAGCTTTTATTACAATCAATAAAACATCAACATCGCCTTAAGCACTTTAAAAATCATCAATTTAAGCTATGATCAATTTTTATTAACATAAATCATTTCCATACAATCATTTAAATCTAAACACTAGATTTAAGTATAAATCACATTTTCAAACTCTTCTCAAATAATTTCATAATCAATGCAAATCATTTAACAGTCTCTTTTATCTCCAATTATTACTATCACAAGTCATCTCAAAAGATCTACACATACAGTTCATTAGTCACTTTTCAGAATCCAAATTCAACATAGAAAACCAATCAGGTTTGCATCATAACATTTCAGGCCATTCCAATATTTATCACTGACTATCTGCCACAATTACTGTCTCAATCAAAAGAAAACATTAATTTGTCCACATTGCACAAACATTTCTGGTTCTCACTATACAAGTCACTACATGTGACCCGACATATCACAAAAGGTTTCAACTTTTTCACATAACAAACACTAGTCCTACTTGGACTATTCCATTCACGTATACAATTCTATTCATTTTCATCTCAAGCTTCCCCTTCACGAAGTTTACTATAATTACTATTATACTCAATTTGATCCATGGTCACATATGTTGTGACCGTAACCGACATACAACCGATTCTCTTCGCTTCTCCTAAAGTGAAGGAACAAACAAACAGTTACAATCAACTTATCACCAATTTGCACAAAATGGAACAAGCAACTTTAACCACCGAGACACTATATGTGTCCCGACGAACAAGAAAAAATACAATCTTCTATAACATTTATTCATAACTTTAATTAACTAGACTAATCCACACATCATGTCACTCTAAACTTAGTCCAAGTTTCAATGAAAGGAACACGTAAGCATACATCACTTATATCTACAAAACTCCTGACACATAAGATGTATCTCAAATCAACAAGCAATCAATTATCCCAATTCAAGTGACATAACACACCGAAGGTAAGCAGTTCAGTTCATCACAACACTTCACAAGTCCATTTTTTAGCGATCTACTCAATTACTAATTTTACATAAACACAAGTATTGAGTTTATGAAACATACCCGAGCTGTCACGGTCAGTGACGTCAGTACTCTTTCTTTTCCTTTCTACCCTTGATGAAGATTCCCCGACCACCACCGCACTTGACCCATAATCCATTTGCTTTCCAAAAGGACATTTACTCCTTTCATGTCCCTTACTTTGACAGTTCCAACATACATCCCGTGGAAGCTTGCAATCCTTACCCTCGTGTCCTAGTTGACCACAACTCATGCATTTCATGGTCTGAACAGTGCAAGTCCCAAAATGGGCGGACTTACATTTACGACACCATGGGTTCTTCTGTCCTGATCCACGAACAGTCTGTTTACAACTCATGTTTCCCGGTGGTTTATAGGCACCTTGGTACCCTAACTCTAGATGTGACGGGATTTCCAAGTGGGGGTATGTGTAAAGTCCCTGAGGGGGCAGTGGATGATTTATCTGAGGTGGAGAGGGTTGGTTTATTTGTGGCAGAAATGGATAATTTGCTAGTGGTTGTGTTGATGGGGGAATAAGAAGCAATGTGGCAAGGATCGAGGGTGTCATTCCCTTGATTAGCCGTTGTTGTTGTTGTACCTGATTTCTCAACTCTTGCACTTCGTTTTCCAACGCCTTTAAATGTGCTTCCCGGTCAGTCTCCACAGTGTTACTTGAGGTAGCAACTTTTTCTGGGGTCAAGGGGGTCGGGTTCTCTTTATCTGCCATATCTGTAGCAAAACACAACATCTCACGAAAGCTTAGTTTAAATCGTTAGTAACTACATACTAACTATAAACTAACTTCATTCACATTTGCTCTAATCCCACTCGTCCGGAATGCTTGACCAAAATTGAGCCACGATTTGGGAATGGAACACCAACCCCGTGTATCCATCGCCAAACCGAAGCTCTGATACCAAGTTGTAACACCGCAAAATTTAGGAAGCGTTTTTTTTTTTTTAAATGCCCGAAGGCGATTAGGTTATCCTCTAGGTTAGTTTAGCGGAAGCATAAAGATAATAATAAGTTTAGGTTTAGGTTTACAAACCAATGTCCCAAAATAAACTTCAAAACATTAATTATTTAAACGGTGTCACTTAAACGACATGGCTCCTTTTTAAAACATAACAACTGAGCTTGGTCAATCATCCCGTCCAAAGCACCGACCACCTGAAAAGATTCAACGAGGGAGGGATTAGCACAAAGCTAAGTGAATGAATATAATCTACAAATTCTGTAAAGCCCAACAAGCTAGTATAGACATCTCTACTATCTAAAAGCCACCTAACCACGTATCACTGTTCACTAGAACACGGAAGTTATAAAACATCTCCGGTTCGGTCATCACTTAAACCCGGAAGTTTAAATAAACATCTCCGGTTGGGTCATCGCTGGAACACGGAAGTTTCAATACACGCTTCCGGTTCATTCAAGAAGATCGGGGTCCTGCCGGAGCCTTAAACCATGGTCGGCCAAACCACGGTAACCGATAGCGGTTCGTGACCAACACCCGGGCAACTCCCTCCCCTTGACCATGCAACAAATACAGGTAAGGTCGGATACCCTTTAGTCGACACCCATTGCCCAGCGCACTGACTTCTCAAACCTCGGTCACCAAATCAAACCGAGTTGTAGCTACCCGTCAAGCCAAGTCTCTTCACCTATGTGCACAAGGTCATGTATGGTATTCCCTAACACTAGGCATACATAACAAGTAGACTAGCCACGAAAAAACACTGCGAAAAACGTCACGGTAGAGTTCCCAATCGCGAACTCAGGTTCGCGTCGCGAACTCGAGTTCGCGTTCGGGAACTCAGTCGCGAAGTTGTCACGACCATCACCCAAATTCTCTGTCTCGAGTTCGCGTTTCGCGAACTCTAGTTCGCGTCGCGAACTCCTTGAAGCTGGTACATTTCCTGCATTTTCAACAAGCATGCATATACCAAACTAATTGTAACCAAACACAAGTTGGAGGTTAAACCCACTCACCGAAACCTTCCACTAGTCGAACTCAGAGATCTAATGTTTCTGAGTCTCGATCCCGATTCCTGTACACCAAAGGAATACCGAATTAGTATATAATTCCACCAAATTATAAACAATGTTAAATATACATTTAACACTAATACTTGCACTAACTAAATAGCCAAACACTTAAACCATCATAAGAACATGTCATGACCATCTACACTTACATAGCAAGTCAACTAGTCATTTGCAAGTAATACATTCAAACGGGTCAAAACCGGATTATTAAAACCATAATACTATCCACAACTACAATCATGTAAACAACTTGCAATTCACCAAATGTTACCAATAACATTGCTAATCACATAATCCTAACCAAATACTTACATCTTCACAATCCAAGTTATTTTACCACTAAATGGCCCGAACGGGTCAAAAGCCCGAATATGACTATAACATTTCCAATTTCCATCAAATAGCACAAATTCTCTATAACTCACAAGTCATAAACATGTAACAATTCATCGAGCTCAAAGTTACCAACAATCCATGCATTTTACTTCCAATTTACTAGTTAACCATTTCTAACTAAAAACATCCAAACACTAGTTAGCACTTCATCAATTTCACTAAATCTCAACATAATTCAAAACTAACAATTTTGACTCACACTATCACAACTAGTCGTTTTATCAATTAACACAATAGTTGATTAAATCACAACTAACATATCCAACATGTCATTAATCATAACTAGACATAAATTCCATAAATCACAAACTTTCTAGCAAGTCATAACTAGTTACCCAACTCTACAAGATTAACACTTCTTACATCTTAATTTAACCCACATTAACATTAAAACCCATATTAAGTCAAGTTAGAAGCATAAACCAAAACCACACAATTGATACACACACACACCCACACGAACACACACACACACACCCATGTGTACATTATGCTAAAAAGGTTGTACCTTGTGCTAAATCACTTGTACCCATACAACAAAACATGCCAAACCTTGTATAAACACTTAACATACCATTTAACACCATAATCACCAACCAAATCTCAAGAACACATAAACCCTAATTTAACAACTATCATGGAATCGAAATTAAACACATATAGGTTGAAGCTTACCTCAAGAGCTTTCCAAAAATGTGTTCGGATTAAAGATTGAACAAGAAATGAGCAAGAGATCTTCAAGATAACCTCAAGAACAATGAAGATGATGGTGGTTTAGAGAGAGGGAGAGAGAGACGGTAGAGAGAGAGTGAGATGGAGTGAAATGAAAGGCAATGGGGCCTTTTCCCCCTCAATAGGCCGGTCAAGGGGTGGGGTGGGACCCACTTGACCTTTTTCAACTTTTAAACAAATACAATATAAAAGTCCCTTTCATAGTCAATTTATTTAAAATACCAAACGGGCTCCAATTTTAAAAACGAAAACATTTATGGAGACGATATTAAAAGGAGAATCCAAAAATATAAAAATCACATTTTCATTTAAACATTTCAGAAAACAGATATTTTAATCCCTTGATTAAAATATCACAAAAGGACAAAAGGTCAAACAATTCATTTATCACTTAATCAAATTATTCCACATATGGTCAAATAGATATTTTCAAATATCAAAATATACCTAAAACATCTAGGCCAGTTTTAGGATGTTACAACTCTACCCTCCTTAAAGAGGATTCTGTCCCCGGAATCCAACAACAAAATCCAATTAGCAAGCATTTATCACAATACATCTACAACTCTAATCTAATCACTTTCATGTATACATGCTCAAACAAAATCACATCCAATATGTCATGCATTTTATAGTATACTTAACAATTCCAACTTTTCCATATAATGTTCCCGCAAAACATTGTCATTTCAATTAACAATCTATTCATTCCTGTAGTCTACACTTACTCCAAATAGTCTCATTACTCATATAGCATTTACCATTCATAACAAATTAGCATTCTCCATGCCATAACAGTTAATCAACTAGCATAAGTTACAACATCATTTCCATACACAAGGTCACACACTTATTTCAATTCTCAAATACCTACTCGTTTTATTCTTTATTCTAACGAAAATTTACAGTTTTGCACAATTTAACTCGTTAAACGACCCACAATTTTAAGAATTTCCAATTCAAAATTACCGGTCTTGATCATTTAATTCTCAAAACTACCCTTTCATAACATAAAGTCACATCAATTTTGCATACTAAGCACAACGGGTCAAAAACAAGCAATTCTTCGTGACACTAACCAAGTCCCTAGCTAAACATACTTCTAACAATCATATGATATTCCAAGCTTAAATGGCCCTATTACACGGGGGACACAATTTCATAAAGTCAAGTGGCACGTTTTGACAAAACTAGTCACAGTTTACACAATTCAAGCCTCCCCCACATATTTCATTACAATCATGGCAATACAAATAGCAACATCTTTTTATACCCCAATAGTCATACCCGTGACCTAACAGATCAAAACAAGTTTTATTATCCAAAAATTGTTTTATTACTTCCATAACATGTTAGAGTATTTAACAAACCAACTTATACAATTAACAAAAATTATCATCATAATCAAGGTCTAGCAACAAAATGCATCCAATCAAGTCTTGACATTAATTACCTTTAACGGGTCAACATTGAGAAATTTATCATAACAATTTCAAACATACAATTCACAGTTCATTAACATGTCAAACTCATGTGATGACTAATAAGCATTTTCAATTACGGTCAACGTTTACTTAGACTTCAAGTCGACCAATTATCATACAACTCGTTCTTTAACTCTTACTTATTTAACATCCAACTAGCAAGATAATTTCATCAGTTCAATTCGCAATTAAGCATAAACAACTTCTATCATTTCTATCATGATATTTGATCTAGAAACATAACTCTTAAGACATAAAACCTCAAAATCTCAATTCAACAGCTTTTATTACAATCAATAAAACATCAACATCGCCTTAAGCACTTTAAAAATCATCAATTTAAGCTATGATCAATTTTTATTAACATAAATCATTTCCATACAATCATTTAAATCTAAACACTAGATTTAAGTATAAATCACATTTTCAAACTCTTCTCAAATAATTTCATAATCAATGCAAATCATTTAACAGTCTCTTTTATCTCCAATTATTACTATCACAAGTCATCTCAAAAGATCTACACATACAGTTCATTAGTCACTTTTCAGAATCCAAATTCAACATAGAAAACCAATCAGGTTTGCATCATAACATTTCAGGCCATTCCAATATTTATCACTGACTATCTGCCACAATTACTGTCTCAATCAAAAGAAAACATTAATTTGTCCACATTGCACAAACATTTCTGGTTCTCACTATACAAGTCACTACATGTGACCCGACATATCACAAAAGGTTTCAACTTTTTCACATAACAAACACTAGTCCTACTTGGACTATTCCATTCACGTATACAATTCTATTCATTTTCATCTCAAGCTTCCCCTTCACGAAGTTTACTATAATTACTATTATACTCAATTTGATCCATGGTCACATATGTTGTGACCGTAACCGACATACAACCGATTCTCTTCGCTTCTCCTAAAGTGAAGGAACAAACAAACAGTTACAATCAACTTATCACCAATTTGCACAAAATGGAACAAGCAACTTTAACCACCGAGACACTATATGTGTCCCGACGAACAAGAAAAAATACAATCTTCTATAACATTTATTCATAACTTTAATTAACTAGACTAATCCACACATCATGTCACTCTAAACTTAGTCCAAGTTTCAATGAAAGGAACACGTAAGCATACATCACTTATATCTACAAAACTCCTGACACATAAGATGTATCTCAAATCAACAAGCAATCAATTATCCCAATTCAAGTGACATAACACACCGAAGGTAAGCAGTTCAGTTCATCACAACACTTCACAAGTCCATTTTTTAGCGATCTACTCAATTACTAATTTTACATAAACACAAGTATTGAGTTTATGAAACATACCCGAGCTGTCACGGTCAGTGACGTCAGTACTCTTTCTTTTCCTTTCTACCCTTGATGAAGATTCCCCGACCACCACCGCACTTGACCCATAATCCATTTGCTTTCCAAAAGGACATTTACTCCTTTCATGTCCCTTACTTTGACAGTTCCAACATACATCCCGTGGAAGCTTGCAATCCTTACCCTCGTGTCCTAGTTGACCACAACTCATGCATTTCATGGTCTGAACAGTGCAAGTCCCAAAATGGGCGGACTTACATTTACGACACCATGGGTTCTTCTGTCCTGATCCACGAACAGTCTGTTTACAACTCATGTTTCCCGGTGGTTTATAGGCACCTTGGTACCCTAACTCTAGATGTGACGGGATTTCCAAGTGGGGGTATGTGTAAAGTCCCTGAGGGGGCAGTGGATGATTTATCTGAGGTGGAGAGGGTTGGTTTATTTGTGGCAGAAATGGATAATTTGCTAGTGGTTGTGTTGATGGGGGAATAAGAAGCAATGTGGCAAGGATCGAGGGTGTCATTCCCTTGATTAGTCGTTGTTGTTGTTGTACCTGATTTCTCAACTCTTGCACTTCGTTTTCCAACGCCTTTAAATGTGCTTCCCGGTCAGTCTCCACAGTGTTACTTGAGGTAGCAACTTTTTCTGGGGTCAAGGGGGTCGGGTTCTCTTTATCTGCCATATCTGTAGCAAAACACAACATCTCACGAAAGCTTAGTTTAAATCGTTAGTAACTACATACTAACTATAAACTAACTTCATTCACATTTGCTCTAATCCCACTCGTCCGGAATGCTTGACCAAACTTGAGCCACGATTTGGGAATGGAACACCAACCCCGTGTATCCATCGCCAAACCGAAGCTCTGATACCAAGTTGTAACACCGCAAAATTTAGGAAGCGTTTTTTTTTTTTTTTAAATGCCCGAAGGCGATTAGGTTATCCTCTAGGTTAGTTTAGCGGAAGCATAAAGATAATAATAAGTTTAGGTTTAGGTTTACAAACCAATGTCCCAAAATAAACTTCAAAACATTAATTATTTAAACGGTGTCACTTAAACGACATGGCTCCTTTTTAAAACATAACAACTGAGCTTGGTCAATCATCCCGTCCAAAGCACCGACCACCTGAAAAGATTCAACGAGGGAGGGATTAGCACAAAGCTAAGTGAATGAATATAATCTACAAATTCTGTAAAGCCCAACAAGCTAGTATAGACATCTCTACTATCTAAAAGCCACCTAACCACGTATCACTGTTCACTAGAACACGGAAGTTATAAAACATCTCCGGTTCGGTCATCACTTAAACCCGGAAGTTTAAATAAACATCTCCGGTTGGGTCATCGCTGGAACACGGAAGTTTCAATACACGCTTCCGGTTCATTCAAGAAGATCGGGGTCCTGCCGGAGCCTTAAACCATGGTCGGCCAAACCACGGTAACCGATAGCGGTTCGTGACCAACACCCGGGCAACTCCCTCCCCTTGACCATGCAACAAATACAGGTAAGGTCGGATACCCTTTAGTCGACACCCATTGCCCAGCGCACTGACTTCTCAAACCTCGGTCACCAAATCAAACCGAGTTGTAGCTACCCGTCAAGCCAAGTCTCTTCACCTATGTGCACAAGGTCATGTATGGTATTCCCTAACACTAGGCATACATAACAAGTAGACTAGCCACGAAAAAACACTGCGAAAAACGTCACGGTAGAGTTCCCAATCGCGAACTCAGGTTCGCGTCGCGAACTCGAGTTCGCGTTCGGGAACTCAGTCGCGAAGTTGTCACGACCATCACCCAAATTCTCTGTCTCGAGTTCGCGTTTCGCGAACTCTAGTTCGCGTCGCGAACTCCTTGAAGCTGGTACATTTCCTGCATTTTCAACAAGCATGCATATACCAAACTAATTGTAACCAAACACAAGTTGGAGGTTAAACCCACTCACCGAAACCTTCCACTAGTCGAACTCAGAGATCTAATGTTTCTGAGTCTCGATCCCGATTCCTGTACACCAAAGGAATACCGAATTAGTATATAATTCCACCAAATTATAAACAATGTTAAATATACATTTAACACTAATACTTGCACTAACTAAATAGCCAAACACTTAAACCATCATAAGAACATGTCATGACCATCTACACTTACATAGCAAGTCAACTAGTCATTTGCAAGTAATACATTCAAACGGGTCAAAACCGGATTATTAAAACCATAATACTATCCACAACTACAATCATGTAAACAACTTGCAATTCACCAAATGTTACCAATAACATTGCTAATCACATAATCCTAACCAAATACTTACATCTTCACAATCCAAGTTATTTTACCACTAAATGGCCCGAACGGGTCAAAAGCCCGAATATGACTATAACATTTCCAATTTCCATCAAATAGCACAAATTCTCTATAACTCACAAGTCATAAACATGTAACAATTCATCGAGCTCAAAGTTACCAACAATCCATGCATTTTACTTCCAATTTACTAGTTAACCATTTCTAACTAAAAACATCCAAACACTAGTTAGCACTTCATCAATTTCACTAAATCTCAACATAATTCAAAACTAACAATTTTGACTCACACTATCACAACTAGTCGTTTTATCAATTAACACAATAGTTGATTAAATCACAACTAACATATCCAACATGTCATTAATCATAACTAGACATAAATTCCATAAATCACAAACTTTCTAGCAAGTCATAACTAGTTACCCAACTCTACAAGATTAACACTTCTTACATCTTAATTTAACCCACATTAACATTAAAACCCATATTAAGTCAAGTTAGAAGCATAAACCAAAACCACACAATTGATACACACACACACCCACACGAACACACACACACACACCCATGTGTACATTATGCTAAAAAGGTTGTACCTTGTGCTAAATCACTTGTACCCATACAACAAAACATGCCAAACCTTGTATAAACACTTAACATACCATTTAACACCATAATCACCAACCAAATCTCAAGAACACATAAACCCTAATTTAACAACTATCATGGAATCGAAATTAAACACATATAGGTTGAAGCTTACCTCAAGAGCTTTCCAAAAATGTGTTCGGATTAAAGATTGAACAAGAAATGAGCAAGAGATCTTCAAGATAACCTCAAGAACAATGAAGATGATGGTGGTTTAGAGAGAGGGAGAGAGAGACGGTAGAGAGAGAGTGAGATGGAGTGAAATGAAAGGCAATGGGGCCTTTTCCCCCTCAATAGGCCGGTCAAGGGGTGGGGTGGGACCCACTTGACCTTTTTCAACTTTTAAACAAATACAATATAAAAGTCCCTTTCATAGTCAATTTATTTAAAATACCAAACGGGCTCCAATTTTAAAAACGAAAACATTTATGGAGACGATATTAAAAGGAGAATCCAAAAATATAAAAATCACATTTTCATTTAAACATTTCAGAAAACAGATATTTTAATCCCTTGATTAAAATATCACAAAAGGACAAAAGGTCAAACAATTCATTTATCACTTAATCAAATTATTCCACATATGGTCAAATAGATATTTTCAAATATCAAAATATACCTAAAACATCTAGGCCAGTTTTAGGATGTTACATCGGCTCATTAAAAGATCGATAAAAACTCGAGTTAAACGAGTTCGAGCCGAACTCGAGCTTAACTCAAAGCTCGTTTAATAAACGAGCCCGAGCCGGCCCAAACTTCATACTAAGAGCTCATTTAGGCTCGCGAGCCTAAACGAGCTAAAATAGTTAATTATTCTTAAAAAAATATAAATACATATTACTTTCGTATATATTGAAGCTTAAATGAGCTTAATCGAGCCGAGCCTGGAAAAAACAAAACGAGCCGAACTCGGAAAAAACTAAACGAGCCGAGCTCGAGCTTTACACATAAAGCTCGAAAAGAGTCGAGCTCGAGTTCGAGCTCGGTAAAATTAAACGAGTCGAGCTCTAGTTCGAGCTCGGTAAAATTAAACGAGCCGAGCTCGAACCTAGTCGAGCTCGAGCTCGGCTCGGCTCCTTTACAGCCCTAGAGCCGTTACATAACCATTTCATATTTCACATTCACACACTCAAATACCATTTTACTCATAACTAAATCTAAAACACTTCTTTTAAGACTCACTTAAAATACTCTTACTCACAAATTACCTACATAAAATACCCCAAAAAATCCTCTAACTCATGCCACTGAAGTAGCTTTGCCGCTCAATCACACTACACACGATGTGATGGCGCGCCATTTTGAAAGGCTACATTGGATGGCGAGGCATCTGGTGGTGATGACATCCTCCTCTCTAAAAACATGTGCTCTCTTTGACTCTTCAAACTAACAATTACCAGAAAATCTCACCATCAATTATATCTTAAAAAGAGTAAATTATATGGAAGGTCTCTGTTATTTGTCACTTATTAGTTGTAACATGTTATTATTTTTGCAATTTGTGGATGATATATTATAGAAAATGGTTTTGCTAATAACAGTTCTTAGGGCTGTCATTAACATGCATAAACAATTTGTACATTAATTAAAAAAGTAATATTCCTAAAATTTAGAGGATTGTCTTTTATTATTTTATATTCTTAATGACAGCCTTAAGAACCGTCATTGGCATTTTCCTATAGAAAATATGTAGAAAGTAAGTCAAAGTGCATATAAGTCTTCTTTGTTGTAATTGGTTTTGAAAATGAAGTACGGATATGGACTACTAGTACGGTTGTATATGGGGAACAATGTCAAATACAGACGCAATTGTCAGTCTGTATCATGTTTAACGGTTCTTTTAATGCATAAAAGCTTGCATGTGACTAACAGACAAAAAAACATAGAACGTGATTGACGGATTGAATGGACACTAGATTTTCCGCTCACAGTTTCACCTTTTCTGGATAATGGATATAAATTATAGTTTAATTCAATTTTCTTTTATAAACTATAAACACTATTAAAGAATGCACTGTGAGACGATCGAAGTGTACAATTGTACACCCCCATTATATGAACTTTGGCTGATGCGTTCTCCAACTATTATTTATTTATTTGGTTTATCACTCTGGCAGCCGAATATATTTGTTGGAAAATAAATAAGGTATTACTGATGCTGCAGGTAATACAGGTGAATTATTACTGATGGAGCTTAAACGTGAATTACTACTGATCTTGGAAGTTACTATTGACGATGGCTGTTACTACTGATATCGATATTTAGAGCTGATCGTGTCCGAGATCTTAGTAGAATTAGTTTAGAATGTATATCTTTTTGTAATTTGATTGTAATCTATTCCTAGAATAACTAGGTTATAATGTTAGACCTCAAGGACTATTATATATAGTTCTTACGAATTGTAAACGTACGCGTATTGATCGATCAAATTAATACATTGAAGCTTTTTGTGATAAACTGTGTTCTTATTCATTCTGTAACGACCGGAATTTTCGGTTAATGAATTAAATGGAATTATTGAGGAATAAAGGTGGTGAAATATTTAACTGAGTCTCCGTTATGTTTTATCGAGTGTTCGAATGTTCGGGACTTGGGGTAACCAAGTATGGGTCAAGACTTGGATGGAAACAAGTTTGAAAGGCAAGAAACTGACCCAGACAGCCCTCGCGGCGCGAGGCAGGCGCGAGGCAGTCGCGAGGTTGAACAGGAGCTCCAGAGGTGAAACGCGAGAATCTCGAGTTGAGACAAGAGCCGCGAGCGAAACGCGAGCGAAACGCGAGCCAGTCGCGAGCGAACCGCGAGGTCTGTATTTCAGCGGCAACCAGCAGGCAAAGCCGCGTCACTTCGCGGCGCAAGGTGGGCGCGAGCGGGACGCGAGGAGCGTCAGGAATACATAAACTTGTGTGTAAGCTAGGGTTTCATTTCACCTTCAACCACACACATTGTGCAGCCGATTTGGGAGCAAACTTGGGCGATTTTGGAGCTCAAGAGCTTAGATCTTCATCATCTTGAAGGATTGAAACATCAAGGGTAAGTATTCTTGAGTCTCTTTCTTATCTACCTTGATTGTGAGCTTGGTATGAGTAAAAATGGTGGTTTGGGGAACCAACCATGTCATCTTTGGGGAAGATGACTAATCATGGGTGTAGAACACTCATTGTAAGCTTGTAATCGATGTGTACAAGTTTGATTTGGGTTTATTGATGGAAATCTTGAACTAGGGTTTGAGATTCCACCAAGTTGAATGAACTTGGTGGTTAGGAATGTGAATATGGATTGATTAGTGATTAGTTATGGTTAATAACTAGTTATTGTGATGATATTGATGGTAGGTCAAGAAGACCTAAAGATTGGTGACATTTCACAAGTTGGAAAGCAAGGATTCGTGTTGTTAGACACGATTTGGAATTAGCTTGGCTAAGGTGAGTACATGAGACTTTTACTGAGTGCATAGCAAACGATTTTGAAAACTATGATATGTTAGGAGTCTTTATTAATTAATGTTTTTAATAAAGATATGATTAATATGATGAGAAAATGCTAGTAATAGACTATTTAAGTATGTCTAAATGATTGATGATTTGGAAAGAGTTTATGATAATGAAAAGTATTTAATGAGTTTTCATAAATAAGATACATGAATAAAGATAATGATTTAAAAGAACTTGATAATCGGTTTATCAATAATATGTATTAATAAAGCTTGAGACAATGATTTTTAAGTAATAAGTATCGGTTAGTATATTATGCTAATAAAAGTAGTTATCGAATTACTAAGTGAATAAGTATGAGGTGACTAGTAATAGACATGTATTCTAGTCAAAGAGGAGTCAAAATATTATGAGTTTGGATAAAAGATAAATATGTTTTAAAATTAGTAAAGGACTTGGTAAAGTCAAGATTTGAAATGATTTAGTAAAGAGAATAATATGATAAATTCGAATAAATGTATTCTAATAAATGACGAATTTGATGAAAGGAGCTAATGCTCATATCTTGATGAAAGGAGCTGAGGCTCATAAGTGTTAATGAGATATCCGGAATAAGACCGCCCAGAAATGGGGGAGTATGAGACGTCTACTTGGGGTGGTACCTCCCTGCGCAAAGAGTAGAATGTCACAGTTTACGACACCCAGTGTTGGGTGAGCATGACGACCGGGGAACGGGAGAGCTTATGAATCTCGGTATGATGGGGGTTCCCAATTACCTTGATAGTTTACCTATGACGTCCCATATCGGGAGAGTTGGCTTCGGAGAGGTCCGTTGCATATGTGATAAAGAAAGTGTAAGCTTGGAGATAGCTTACAAGTATGTGATTAAATGATGAGTAAGCTTATGGTAAGCTTATTAGTTATACGATTAAATGAATAGAAGATGAAATATGAATTAATAAGAAGTGATAAGGATAAGTATTTATAATGTTATAAACATTAATTTTTTTATTCTTTTGAGAATGGGTCGAAAACCCATGTATCTCACGAGACTATTTTGTCTCACGTACTACTTTGTTTTTTGGCTATGTACTCAGGTTCAGGATCGAAGGATTAGAGGGTCGCGATAGAAGTGGCCTAATGTTGATTAGCTCGGGAGCTCGTAGGTAGATCCCGTTTATCCTATGGTTATGATATTGTATTTGTAACACCGGTTTTAATACTATGATAAACTTTTATTGGTTTTTGTTAAACCGTGATTTGGGAACATTGGACTTGTAATATTTTTATTTAAAAATATGATTTAAAAAGTGTTTTAAAAATTGAGGTGTTACACATTCGTATTCAATTTACAGTTTACTTTGTTCTTAATCAATAACAAGAGTGTTAATCCGCTGTAACTTCTCTTTGTTAGTAGATCTGAGATTTAATAACTTGTTAAGTTATTCGATCCTGACAATACCGGAAAAGGAACAGTTGATTCTAGTTTGATAATGCATTTAGCCACAACTATAAACATTTGGTTACATATTTATTGTAGAGAGGAAATCTAAGATAATATTAATCTCTACGCTTTTACAAACATTTGTCATTTGGAAAATCTTTTACGTCCCACGTCTTATTATAGTTAGATTATAATTCTTAAAATTATAAAATCAATTACTTCGTATATGATTATTTGTAGTACTGACCAAACTCATGTTTAGTCACTGTTGTCACACAACAACTCACTTTTTATATCAAACACATGGCAAACCATGATTAAACCCATATAGATTAGAGTGGTCACCAAAGTAGCGACCGAGCTTTTATTTCTTAAATAACTTTTATTTCTTAAATAACTTTTATTTCTTAAATAAAATTTATTAATAAATATATTAATATTCATAATATTATTTTTATATATTATATACAATATATTATTAGTACGTAAATAAAGAGAGAGAACAAGAAGAAAGAAACAACATAAAGAAGAAGAAAGAAAACACAAAGAAAAAGAGAAAGTGGTTACCGGAGGGCAACCGATCTTTTAAGCTCGAGGTCAGGCGGATGACTCGTCAAGGGGGAGGGGAAGTAGGATTTGATGGGCGGGCGTAGTGGCGGGTCCAGAGAAAAAGTTGAGGGGTGTCACTGGTTGCACATTTTTCTCAGGGGTGTCACATACACTAACAAAATAAAAAATTAAAATTTTTAATTTTAATTTAACACTATTTGAAAAAATTCAGAGAGATTGTCCATCATATTAGGTCCACCCCTGGGCGGGCGGCAATCGATATGTGTGTGACGCACCACTACGATTAGCCTAATTGTCAAATAATGGTGATTTACTAGAATTAATTATAACATATACTCCAAAAAAGTGGTAGGAATTGTATATATACTCAAGTGCCAAGTCCATCTCGTATACTTTAAATGACGTTGTACTATAATTACAAAGTTGACTTTTAAAGACGATATTAAAGAAATATATATGTAAGAAAAGTTCAATAAAATGGGTATCGCATTACTTTTATTAAATCACGTTTGGAACCTTTTTAGACGTACAATCCATAAGACACATATTAGACCATTCTTAATAACATTTCAAATATGGGTTAAAACCATCAATTTTGGGAAAATAGGTGCATTTTTGTTCTAGTTAGGTAATCATCTCTTGTTTAAATCAATTAGAATTACTCAGTTATTTCTCCAACATTTTATGGGAATCATAGTAATGATGTTTTAAAATACGTTCTTATAAACTTTACGTTAAAACTTTAACCATATCAGTATTATTTCAGGCATAAAAAAATAATAAAATTTTCGTCAACATTTAACGTATACTTATTATTCAAATATTACGAATTTTAAGGACATGTATATTATGAAATACTCCCTCCGTCCCACAAAAAACTTCCCATTTGAGTTGGGCACAAGTTTTAAGGTGATAGTTAGTGGTGGGGCCAATGGTAATAATTGTGATTAAAATATATGATTGGTTTGGAGAGAGAAAGATAGTTAGTGGATAGTTAATGGTGTGGTCCTTAGTAATAATATTATTTTATTATGTGGAGCCCATCAAATGTATGAAATGAGAAGTTTTTTGTGAGACAAAAATATAAGGTCAAATGGGAAGTTTTTTGTGGGACGGTGGGAGTAATATTTAACATACGAACAAACTTGAACGAAGGGGCAAATTTGAAAGTCTAAAGGGGTCACGAGTCGTTGTCTCCTTAATTTCTACAAGTCTATGAGGAAGAGGACAACATGCAATGACTTGAGGCTCTCGTGGGCCAAATCTTTGCAAAAATGTCACACGTCACTAATCGTTGGTGGAAGGGTATTTTCGTCAAAATTAAATTAATTGGAATACACTAATTAAATTATACAATAACGTTTGTTCATTTTCAGGCTATGCTTGTGCAAGCTGGACCGAACGATCGGAATTGTTGAATCGTATCAATTGGAATTATACCGATTTGGTTATGGGTTCTAAATTTTGATGCAAAAGCGTATATTGGTTTTGATTCAGTTCTCGGTTTTATTCGATCCTGAACAAAAAAATGCTGAGGAAACTTTCTCGGTTTTGTTTGGTTCAGTTCCGATATCGGTCCAGTTTGCTTCTGGCTAGTATCAGTTTGGTTCTTGGTCTGATCGAAATCATTTTATCGGTTCTCGATTCAACTCCAAGTAGTTTGGTTTAATACGTGAATGTGCATTTTCACACAGCCTTATTATATATGTGTGATGAATTTCCAAAAAATAATTCCGTATACGTACATCGCATGACGTACTTATTCATATATAACCCCAAGAAGATGGATTAGCAAAACCAATTTAAAACTCCTAAGCTGCAAAACCTTATAACATGTTGTGATTAACTATAAGGGCCATTTTCAAAGAAAAAGAACTTATAATCATATCTATAATAATCATATAAGTATGTAGACTTTATATTTGGATGGTTAAATTAAATTTTCAAAATTTAATGAAAAGCGACAAAATATAAGGGCTTCAATCTCTAAGGTTTAAAGGTAAGAGATTTGATAACAAAAAAATAAGTCCAAATGCTTACTCGTATAATTTTTTGAAAAAGTCAATAAGGACATATTCGAAATGATTCTTTGGAAAATATCCAGGAGTGAGATTCCAATTTGGATCTCTAGTTTGGAGTACATAGGTTTTGACTAGAATTTTCTTATAAATGAAAAAAAAAAATAAGAAGTCAATAGAAAATAGTTTAATTATGTTCTATGAATTAATTTTAGTGCAGAAATTATTCGAATTAGAAAGGAGTTTTGTAAGTATTAAATTAACTTTAAATATAAGGATTGTGGTCTATTGTGGAAGTTTGGTGTTGTCAATGGGCTAATGTGAGGGTTTAAATTTTGTTATGGATAAAATAAAGCTAGATTTAAGAGGTGTTAAAAAAATTAACTTTAAATTTTCATTTTATTGAAATTTGCGGAGGGAGTTTTATTAGACTTTGATCATATGTACACTCTCTTGTTTTACATTGAGTACATAAATTGGTCGAATTCCATACTATTCTATAAAAAATATTATTTGTTTTAAGAATATCTGATAAAAAATTTAAGGCCAAAGTGTTTTTCTTTATACTTCGTCTTTTCGATCGTATCTATATTATGATTACTTAATCATTAGTAAGTGAATTGAAAGTTAAAGTATGTATAATTCAATCAAAGCTTCCATTTGTTTAGTGATATGGAATAAAAATTTGCATGTTTAAAGCTTTTCTAGCTATTACAAATATATATGCTAGCAGACTCTAGAATGGGCCAAACGTTATAAGTATTACGTATTGGAGCCCATGTCAATCAAATCTAATGTCATATCTTTTTATGGACCAAAGAAACTGCTAGGGCCTAGGAATCCATTAATATGGATGGACGTTGGATATATATTGTTATTTACCATAAAACGGGTCAAATAAGTGTAGCTATCTACTTTGTGCAAGTGCTTAATGGCATGTAATAGGTGTTAATAGGTTTGTGCAAACTGGAGTGAGAATACAAGCCATCAAACTAAACCAGACTGGATCGAATATGACCGAACAAAGCTATATCGATATGTTTCCCAGTTCTAATTTTCATGTAAAAACGGTTCTCGGTTTCGGTCAGGTTTCGAGCTGTTTGGTTTAGTTCGATCCAAAACCGAGAAAAAAAAATTGAAGGAACTTTCTTGGTTCTTGGTTCGGTTCCATGTGTCATTGGTTTGGTATGGTTCCAATCGGTTTGATTCTTGGATCGTGCACATGCCTAGGTATTAGATGTGCACAAAAAACCGGATTAGGACCCGATTTCGAATTGAAAACCATATTGAAATGGAATTGAAGCTCATATAGGTTTGGATACGAATATGTCGGATTTGGGCCAGTTCAGGTATATGTGGGGGAAACTTGTTTTTCAAATGGGAGCAGGGAAAACTATTTGAAAACCGGATTGACATATAGCCATTAAAACAAGATTTAAAATTGGATATACTATTTACCAGAGTATTTATAAGTGACTATAAGAATATGAGGTTGATCCAAATTAAAAACATGTATAACATTACTCTTGAGATATTTATTAAGTAGAACTACATACTTTACACTTTTTTAAATTTTAGTGTTTGGCTTGAGATTCTAAACACTTGGTCAACTGATTTATATCAAATATAAACTTTCAAATTAGGCTTGTAGGGACACTTTAGTAAATATATAGAAGTGTGAAAGCTTGATGGGTCTAGGGGCAACTTCCTGTATTGCCATGTGCCTCGGCCAACTTGAGCTATTGACTGTTTATGATTTCTAGGTTTATTAAGATCAATGGATGTAGTTGCATTAGTTAATTATGTAAAGTTACAGGTGTGATTACTTATACTTCCTCCGATTTAAAATACGTGCAACACTTTCCAAAAAGAGGTGATTCAAAATAAGTGTAACACTTTCCCTATTTGGCATACTTTTATCTATAAAATTACCATTTTATCCCTACTTAACTTTATTAAACATCATTAATTTCTCTTTCTTCAATAAAGATAAAAATTATGGTGGGACCCTTTTCACTAATTATCCCTTTAATTTATCATAATCTCTATTACACTATTTTACTTTAAAATCCGTGAAAATGCAAATGTTGCACTTATTTTGAATCGGAGGAAGTATTTTATATCTTAATAACCTAATAAACTCAAAGTCACATTAGAACATGTTATACTCATAAGTCTGCTTAGTTGGATATTCATATAAATTAAAGGGATAATTGCTTTTATATCCTTGTAAAACTAATAATTTTTTTTATATCTTTCTCGAATTCATAAATTATCTCTGTATCCTTCTAAACTTTGTAATTGCCTTCATATCCTTCTGAATCTTTAAAACTATCTTTTATGTCAAAAAAACCTATCTTAATATTTATTAAATCATTATAATATCAATAATTATCAAATAAGTATGCAGTATATCTGTTGATTATGTATTACAAGTTATGTTTATTTGCCTGTATTATTTATATTATCACCATTTAATAAATAATAAAATAGGATTTTGGACAAAAAAAAGAGTTTTAAAGGTTTTGAAGGATATAAAGGTAATTATAAAGTTTAGAAGGATATAGAGATAATTTATGAATTTGAGAAGGATATAGAAATATTTATGATTTTTATAAGGATATAAAAACAATTATCCCTAAATTAAATGTGCAACTTTAAGTGAAGTGACTAAGGTTTTAAAAAACGTAAGGTGTAGTGTGATACCATCATCAGGCCTCATGTCTTAGGAGACATGACTTCATACAATAAAATTAAACTATATTTATTTAACAAGATACTATAATTTAGAGGAAAATCGAATTTGAATCTCCATATGTAAACACTTTGGTATGGTCATGGAAGAGTTAGGGAGCATCCACGAGAATACTATAGTTAGGCCGCTTACATCGGAATTAAAACTTAAATATCCCCTGATAGCTTGAACACATATGTCTCTCCAGGGGAGGTCCTAGTATGCCGCACGGGGTTGCCTCGTGCAACCCTTGGAATTTGATCGAATAGTGTTAAAAATATCTAACTTTTTTTTGTTAGTGTAAGTGACGCTCCTAGAAAAAAAAAATATCCAATTAGTGAAACTTCTTAATTTTTTTTCTTGTATCTGCCACTATGTCTCTCCATTACCCGTTACATTTGTACATAGTTGACTTCAATATGGTCCTAAATGAAGTCCACATCGTTATTTTGTCAAGTAATATTGAAAATAAACCTATCAAGATATATAATGCCTAAGTATACATTTTTTTGAATGATTTTGATAATCAAATTGAACTTAACAGCATAAGGCCATCAATAGTATTACCACTATAATTTATCTAGAGAGTTATATGATGGATTTGAACCTAAAATAATATTATTCTATGTCACAAATTATTCTCCATATATTACACAAAAATACATAATTAAAAAAAATGCATTTATTACATTGTGTTACTAATAATTTTTCACATAATTACCATCTAAAAAAATTGATTGGTGGGAATTTAAGCCATGTTTGGGAAAACTTATTTGAGGGGCTTTTAAGCTTATTCGCTTATTAAGCTTAAACATTCAAGCAATATTCGAGCTTAATAAGCTAATAAACTTAAAAGCCTTTAAATAAGCTTTCCCAAACATGCCGTTAGAGATAGACAATTATCAACATATAAATATTAAAAAGTAAAAAATAAAAAATAAAATAATTAGAATAAATAATGATAAATGGTAATTAAGCCCCCACAACTTACAATTGAATTCCTTTTTCCTTCTTTTTAGATATCAAAAATATGTGGCTTATGCTTCAAATGTCAAAGCATTTGGTCAAACATGATATAACCTCCAACTTATACTCCTCTAATTATTTGACCTTCTTTCATCTAATTTTTTATTAATGATGCGTTAGGGGCATTTTAGTCAATACACCACAATTTTTGTTACCTCTCGCACGCGAAAGCATGACTGGTCCATGGACCACGGCCTCATTTTCAACCAAAAGCCACCAGCACCACCAAGTTGGATCACTTACTTTTTATAATATGTATTAATTTTTTAAACTAATTATCTGATTAATTATACAGTTCATACGTAATTATAGTAAGGATTTTGCTAATGACAGCCCTTAGGGTTGTCACTAACATGCATACAAAACTTGTACATTGATTAAAAAAGTAATAATCCTAAAATTCAGGGGTTGTCTTTTGTGTATATTGTCTTCTTAATAACAGCCCTAAGGGCTGTCATTAGCGTTTTCCTTATAATAATATTAAGTTTTTAGCATTTAAACAATCAATTTAACTGTACGTAATTATAATAATACTTAGTTTTGATTCTATATTCTGTTTATTTCTTCTTTTTTTTTGCTTATTAATTTCTTCCTGTCTTTCTTGTTGGTCCAACTTTTTCGCAGTATTCTTGTAATTTTTAAGTCCATTTGATGGTAGTAGGTATATTTGCCTTAAAAAAAGTTAACCACTTGTGCTTACATGATTATTTATTGTTTAGATAAATAGAATATTGTTATTAGTTCCAATAAAATTCAATATTTTAAAAGTTAATTACAAACATAACTTATTACGGAGTACTAATTAAATCCTAGAAATAGTAAGATTGGAAGGATAAATAGCTGGAGAGATGTGTCAACCTTCATTAGTTGCAAGTTGATAGCAGACATAAGATTAAAAGTCTACTCTCACTGTTGCACATATATATACATACATATATATGATTAGAATTAAGATCTTGTTCAGGACTAATTTTGTTTTTATATTTATATTCTTGTTGTTAACAAACTTCCGGCAAGTGACGGCAGGTGGCAGCCTGGTGGCGGTTGCAGAGGAAAGCTGACGGTTTGTAACGATGGCATCACGGTGGTTGTGGTGGTTGTGGTTGATGATCACCGCCACCGTGGCTCAAGCTCAAATTAACACCACCGATCCAGCTGAAGGTCTCTCTCTAATCTCTCTCTCTCTCATGTGGTTATTTATGTTTATACTTTAACGGTCGTTTACGACTATCCAAATCGCCGAAATATGACGATATCGAAAATTTGTTAGTTAAATTCATGAATAAATATATTTTGTTATTAACGAAGTTTCATAAAGGTGCTTGTATTTGTGTTGATTAATAATGTCATCGTCTTAAATTTTATATTTTGTATTTTCGTTTCAGTTTTTGCTTTAGGTAGTCAAACATTACTCATAAAATGTTTAAATGGTGCGCAATCACCCACTTAATACCTAAATAATTGGAAGATGCGATTAACTGTTTTGCAATATTTTTTTTATGATAAATGATATTAGTGCTTTTATTTGTGATTATTTTTATGCATATATATTTGATTATGACAAAATGTTTAATATCAAGAGATGCTATTTAGAAAAGGAATTAATGTCAAATTTAAAAGTATGTAGCTACGTAAATATGCACATATAAATGATAGACACTAATATCATTACTAATTTTTTATAGATAACTTGTTTTTCTCATTATGAAGCTGAAAAATTACACAAATATATTTATGTATTATCAATACTATAAAGAACGTACGTATGGTTTTGTTTTGAATTTAGTATTAAGGTATCATGGTTAATATCATTGAGCCATGTTAAAATTAATAAAGTTGGATAACTTTGTACTTTTGTAGAGATGAGAATACGAGAAATAACGACATGTTTGGGAAAGCTTATTAACGAAGCTTATGAACTTATTAGCTTATTAAGTTTTAAATTCAAGCTTATTTGGAGCTTAATAAGCTATCTAATTCAAGTTTATTTGGAGCTTAATAAGGTAATAAGCTCATAAGACTAGTGCCAACGGTAGGTGCAGTTGCACCGCCGGTACTGCATACCGTTGGCACGGTAGGTGCAGTTTTTCCGTTGGTTGGGCTAAGCCGGTTTGGAGACGGGGAGAAGGGGTTCGTCGGTTGATTTTGGTGGGTCCAAAGGGGTATTTTGTGTGTGTGTTTTGTAATGGTGGGTCCCAAAAAATTAAAGGGAAGTTGTATTGTTGGCATGATTACGTCAGTTTGTCGGTTGGGGGTGAGCTGACGTGGCGCTGATTTGGCAACAACTGACGGTATCAGTTTGCCAAACCATTGACACCGGTCTAAGCCGTATTAATAAGGTTTCCCAAACATTTCTTTAAGTGTCTTTTCATAATAATCCGAAAATAGGGGTTAGATTTGAAAGTTATCGAAATAAATATCCACCGACTTTCATGTTCTATCATATTTCCTCTACTCATTTTCCCGCCTGAACGGGCAAATGCCAGTAGTAGCACGGTGGTTTACGGTGACGAAGGTCATAGATTTTGGCGGTACAGCGGGCGGAAGCTTCGTATGTACGACATATTCTAAATCACTTGAGATGTAAATGATTCGTTGAATATTGAGATACTGGCCATTAGGTTAGGGTAATGTTTGATCTGGAACTCGATGAATTTGAGTTTTCAATGTGTGAGAATCTGAAATTACGATTACTGTTAATATGATTATGATATGGATTTTGAATGAAACTGAAGAAAAGTTGTGATGCAGCTCGAATTATAAATGCAATGTTCAGCCAATGGGGGATATCGGATACAGTAGCGCCGATGAGATGGAACATAAGCGGCGAACTATGCAGCGGCGCAGCCGTGGACTCTACAGACTTTGATGCTCAGACTTATAATCCAGCCATTAAATGCGACTGTACTTTCCCCAATTCTACTTGCCACATCACTCGATTGTGAGTGTTTATTTTGGTTATTTCCAATTAATTTGATATTCAGTAATCACTATGATATTTTGGTCACTGCAATCGTCAATTATATGCTAATTCAATGTAAATCGTCAGAAAAGTTTATGCATTAGACGCTGTGGGTACAATCCCGGAAGGACTCTGGACATTGATTTACCTTACTAATCTGTATGTGTACTTACTAATCTCTATATGTATATGCATGTGCATATATATATGTGTGTGTGTATGCATACACAGATTCTTATGAATATAAATGTTTGTATTCTGCTAATTAATCAAGTGTTTGCTACAGTAATTTGGGTCAGAACTACTTGACAGGCCCCTTATCACCTTCAATTGGCAATTTAACTCGTATGCAATGGCTGTAAGTAGTCTCATTTCTCTAATTTTTTACTTCGAATTCAGTGATCATTATCAAACCCTAAATCTGTGATTTATGACTATGAATTTGACGAATTTATAGAAATCTCGGCATCAATGCATTATCAGGAGTGGTCCCACCGGAGCTAGGGCTGCTTACTGACCTTAGATCAGTGTATGTTTTTCTTGTACTTTGTTTGTCTTCATGTTATCAAGTAGCAATTTCTTCTGTTTGATTGTTTGTTGATTGAAATTTTAATTTTATTTTTGTTGTTGCAGGGCACTTGGCACAAACAATTTCAATGGTTCCCTACCATCTGAACTTGGAAATTGTCGAAGATTACAACAGCTGTAAGAACATTATTAATCATAATTTTTTTTCTTATTACAATTTCTTAGTTCTTAAATTTTTTTTCATTTTTTCAGTTACGTTGATAGTGCTGGAGTTAGTGGTGAAATACCTTCTACATTTGCTAGTTTACAGAGCCTGGTCACAGTGTAAGTACATTTATACATAATGGCGTTTTAAGCAGTACTTTATTCATTCTAATAAAATTGCAACAATTGTGACATTTCATAATTGAGGAAGTTTCCATTTTACAATGATGAAGTTTACAATTTTATCGTTACAAATGATAGATTTATTTGTTTTGTCTTGCATTTAATGCCATTTCTTATATTTAATAAATTCCCAAACATTACAACTTTAGTTATGCTTATTCTTTGATGTCATCGTTTCATAATTTGTATCATTTGTCATAAAAACTAACTATTGATCTCTCAGATGGGCTTCTGATAATGCATTCACAGGAAGAATACCTGACTTTATAGGAAATTGGTCACAATTACAATCATTGTAAGATAACCTTTTTTATTATTAATATTCTTGATTAAACTGATTAATTGTTAACATTCTTGATGTTCTTTCATAGGAGGTTTGAGGGGAACTCTTTTGAAGGCTCAATACCACCTTCATTTTCTCAATTGACTTCTTTGCAGGACTTGTAAGTTATAATTGATTAAAAGTTGAATATAATGTATTCAATAATCTTTATAGTGACTGGTAGTCTGGTACATGAATTTATAGGATACAAAACCATAATCTAATTTAGGAAACATAATTCTAATGAAACCCTAGACCATTATCAGTTTGGGCTTAAATCCTAATATTTACATTCTAACAGGATAATGTATGCAGGCCACCCAAGTATGTATCCAATTTCGCCCAGAAACAAACCACATGATGAAAACGACCTTAAGATTTTTAAAACGTGTTTAAAAAACTTAAGGGCAATTTTGTAATTTGGAACGTTGAAATTGGTGTTCAAGACACAAGCTACATACTTGAGTGACTTGCACATACGTTATCCCTTTTTCTTTATTAAAAATTTGTTATATTACTTTTGCAAGTTCTTATATTTTGATCTTATATTTTAAGGGAGCTGATTCGTACAGAGCAATTTTTATCCATACAGAGCAATTTGATCCCAAATGACAATCATGCCCTTACTTTCATTTTATCATATTTTTCATTTTACCCCTCCCACTATGGGCATCAATGTCATTTGATATAAGATTGCTCTGCATGGATAAAAATTGCTCTGTACGAATCAGCTCCCATATTTTAAAGCTACTAAAATCTAACTACTCTGGTTCTATGTTGTTACAGGAGAATAACAGGTTTATCTAATGGAACTCTGGATTTTATCACAAATTTGAAGTCCCTAACTTCTTTGTGAGCAATTATTTTTTCTAATTTTTTAAATCTTTATAAAGTCTACCCCTTGTTTCCATTTTTACTTTTACTTACAATGAGATGCATCTTTTTTGCAGAGTTTTGAGAAATAACAGAATTACAGGCTCTATTCCAACTGATATTGGGGAATATCAAAATTTGACTCGATTGTGAGATATCTACATTAATAAATTATTAATTAAATGCTTTCAGATGTTAATTCTTATTTCTAACTTATGTGTCTACAACTCTATTTCTCAGGGATTTAAGTTTTAATAGTTTGACTGGACGAATTCCAAGAGAAGCTTTCAACTTGAGCCAAATCTCTTTCTTGTAATATACATATTCTCCCTCTATGATAAATTATATTATTCAATTCGCATGCAATATTATTGAGTATTTACGATTGATTAATTATGTAAAAGGTACATAAATGCCAAAAAAGCGTAAAAGATTCAAAACAAATATTATAATAAATCCAATAAAATTCCAAAACCTATTTTTGTAAAACAAATTCTACAATTTTGAGTTCCAATCTAGCAAAAATGATACCATACACTTGACATTTAGCTAAAAATTTGGTGTTCGAACTTCAAAACACATAAAATAAAATAAAGCTCCAAATCTAAAAAAAAATGATACCAAATATTTACTTCAATAAAAAAATTGAGATTAAAAAAGGAAAAAAAACCTGGTTCACAGCCGGTTCAAAATATTGCAAAATGTCTATATGAATGGTTCTATTTTTTATTCAATTTCAATATAACGTCATAATTCTAAATTTTAATGTCATAATTCTTAGGTTTCTTGGAAACAATAGCTTAAATGGGACCCTTCCTGATGTAAAGAGCCCAAGTCTCCAAAATATGTGAGTGAATTGCATATTAATTATCTGTTATTTACTCGATGGAAAACATTTATTTATTTTGTTTTTTATTTACTTCTAATTTTATCTTTTAATGTAGTGACGTGTCATACAATTTACTATCTGGAACCCTTCCTTCTTGGGTCAATGAGTCAAGCTTACAACTGTATGTGCATGATTTTGGATATTACTTTTTAATACTTATTTGTGCCTCTTTACACCAATAGTTAATGGCCGACTTTGAAATTTGTTAAAGGAATAATATATAAGGAGGCCAAAACTATTTTGCTTTTTTCTATAATATAGTTAAAATAGTTTTTAGCATAGCTTAAGATGCTAATATCATGTTTTAATGTGTGAATCCTGCAGTAACTTAGTTGTGAACAACTTCACTTTAGAAGGTTCTGGAAACAGGTAATAATGTTTTACCTGCAGTGCATTATTTCTTTGTACAGTAATCATTTTTAAGGTTTCTTTTTTTTCTTATGCTTCATATATCTATAAATTTTTGGTAACTAATAACACGTTTTCTAATTTTAATTTTAATGTCTTGTGTCTCTAGTCGTATTCCATCAGGATTGAATTGTCTCCAAAGGGGTTTTCCTTGTGACCGTGGATCACCAAGATGTAAGCAAGAACATGAAATTTATTTTGTTATTACAAAGTTATAACATTTATTAGGGCAAATGTCATGAAATAGCAATATAATTTAGGATGTGGTTTATTTGGTAATTACAAGTTTTTGAGCTGACTTGCGTTAAAAAAAAATAAAAAATAATAATAGCCGCCACATATGGCCAAAAAACAACTTCAATCACCAAAGTAGGTCTTTTCAATTACTTGTAATTATCAAAACAGACCTTATAAAGTGTTCATTACCAAAATGGACCACTCCCTATAACATATTGCTATTTTAAGAAAATAAAGACATTAATTTCTAGATAAAGACAAAAGAAACTTCAATTACCAAAGTAGGTCAGCTAAAAAACTTGTAATTGCAAAAACAGACCTTAAAAGATTACAGTTAACAAAACAGACCACCACCTAAAGTATATTCATAATTTAAAAGGGGAAAATCAATTACTAGACACATATGTTAAAAGCTTTAATTACCAAAGTAGGTCAGGACTAAAACATGTAATTATCAAAATTAACCATAAAAAGTTATAATTACTATTAGTGGAGATAATCAGAGAGAACCGAATTCACTTACAAATTAATACCTAGTGACAAAAAAAAGATTAATTTTTAAAGTATGCCATATCAAAAACTTATAATTACCAAAAGGGTTTTTCTAATATATCCCCCTAGGGCATACGATAAGGTGCATTTAATGAGACAATATTTTCCATTTAAATAGAAAATCGAAATTAATGCATCTTCTAAAATGGTAGTTTTGCCTAATGCATTTATTACTATTTTATGACATTTATTATTATAATTTTAATTTATGGACTAACCCTTTAATGTTTGGTTTACAGATAGTACCTTTGGAATAAACTGTGGTGGCCCACAAATCACATCATCCAATCAAATACTTCATGAACAAGAAAACGAGCCACTTGGACCATCAACATATTATGTGACTCCTGAAAGAAGGTGGGGAGTCAGCAATGTTGGTCAAAGGGATAATGCAGCATATACAGTCTCGAGTTCACGCCAATTTACAAATACTTTGGATTCAGAACTGTTCCAAACAGCCAGAATCTCTGCTGGATCTTTGAGGTATTATGGATTAGGGCTTGAAAATGGTAATTATACTGTTAATCTTCAGTTTGCTGAGCTGGAAATAGAAGATGGGCCCACTTGGAGGAGCCGTGGTAGGCGTGTTTTTGACATTTATCTGCAGGTATAATAAAAGTCAAAAGTTAAATAAAAATTATAGCAAGCTAAAATAATATAAAAGTTATCATTGTATAATACATTAATATATATAAATCTGACATTTTTATATATAAATTTAGCAATTTCTTATAAAGATCATAATTTTTTAATAATAAAAAAAACATTTTTAGTGACCTAATTAGACAAAAAAAAATGTACAGTGGCTAAACAAGGACAAATGTAAAAGTACATTGTTATTTTACGCAAAAAAAAAAAAACTTATTAATGACCCAAATGAAAAAATTTAGCTAAAAAGAGAACGTTTGAATCATGAACGGGTCAAACGGGCCCCAAGTTTCCGAAAGTAAGGGTTATTTGCATGAACTATAGCAACATACTATACGTTTAATCCTCTTTCTAGCAACTAATTATGAAAATTCTTGGAATAGAAACCGACCTTCACTTTTTTTGCAAAATTTTACCAATAAAGCGGTTAGGAAATGACGTGGCATTTTTTATTTTATTTTTGAAAAAAAGCAGTTAATATTTTACTCGGTTTGATTGATTGATTATGCAGTGGGTATCTTGCACCTGAATATGCAATGCGTGGACACCTTACAGAAAAAGCTGATGTGTTTGGATTTGGAGTTGTTGCTTTAGAGATTATTAGTGGAAGACCGAATTCTGATTCAAATTTGGAAGATGAGAAAGTTTATCTTCTTGAATGGGTATGTTTTATCTTATCTTTTTTTGTGAACCCTATAATTGTTTGAGTAAATTACAATAATGGTCCCTGAGGTTTACCCTAAATTTCACGTCTGACCCTTTACTTTCAAAAAATTACATTGTCATTCGTTTTTGGAATCCTTTTGCACCTACAGTCCTTTAGGCTAACGTCCGTAAAATATATTAACATAAAAAAGGCCTACCGTGTACAGGTGTAATTTTTTAATAGAAAAATTTAATGGACGCCTAAAGGACTGTAGGTAAAAAGTTTCCAAAAAAGGACTAGCAGTGTCATTTTTTAAAGTAAAGGACAATAGGTGAATTTAGGGACCTTGGGGTTAACCTCAAGGACCATTCTCGTAATCTGCTTTAAATTAGTTTATTGTGTAATACTTTTATCATCAAATTAAGAAAATAGCTTTTTATGATATTATTTAATAAGGAAAATTACCAAAAGAGGGTAGCCAAAGATCCCCAATTTGAATATTCTCGGGGTATGACTAATATTTGTCTCGTCAAACAATTTAGGAGTGAATATTTATTTTTTTCCACAAAAATGTGTAAAAGCTCAGATTTTAACAAATTTCAGGACCAATATATAGTTTAATTCTAACAAAAATTCCATGTAATTTTAAAGTTGAACTTTTACTTGTGATGTGAAAAATTAATCATACCCCACATTTTGACCTTTGACTACCTATTTTGGCAATTTTTCTTATTTTAGAAATTAATTATTTATATGTTTCGAAAAAGGAACAAAGTTGCATTGGCGGGTCAACCCAACTCATATTGACCCGCATGTAAAAATGACCTGTTTTAACTTGTTTTATCATATTGGAATATATTCCTTTTTTGGGATCATATTTAATTGATAAAATGACCCATTTTGAACCGCAAGTTAAACCGACCCGATTTGACCCATTTCCCATTCTAGGCATGGAACCTACACGAAGCAGATAACGAACTCGAATTAGTTGACGAAAACTTAACCGAATTCGACGAAACGGATGTAAAACGGGTAATTCGGGTCGCTCTTTTATGCACACAAACATCACCAATGCAAAGACCATCAATGTCACGAGTAGTAGCAATGCTTTCGGGAGATATAGAAGCAAACGGCGTTATAACCCGACCCGAATATTTAACGGGCTTTAAATTTAATGATAATACAACTTTCAAAAGTGCAAGTGATGATTCTGTTGCAACTACAAGTCAAAGTCAATCGGTTGTTTCACCACAGACAACTGATAATAATGTTTCTAGACCCATGCTTCATGATATCATTGGAGAAGGTAGGTGATGTGTGATAGTGATGACGTGGCAGGTGATGACGTGTTATTTTTGTTTGTTGTTGTGAAAGTTGTGTATTCGTACAGGTATATAATTAGACATCCGGATTGTGATAAATTAAATTTAGAGTGTAATTTGTTGATAAGAGTTGTGAGATAATAAGTAGCTTATAGATGAATTTTTTTTATTGGTATGTTTGATATGATTTACTAGTTGCATTGACCATGTATTTTACATACGTTACATATTTTACATACCTTACATGATTTACATGTTTTATATGTTTTACTCCTAATATTTTAGAACTGTAGGTTTACATGTTTCATATTCTTCATGTTTTATATGTTAATGCTTCTCTATACTCGTGACCTAACATATTTTTTTCTCCACAAAATTTTGCCAGATGTCTCATTGCTACTAAATAGAATTATGGTTGTTTGCGTCTTATTTCTCGATATATCGTCTTTATTAGGATTAGGTATGATTGATGATGACTGCTCAAAGGTGAAAAACTTAGATTTTGATTGATAAGGCTTAGAACATTGTATTGATTAACACATGTTTTAACCATTTTCATTCTCCTCAGCATTTTGACTGGTCCTATGCACCATTTTGACCATCTTTTTCAAGTTTGTTACAAAACGACCACCAATTGTCATATGCACTTACCAAAGGGCCTTTGGCCTAGCGGTACGGTGTTTGCCTCTTAACTTTGAGGTCAGGAGTTCGAGTCCCGTTGTAGACAAATGTAGTAATTAGGAGCAGATTAGATTTGTCGTTTCAAAAAAAAAAAAAAAAATTTGTTATATGTACTTTTTGTCGAGGAAATCCGACATACGCAATACGCAAGTATGTATTTTGCGACAAAGTTTGGTGTATTGCGAAATGGTTTTTACTAACTTTTACTACATTTTTTTAGATCATTAACTCGACATACTTTTTACCAATTTCAAATAATTTCGGATCCATCTTTTCACAACAAATTTACCACGAGAAAAACACATATTTGAAATCTCGCAAACTTAACCGTCTAGTAAATGTTTACATACTGAAAGGATCAAACCCCACTACCTCTACAATATCAATTCAAACGTACTGCAAAAATCAAAATTGAAATCTAACCACATAAACCAGCATTTTGAAATTAAAAAAACCATTTTTATTACTATGCTTGAATCTGAATCTTATACCGTATACATATCTTCCAATTAAACATAAACTTATGCAAAATGCCAAACAAGAAACCAACAGTTTCTGTTTACACCACTTTTTTAAACAAAAAAACTAACAGTGAAATAATCAAATCAAACCCTAAAAAAACCCCAAATCACCAATTTTGAATCAGTTACATAAAATAACCCTAGTAAGAGCAAGAACAAAACAAGCAACACTAACGAAAAAAAGTGTCACAAAATCCTTTCCTGACCATTTCTTCACACCTTTACCTTCAACTCTCAAACTTTTCGCTCTCCTTAACGCATCAACTTCCTTCAACAAATCAAAATCCAACCCCTTTTTCTTCAATTCCTCAACACATTTCCCCAACAATCTCCCATCTTCTTCCTCTCTCTCCAGCAATTTCTCCAGATGCGATTCAGTATCTGTTTTATAACGAACGGCCCAGATCAACCCTAGAGAACAGAGCAGCGAACAGAGTGACGGAACCCACGATCGATTGCAGTTTGATAACGAGGATGTTGTCGATTGGCTGCTGAACAAAAAAATTAGGGAAATTGAGTGGAAAATGAAGAAGAAACAGTAGAGATTTGTGAGTTCTTTTCGGACGGAATCGATCTGGGTTTCTTTGAGAGCGATTCGGTTGAGGATTAATTCTTCTTCTTTGAGCCATTGTTTTAGTAGCAGTTTGTGAGTTGGTGTCATGGCGATTTCGTGAAGTGGGTGGAGGGATTTGGATAATGGCTCCATGATTGCTGAAGTGGTGTTGTCGTTGCTTTCGTCCGCCATTAAATCTGTTTCTAGAGAGAGAAAGTTAGAGAGAGATTTGGTAACGGTGGAATTGAATAGGAGCGTTGATTTGAGTATTTGAATTTTTTTTCCTAACGGTCGGATTTTGTGAAGTTTTGTTTTTGGTCCTTTGAGAATGTTAACCTGGTCGAATGGATCTTGTATTTTTATTTTAAGAAATAGTTTTGATCTATTTTTTGTGGCTAATTTGTTACTCATCATAAAATAACGTGTGTATTTAATTACTTTTATTTGCTCGTATCATTATTTGATTTTTACACTTACACATGTAAGTAAGCACAAATATCATTTCTCTTTTATTATTCTTACAAATTTGGTGTTTTCAAAAAGGTAACATGCGATAGGTCATTGTCTTGTACCTTTTATAAAGATTTAGTAAACTTTATGCATGTTTTAGATTTGAAATTTGAGAAATGTTATTGCATCTTACAATTTGTGGCTATTTGTCATTTTACGCGTTAAATCAAGATAAATGTCAAAATTAAAAAGTGATATAAGAAAAGATAATGTGTGAATTATACGTGTTAATAAGAAATAATAGAAATGTATTAAATTTAATCAACATTTCAAAGAATATTTTATCAACATAAATATTTAATGTCCCCCAACTTTTTTTTTACCATTAGCATAATAACATGTTTGACTCTTCCTTCAAATAATAATAATTTTTTTTTACGTAAAAGTAAAATTAAAACAATGTCCTTAATGAGATTATTATTGAATATTACTTTTTATTTTGACATGTTTTTTTAATGTTAAAGAACCAGCCGATGCATGCGGCGTGGCATCTTTTTGCAAATTTCAGCAATTTTTTTCTTGTAAGTTAATTGTTTTTTTAGGCTAATAATTTTGTAGTGAACACTAAATAACTATGACATTTATGTTATAGGTATAATATGCTTAATAAGACTATTCTCTTAAATAGTTTTTCTTTTTAATTCAAGTAGCTTCTTTTTTATTATATTAAACATTTGAGCACTTTGAAACGAAAAAGCTCTATAAGATCAATCAATTCATGTGTTAATTTTTCTATGTTTTTATATGTACATTACTTTTATATATATATGCATATTAGATATACAAATTAAATATTTTTATCAGAAAATATAAAGAGTTATAGTCATAAAAATTATATTTTTATGAAATGGTCAATTAACATTGTAATTTTTATAAAAAAAAATATATTGTTAGATGCTATTTATTTAACTTAGTCATAAATTATTTTGCTATAGAACCGATTACATATACTACTTCCGTATCAAAATAAGTGATAAATTTGAAGAAACACGGTTTTTGAGGCAAAAGATTAAAGAGATAGTTTAAGATAGATTAAAATGAATAATTAGTGAAGAATAAGTTTCACTTTTTTTAATAAAGTGATATTAATGATGTTTAAAAGTAAAAATAAATGTAATATGATAATTTCACTTTATTAAAGTAGATAGTTAGTAGAGAAAGTATCTCACTTTTTAATTAAATAAAATAAATTTTAAAAGTATATCACTTATTTTATTTCACCCTTAAATATATAATGTATGATTTATTTTGATACATATTTTGTTTTGGTTTGATGTTAATTAGTTTTGGGTTCAGTCCAAACACCCTTCCTTGTGAACATGCTCTTTAAATTTTTTTAATTATTAAAAAAAACGCGCTGGCATTTTGAAACGGTAAGAACAAAGAGGCAAAACTCACAAAACCTACAATCTAGGGTTCTTCCAGTCGAGAAATTTCCCAAAAACCATACGCAATCAAGCCATCAATCGCCATCTCTCAAGCAAATATCAAACTATTGTCACCCTGATTTAACTCAATTCTTCATACCTGCCTCTAATTCATCTTCTCGTCTCTAATTCGGCACCAGTTCAATTCGATTCAATTCAGTACGAATAATCTTCTCTGTGATTTCAATTGTTGATCAATTTCACAATCAGATCATACAATTGGATCGAATTACTAGCAGAAATGAACAAAATAGAAAGAGCTCATCAGATGTATAGAGATGGTAAGTATGAAGAAGCCCTAGAATATTATACAGAAGCACTTTCTATTGCAAAAACGAATCCGCAGAAGATCGCTCTTCATAGCAATCGAGCTGCTTGTTTTCTCAAACTCCACCACTTTAAGAAGGTAACTTTTAAGTTTATTTTGAAGTATTTAGTTTCAGGATCTAGGTATTAAGATTGAGCTAATTGTTTAATTAGCTTAAGGAGCAGGATTAATCATATGTCGGACCTAAATAGTTGTATACATTTTAAAACTTAAGTGTAAAGTTGTTTATTTGTTAAAGTAAAATTGTTATTGAATTTGGATTTTTGAAAAAGATAGTTGAATACATTTTAAGCATAATGCAATCTCCAGGGTTCACTGGAGTGTTACAGTGTTAAGCGATTCATATTATGGGGTTTATAGATGATAGTAAATTATTAATATGCTTTTTATGTAAATGAACAATTTAGAGAGTGTTTGGGATTACATATTTTGAAGTTGTTTAAGCTTATTGTGTTTTTTAAAAGTCAAAACGCATTTTGAAGTGTTTTGATACGAAAAACTGCTTGTGCATTTTAAGCTTATTTTGGGAAGAGAACACACTTTTTTTAAAGCGGAAGCTGAGATTATGCTTGTGTCTTTAAAGTGCTTAAAAAGAGAAGTGCTTTTGAAATAAGCATCAAGCCAGCTTAAAAAAACTATAAAAGTTTCTTTTTTTTCCTCTTAAAAAAGTTAAAAATGCACAAGCAGTTTTTTGTATCAAAACACTATAAAGTGCATTTTGTATTAATTTATTTGTTAATGTTAAACTTCCCAATTCTTGTTTTACTGTTGTAAAAGTACTTGGCCCAGTGGATGCCATGTACTCGGTGGGGTGCCGAGTCAAGTTGACCCAAATCGGTCAAACCAAAATGTTATGATCCCACATTGGCTAGAGTAAAAACTAAAATGGTGGCTTATAAGCCTAAGTGTCCCCTCCTCCTTCAAGCTAGCTTTTGGGAGTGAGTTCTACACTTGGACTTATGAGCATGGTGCGAGCCTAGTATGGGATGGGTTCGTATCAATTGGTATCAGAGCTAGCCCTACGTTGCGAGGTTCCAACACTCGGAGTGGTGGCCTGTGGAGTGGTGGCTTGGACCCGAAAGGAGGGTGCCAACCGTGACCAACATAGCCGTGACCAACGAGCTCGGAGTGGTGGCCTGTGGAGTGGTGGCTCGGACCCTAAAGGAGGGTGCCGACCGTGACCAACATAGCCGTGACCAACGAGGACGTTGGTTCTTCAAAGCGTGGGGTATTGTTATGATCCCACATTGGCTAGAGTAAAAACTAAAATGGTGGCTTATAAGCCTAAGTGTCCCCTCCTCCTTCAAGCTAGCTTTTGGGAGTGAGTTCTACACTTGGACTTATGAGCATGGTGCGAGCCTAGTATGGGATGGGTTCGTATCACAAAACTCAGTCAAACTCGAAAACTCATTCAAATTCTCCAAAATGCTTATTTTTCCACCACCTCACTCTCCAAAGTCAAAAATACATGTTACTAGTCTTATTATTATTATTATTATTATTATTATTATTATTATTATTGTTGTTGTTGTTATTATTATTATTGTTATTATTATTATTATCATTATTATACGATATTAGTGTGATACATTTTAATTTTATGTTCTAAAATATTTTCTATTTCTAAGAAATAGGGAAATTATATGTATAATATGTATTTTTATACAAATTTATATATAAAAATCCCAATCCGAGTACCGAGTTTTTGTATGCAGCAACTGAAAATATACTTTAAAGTTTAATCATGACAATAGAAAATGGTAACCTAAACACAATTTTTTAAATGAAAGGTTCCTGTGAAACAAAACCAAGGAGCTATAAATATTGTGGAGATTGTCATAAATTGGTGCTTAATCAAACAAATTTTATATGTAATCATGATAAACTGATGAGTGATCATGCATGTTATATTGTCTAAATACTCTTCAATAATTGATGAATAATCATAAAATATTTAATTGATTTATTGACGTTCAATGCTGCAATCATACATTTTTATTGGCATCAATAATAATTAAGGCTAAAATACATTTTAGTACCCTGAACTTGGCTAACTAGGTTTTCTACTACCCTGAACTATTAAAGGTGTACCCTGAACTTGACAAAATGGTTGATTTAGTACCCTCACTCACTAATTTGTTCTTGTTTTTTCACGTGATTTTGATTACAGAGATGAATGAAAAAACTTAAAGTTTATAATTTTGTTTATTATTTTAGGCAGCAGATGAATGTACTTCAGTACTCGAGCTTGATCACGAGCATACAGGAGCCCTAATGTTGCGGGCCCAAACTTTAGTCACACTCAAAGAATACCACTCGGCTTTATTTGACGTAAACCGACTTATCGAGTTAAATCCTGAATCAGAAGTTTATCAAAATCTTGAAGCCCGTTTAAAGACACAAGTGGTATTACTACTACACTACTACTAATACCATAATGTGTTTAGATTTCACAAAATGGGTGGGTTAGGCCCGTTTGATAACTGAACCTAACGGGCCAAAATGTTTGGGTCAGTTTGGTTGGTTGGTTGGATTTGGCCCTTAGCACTTTTTTGTCCATTTTCTGTAATTTTCTAATTAATTATATTTTAGACAATAAGAGCCCAATTTATATTTTAGTTTTTTAATTTTATCTGCAAACGGGGTATGAACGGGTTGTAAGATGGACCACTAATGGTGTTTTGCCGTTTTCTGAAAATTTCAAATTAATTATATTTTAGACAAAAAAACCTAATACATATCTTATAGATATAACTTTTCTAACTTTATCTGCAAAGGGGTTGTGAACGGATGGTAAAATCAACCCCTAACGCTATTTTGTCAATTTTCTAAGATTTTCAAATTAATTATATTTTAGTAAAAAAAAACCTATTTATATTTTATAATATTTAATTTTTCAATTTTATTTGCAAACGGGGTGTGAACTTGTGGTAAAATCAACCCCTAACACTATTTTGTCAATTTTCTAAGATTTTCAAATTAATTATATTTTAGTTAAAAAAGCCCTATTTATATTTTATAATATTTAATTTTTCAATTTTATTTGCAAACGGGGTGTGAACTTGTGGTAAGATCAACCCCTAATGCTATTTTGTCCATTTTCTGAAAATTCAAATTAATTAATGAATTAGATATTAGAATATGATCACACAAATTATAGATTATTTCGTTGTGTACTTTTAGCTTCTTTTTTTGAATTTTGCTCTATTTTTGGTCAAGGAAAGTCTTTAGCTCCAATACCGGAGGCTGAAACCGAGCTAGAAGAGGAAGATGAAGATGATTATGACAATAATTATGATGATCATCATAATAATGATGATGATAATCATGATGTTAATGATGATGATGATGATGATAATACCGAATATGAACAATCTGAATCATTAGAACTAGCGAAAAACCATAGCCATGATGATGTCAGCAACTCTGAAAGCGTTGAAAGTAGCATCACCACCCCTCAAAGTCAAAGTCAAAGCCTTGCGGAGTCAATCCCAAAGCCTAAAGGGCATTCTCGTCTTGATTATTCAAGGTGGGATAAAGTTGAAGATGATAGTAGTGATGATGATGATGACGACGATGAAGATTCTCAACCTCAATATCGTTTTCGTGTAAAAAATATCGGTGTGAGGTCAGTAAAGTAGATAAAAACGAGTGTTAGATCATAGAAAATTACAATTCTACCCCTGGCGATACCTTGTACAGTTACGGTCCTTTATGGTTTCAAATCCTTTGGGTATGTGAAGAAGTATATGTTTTTGATCAAATTGTGTTTGGTGCAATGATTATGATTTATAATATAAATTTGTGATTGTTTATTAGATTTTGAATAATTTATTTATCAATATGTTCAAGAATTATAATTCATCACGTCTTTTTAGCTAGGAAACGGTAATTTTGTGTTTTTATAAATTAATAAAAGTTGTTCTTTGATCGATTATTATAAGTTAACTGTTAATGTTCATTTGTTCTAAATTACTTACTACGAGGTACAATATAATATCATCTTAATTTATAAGACGTTCTCAACTTGTGATACACCTAACATTTAAGTTTTTCCCAAATCAACATTAATATTCAACTGCTATATACATGCTAATATATCTTAGCTTAGAAATTAATGATAAAATAAAGTGTTTAATATTCATAAGTGAACCCCGTAAACAAATAAAAATGATATAATAAAAGATATATGCAATTTAGTTGATACAAGTTGTGGAGATCAATGATCCAACAAAATCGAACCACATGTATCAGAACTGTAAAAGATCTTATAAAGGAAGCAACATCGTGATTTTTAGCAAATAAAACATGTTGAACATAGAAGAGACTGCGAAAAAAAGAGACTACAAAATTTGAATAATTATATTTGTAAATTTAAATCAGACGCAAAAAAGAAAATGGAGGGAAAAAAGGAAATTCAAAATGCCAAAATGCCAAAAGAATATACTAAAAGTGTAAGATGAGAATTAATCAAAGGTCTACTTTTGTAAATTTTTTCATATTATTACGCATAAGTTTGTCCGAAGTGGTTGTTGTGCATCATCTCTATTTTCTATACCTAATAATTTCTACAGAAATTTGCAGCCAAAATCCAAATTATACAGCGAATTTGTTAGATTCCGTAAATCGAGAGAGAAATAGGAGAAAATAGTTAGGGTTTTTTGATCGGAGAATCAATGTCGGAGCACAGCAGTACAGTTAGCATGGCAAGCGGGCCGGATTTTAACCTACCGGATGAAATTCTATCGGTGATCCCTACGGATCCATACGACCAGCTAGATTGTCAGGATCGAATAACTATAGACAAGTTAATAAACACCTTAGATCTAATTGATGATAGAAGTTGCAGCGGATCAACACTATATCAATAATTAAGAACAATGAACTATATGAACAATAAACAAGAATATTAAAAACACAGTTTCACAAAAAGCTTCAATGTATATTATTGAGTTAACAATACACACGTACGTTTACAATTCGTAAGGAACATACTTATAGTAGTCCTTGAAGCTAAACTATTTACCCTAGTTATTCTAGGATTTGATTTACATCGAATTATAAAAGATATACATTTAATTACATTCTATAACTATCTCTACGAAGATCTCGGACTTGATATCTTCCAAAAACGCGTATCAGTAGTAACTGCAATCACCAGTAGTAAATAAGTAACATCAGTAGTAAACTTGGTGATCAGTAGTAAGTCCAGAAACCAACGTCAGTAGTAACTACTAAGATCAGTAGTATCTTCAATAAGCTTGATCAGTAGTAACTTTAGTTATAGCTTACACCAGTATCAACTTCATCAGTAGTAAATGTTTTCTGCCCCATCAGTACTAAGTATGTCAGTACTAACTGCAGCATCAGTAATAAGTTGATCTGTGTTTTGCTCCAACAATCTCCCCCTAAACTTATTGATTATGATTTAATCAATCAAGTTTCTTTTGTTCCTCTTGTTCTTTTCTTCTTCTCTCAAGAGTTCTTTGATTCTGTTGAAGTCTTTGTTCAATAATGTATCTGCTGTTCCTCTTTGTAAAATAATTCAGTTTATTTTGGAACATAACAGCATCATAGGGTTTCATCAAAGTGTTTATAAATATCTGATACATTGTCTTCTCAGAATGTGGATATTCTTTCTCATATAAGTACAGTTCACACACTTTGCCTGATTTCTCAAAGAAGTACATATTTGCAGTAGGAATGACATTCCAAGCATATACATTACCTGGATTTGTAAATTGTTCTGGATAATTATCTGGATAAAATGCAGCATCAATCATCTTTGTTAAATATCCAGCTCCAGATTCTTTCCATGTTTTCTTTGTCATTCTTGGTTTCCCAATAATCAATAGTTTGATTACATCACTTCTTGAACATGATCTGATTAAGGGTAACCATCCAGTGAATCTTTGTACTACTTTGTCTTCCCTTATGACTTCTATGACATTATTCTGCATCACTCTCCAGTTAAGAATTGGATTGTTCTGTAGAGGAGCAACTGGCATTTCAAGAACAGGTATAATTTGTTGTTTTGATTTCTTCTTGGAGCTTTGTTCTTGATCAACAGATTTTCTTTTTAGTGATTGGGGAGTTGAAGTATTACCAACAGTTGTAACACTACCAGCTTTGAGCAAATTTAAGCTGATTGGTACTAAAGTTTTGGTTTTGGCTTTCTTTGATTCTTCAGCTTCTTGTTCAGCCAGGTCTTTCTTCTTCTCAGTGCAGTATTTTTCAATAATAGTTACCATCTTCATTCTTCCAAAAGATTTTGCACTGTGACCTCTTGTCTTCAGAAAGTCAATCATAAGAGACTTTTGTTCAAATATATCATCAGGTAACTCACCTTTTGTTCTTTTGCATTCTGCTACAAGCTCTTCAAGACAGTTCAGATGTTCTTCTTCTACTTTTCTAAGCCTTTTGAATTCTGCTTCTTGGCCTTCTATCTGAACATCTTTAATTTGAACATGTGCTTGAACAGAAATTTCTCTTTGATTCTTCTTTTGTTCAAGAGCTTGATACTTAGCTACCTTATCCCAAAATCTCTTATTCTTCACCTTCCATTTGTCTTGTTTATCAGCTCTAACAAGATTTATCTTGTTTACCATGTAATGACCAAGAGCTCTGTTAGGGTAATCTTCATCATATATTTCTTTACCCTTTCCAATGTGTGCTGAAGGTGGAGGTGGAATATATTTCATGTTTGGCACTCCACTTATTATAACAGAGGGAGAAAATGATCTAATTTCATTTTGTTGAAGTATTTTTGGATGTGGAGGAAGTGAGCATTCATCAACCTCAAACCAATTCACATTATCATCAATGTCAGGTATGATAAGTGGTTGATCAGGTGTTGGTGGTTTGGTAATGATGACATGTCTCTCTCTTTCAATAAGCTCTGGAAAATGTAATTCTTCCTCTTCAGTAGTAACTAGAGTAGTTACTACTGGTGTTACTTCAGGAGTTACTACTGATAGGGCATCAGTAGTATTTGCTGCTATTAATTCCTTTTCTTCATTTACTACTGCTAAAATATCAGTAGTAGATGTTACTACTGGTATTTCCTTTTCAACTTGTTCTTCCATTGTAGCAGTAGAAATAGGCTCTTCTTCTGTCACCATCATCTCTGGGCCTTCATCAACATTTGTTTCTTTTAAATTTAAAAGGGAGGATGCTGCTGCTGCTATAGATTCATCAATCATTGTCTGTATATTATCCTTCTCCCCCTTAGTGAGCTCAACTGGTGGAGCCTCACTATCATCAATCCTTTTCTTCAATTGTCTGATGATTTTGGCTTGTTGATAAAGCCTGTGCTCATATAATCTCATTCTTCTGTTGATGGTGTTGACATGCCTTTTCATTGCAGCCATGGTTTTCCCTTGGTTAGTTAAATATATATGGCAATTTTGTACAGTGGACTCAAGAGAATCCACTTTATCCGTCAATTGAGTGATTTTAATACTGCCCTCACTCCATCTAGCAAGATCATCGGGCTTACTAACAGGTACATTGGTTTTAAGGTTTTCCTTCCTTTCCATCAATTCCACAGATCTGCCCTCATCACTGCTTGGTGATTCATTGGGTCTTTTAGACATTCTCTTCTTCCTAGAAGAAGCAGAGATGCCCCCCCTTGTGGTTTCTTGGCACCGGGGTCCTTTGAGTAATTCCTCAAAAGAGTCATCACTCAAAGTTGCCGAGGTTTGGGTCCTAATGATGTTTTCACTGTCCTGTGCACCCACCTTTGGGGCATCAGTAGTGAAAGCCCTCCCCTCATGTCCTCTCTCCTCCTTGGAGGACAACTCTTTGAGCCTGGGGTGTGACTCGATTTGTCCCCTGGTGTCCTTTGAAGAAAGTTTCTTTCTTTTATAAATTGTGGAAATGTTTTTGGTTTTGTCTGGTAGGTCTTCCACAGAGTGAAGAGTAGCACTCTGCAGATTTATATCAAGTTCCTGGGACACATTCAGGACTTCTGTTTGGGTTGGTGATTGAGTGGCTATTTGGATTGGTGTTTGGGCTGTATTTGGGGGTGATGGAGTGGGTTGAGGTTCAACTTGGGTTGTAGCAATGGTTGAACCCTCTCCAATATTGGGTTGATCTTTGATCATGTTAGGAAACAGAGGGGTTTCCTTGCCCGAAAATTTAAATTGTTTTCTCATATTTGAGAAAACTTTCTTGTTCAACTCAGGTAATAGAAAAATGTTTTTAGGAGTTGACAAGTTTTGTAATTCACAGTTTATGATATGTTGTAGAAATCTGGGATACATTAAAAATTTAGAAGAACTAAGATTTCCCAACATACCATCAAATATCATGTTTGAAAAATTAAATACTTGGTCTGTGCATAAACAGACAACAGCAGAGGCTATTGCCTTATTAAACTCATTCCAAGTACTTCTTTTAGGAGAAATACAATGCTGAATGGTATGTATTAAAAATTTCCATTGTGGAGAGAGAAGACCCTTTTGAAAAGTAACTATATTCAGTCTTCCCTCATATCCCATTTTATTCAAAATTTCAGCAATGTATTCCTTAGGAAGAGTGGACATACCTGAATCATCGTGTAATTGTAGATGGTGTCTGATTGATTGTTCTGTTACTGTGATGTGCTTTCCATCTACTTTAGATTTTATCATTGATGATGTTGTTCCTTCTGTTCGCTCAGCATTGGTCCAGAAATCCACCAAGTGCTGTTGATATGATTTTGGTTTTACAGTTAAGGCAAACTGTATATATGAATTTCTCAAAAATTTTACGATCGGACGGAAATCTTTTGTTCCGTCGGGATTCTTTAAAAATGCAACCATATTGTGAAATTCTGAGTATTTGAGATCGGTTTGCACATCGAGAGTTTGTAAAGTTGCCATTGTTTTTGAGATTTTGCAAGAATTTTGTTACTGATGAAGAGTTTTTGATCGTAAACTAGGGTTTATCGAGAGGTGTTTAGAGAATCGAAGTAAAGATAATGCTAAATTAATCGTCTGCCGCCTTTTATATCTTTCGATTAAACCTGCAAAACTACGAAAATAGCCTTCGAATCATAACATAACGGTTATTTTCATGGGGGTTAGTTTGGTAATTGTGTTTATGAAAGACCAGTAGTAAATAAGATATCAGTAGTAAAACGTCAGTAGTATCTACTAACATCAGTAATGACTAAGGATTTTGACATCAGTAGTAACTATAGACATCAGTAGTAACCATTAACATACACGACCAGTAGTATATGAGAATACCAGTAGTATATGAGAATACCAGTAGTACTGACTTACCAGTAGTATTTGTGTAAACCTAAAATACACCAGTAGTAATGAATTACCAGTAGTATTTTGTGCATACACTTTCACACCAGTAGTACAGCAATACCAGTAGTAAAACACTTAAAAAAAAATATTTTACAACACTAAATTTACACATGATTTTAAGAGAGATTTTAAGTTATTAAAATCATTCCAATACTGCTGACCAAGAAGTTGAATCTTCCTACATCAAATGCTTTTGTAAAAAGATCTGCTAATTGATCATCAGTATGGATTTTAACTACTTTGATTAATTTCTTTTCATTACAATCTCTTATAAAGTGAAATCTTATTTCAATGTGTTTAGTTTTTGAATGTTTTACTGGATTATTCACAATACTAATAGCACTTTGATTATCAATAAAAATAGGCGTTTTAAGGATAGAGATACCAAAGTCTAGAAGTTGATTTTGAATCCATAGAACTTGAGCACAGCAAGCAGATGCAGCTACATATTCTGCTTCAGCAGTAGATGTTGATACATTTGTTTGCTTCTTACATTGCCATGACACCAGTCTTGATCCAAAGAATTGACATCCACCAGTAGTGGATTTTCTATCTTGACATTCACCTCCATAGTCACTATCTGTATAGGCTATTAGTTCAAAGGGTGAGTCATGTGGATACCATAGACCTAGTGATGGTTTGCCTTTCAAGTATCTGAATATTCTTTTAACAGCTTGCAAGTGTAGTTCTTTGGGTCTTGCTTGATATCTTGCACACACACAAACACTATACATAATGTCAGGTCTTGATGCAGTTAAGTACATCAAAGCGCCTATCATTGATCTATATAAGTGTTCATCTACATCCTCCCCCTCAACATCAGGATGTAGGTGTTTGTGTGTTTCCATTGGTGTACTAGCACTTTTACTGTCTTTCAAATCAAACTTTTCCAAGATGTCTTTGACATATTTTGATTGATTTATCAAAATACCATCAGTTCTTTGACTGACTTGGAGTCCAAGGAAGAAGTTCATTGGACCCATGGAGCTCATCTTGAATTTAATTTGCATCAGTTCTTCAAATTCTTTGCATAATAAATCATTGGTTGAGCCAAAGATGATATCATCTACATAAATTTGTACCAGTAGTATATCATCCTTGACTTTCTTTGTAAACAATGTTTTATCAATGGCTCCTCTTTTAAAGTTGTTCTTCAGTAAGTATGATGATAATGTGTCATACCATGCTCTTGGTGCCTGATGTAGGCCATATAGAGCTTTATCTAATTTGAACACATAATCACCATGTTTTGGATCTTCAAAACCTGGAGGTTGGCAAACATATACCTCTTCTTCAATTTTCCCATATAGGAAAGCACTCTTAACATCCATTTGATAGACTTTGAATTTCTTGAATGAAGCATATGCTAGAAATATTCTTATTGCTTCAATTCTAGCAACAGGAGCATATACTTCATCATAGTCTATTCCTTCTTCTTGAGTGTATCCTTGGGCTACAAGTCTGGCTTTATTCTTGATCACTATACCTCTTTCATCTTTCTTGTTTCTGAATATCCATCTTGTTCCAATGGCTCTTTTTCCTTTGGGTAGAGGTACAAGTGTCCAAACAGCTTGTAATTTAAATTGAAGGAGTTCCTCTTGCATTGCCTCAATCCAGTTTGAGTCCTTCATTGCTTGTTGGATCTTCTTTGGTTCATCCTGAGACAGAAAGCATTCATACATACATTCATTAGCAATTAAACTAATGTTACACATATTTGCAGTTAAGCTTTTATTTAATTTGCTTCTTGTTTGAAGTGGTGAGTTGACATCACTTAGGACAAGGTCTAATGGATGGTTCTTTTGAGTCCTTGTAGTTGTAGCTTTTTCAACCACTAGTTGATTTTCAAGATTGGACTCATTTGTCTCAGGCAGTTGTTCATCTTGTGATTCTTCATTGTCATGGATGTTTGGTTCATTATCATCTTGGTCAGAATTACTACTGCTATTGTCTTTGTTGAGATCAGTAGTATTGTTGTTGTTACTGGTATCAGTAGTATCTTGAGAATCTAGGTTATTGTTGGGACCAGTAGTATTTTCAGTACTATTACTGGTACCAGTAGTATTGGAATTACTACTGACTGTATTCTCAGAGTTACTACTGCTTTCAAAATTTGAGTTATTACTGACATCAGTATTAACTATGGGAGCAGTATCAACAACTATGTATCTCATCTTTTCTTAACCAGTATAAACAGATGATGTTCCTTCTTTTTGATTAAGACAATTTGAATTACCTGCATTGAAATTCATATTAGAATTAAAGGATTTGGTTAGATTGTCTATGTCAAATAGCCAATCTGGACCATTTCCTTGTTCATTAGGTACATTTTCATTAAAGGATACATTGATGCTTTCTCCAATTATCCTTAGTCTTTTGTTGAATACTCTGTATGATTTGCTTTGAGTAGAGTATCCCACAAAGATTCCATCATCAGCTTTGCAGTCAAACTTACCAATTTGTTCTCTTGTAATCAGAATAGTACAAGGACAGCCAAATGATTTTAAGAAACTTATAGAAGGTTTTCTTTTATTAAAAAGTTCATATGGTGTTTTAAAATGTGGCTTAACTATTAATACTCTGTTTTGAACATAACAGGCAGTATTAACAGCTTCAGCCCAAAAAGTGATTGGTAATTTTGAATCTGCTAGCATTGATCTTGCTGCTTCAATGATGGTTCTATTTCTTCTTTCAGCTACACCATTTTGTTGTGGAGTTCTAGGTGAGCTGTATTGCCTGTCAATACCTTTAAAATCACAAAAGTTAATTAAGTTAGCATTTTTAAATTCTGTGCCATTGTCACATCTTATGGCTTTAACTTTTTGATCAGATGTGTTTTCCAGTTTGATAATTAAGTTCTTTATGAGTTCACTTGTTTCATCATTCGTCCTGAGAAAGAAAACCCATGTATATCTGGAAAAGTCATCAGTAATAACAAGACAATATTGTTTCTTTCCAATACTCATTACATTTGTATGTCCAAAAAGGTCCATATGTAAGAGCTGTAAAGGAACAGAAATAGAGTTCACAGTTTTGGACTTATGAGAAGTCTTGTGTTGTTTACCTTTTAGGCATGCAACACAGTGATGATCACACATGAATTGTTTTTGAGGTAGTCCAATGACCAGATTTCTTTTTACTAAATTATTCATGTTTTTAAAATTTGTGTGACACATCCTTCTATGCCAAAGTTCTGATTCAGTGGTGTTTGCCTTGGATATAAAACAGTTGACCTCATTTGTAGAAATGAGTTCTCCCCCTATATCCAGGCAATACACATTGTTTCTCCTTGGAGTTCTTAAAACAACATATTTTTCATCTAAAATAAACTCAGGAGAAAGAATGATGCACTCAATGTCTGTGAACAGAATCTTGTTCTTTTTATCACAAACTTGAGACACACTGACAAGATTGTATTTTAGTTCAGCTACATAAAATACATCATCAAAGGTAATTTTTCCATTAGTAACAGTACCTTTACCTGTAATCTTACCTCCCTGGGGATTCTCACCAAATGCCACATATCCTCCATCAAATAACTTGAAATCTTTAAGAATTTGCAGATTTCCAGTCATGTGCCTTGAGCATCCACTATCAATATGCCATGTTCTTCCTTCTTCTGGGATCTGAATGCTCTGCACAAGTGAGTAAAGGATTAGTTAAGTTTGGGAACCCAAGCTTTATATGTCTTGGGTTCATCCTTTGAGAAATGAGCTTTTGGGGATTTAACTTTAAAGACTTTTGGTACCCATACTTGTTTATTACTGGTATTTTGTTTTACTACTGTCCTTTTGTAGTTATTACTGGTGTGAGAATTTCCTACTGATCTTGGTTTATACCCATTGTTTTTAGCTTTTGAATACTTTACTACTGATGGACCAGTAGTATTTGGGTACTTACCATGTTTAGAATGACCAGTAGTGTTTTTAGAGTTAACACCAGTAGTGTTTTTGAAATTTGTTTTGGGAGCAGTAGTATTTTTGAAATTAGGGTTATTACCAGTAGTATTCTTGTACTGGTACCATACAGCATTATAATTAGGGTTAACACCAGTAGTAAATTTGTTAGAGTTTCTACTGGTGTTGGAAAATTTAAAATATTGTTTATTTTGATTAGATTTTCCATTGTTCTTGAAGTAATTGCTGTTCTTTGGGCTGCCAACTCTTCTGTTTTGCACAAATCTTTGTGCACTTCTTCCAAATCTTGGAGTTTCAGCAATTGGAGTTTTTATTGTATTTACTACTGAAGGACCAGTAGTATCTTTTAACCTTTGAGTTTTTGCATTTTCTTTAAAAGCTTTAAATTCCTTTAACTCCTTGCAATTTATTGGATTGAAGTGACAATCCTTTGCTAAATGATTTACTTTGTTGCAAATAACACATTTTAATTTATTTTCTTGAGCCTTTATTGTTTTTCTTTGTTCTAAGAGTTGGTTTCTATTTCTTTGGTTTCCTCTTTTTAGAATTTTGGGTATATTTTCTGCATTATATTTAGGAGAATCATTTGGACTTTGAGCTGTGTGAAAACTTGTATCAATTGATTTAGGTGATTCAGTTTGAGATATTGTAAAGTCAATTGATTGCTCATCATCTGAAGAATCATTTGATTCAGATGTTTCATTATTAGATTCAGTTTGTTTTTCAGTTTTTAATTCATTAATGATTCTTTCTGAACTATTTTTAAGTGGAGGAATGAATTTATGTGGAGGTGGTACAGCATGATATCCCACCCCATGAACAACCTTTTCTGTAGTTTGATTATTAGTTAATTCATCTAGAATTTTAGTGCTTCTTTCAAACTTTTTAATTGTTAATTTATTTTGTTCAATTTCAAGCTGACATTCTTCTAATTTACTTGTTAGTTCTTTGTTTTTTGTTTCATAGAACTCTTTCTCATCCACAGCTTGAAGCAATTCTTCCTTGATCCGTTGATCAATCATCTTGTACACCTTTATTTGATGTTCTTGATCAGCAATCACACTATCAAACTCATGATTTCTTCTGATTGCTTTTGCTAGATCTTCATTTAATTTAGTGTTTTCTTTTTCTAGATTTTTAATAATTTTAGCACATTCAGGAGTACAAGGTTTAGATTTTACCTCAGTTTTGTTGTCAGTAAAGGCCATGAGAGCTTGATTTTGAGTATGCTCTTCTGCTTGGAAGCTCCAGTCATAGCCTTGTCCTTGTTGTGACACAAGAGCAGTTGATTTTGATCTTTTGTCTGGTTGAGGACATTCTTTTGCAAAGTGACCAAGGTTGTTACAGTTGTAACACTTGACTTTAGTCTTGTCAAATCCTGCTTTGTCACCTTTGTTGAAATTGAGGCTTGTCCTACCAGTTCTTTTTAAGAATCTTTTGGTCCTTAGGCTCAGCATAGCCATCTGCCATTTAAGATCCATCTCCTCAAGATCATCTGGATTCAATTGTTCCAAGTCATCACTAATCAATGCAGTATGCACATGACTAGTGAAGAAGGATTCTCTTGCAGTATCCTCAGAATCTGCAGCCTTTCCTGTGGAGGTTTCTTGTCCTTGACCTGTACTAGACACAAATGCAGCATTGTTAGAAGAAATAGAAGGGTTTTTGTGATTTACCTCAGTTTCAAACACTCTGAGATCATTATAGAGTTCATCTAACTCCTTTTCTTCTAAAGCATCTCTTTGTCTATACACCACTGTGTACATGGCCCATTCTTCACTAAGAGACCTTAGGAACTTCATGTTGACATCTTCTTGATCCATCTTTACACCAACTTGGTTGAGTTCACCAATTAGTTTGTTGAATCTGTCAAACACTTGAGTGAGTGTTTCATTGGGTTTTCCTTTGAAATTTTCAAAGTCTTGTTTGAGAACAGACTTCATGTTTCTTTTTGTACTCTTTGTCCCAACGAATCTCTTCTCCAGTGCTTCCCAAAGCAACTTAGCATCATCATATTCAACAAAGAGATGTTGATAATCATTAGGAATGGCCAGTAGGAGAGTGCTTAGAGTTTTGAGTTCGATGCCTTTATCTTTCTTCTCCTTCTCACATTTAAGTTTGTCTGCCTCAGTTACAGAGCTGCTTGCTTGAAGTTGACCAGTTTTGTTTCCTTCACAAACGACTTCCCACATGGAATAATCTGTAATAAGCATGTATTGCTTAATACGATTCTTCCACATCCCAAAGTTATTGGGAGTGAGCATAGGGATTTTGTTGGCCTGAGTGCTTTCATTATTATCAGTCATGATTAATAATGTGTGTGTTTTAAAAATTAAAACTTTTTGTTGTTCTTAACAAATAGTAGATCTAGAACCAATAAGCTCTGATACCACTTGTCAGGATCGAATAACTATAGACAAGTTAATAAACACCTTAGATCTAATTGATGATAGAAGTTGCAGCGGATCAACACTATATCAATAATTAAGAACAATGAACTATATGAACAATAAACAAGAATATTAAGAACACAGTTTCACAAAAAGCTTCAATGTATATTATTGAGTTAACAATACACACGTACGTTTACAATTCGTAAGGAACATACTTATAGTAGTCCTTGAAGCTAAACTATTTACCCTAGTTATTCTAGGATTTGATTTACATCGAATTATAAAAGATATACATTTAATTACATTTTATAACTATCTCTACGAAGATCTCGGACTTGATATCTTCCAAAAACGCGTATCAGTAGTAACTGCAATCACCAGTAGTAAATAAGTAACATCAGTAGTAAACTTGGTGATCAGTAGTAAGTCCAGAAACCAACGTCAGTAGTAACTACTAAGATCAGTAGTATCTTCAATAAGCTTGATCAGTAGTAACTTTAGTTATAGCTTACACCAGTATCAACTTCATCAGTAGTAAATGTTTTCTGCCCCATCAGTACTAAGTATGTCAGTACTAACTGCAGCATTAGTAATAAGTTGATCTGTGTTTTGCTCCAACATAGATCTTGCTCGTAAGATCACATCAATGGCTATTGCATCACGAGTTTCGAAATTAGAAGCGGAAACAGGTAGGCTGAGGAACAAATTGAATGATAAGGATCGAGCTATAATGGAACTTGAAGAAAAAGTCTCTGAGCTTCAACAAACATGTCATAATGTTCAATTGCGGCTGCAGATTACGCTCGAAGATAATGTAATTTGGTTTTTAGATTACTGATTCTGTTGACTGGTCTTATTTTTCATTTTTTGTTCAATTTTTGCTCGGAGTTGTGGTTAACATTTTGTTTTGCTAATGCATGAAGACGAAGCTTGCGGAGGAGAGAGATTCGTTAGCTATGGCTACTAAGAAATTAGGGCGCGATTTAGCTAAGGTTTGAATTTTGCTTTCTGTTCATTTTGCAATTCACTAATGCTAATTTTTCAACCATATCATGAATTTATGATATAATCTCTTATTCTACACCTAAAATGATTCTGATACTCCTGTTGCTTGAGATTTAGATAAGTTTCGAATTTTGCTTTCTATTCATTTTTGCAATTAGTTATTGGCTAAATTTTCTATTATATTATGAATTTATGATATAATCTCTTATTTTACACCTAACATGACTCTGTTAGTCCTGTTGCTTGTGATTTAGCGAAGGTTCAAATTCTGCTTTCTGTTCATTTTTGCCATTTATTAGTGGCTAAATTTTGAATTGTATTATGAGTTTATGATATAATCTCTTATTCCACACATAACACACAATGCTGATAGTCCTTTTGCTTGATAGACTTAGATTGTTTGTTTAGTTAGTAGTTTGAGAACTGTTTAGTTCGTCCGGATCAATGTTCAGGTAGCTTTATGAGTGTTTAATTTGCTCTCTGTTTTATTAATGGCTAATTTTTCAGTTCTAGTACGAATTTATGATATAATCTCTTTTTCCACTCCTAACATGATGATGATACTGCTTTTGCTCGATAGACATAATTTTTCTGCTAAATTAGTAGTTTGGAAACTGTTTAGTTTTTTCAGAATGATATTCAGGTAGCTTAATGAGTTTTAATTGTATGTGTTTAGCCCTAGAGTTTAAAATATGGGTTTTATATTGGTCTAGTTTTACCAAGATATCTTCGTTTATGCAGTCACAATTTATGCAACTGAACTACTGAAGCTTTGAAATTATTTAATATTTGTTGACAGCTGGAGACATTCAAGCGACAATTAATGCAGTCATTGAACGATAATGATTCAAGTGTAAGATTGCTGTACAATTATTTTGTCCTATATTCCTCCATTAATTTTATCAGTCTGGCCATTTATCATGTTTCCCCTATTTGATACTAGTCTCTAATTTCTGCTTAATCAACTGTAACCTTTTAATAATTTATAATTTCAGCAAGCAGGAACTGTAGATATAGGAACATATGATCAATCTGTTCTAAAGGCTTATCCGGTTAAAGGTAAATCATAGGTTTGATTGTAAAAAAGGGGTTGTTTAATTGTAGAAAAATGTCACCCTTTTCTAGAAAAGTTTTCAAGAAATCTCATAAAACAGAAAACGTGTTCAAATTGAATATTTAATGAAACATTCTCATGGAAAAGGTAAAAATCCACTTTTCAATTATATAATTTCTGAAAACCGGTTTGTATAGTTTTCAACTATTTTCCTTTTCAGAAAAATAAAACATTTGAATATGTTTTCATAATTTTCACTAGTTTTCTGTCTTCAATGTGTTTGTAATGTGTTTTCCCAATGTAATCTTTACCCTGCAGAAGAGGAGACAAATGGTTATAGAAGGCATCGTTCTTTTAGTGGCTCTATAGATAGTGGAAACATACTCGATGAAGGTACAAAAACTAATATATTATTATTTTTGTTATTATTATAAATTTATTATTATTATTATTTTAATATGGAGTGTTGTGTGATGCTAGCGGTTTTAAAAACTCATTATTGTGACTTGAAATTGTAATAATCAGTTCTTATTATTTGGATAACTTGCTTCTTAGATTATTTAAGGATAAATTAATCAGTTTTGAATAATCAGTTTGATACATGCTGCAACAAAACTGATTACTGTTTAAGAAATATTAAGATTACTTATTTCCACTTCTTTTTACACTCAGTTTCATGTGAATAATACTGATATACTATTAAAAAATAAATATTTGAAATATGATAGTTTTTCAAATAATTAACAAAGCACATTCACCGTAAGGACCATTTTGTTACAAGTATTTAAGGTTAAGGACCATTATTGTAAGTTTTGAAACTTAAGTACTATTTGTGCAACTTTTGACAAATCACAAGGACTGTTTGTGTAATTTACTCTAATATAATTTCCCTTTAAATTACAGCTTCAAAGCTTTCTAGTCAAAGGTTTTCTGTTACACCATATATGAGTACACGTGTAACTCCAACTGGAACACCAAAAATAATTTCTACAAGTGTTTCTCCTAGAAGATATTCTGCTTCTGGTACAACTTCCCCAACTAAAAGTCAACACGAAGGCCGTACTGCCACGTCATCATGGTATTTGTCTAGTCAGCAATCTTCAGCTGCAAATTCTCCTCCTCGTGGTCCCCCAATACCAGGTTTAACGCTCATCTTGTTATGTGATTATTTTTATATTGAGTAAATTAAAGATGTTTCATGAGGTTTGTTTAACCCAAATTTTACGTATGAGCCTTTACTTTAAAAAAATTACATTGATAGTCCTTTTTCGGAAATCTTCTGCATATACAGTCCTTTAGTCTAACATCCGTTTTTAACCGAAAAAGGACTACTTGTGTAATTTTAAAGGACTAATGGTGTAATTATTTAACATAAGCCTTTAACGAACATTAGGCTTAAGGATTGTAGGTGCAAAAGATTTTCAAAAAAAAAGGACGACTACTGTAATTTTTTAAAGTAAAGGACCATATGTAAAATTTGGTGCAAACCTTAAGGATTATCTTTAATTTACTCTTTTATTTTTATATATTTGTTGTCTATTGCTATCTCACATTACTTATTTTTTAAAGGCCGTGCTTCTAAAGTTGATGGAAAGGAGGTCTTCCGTCAAGCAAGGTGAGTTCTGTTGCCAAAAGTATTATATTAATATTAATATAAAATAAACATGAGAGTATTTTTTTTAAAAATCAAATAGGTGGCACGATCTTATTGGTGAATTAATCTCTAGTAAAAACTGATTTTTATTGATGATTTCAACATTTTTAATTAAATTTAATATATACCCCTTATATAATATTATGAAGTAATTAAGAAAATTACTAGTTATATTCATTTAAAGTTAAATACTTAATGAATTAAGAAAATCCTAATATATTATATCTTAGTTTTTACTCAAACAAATCTGTGTATTAAACTGTAATTAAACTGGTTATTTAATAATTCAAAAAAATAAATAAATAGAAGTAATATAATTAGCTAGATTCCTGCATCATAATCTATTTCTAAGCATTTCAAAAATGGCGATTAACTAACAAATGTTAGATATATCTTCACAGGAGCCGGTTATCTTATGAGCAATTCAGTGCTTTTTTAGCAAATATAAAGGAATTAAATGCCCAAAAACAATCTCGTGAGGTGAGTATTACATTATAGCTTCTGTTAATATACCGATTGACGTTAACCTCCTTTTTTTAATTTACTATTTTATCTTTTTTTTTGTATTTTTAGGAGACTTTAAGGAAAGCAGAAGAAATATTTGGAGTTGATAATAAGGATCTTTACTTATCTTTTCAAGCTCTGCTAAATCGCAACAAGCAATAAGAATGTCATTTTTGGAATGTAATTTGTTAATACACGTAAGTGTCTTCCTTTTCTCGATGTGTGTGTATGTGTTTACTGTTTAACCTAGAGGTGGCAAAAAGGGTCAAAGTCAACGGGGTCATTTTTGTATGTTTCGGGTTGACCTGAAACATTTTTTTTATATATATAAGCTATGTTTATAAAAGATAATAGTAAATTACAAGGATGGTTCCTGAGGTTTACACTAAATTTCACGTATGGTCCTTTTAAAAAAAAAATTACATTGGTAGTCCTCTTTTGGAAACCTTGTGCATCTACAGTCTTTTAGCCCGTTAAATGTATTAACAGAAAAATGACCACCGTCTACCAGTGTAAAATTTTATAAGAAAATCTTAACAAATGTTGGCTAAACGACTAAATGCGCAAAAGGTTTCCAAAAAAGGACCACCAGTGTAATTTTCTATAGTGAAAGACCATAAATGAAATTTGGTGTAAAGCGCTTTTTCAAATGTTTGGATGCAAAAAACTGCTTATATTGAGAGGAAAATGTGTTTTTTTAACAACCTAATTTTATGTGTTAATTAAAGCAATTAGGTATGTTTTTTGTACGCATTAAATATACATTTTCACAACTTTTGACCCGTTTGACTTGTTTTCCTTCTAGCTAAGCCTATTGTCTATTGATTTTGTCCATTTGACCCTTTGACCCGTTACAGGATAAATCACAATCCGGGTCAACCCATTTATGATTAAATATGTTTATTTTGCATCAGGCTTCCCATTAATTGCAAAATCTGAAGATGTCACGATTAAAAAAATGTATCGGGAAGCTGAAAAGGTTCGTTAACCTTTTTATCAGTTTTGTAAATTACTGAATAATTTAACCTGCAAAACTCATGACCTAATGATTTATTAACCTTTTATCAATTTTGTTACATGCACTTATAATCCAAACATGGTATTTGTGGCCTATAATTTGTAGGAAAACACATTTAGGTAAAGCTTATTTTAACACCTTATCGGCTTACTGAAAATTAAATAAAAGGGGCAAATTTTGTAAAAACTGTGTGTTTTTCATTTTGTACCAGATTGACCAATGTACTTAGGTCTGTCTCATATTAACTATTAAAAGTTTGTTTCTTGTCCTATTTATTTCAATATTCGATCAGGTAACTGATTTGAGTTGTAAAATGTGTGACGTGAGTACGTGACAATTAAAATGATGATGTGATCGGTCTTTGCTTACGTGGCTTATTATTATTATTTTTTTAAGGGTTTTGCTAATGACAGCCCTTAGGGCTGTCACTAACATGCATAAAAAGCTTGTACATTGATTAAAAAAATAATATTCCTAAAATTCAGGGGGTTGTCTTTTGTGTATTTTGCCTTCTTAATGACAGCCCTAAGGGCTGTCATTAGCATTTTCCTTTTTTTTTAATTGCCATGTGGATAGTTTATACCACTCAAACCGGTGACTTGTCAAAATATTGGGACAAATATGACAAGAAACAAACATTTAATGGCTAATATAAGATAAACCTAAGTACGTTGGTCAATTTATGATGGAAATTACATAGGGTTTCTCATGAAATTTGCTCCCAATAACCTTATTTTATGAGTTATTAACTGACAAGCGTTTTTTAAGGGCTTACTGAATAAATTAAGTTTATGGGCTCAAATAAGGCATAAGATCAGGTTGATAAGGTGTTAAAAAATCAAGGTATTGGTCCATAAGCTGTTAAAATAAGCTTACCCAAATACGTTGTTAGAAATTAGCTTATTATCTTCTTCTTTTTTTTTTTTCTTTTTTTTTTTCTTTTTCTAATTTCAATTAGCCCATAAGACATAAAAATGAGCTTGCCCAAAAACCAGCCGATGAACTGTTAAGAACTAAGCTAATTTTAGAAAACTCGAGCTTGGCTTGTTAAGGATTTTGCAGGCTCGGACTTAGCTCGTCTAGGCTCATTTAAAACTTTTGTGTATACGATATATATAATATTTTTATTTAATTATAGTTTACTCCCTCCGTCCCAAATTTAATTATAGTATTTAGTAGTAATATATTATGTAAATATTTTATTCTCTTATATTATATTATACACAATTACACATTTTATGTACAATATATGTAGACACATAATTATATAAATATATAATATATAATTATATTTTATGATTAATATATATTAATACGTTTAGGTTCGCGAGCCTAATTGAGTTATTTGTCTAAAGCTCAAGCTCAAATTCCTTTAACTCGATGTTTAAAGGAGCGAAGTGCTCTTACACTCTTAACATCAACAATTGAGTTTATGTGAGTTGCTTATATTGTAGTGCATAATGTTAAAAAAAAGAATTTGTCATTTTGTGATTATTATGTGACTGTATACAATTCTATCCTTTTCTTCTTTTAAGATAAGTTTCATGTAGCCATATGCATATGTTTCACTTTTTAAGTTTAACCACAAAAAGTGAAGACCGATATAAAAGATGCCTATTTATTGTTCATCACTCGTATGTTGTGTGCCCCATCTATTTTGTGAAGAATTTCTCCGTGAAATCTTATGAAATATTCTCTGAGTTTCGATCTTTGAATTTATCGTGTTGTTGTTTGAATTGGAATATTTGATTTCATTTTATTTAGGCAATTGTAATGTTTGCCAAAATAAGTTAGTTTTTTAGGGACTAACTTTTTTGTATGGTAAGTTTCTGTTTGTCCATTTCATCTTTTGCATAATCTTCTCTTTGAATCTTCATTCATTGTTTCTATTATTATGGTTAGAATATCCATAGAATTAACTTACTTAGATTGGAATGAAATTGAGTTATTAGGGTAATTGAAGGATTTAAATTGGAATAAATTTGTTAAATTACCAAAGTATGATTAGTCTACTATAACAATAAGTTAGTCTTATTGTTCAAGTAGTTAAAAGTAACAAAATAGGTTATGCTTTAAATTTATAGTGAATGAAATTTATCCTAAATTTCAATTATACTCATTTTTATGGATGAGTTTTTTGACGAACTGGTTGGATCTGGTTTACGATTTTCGGGCCGCTAATGGTTCTCCTTTTTTGTCTTTGGTTTTGGTTTTTCGGTTTTAGAATTGCAATTTGACAATCTTGAGTCTAAAGATATAGTTTTGTTCATGGTTTAGTTTTTGGTTATAACTGGTTTTTAAACCCCATATAATTGAACCATGATTTGGGTACAATTTCAGTTCATGTTTTTAGTCAATTTTAATTTTTGACTTTTTCTTGTCTTGGTTCCAGAACTGAACATATCCCTAGTCCTTTTTATACAAACCTTTTGCACTTAAAACATAAAAAAACCTATATGTTTTAATCAATTTATTATGTTTTTCTTTTAACTAAATTTTCTAATTTAACCAGTTCTCACAATATTACTCACTTGAGGACAGAAGTTCTCTTTTTTTTTTTTTTTGTCATTATCTGAAAATAGTCAAATAATAGTTTATTTGTAAGGTGTGATTATAATAATAATAATAGTTAAATGTATGTAGCTGGAGAAGCATTTAGAAGCCGACCTGATTGAACAGAGATATATAGATCTGTTGCATAAAGATGAACGAATCACAATAAAGAAAGGGATAGAGTTGTACTATACTATGTTGTTAAATGCAAGAATAATATATATTTATTAAACTATAAATATATGTAGAATACTTAATGACATATAGTTGTCATCCACTTCAATAAAATTTATTAATTATCTTTTTTTTTTTTTTTTTTTTTTTTTTTTTTTTTAACGGCAAACAAGATTAACATTAAAACTAGCAAGGAGCTAGAGCATTACAAGAACAACAAAAAAAAACAACAAAAACGCAGGAAGAAACTCCCGGGATTAAATACACAAATTGGGCATAACACACCATTCGGACCATCTATTATCAAACCGACATTTACGAGCCCTAGCCTTGAACCAAAAGAAAGTAAGAGCCTGCACCTGCCCTCCCAAACCAATGAGTCGATCCCTTTTAGAGTCCGGAAAGACTTTGTTGTTCCTAAGATTCCAAATAATCCAAAAGTAGGTATAGAAAACACCCAACAGCGCCTTTTTTTGAGCTTCCGTCATTGAGGTTGAAGCAAGCCAATTAAAGATATCGGCAGAAGAGATGAAGCTTGCAACATCAATGGTCCACCAAGAGCATACATCTCGAAGAATACTCCTAGAAACCGGGCACCTCACAAATAAATGATCCTCATCTTCGTCACAGTGATCGCATAAGGGGCAAGCAAACGAAAGACATGTGATGTTCCTTTTTTGAAGGTTGAGCTTGGTTGGTAACCGACCGTGGAGAGCACGCCAAGCCAAAATGTTTACCTTAGCCGGGACCCAATTGCACCAAATGAAACTCTTATCCAGTGTAGAATTCAAGGAAATGTCATCAAAAACCCGTCTAATAGAGGAAACCGAGAACCCGGATGGATTCAGGCCCCAAACCCACGACCCATGAACTCCATTGCTTGGGGACCTCCACTGGATCCAAGATGAAACCGAGAGGTTGTAGTTGCTGAATTCTTTCTGCCCTTTTATTATATTTCGCCAAACACCCGTGAATTTCCCACATTTGGACAGATTATTTAGACCCCCATCCTCACCATGGAGAGAAACTATAACTCTCTTCCACAGTGAGTGATTTTCAGTTTTAAATCGCCACCACCATCGGGAAATTAATGCTAGATTTTGGGCCCGAAGGCTCCCAATCCCGAGCCCCCCTTTACTTTTATCGGTGCATACCGATTCCCAATTAATCCAAGATATCTTTCTCTTATCCTCCGAGAAACCCCAAAAGAATTTCGATCTAATACTCTCGAGCTTGTTTAGTATTTTCTTAGGAGCTTTGAAGATCGAAAAGAAATAAAGTCCCAAGCTCCCAAGCACAGATTTGACTAGGACTAGTCGGCCTCCGAAGGATAACGAGTTTGATTTCCAAGTGGAGAGCTTCGAGTTGAATTTATTAATAAGATTTGCCCAATGTTCAGCTTTATTCATTGATGCGCCAATAGGGATTCCAAGATATGTAAATGGGAATTTCCCAGATTTACAGTGAAGTTTGCGGGCCAGGTCCTCAATTTCTGCCTCATCAACCGAAACCCCCATAACACAACTTTTGGATAAATTAATTTTAAGCCCCGAAGCAAGGTGGAAACATCTCAATATTCTAATGAGGTTATAGGCATTCGAGAACGACCAATCGCTTGCAAAAATTATGTCGTCCGCAAATTGAAGATGAGTAATTGTGGGCCCATCTTTCGGAAGTCTTATACCGCTAAAGATGCAATTTATTAATTATCTAACATACCCTTTCTGTTAGCTCGTTATACACTTAGGTTAAAATACGTTTTAATATTTAGGTTAGAGAGTTTAGTAAACGGATTAGTTTCTAACACGTAAAATTTAAGGTTAAAAACTTAAAATATATTATAATATTTTGAATTTAGTTGATTTGGTTATTTACTACAATGAACTATTAAGTGTACAATTTGACATCATGAACTTAAAAAAAAGTTAAATTTGTTTCTAATTTCAATATATTGAGATGGACTTATATTTTTTTAGTACGTTAGAAGTTATAAAAGAAATAAATCATATAAGAAAATACAATCAAATTAGTAAGTTAATGGTACTAAATTAATTAGTATATAACTCAGTTAACCAAGTTAATAGTATTATACATTTTAGCCAAAATTTAATAAATTTCAGTTATGCAATCTAGTTTTGGTGAGGTATATCTGTATGATTTAATCTAAATAATAAAAGCCCTAAATTGTTGTTTGTGTACAGATAATTAGGGATGTTCGTCGGGATATCAGGATGGGTTAGACTTCTTATCGGGACGGGTTTGTCGGGTATGAGGTAAAAAAATCTAACCCGAAACCCGTCTCGATAAGGATTCGGGTTGGTCAGATTCGGATCTGTCGGGTTGATCCTTTGGACACCGCTACAGTATAAGGCCACATCACTAGAATTTAAACCAGATAGAGGCCTACCAAATTAAAATCTTTTTTTATGTAAGTACTATTACCTATTAAAAAATATATTATGTTGTATATACAATACGTTTGTAAAATCACACGCCTATAAAGTTACTATTGTGAATAGATAAAAGAGCGAATTACATCTAAAGTCTCTGTGGTTTACCATTTATTGCAGTCATAGTCCCTAAACTTCATTAAGTACACTGGGAGTCCCTGGTGTTACCACTTTGTTACACCCGTAGTCCCTGAAGCAAACGTACGTTAAGTAAAGTCGTTAAATCCCCCATGTGCACATCACATGATGATGGGTTGTATGGTAATTGTCCACCCCTTCCTCATATTTAAATCCGAGTAAATTACATGGAAGGTCCCTGTAGTATACTAATTATTACAGCCTTAGTCCCTGAACTACATTTATTACACCAGAAGTCCCTGAAGTATACACTTTGTTACACACATGTAGGCATGTAATCGAACGAACGGTTCGTGAACTAGGGTAACAAACATAAACTAAGGTTACAAACATGTTTTTTTTATGTTCGTTTGTGCGTTTATGTTTGTTAAGAAAATTTAGTGTTCACGAATGGTTCGTGAACTAGGGTAACAAACATAAACGAACACAAACAAACATAAACAAACACAAACTTACACGAAACAAACACAAACGAACACAAACAAACATAAACAAACACGAAACAAACACAAACAAACTCAAACGAACACTAACAAACGAACGTAAACAAACGAAAACGAACGTATGTTCACGAACATAAACGAACGATCTGGCCTTTGTTCATGTTCGTTTGTTTAACTAAACGAACACAAAATCTTATTTGTGTTCGTTTGTTTAGCTAAACGAACGAACATAAACGAACTCCTGCCGAACGGTTCGCGAACGATTCGTTGAACGTTTGGTTCGTTTACAGGCTTACATGTCAAAGTGTATTCACCAGGGACTTCTGGTGTAATAAATGAAGTTTAGGGACTAAGACTGTAATAAGTAGTATACCACAGGGACCTTCCATGTAATTTACTCAGGTTTAAGTATGAGGAAGGGGTGGACAATTACCATACTACCCATCATGTGATGTGCACATGGGGGATTTAACGGCTTTAATTAACGCCCGTTTGCTTCAGGGACTACGGGTGCAACAAAGTGGCAACACCAGGAACTCCCAGTGTACTTAATGAAGTTTAGGGACCGTGACTGCAATAAGTGGTAAACCACAGAGACCTTAAATGTAATTCGCTCTAGATAAAAAGTTATTTTGTGTTTGTCCTTTTGCAAGTATGTTTTAATTTGATAACTTTAGTTGTATATGTATGAACAAAATCTGTCAGGTGTAGATTTGATTCAAATTCTAAAATTCACATTCTCAAGGCAATATGCATCTTACATGAGCTACTTGTTGGAACCCCCCTTTACTAATCAAATAAGCTGCAGCCAAATACTAAAATTCATTTAATTTATTTTTTTGATTTGATTTAGACTATGGCATATTTTTTTGCAGCCCACTAAACTATTCATTTTCTTTAGATATGACTCTTTGGTTCTATGAAATCTTGAACCAAATGTCTTGTTTCTGTTGACCATCTTAAGAGTCTATTACCAACCCTCATGCGTGTTTGAAGCTAGTGGGATCATCATTTGGGGGTGTTTTGGGGGGGGGGGGGGGGGGGATGTAAGTTGTAATGCATTTTTTGTACTTATTTTCTTTTGTGATATAAGATGTTTTATCCGTTTTGTAAGCACTTGCTAAAGATATGAAACTTTCTAGTAAAAGGGTAAAAACTTTAACTTTGTTCTTTGTAAATAACGAGCAATATTAGGCCGCGCGTTGCAGCGGGTTTTAAAATGCTCGTTTTCTTAAATGTACATTTAAATTTTAGCTTGTATCCAGTTTCATTTCTTATCCTGGATTTATGATCAAATTTTTGCTGCGCCGTATAATATAACAATTAATAATATTAATATCAAAATAAAAATAATAGTATTCTTTTTATTATGCATTATAAACATCTAATGGTGTGTTGTTACATAATCGTACATGTTATTAACGTGCATATTTAGTCATATTTGTTGTGGGGGTTTATAAATTTTTATAATTGAGATTAAAATTTGGTTTTTATTATTTTTAAATTATTTATCTTGCATGTATGAAAAAAATCATATATATAAGTTCAACATTATTACGTATGATTTTTTTAAAATTTCATTAATGTAAATATAAAAGTACTTATTCGATCTTAAGAAATAAACTATAGGAGTATATTATTAATTTTGTAATACTTAAAGTTTAAGAGATTAAAACCTTCAACTAAATGTTTTATAGATGATATTATGTGGTACTTTAATGCAAAGCAATGTTGTATAAAACTAATTACCACCTACATATATAACATTAATATTTTATCTTTTTCTTTTTAACAGACATTAGTTATTATTATAGGCCAAATACGTCAAAGAAAAAAATTAAATACAAATAAAGAGTTGTTGAATAAGAAAATAGAAGTTAAAAAAAAATATATCTGAAAATCTTGAGGGTAGCAGGATTGGATACTGCGCTTGTCTTGAGGAAGACATGCTACAAAACGGTAAAGCCACTTGGCCCTTCAAGACATTACATAAATAATTTCACATAATTAGTATATATAATAGAACTTCTTTGGTTTCCTTATGAGCAGTGCCAGTGGTATGGTAAATGTATATAAAGAGTAATCAAGTTGACGATTCACGGGTGTTTGGAATTGCTAATTTAACTCGTTGAGTTAAAAATGTCTTTTATATTTGTGTTATAAATATCTTTCTGCATTGATGTTATCTTTCTAAAAATGTTCTTATTGAATTATACATTAAATGACAAAAAGAATTGACAGATTTTGCTTTAATTAGATGTACAATATTCATTCTATTGAGTTGGCTAAGATAGTAACTCTAGAAAATGATTAAATTAAGCCATCATTCTAAACAAATAAAGATAACCCTAAAAAGCAAGATAAGATAATGTCGTTTTGATATCCGTTATGTTGTATTTTTAGATCTTTTTATCGAAACATCTTCGAGTTTTTGTAGCAATGTATGTGCAAGTAGGGACACATCGGGGTTGAGAATGTGCCCATGTTCATATATTTTGCTAATAACAAATGGTTCGATTCAAGCCCGATGGTGACGGGATAGCAAAAACGCAGGCACCCGATATCTCCCATATTTACATCTTTTTCTTCCTTTTCATCTCATCAGTCTTCTTTTGCATACTTTATAAAGTAATCCGACATAACTTAAGTAACAAGAGTTATTTCAATCTCACTTCATGTTTTTGTTTCATCTTAATTGTGTATATTTGTGTATTTCCTCACTTGCTCATTATGGTTTATTGACTATTAAGATTAAGATGGATTTGGAATATACATGCATATAATGCAATTCTATAATTAGCATAATGACAATTTTACCTTAATCCGGAAAGTGGTAATACTTTATGATACCGGTAATTGAGCGTAAAAAAAATAATATTTAAACAATGATATATATATGTCTAATTGAGTTACATATTAAAATCATGATATTATGCGATCTAATGGTTTCCGTGTTGATTTATAAAATATCCTCTTACAAATTCTATTTAAGAGACACTTATAGCAGTTAGCATGGATTATACATATAAAAAAGAAACATGAATTATACTTTTTATAATATAAAAAATGGAAAAAATAAAGTTAGAATGTGGGTTGTTTGAGAAAAAGGATTATTGCTATATTTTCTAGATATTCTCATAAACATTCTTTTGACAAGTATTAATAAGGATTCTTTACGTTTAACTCCCTATATTATTTGTATAGTGATTTTTACACCACATATTTTAACTTATATACCACAATAAATATTTTATGTAGTTGTATAGAAATAATTATAAAGTGTGATGTAGGCATTAAAATTTGTGGTACGAAAATTAACTCGTTATACAAATAGTGTAACAAGAAGTATGAAAGTGGGGGCGGATAGGGCACGTGCTAGATTCTAGGTCTATGAAGTAGGTCAGAAATCTTTTCCAAATAGAAGGTGGGTAGTGGAGTGCGTGTGGCTGAAAGTCACTGTGTTTTGGTACAAATAGTCTTCATTCTTGTTTCTTCGAATCCAATTCATTAATTTCTTACTCGTTTTTGTTTACATCGCATATCTAGTTTAACTCGATTAATTTCGACACTATAATTTTTAATATACACACTCTATTGTATAATTTTTATAGGTATTATATAAACATATTAAGTAATAAGTGTGATACACACAATAAAAATTTTAATACGAAAATCACCCCCTTTTAAAGTTTATATTTAGGTAAACGATAGCACTCATGTTTCTAGACAGATTTACAAAAATACATATTGTATTCAACTTTTTTTTTTTTACTATTTATGTACGGCATATTTTCCCTCGTAAATCTTATTTAGGTAATGATAAATAGGCAAGTAGAGAATGGTTCATGTACAGATTATTCGGATAAAATTGAACATTTATCAATCTTTATTGTAAGCGGCCTATTTGTAAGTGATTGTAACGATGGTCTTGGGTCTTGAGGACGTACGAGGTTTATATTTTTCTTCATTGCAATATTGCAAAGGATCTTTGGACCATAATCTTTGAATGATGGAAAATTCATTCGACTCAACATACCCGCTTGTTTATTAGACATCTATAAATTAGTGAATTCTCTTAATATTTCGGATGTATTCATGAAGAAACATTTTGGTATGGTATTGTTGCTCTCTATATTTTGGACCATATTGTGATTTGGAAATGACATGATTTTTCAATCTAAGAAACATCGTAGAGATATGTTAGGAGAGAGTGTAATTTTCTTCTTCTTTGAATTGCTAGTAGATAAAAAGTTGTATCCTTAAGTTGGCTCGAGTGGAGCTACAACTCATGCTCCACTTGCTAGTTTGTAAGTTTTCATCTTCTTTAACTCCTTGCTAGATGATAATATGTTGTTAAAAAGAATCAACCTAATTGAAGGCGACATTTTTTAAAAGGAAATCCAAATATCCAAAATCATTAGGAGGTGATTGGATATGCCGTCTCAATTGTGGCAATTACGACTTCAATTGTGGTAATTACGACTTAGTATAACATAACCAAAGGGCTATTTATTTACCTAGCGGTAAAGATATTTGCTCCCAACCATGAGGTTGATAGTTCAAGTCTTATAGTAGAGATAGATGAATTTATGAATAGATTAAGATTTTCCGTTCAAAAAAATATATATGAAAAAGAAATTATATCGTCTTCTACAATTTTTAGAATTATGGCTTCAACATGTCAGGTTCTGAAACTGAAAAAAAAAAAACATTCTTAATTTTACTATATATAATGCATTTGTGACATTTCTAAATTAGTAAATCTTAATTTTCAATCAACAAAATTTATATTTATAAAAAGTATATATGCACGATATATATCCCGGACTTGAACTTACGACTTTACGTTATTAACACAATGCACTAACCAACTTCCAACCTCTTCTGGTTTTATACTATAATGTCTACATTAGTTAATCAAGTAATTCATTTTGAAGAAAACAAAAATCCGCATCCAAAACTCAACCGAATAACTGAACTCCAATTTGGTCCCCCAATTACCAAAATCGGATAAACAATATTACTCCATCCAAATAAACAAAATCTTACTTGCATTAGGTGTTTTCGGATCAAGTCGGATTATATACACTCTAAAATGTGGTATAACTTAAATAAATGAGAATTAGAGAAAAAAAATCCTTAATATTTATGAATGCTTTAGTGTAACGTTATAATAATTAATCTAAAATTTATTTCAACTTAAAAAGCTATTTCACTTTTAAAATCTTGGTAGAATCAATTATTATACTATTAGATTGCAATATAGTGAAAGTTGAGGACTAGAGTCTAGTCGTGCACAAAATACCCGAAATCGAAACCAGTAACCGAACCGAAACCGTAACCGGTCAAAACCGGTTTTGACCGTAACCGGTTCGGTTATTGAATAACCGATCGGTTAGGAACCGGTTTGGGTTCTTAGGGTTCGAACCGGATAGTAACCGGTTACCCGAAACCGGTTTTGACCATAACCGACCACAAATTTGATCAACACACCGGTTTTGGCCGGTTAACCGGTTTATAACCGAACCGGTTACAATACCCATTACACGGTTATAGTTTTCAAGAGTCAAAACCGGTTACTAACCGAACCGGTTATTGGAGAAACCGGTTATGACCGGCGTTGACCAAAACCGGTTTTGGTCAAACCTGAAACCGGTTTGGTCAATAACCGGTTTGTGTGCATCTCTAGACTAGAGTTTGACTAAATTACCCACATATATAGCCATTGGGTGAACATTTATTCTCTAAAATTTGTACAAAAGTGGGCCCCGTACAACTCCCCTCATTTCCGCAGGATGTCGTTTCCTTTGATGCCTTCCCTATAAATACAACCCCATGCATAATCTCTCTTAAATAATTAGGGTATCACCGGCCGGAAAAAAAACATCCACCACCCAATTAACCTAGTTTATGGCCTTCATCTCTAAGCTTCACAACTTCTCCGGCGAGTTTCAACCTCCGGCGACCACCTTACCAATGTGGTGTGATGACACTACTTCACAAAGTTTCTTTGACAATTATGGGATGAACATAATGACACCGGAATATGACATCACTACACCGTTATCTCGATCATCATCGTGGAAGACTCCATTCCCGGAGAGATTTGGGGTCTCCGAGATGGTGGTTCCGAACTCACCCACCAGATTTAGTACCGTTCCGGCAGGAAACTATTATCAAAAAGTTGAACATGATGAGTATTTTTGTGGCAATGGTGGCTATGACACAAACTCATGGTCCTCTAATTATACCACTCCAACTAATAATTGGGTATGATTTATTTTTCTCCTATTTGTCGGTTTTAAGCATAAACTAAGTAGGAAATTTTGATATTTTTGTTATTTATCATGTGGTGTCGTGTTTCTTGTTTTCTAATTGGATCGTGTTAACAACAAAAAACGCGACTTCATGCCATGTCGTGCCGAGTTTGGGTTGAAAAAATAAAATTTTTTATGGAGTCGTGTTACTCAAAAAAACGGAACGATAGCACGATTTAACAGCCAAAATTATTGTTTAGATTTTGATAGTTTTGTTATTGCATGGATTGAATTAATTACATGCAAAAAGTACGATTAGGTTGAAATTTCGCAATGGAAATGAAGCTAGCCAAAAGCTCCAAGGGCTGGCTATATATGCTCTCAAAATTTTGTAGCTAATAAATGTGTTTACAATTTTTATGTATGAAATGAAAATTTTATGAATTTTTTAACAATACAAATATATTGCAATAGCTAGTGCAGAAAACTATATAGAATCTATCTAAATGAATTAGTGTTAAATTGTGTAGGAAACCGAAAGCCAGAAAACAAGTAGAGAGATCATTGAAGAATCGACATTGAAGGTCGGAAGGTATTCCATGGAAGAAAGGAAGGACAAGATCATGAAGTATCTCAAGAAGAGGAACCAAAGGAACTTTAACAAGACTATTAAGGTATGATCCCTTGATATTTCTTTGTTGTTTTTGTTAATTAGAAACCTTAGAATTCAATACCAAAAGGACTAGAATGTTAATTTTTTATATTTTCAGAGTGCTAATTAAACCTTCTTTTCGGCTAAATATAAATATTTCCAAGTATTTAAAATCAAAACTTGTAAAATGATATTGATTGAGTTTAGGTATGATATTCACAAAACTAGCTTCTTTAAGCTAGCAAAAATAAAATAAGAAATAGAGAGCTAAATTATTTTACAAAATTCTACAGGTTTTGATTTTAAAAGAAGGCTAAAATAAATAAAAATATTTTGAGTGAGCTAAATTAACCTCCTTTTAGGCTAAATATATATGTTTTTAATATATGAAAAACATTAGTTGATTTTTTTTTTCTTTTTGCAATGATGATGGTATGATATTCAAAATCAAAACTTGTAAAATGATATTGATTAATTATAGGATGAATTTTTCTGTAGTATGAATGCCGAAAGACTTTAGCCGATAAGCGAATACGAGTGAGAGGGAGGTTTGCGAAGAACAATAACGATCATAATCATCATAATCATCATGATCATCAACCTTGTGAAGATCAAGTGATTCCCATCATTACTACTACTACAAATAATCCTTCTGAAGGAGACATTCAACACCTATACACCAACAATTTTCTGGTATAATTTGTATATATATACTTCCTCCGATTCAAAATAAGTGATACACTTTCCTTTTTTGGGTGATTCAAAATAAGTGATACACTTTGAAAAGTTTCCTTATTTGGTAAAAAAAATGGGACCCACATCCACTAACTATCTACTTTAACAAAGTGAAATGACTCATTTACCCTTACTTTTTACTTTTAAATATCATTAACTTTACTTTATTCAAAAGGTGTGGGACCCATTCCCCACTAACCATCCAATTAATCTAATTTAACTATCATTATAATCTTTTACCTCAAAAACCGCGAAACCCCAAGTGTATCACTTATTTTAAATCGGAGGAAGTATTAATTAATTAATTTATGACACACTTGCAATAAATTAATTATAAGAAATTAAGAACCAACCATGCATTGATTTTAATCAGTGTTAATTACTCCATGCAGATGAAGCAGGATTATGATGAAGAAGAAGAATGGCTTCAAGAAGCAATGGCTAGTTTATTGTATTCACCACAGATTAATTAGTGAATATATTAATTAATTCGTCGATTTGAATATTTGATCATATCATCCATGTATATTCAGTAAGCACGGTTTCTAGCAATCAACACACTAATTTTCTATCACTATGTCGTATTTTTTGTTGGTAAATATTGTTTAATTTTTTAAATAATTAGTTATGATGTAAATAATTTGTCTTGGTAATTTTTGTTTAAACAACAGAAATTAGTATGAGAAATGGAGTAATTAATAAAAGTTGTATATATTCAATGATTAGATTTAGACAGTTTAATAATCATGGATGTTGAAAGAAGTACATGTGAGGAATGATTAATGGACTAAATTATGAGTAGTCTTGTCTTAAATTGAACTAATACTAATTAATTAGTTAGGAATATTCATAGATTAATTGGGTGATGGATAAAGAAAGAAATAAAGAAAGCATATAATTGCATCCAAGTCTTTGTTATTCGATCTTTGAAAAAGATCGGTCTAGTAATCCTTTTACAACGACAAATATCATGTCTTCCTTTTTGGGATTGATTGGATTAGATGCCTTTAATGTTAAGCTAATAAAGTTCCATTTTTTAGTGTTTGTGACTAGGTTTCTGTTAAGGGTTATATATGCTATATATATATGGATCAAACAATTTTTCTTAGGTTTTCCAACGATTTAGCACGGCCTTTAAAGGGAATCAATAGTATCTAATGAGAATCTCAAAACATTACATTGGACAAATTTAAAGTTCATCTTTTATAAGAGCAGTACTAAGTGCTCACCAAAGACCAATTTGAATAGCATAATATGTAATTAAAATTAGCAAAATGATATTTAATCAGGAGATCATGTTAGAATTTACTGGATTTCGAATGGCTTGAATGTTGTGAAGTCATGTAACATTTTCAGATTAAAGTATTTCGATGGTACATTTGAAACCTTAAATCGGATGAAATTAGAACATTTTCTGAAACATGGTATTTTGATTTGCTATGTAAATTCTTACAGAATAATTTGTGTATGACTAATGTATGACCAGACATTCTTTTGTCCCACTGATGTACGACTAAACTATTTTTTGTGCGACCAGATGACATCTATCAAATTTTATATGATGTCTCACAAGTTGCACAATTTATTTTAGGCGAATTTAGAAACGAAATTTCTTTTAGAAATTTTGAATCTTATACACCTTTATTTAAATCCAATGATATAATTGCTCTCTAAGTCTGCCATCATCATTGACTTGTAACTCCGTAAAAAGTCAAATCAATAATTCTAATTTATGTTCCAATTAACAAGGCTCCTGATATCGGTCTCCACATCTTAACACTCTAAATTATATTAAAGTCCCAAAATACATAATTAGGAACTTACTATATACAAACTCTAATCAATCAATCAAGTTAGTCTCATCGATTGATCCCATTTCCATTCCTCGGGATCTAAGTGCTCACAAAAGGCGAATTATGTAGTTATGACTGGATCGCGGATGGTACAATACAATGATTGTGTTTTGATCACAAGGTCGGGCTGGGGGCCAACCCATAACGATGGAGCCAATAGTAGTTGACGATATAATCATAGTGGATCCGAGAATCTTGGCTACCAAAATTTAACCAACTTGTCCTTTGAAGTCCAATAGAGGTATCTATCTAGTTTGTTGTATGTACAAACCCTGTGTAACTAACACTCACCATCACATGCTCACTGTTCACCATGCATGGAATGGCCCCATTTTCACCATATAATCAACAACTTGTGCAGTATACTTAGGTTGGTGGCATAATATTTACAAAGTAATGGGGCTTGGTTGACCACATATAATCATAGAATAAAATTTTATATTAATTCCTACTAAATCTTTATATTTTATCCTCCTACTTAAAAAATAATTGATATGTAAACACTAATTATCTTTTCTAACTCATTATTTAATTTAGACACTTGTATCGATCAAATTTATATGAATTGAAGATAATTATAAAAATTTAGTAGGAAGCAATACCATCTATATAATTATATATGTATGTGTATATATGTTCATATAAATATATTACAAGAAACTGGTGATACCCCACTAGAGAAAAGGATGTATAATTGGAGGTTATAAGTTACAAGGCTGAAAATGAAACTTAATACATTTGAAATACTATAATTGGTGTTATCATTATCACCATAGCTAGCTAGTTAATTTTGTTGATTTATAACCATATCTTTCTTTTGGTTTTTGGGATTTGATTTGAGAGATACATATAACTGTACATAAATGTGTAACATCCCGAGACCCGACCTATTATATTTTATTACTTTAGGTAAGTAATATATTATTGTTTATTATTTTATTATTTTTATTGATTTATTTGAATTAATTGTATTTTTTAACCATGTGGTTAAAAATTAGTAAAACTGAGATATTTAAATGTTAAAATGATTTTTACATATTTGGGTTCATTTCTGAACCAAGGTTCTAAAAATATTTTCGTTGTTAAATTTGGAGTTAGTTAGGTCTAATTAAATTATCTGTGAACCTAATATCCTGTACTGTGTTTAAATGAAAATACATGTGTTTGAGTGAGGGGTGTACGTGTTATGTGTTAAGGCAGATGTCAATTTTTAGTCTTTCCCTCTTGCTCTCTTGCCTGTACACGACACACACTCAACACACACACTCTTGAAGCTTTTCTCTCAAAATTAAAGATCATAACCTAATCCCTTGCTTGCCATCTCTGTGATTTCGTTTTTGGAAGCTAAACTAAGTAAGTTTTCTTCCTTCTTAAGCTAGGGTTTCATGTTTATGAAAAGTTGTTAAACTAGGGTTGTTATAGTTGGTGGGTTTTCTTGAAATCTTAGTCATAATCCGAATTGATGCTTGATTTGGTGTTTATTTGAGTTCTTGCAAGTATTGTATGATTTGTTGTTAGTGTTAGCTCATTTGGTGAAGCTTTCATAAAGCTTCATCAATGGTGATCTTGGGGAAGAAGATTGAGATCTTCCCTAAATTGGTGAAATGTGAATCTTGTTGTTCTTAAGGTGTTATTATGTTAAATTATGCATGTTAGAATGGTAATTGTTGAATAAGAAGATCACTAGTTAACTATTGAGATAATGCCTAAGAAATGGTAGTGTTTGGCTAGATGGAAATTTAGTCATAACTAGCTAAATTGGTAGATTGTTGACTTTGGTCAACCTGAAGGTTGACTTTAGTGTTGGTATAGTTTGCAAATCTTAATTATCAATTTTATGTCATTTATGTATTAGTAGTCTAATTGGAAGTATGATTATGTTAATTTCGGATTTTGACCCGTTTGGTTGTAAAATTGTGCAAATTGACCTATTTTAGGTCAATTGATGATTAACTTGCATAGGTATACAAATGTTGTGCAAATTGCTTAGATTGGTGTTAAGTAAGTAACTTGACAATGCGGAATTGTTGTTTGGCAAGTATGAGCTCGAATATGTGTTTGACCCGTTTGGGCCTAATGTGTGCAATTTGATTGAAATGCATTAAGATTGGTTTAGAATTAACTCGATGGAATTCTAGACATGGTAAGTGTTATGTGTTGAAATGCAGGCTTTTGTTGCCATTTGATTGACCTCAAATAATGGTGTTTGGCTTATAGTACTTGTTACATAATTGATGATTTCGGGTAACTAATTCGGTATTCATTTTGTACAGGAAAAGGGAAGGAGCCTCAGTGATATAAGATCATTGAGCTCGGCACGAAGAAGGAAGCTAAGGTGAGTGGACTTAACCTTCTTTCTTGTGTGATGTACAAAATTAGGGAATGGTAGAGTTTTGAGAAAAAGTGCAGGATTTGGGCATCTGGAGTAGTTGGCGACGCGAACTTGTGTTCGCGAAACCCGAACTCAGGTCAGAGAAGTTGGGGTTTGGTCGTGATGTAGTTCCCGATTCGTGAACTCTTAGTTCGCGACGCGAACTCTGATTTCACGACGCGAACTTTGTCAGGAACAGATTTCTTGGCTGCAATTCTTTTTTACAAGTTTATACTTGGTCTAGTGGTTAATGGTAGTATGTGCACATGTTTTTTAGAGGTTGGCTATGGTGGTTTTCGGCTACGCTTCGTTACTCTTGGCGGGGGCGATCGGACTCCTTCGAATTCGTTACGTAAGGAGGGATCACCGTGCCACTAGTAAAGAAGCCATCGGTTGACTTTTGTTGGCCGACAACAGTCGAAGGTCCTCGCCCCACCGCCGATCCTCTCTTAACGTCCAATTGCTTGTGGAAGTTTGGACGGTTTTCCCCTATCGATTTCTCTCGTTTTCTAATTTGTTGTGGTTATGCAAATTGTCGTTTATTTCTATTCACTTAGCTTTGTGCTAATCCCTCATTTGTTGACTCTTTTCAGGTTGTGGTTTTGGCTTGACTAGAGTCGGGTTTTGGAAGTCTGACCGTACTCTGATTTTGTAAACCGGGTCGAGCCTGTTTTTCTGTAACACCCTTAAACGTTTATTATATTTTGGTTAATATATAAATGGCTTTTATGATATGTAATAATTAGGGTTTATAGTTTTCTTAAATCGCTTCCGTATGCTTATTTTAAAAGAAAAATGGTTCTAAGATTGTGGTGTTACAAAATGGGTTGTTAGTTAGTTGGCCTTTGACTTCTCTAAATAATAATAACAAAATTCGGTTTTCCCTGCTTTTTTACATATTATATATGCTTAAAATTAAGTATGTGGAGTTTCAACATGTTTGACGAACTATGCTTTGAAAAATATTACATTATAAGTATTTACAATTAAGAATATGGATAACACAATTAAAGAAGTTAGAACTAAAAACTTATGTGAACTATACAAATCTTTACATGTTTGAAAATGATGAAATTTGTTAGATCTCAGAAATTCTAATATTTTACATTTACATATAGACATTTTCTAATTATTTTCTATACATTAATAAATTTCTTCCCTGACCCATTTTATCCCTTGAGCAAATCAGGCCCAATATATAAATGTGACAAAAACTCGGTTAGAATTGATAATCCCAAAAAATTCACGTACATATTTTGTTCTAGTGGGAAAACAAGTGTCGTTCGTACATATTTCACAAATTCGTGCGAAATATAAAACACAAAATTGTAATTAAAAAAAGTACATATGACTTATAGTTTTTTGTTTTGTTTTCATTATCATTTTCGAGTATGATTTCAAAGAGTCTTTGGAATGAAGTTATAATATTTAGTGTTTTAGAGTTGGATTGTGATTACTGTTGTTGCTTTGATCCTTAGAGAAATGTATAATGATGTTGGTCTGGCCTCCACTTCACGAAGACAAGACCCCACTTATTAATAAATCACAAAAGCAATCTTTGACATACACAAACATTACATTCTATTTCTACTTTTATTTTCTTTTTCTTTTTTGAAAAATACTTCTTTTTTTTTTTTTGTAAACAACGTAGTAATCAATAAAATAGTTTCGTTTGCATACTGTTTCTATAAATTTGAAATTTAAAAAAAAAATATGTTAGAAATTGGATTTCCATTTCATATTATGTTTGTTTATCAGGAAATGAAATTAAAATTCAATTTAATATTATAATATTATATTTGGTTGGCAGTAAATGGAATGTCCGTGGTGATGGTAGTGGTGGTGGTGACGGCGGCGGTGATTTGTGTGAGCTAGTAGTGTGTATAAAGAATTTATACTTCCTCCGATTCAAAATAAGTGATACACTTTGAATTTCACAGTTTTTAAGACAAAAGATTATAATGTTGTTTAAATTAGATTAATTGGATGGTTGGTGGGGTATAGGTCCCACACATTTTGAATAAAGTTGGGTTAATAATGTTTAAAAGTATAAAGTAAGGGTAAATGAGTCATTGCACGTTGTTAAGTAGATAGTTAGTGGGTGTGGGTTCCAATATTTTTTGTCAAATAAGGTAATTTTTCAAAATGTATCACTTAATTTGAATCACCCTTAAAAAGAAAATATATCACTTATTTTAAATCGGAGGAAGTATAGTGCTTGAATTAATTACCACTCTTATCAATAATCAAACAATACATTTTCAAAAGTAGGTGATTTGCACATCAAAAATTTGTTCCGTACCTACAAAATATAGCATTCATGGTATGAATCATCATAACGTGCACGTTTTATATAAGAATCCCCTGTTTAGCAAAAAAAAAATAATGATTTTAAGACCACATAAATTACTCCAAACATCATAATCATTGTATTACAGTACTTGTATAATATGTTTTAAATATTGTACAGTATGGTAGATTAAGTAATTTATGTGGTGCCAAAATCACTACCGTTAGCAAAATCATTGCACACGAGTCATTGCGATCGTTGATGATGACGTGTACAAGTAAAATCAAATTGGGCTTCTGTAATCAAACACAACGTAGTAATATCTGTTTCATGGTAAATGATTGGGCCTGAAGATATTGGGCTTTTTTTTATTAATCAATGAAATTGCCCATAATGGTAGGGGTGTTCACTATTCGGATATAACCGGATTGTCCAAATGGACATTTTGGATCGGACTATTTGGATTGGTTATTTGGTTTTTTGGATCGGTTTGGACTTGAACCAAATTAATAGTTTGGATTTCGGATTGGATTTGGTTTCCGTTGTGAAAACCGGATTGTCCAAAAAAACCGAATAGTATATATATTAATTGATTTATATACTAACACTGGTTGGTTTCAATTGTAAGTAACTATGATACTCACTTTCTTTACATTTCTTATAGTAAATTGATTTATATACTAACACTTGTTCCATTTTATATTGTATCAGTTGACGATTTACCAATCTTTTTGGAGTTTTTGATGAAGTTAATGTTAAGATTTTTGCATATATGATTGTAAATGTTACAAGTTATGAATTAGACTTGTTTTTACGTGCAGAGTAGTTTATCATTTTGGAATTTTACATATCGAACTTAATATTACTTATGTTATATAATATTGTAGTATTTTGAAAATTTTAAGGAAAAACCAAACGGATAAAACCAAACCAACCAAATTGTTATTTGGTTCGGATCGGTTTGGTTTTCGAATTAGTTTGGACGGTTCGGTTTGAACTTTTGAAAACCGGACTTTGTTTGGTTTCACCTATTTGGTTCGGATAAAACCAAACCGTCCAAACGAACACCCCTACATAATGGATTATAGTACAGTATCAACCAAGCTGGCGTAAATGAAAATTAATATTTTATTTATGTACATATAAATTTAAAAGGTTGAAATTACCACCATCAATATTACCCACCACAAACCATCCGCGACCACCACCATCGCGGCTGTCATCCAACAATTAGTCGCCACAAAATATAGTTACAGGGTTTCCGCCGCCACATTATAGGTATCCTTCTAGTGTTCTTAATGTTACAATGTGTTTAGGATCGGTTATAACACCTAATCTGATCAGGTGATATTTCAAATCTCATTTCTTAGATTCTGATAGTATTAATGTATTATCGTCATATATATTATAATTTTTTAACGAAATATTTCGATTCTGTTATTGTTTGAGTTACGATAAATCTACTTGTGTGTTAATTCGAGATAGCACTCAGTTTTTGATAAAATCGGGAAAACTACAAAAATTTATTAACGTATAACTCTAATGAGTATTTCTACAATAGTTTAAGTCCCATCAACATATATATTATTATGTTGCATGGTTTATTACAGATCAATAATACACCAACAAATAGAACCAGAAAAAGTCCATCCCTTGGCAACAAAGTTAACAACGAAAAATAAAGTGAAGTGGACTAGCATGTTAGGAAAGCAATTTTAGTAGCAAGTTCTTTTCAAAAGTATAAACTTCATGGTACCATACCCAATAGAGAGAGGCCACATGTTTCAAAAGAACCAAAAAGATACTAACAACACATATGCATGCATCATGTTGTTTTCTCCATGTGTTTTGTGGACACATGATGATGATCGACCACCAACATATATGGCATGGCATGGCTCACCAACTCTAAGGGTATGTTTGGTACAGAGAATGGACTTGCAGGGAAATGGTTACAGAGAATGGAATCGCAGAGAAAAGGAATTAGTCTGGAGAAAGAGAATTGACTCCTCTGTTTGGTAGCACAGAGACTTCAACGGAGAATTGCAGCAGAGAATCATTTCTCTTGTTTGGTATAACAAAAAAAATCAGTAGAGAATTGTACAAACTTTATAATTAGCAAACATATTTTTTTCCCAAAACAACATACAAAATTCATGGATAAATTAATAACGAAAGTGAATTAATAAAATCAATAAATTAACCAAATTATGTCTAATAAATACAAAATTGATGCTGTTAAAAAAGAAAATAAAAAAAAATACAAAGTTGATACATAGCAGATGCATAAAACGAAAGACATAGATACATAATTATAATAGATACATAATTAATAGATACATATATACAATCAAATTATGTAAAATAGATAAATAATTATATGTATTAGTATTACTACAATGAAAGCACCCTATGTGTGTGTGTAATAGGTAGACGTAGGTTTCCCCAGAACTCTATCTCTCTGTTTTACTAACGAATAGTAAAAATATGCTACTCATTATCGATAGACATAGGTTTGGGTTTGCACAAGTCTAACGAAAGATAAAGATTGAGAGACGGAGAGATAGAGTTCGAGAGACAGATATCGAGATTAACCTGGAAGAAGCGACGAATTGTAGCCAGACGAAATTGCAGTGGATGAATTGCAGCGGACGAAATTGCTCGGACGAATAGGGATTGACAACGACGACGAAGTTTGCTAACGTATAGAGAAAATAAAAGAGGGCTTTGTGGTGGGCTTTCTAATCTCTATGTTTTCTTTTTTAATTCTCGTTTTGTGATTCTCTTCTTTTCCCCTTATTTATTAGGGAATGGAAATTAGAGAAAATGAAAAGATTTTTTTCTCCGTCTTCTTTTCTCAATGTAACCAAACAAGAGACTTTACCTTTATTTCTCTTTCCCTGCCTTCAAATCTCTGTACCAAACATACCCTAAGTGTTTTTTGGTTATGTATTATATGATGATGTTCTTCTAGAACCATCATAGTGGACCTAATATTTTCCATATCATCTCTCATGCATGGTCACTTTCCTCCAACAACAAATAAACAATGTTGTTCAACCCCTTCAAATAAGAGGTCTGAGTAAGATATGATGTAAATAATTATACCCTATTCGAAAGTAAAGAGACTATTTCCACAAAGCGTACTTCTGGTGAAGTGTTTGTAAGAGTATGTGAGTGTGTATGTGATATGTGTGCAGGCCTATAAATTAAACACACAATTAAATACATGGCCATTATCCATATCATGAAACCCTACCATATAAAGCAATTAACAATTAAACACCAAACTTGCATGTTATCTCTGAAATATAGAACATATATGAACTAACTTAATCAAATCAAAGTACTATATATATTATATATATTGGAATGACCCACTCTTAGAAAATTTACAATATGGTTAATCATATATAGTCAACAATATCATCATCTTCGTCTCACAATATAGTGGAGAGAGATATATGTTATATATATAATATAGTATAACATATTAAGAAAATAAAAAATAATAAAAAAACCAAAACCGAAATATTGAAAGCCTCAGGTAGTAGTAGTAGTATAAAGATGATTGCTAGTTGCATGAGGACCATAAAGACTCCCCCATGCCCATATTTGTTTGGTCAACCACCATGTCCATGCTAAAATGGGACCTTGTAATTGGTGTATGTGACGTGTGATGTCGAGACGGTGGTGAGATGTTCTCCGGTGATTGGTTGACCGAGTACTGACGCATTCTCATGTGAACCACCTCGGCTTGGGATACAGCCAGTTGTGCTTGAAGTACGTCTATTTGTTGTTGTAAAGACGATATGGCTCCCACACAACCATATACCGGATCCCTGATCCTAGCGTTTGCCTCGTACACCATTGAACTCACTGCATCGCCTCTATGATGCTCGGGTAAATCCTGCAGCCATTTATTCATATATTAAAATACGATCGTCGAAAGTCTAAAATCATACGATTTTCGTTTTAAGTGGAATCGTTGTTAATGTAATTCACATGTAAAGTCAAGGACACATATGCTAGAGTTAGGGATGACACTTTAAGTTGGATTCGGGTTGGCGGACTTTCAGGTCAGATCAATTTAACCTGAAAGCAACATGTTTATATAAATAAACTAGATTTTTTAGTCCTAATATGTTACTTTCAACCCGAACACGGCCTATATAACATGTTTAATTAAACGTGTTAAACCGGTTAGCGATTTGAATGGGTCAAACGAATCAAATATGTCAACTTTTTATATGTGTGTGTATAATCTACTAAATACATATTTATTTTTCAAATATACTTATAAACTAAGTATAAGTATATCTATTAATTAATCGGGTTGACGGATTAAGTCGATATAAAACGGACCCGGAACTTGTTTGTCTAAACTCTAACCTATATATTTTCATATTTGTGTCATATCGGATTTCATGTCGGGTCAGAAATTATCATCTCTAGTTGGGATCATAAAGGCTTCAAGAAGTATCATCCGGTTAGGGGCCGATACATTGACCCAATGTTTGTGATTTTGTATCAAAAGACGACTAACATTGTCCATAATCATGATTATCTATTGATTGCTATCAAGACTATCAAAATTGTTTAATTAAAACCATCTAATCCGTTATTGAAAATAGGACAAATTTTGAAAGAATCTCACTGTTCATGGCTTCATGCTTAGCGAGTTAGCATGAAATATATTTTCAAAGAAAATTAATAAACTTTTATCGATTAAAAAAAGGCAAGTTGATAGTTGATACCCTTCCGTGCACATACTTTAATTTTTCACACTCGTACCCAAAGAATCGTTTGACCAAAAAAAGACCATAGACGACTTATATGATATTTCTTTTAATTGGTTAAAATGCATGGATGTATTCGAGAAGGTGCGACCGTACATGATCAACGATTTAGAGGACCCAATTATTCATATATATAATCTTATAGTTTTTAAGACTCTTAATAATATAATAGAAAATAATTGAAAGCACACTTTTTTATATTTCCTCTGTTGCGGGGTTGGGGTTTGGCGTCGAAAAAGTTTGAATGATATTAATGTTGCACATCATTTTTGTTATAAAATACACAATTGAATTATAATAAAATACAAATTTTGGAAGTTTAAAAATCAATTGGTGGTGGATTGGTTGTTGCGGAAAGCGTTTAAGATGTGAAAAAAGAAAACGATAGAAGAATAAAGTCTAAAGAAATGATGAAAAAGGATGATAAAAAATAGAAAAGGGGAGACAAGTTGTCTAATATGACTTGAAATGACAAAAGCACAATATATTCAATAAAACATGGAAAATTTTGAAGTACGTGCAAAGTACTTCATAACCATTTTTTGACTCTAAATTTAACCATGACCCCACTTTTCTTCTACTGTTATTAGTCGAATTCACTACGAAAAAACTAGTTAAAATCAGTTACAACTTACAACAGTTGTATTGCAATGATAACTAGAAAAAATCCGGTGTAACCACTAAATCTCAATCTTCACTTAGTATTAGGGATTTAGGGTCATATCTTTTAAAATCGTCCAAAATGAAAGATAAGCTAAATCGGCCTATTTTATATAAGGAGCTTATTCTTACACTACCTCCTTATTAGTATGTATCAACAACTTTTCGCTTTTGACCAGGACAAATATGATATAATCATCTTTAGCAAATATGATTGCTTTATTCTATCATAACTATACTAAGAGTAAAATAAATAGACGTTACATTATCAAAATCTCCGATAAACTTTATTTAACTCTAGGGTCGTCAGAAGATGCTATTTTGTAGAATAGACGTCAAGGATTTGGTGCAACATTGAAATCCAAAAGATGGTGACATGTTTAACTATTTGGCATGTGGCTCGAAAACGAAAGAAACAAAATACTTGTAGGTTGTAACAAGCCAAAGATGTGAACTCAGCTCGGGATCAGGGACAATTGTCAAACCTGAAAGAGCGGGATGGGTGTGTATACTTTTACAGTATTTATATGCATAAGGGAGGTGATTTATACACCACTAAAAATAAATGATACAATACTAAAAAGCATACTTATGATGCACAAGCAATTTTTGATGTATATAGTGTAAAAATCACGTCCTTTACAAAATGTTTGGAAGGCTCATAAGTCTTAATGTATAGTAACAAAATGTCAAAATCAACATTGGGCAGTTTTTCTATTGTCCCACTACAAATTCAATGACTTTGTTATATTTTGACTTTTAATAGTTCTTAACCATTTCCTAAACATATAAAATACTAAACTCATGGCCATACAAACGTTAATTCATTTGCATCGATCCCATAATATTCAAGTTTAAAATGCAGGATGAGCATTTGGGCTGATAAAATTGAACTGAACCAAAACTCAACCGAACCGAAACTAGAAAAATGTAATCAAGTTTAAAATGCAGGATGAGCATTTGGGCTAAAAAAACTGAACTGAAACCGAATCGAACCGAACCGAACCAAAACCGAAAACATGTAATCACTTCAATTTTGAAAATTTATGATTTTCGGTTTCCATTCTACTTGTTTCGGTCCTCGCCCTTATTAAAATGTGATTCTCGTAATCAAATACTCAAGTTATAGTGCGATACGTTTTCATAATTAGTACAACGAAAACATAATGATACTCAATCCATTCATGATGGGTATGCATAGGTAGGATGTAGATAATCAAACATCTACCCGTCAGCAGAGAGACTGCTTTTAGCTAATAAAAGAGATAATTGTTATCAATCTATTTATATATGTGTGTGTGACATGACACAACTCACATTATGTGAGGTGCCTAGCAAGTTAAAAAATAAAAAGCACATATTGTATGTGTGATGGTGAAGGGTAGCACTGATCTACGGTGGTGGTGGTGGTGGTGGTGAAAGAGGGAGGTGTGGCGGCTAACCTGGAGCATCTTGTTGACATTGCTAGCACCAAACACTTTATGAACACTAGCGAATTTATGAGGTTCATCGGCCGGAAAGTAAGGAGCAAAAACACAATCTTGAGAGCATCGCCGCCGCAAGAGCTTGCAGGCGGCACATGGTGATGCCGCCCCTTGTTTTCTTCCGGCACCACCACTACTACTACTGTCTTTCATTGAATCAACGTTAGAGTAATACCAAATGCATGCAAATATGTATATATATTCGAGTAACAAAAAGTAAAAGAAAGAAGGAGGGGTCATAGAAGAAAAGAGATGGTGGTAATATATGGACAAAACATGATAACACAAGATCTCTAATGGGCCCATTACTTAGAAAGAATCTTCGATTTCACTAGACAAAAACCAAACCCCTCCTTGTCTCATTATATAAAATGATATATTTATCTAATAAAGAATGGCTAAAAATATATACTTCCTCCGTTTTAAGTTAAGTGATATACATTTCATTTTGAAGTGTTTCACAATATGTGTTAAACTTTGAAATTATTCTTATTTGGTAAGAAATAGTGAGAATAATATCCATTAACTATCTTCTTTAATAAAGGGAAATGATTCATTTATTATTATTTTTACTTTTAAGTATTATTAAACTTATTTTAATCATAATATATGGGACTCACCACTCACTAACTATTCAATTTAATCTTTATCATAATCTTTTGCATTGAACATGTAGTGTTATAATGTAACGCATTTGAAAATGTGTTGCATCATATACTATCTAGTGTGGTTCACATAATTGTTAGTAAACCGGATTTTAAAACTAAAACTATGTATGTTTTTAAACATTTTAATATATTTAGATTACTAGACTAAAATAACAACTTAACAAGTCTTGAAGAGGAAGATTTGGGAAAAGATTTGTAATGTTTGGTGATGTCATTTGAAGGGAGGCAAGGTAACATGAGTTTGATTATGAGTTTTGCTTTTTGGTCTTTTCCCTAATTATAATTATTTAAATTATTAATATTATTAATATTATTTTTTATTAATTAGTGCACCACTTACTCTTGTTTATCATAATAATAATTGTCTTCGTCAAAGACGTGCCATTGGCTTAAATAAGATTGCAATATATCGTTTACAAATCTAATCCACTCCATTAATCACCATACTTTCATCAATCAACACTTTCACCCCCTCAACTTGTTATATTGTTAAAATTCTCCAATTTCGACGTTTCTCTTTTCCAAATCTCAGACAAACTTAGAACTTTAGAAGAGAAAAAGACAAAATGTTTTACATACCTTGTGAAGAACCGCCAGAGTTCCAATAAGCGGGTCGTGACTTTACAAAATGAACCGTTTCGCACTCTTGAATTTCAAACTTTAACACAAAGTGGTTTTTATTCTTTTGATTGAAGTGTCGTATTCATGATTTATTTAATAAATTGAGAAGTGGAATTATTGAAGGAATTTTGCGGAGCGTAGGTGAACTAAAGATGGTGTGGTTTGAAATATGACGTGACTATAATTTTAGGCTTCCGCATGCATTTCCAAATAATGTCAATTATCTATATGTTACTCTTAGACTAAAAAAAATCTAACATTACTTAACATTCTCGACTAAGTATGTGTATGATCCAAAGATGGAACCGCTCAGAATTAGATCGGATCGAGAATTGACCGGAACTGACCCAAACCAAATTGGAAACCAAGATAGTTCTTTTGGTTTTTTCTTGTTTTGGGTTGAACCGAACCGAATCAGACCAAGACCTGATTTTATATGAATTTTAGAGATGGGAATTGATTTTGTATGAATTTTAGAATCGAAAACTAAACCAGTATAACTTAGTTCGGTCCAGTTAAATTCTGCAATTTTAGCCGGTTATAAGTCCAATTTGGACATGTCTATTAATGATTTTGATAACATATACTAGTATCTATGTTTGTTTGGTCCTATTATTAAATTTAATTAAGAACTTTTATAAGAATATTCTTTCTTTCTTTTTATATTCAATTGTGGTGTGAATTTGATTGAGTAAAATATGTACAGATTTAGAACTTGTGAATTAAGTAAGTGTGGATAGTCAAAATAATAGGCAATGACTAATATTAAACCTGGCAAAATCAGACACGACACGACAACTCGACACGAACCCGACACGAAATTAGTTGGTTTGGGTTAGAGGTTTCGACACGTTTAAGTAAATGGGTTGACTCGACACGACACGAAAGTTAAACGGGTTGGGTTAGTGTCAACATTTTCAACTCGAAGGTAACCCGAATCACCCGTTTAAGTATGTATATATTTTAATAAATTTTATATTTTTAAACATATAGTAGTTGTAGTAGAAAACATTGGGTTTTATTTCATATTTAGGTTAATATCTACTTATGTTACGTTTTTGTTGGATTTTTATTAAATTTTTGTGAATTTTTAATACATTTTTGTTGGAATTTTATTATGCTTAATCGCTATACGCGAATTTTTATGGTTTAAACGGGTTGGGTTGGGTTGACACGAAATTAACCGTGTCGGGTTTGGGTCAACATTTTGAACCCGTTTATTAAACGTGTCGGGTTTGGGTTTAGGGGTCTCAACACGTTTAAGGTTTCGACACGACACGAACTCGACACGACACGACCCATTTGCCACGTCTAACTAATATATGTATGATTAGGATGTGGTGTTGAAAAGGTTTTGGGAGGTGGGGTGGGGTTAGGGTGTCTACTTTTCCTATTTATTGTGCTCAATGGGTTAACCACCTGGGTTGACTTAACCTGTTTCAGTTATAACCCATCATGCAATTTTCCGAAAGCAAATCCACTACTTTTGCAACCTTGTTGATGCATTATTCCAATATTGCTTTACGTATATAATATTTTATACTCCCTCTGTGTCACGAATATTCTAAATTTTGTCCCATAAAAAAGTTCTAATTTCTCAAATAGTGAAGGATCACTTAATAAAATAATATTAAAACTATGAACCCCATCACTAATTATTTTCTAAAAACACTTTCGTTTCCCAAAAAACCTTATATTTTAATAAAAAATATCATCATTGACCCCGCCACTAACTATCTCCTAAATAATTATGCCCATTAGAAATGAGTACTTTTTTTTGTGGGACGGAAGGAGTATTTGGTAACATTAAATTAAAAAATATTAAATACTTTGTAGAGTATAGAACAAGGTTGCAAAATAGTTCTAACTTTTATAGCAAAAACCAAGTTCAAAACTTAATCGAAACAAGTTTTATGATTTTGAGTGTGACGTAATTCTCCGTAATCCTCCGTAATTGTAATTCAATTACATTATGGATGAACGTTTGGATGAATTTTTTTTTTTCGTAATTCAATTACGACGTAGTTTCAAATTACGATAATCGTTGTAATTGAATTTCGTTACGAAATATTACAACATACAAAACCCCCTTAAGATTAATTCAATGCATGTAACACGAGTTTGAGTTAATAAGATCTTGACTTGGATTATGATTAAGTTGTACCTATGTATTAACAATTCATAAATGCCGTTTGAAAAGAATTGTTTTCGAGATATTTGAGTTGAACATAGTTCTGTGATATTAATAAATAAATAAAAAAACTGAACAATATAGTTCCGATATGTATTTTCGAGATATTTGATTTTAATTTACCTATTATAGCTTCAGTATACTTTTCGCACTATCCAAACTTTTTTGAAGTCTTAGTTTGGAAATACTTTACAATGTTTATTTAACGTTGTTAATTTATTCTGTTAAAAAAATTATGTTGGCTGTGTTTTAAAATTACATTGTTAGTCCTTTAAAATTACACTGGTAATCATTTTTCTTTATAATATTAAACGTACATTGTGGTGAAGGACTGTAGATGCCAAAAATTTCTGAAAGTTATCTTCTTTTTTTTAATTAATAATCATATGTGAAACTTTTCTCATAGAACATCCATGTAATTTACTATTTCTTTTATTAAAGTCTAACATTTTCATCCTAAGACGAAAGATTATATATGGTTAAATAGATACACAACATACAACACCATGTTATATATTTTATGTAGCTAATGATTTATTAAAGTTAATAGTCATTTTCGTTTAATATTGAAAAACACTTTTGCACTAACATGTTGTTTTCCATGCATAGCATGGCCATTTTGTAATTAGTTGATAGGTGTAAACATGTAGATTCATACAATTCGTTGGCTGTGACATATTTACTATTTTAATAATATTGTCATGTTCTTGAAATAGATTAAAATAATGTCCTTAATATAAGTCTACAAATCCTGAATTATATACTACATGAATTACTGAATCGTAATAGAAAGTATATTTTTGTTCCAACAAATTATTTACAATTATTTTCTCAAAAGATATTCATTTATATATATTAAAGTCTTGTCACTTAAACATTACTCCATAAAGCCACCGCCGACGATGTACACATCAAATAGATTTGTTAAGATCTTTGTGATTGATACAAAATAGAATTACACCGTAATTACATTTTTCTACTTCGAGAACGTGTAATATTCAACATTTGTTGGTGCAAATTATTCAGTACTATGTTTTAAAATTTCGTTTGTAATTTTAAAATATAAAATTAATAAAATTCATTTGGTAATATTACAACAACAATGACAATAATGAGATTCAATCATTTCAAATAAGATATATGAGGGATAAAAGATGTAGACAATCATATCTCTTTCTGAAAGTGGAGAAATTGTTTCAAGAGAAAATTTCAGCAATAATGTGAGTGAGAGATTACAAGAGTATATAAAATATTTATTCATACCTATAGAATTACTTAATTTAAAGAGTATTTGTTGATGGAAGTAACATCACAACTATTATTTAATTCTCTTAATTTAAAACACATAGATTGCTCATGAATCAGGACAATAGTTAGGATGATTTTTGATAATTTATTTAAATTAAATAATACCATGTGACTCCAAGAATTGACAAAGCGCATATATTATCTAATACTAAGATTGCAAACATGCTTATTGTTTATACATGCGTTTCATAATTGTTTATTTTTGCCACTTGTTGTGATATAATGATTTCTGTATTTGTATTTTATGGAATATTGATGGTTAGTTAGCAACCATGTAAACATAACAAATGGAATAATTTGAGGAAAATATGTTTACCTATTACGATGGGAGGCTGGGAGCTATGAATTATGTTAGGTAATTTAATTAGAATAAATTATAATAATATAATTAGGATGATAATTGATACAATAGTTTTTTTATTAACTACTAATAGAAAGATAAGTGAGTTACAAAAATGTTTCCTGTGGTTTAGTGAAAAAATATGAATATGGTCAATATATATATTTTTTATTTCACAAATGGTCCATGATCTTCTACAAGTAGTGTAACAATTAAGTCACCAATTTTATTAAATCTTTTTTCCCAGTAAGTAATTAAATTGGTGACTAAACCATTCTCATCAGTTAATCACCCAATTCTATCGGTTAATGAAAAAAGAACATATAATGTAACAATTGAAGTTTGAGTAGTATAAAATGATGAAATCTATTGTAAGAAAATAATAGTAATTATTTTGAAAAGTAACAATCAAATAAACTTAGTGATTGGGCTAGATTTAAGTTATTGGCCCAATATCCTAATAAATATTGGGCTAGATATTAATATTAATTAGCCCAATATATAAAAAGCCCACTAGTCCATTTATAAGTCGGTCTGCATCATTTCCAAAATCATGTGTTCTTACCTGGTTTTTCCCCCAAATCAGATTCACTGTAAATCGAAAGTAGAAAAACACACAGTAGATACAAATCAGAAAACGCACACAATTCATTCACTGTTTATTCGTGCACAATTTGAGTTTTATTCATTGAAGCAATGTGATTTCGGCCCAAATTCGTCATATCTGGTGGTGACCCGACCCGTATGCTGAAGACAATTGGAATCATCTTAAGATGGAAACAATCACTTTATGGTTAGTTTTATAGTAGTTTTTTTCAGCTAAAAACTAACTGTCTAAACTCCAAATTTCCACCATGTTTTCATTGTTGGCATTTTGATTATTTGCTTAAATTGTCAACATAGTTTTCAGTTGACAAATTGAAAAGTATGTTGATGTTTTATACGAATAATCCTAACTAAAATTGCATGAAAATTACCTGATTTTGACCATATTATTGGAGATTCATACAAAATAACCACACATTTTACAAACCTAATTTGCGAAATTCACTATATTCCTCGAATTACTGTAAATTTGCTAAAACGGTTCGTTTTTTAGTCTAAAAAGGTGAATTTTGAGAAATAGTATGCACAATGGGTAGTTATGATGATGCACAAGCCTTAAAAAATGTGGTCAAAAGCAGGTAGATCAAATGACATTTTGGCCACAATAATTGCAACATTATGTATTTTTTTCAATATTAACGTTTCTGGAAGCTTTCAAATCAAAATGCTTATTTCTCTCATTATTCACATGAGCTAATGATACCAATGGTCAACAAAATTTACATTAATATAACAAATAATTGAAGGTGGCTTTGGATAATGGCCAAAAGGAGTGAGTTTGGTGTATGTAAGAACTAATCGGGTTGGGTTGATCCATAACAACAATGTTTTATTTTTCAAAATAGTTAGTGTGTTAAATATTATCAGAAAATAATTGATACAATATTAATAATTTAGTTTTTTTAATCGAACGATTTAATGGTTTGTGTGTGTTGTACATTTGCTTTGTTTGTATATATTGAAAATGACAATTAGATGCTTGGCATATAATTAGAGGTGGCAAAATTGGTAGAGATCAAAACGGGTCATGGGTTTGCCCAAATAATTTGTCCAATTCTTATATTTAGGGGTGTGCATGGGGCGGTTTGGTGCGGTTTTAGGCTCAAACCGAACCGAATCCACTAATTTCGGTTTAAGGATTTTCAAATCCAATGGTTTCGGTTTCTAACGGTTTCGGTTTTAGCGGTTTCTAGCCATTAACGGTTTGGTTTCGGTTTTAAAACCGAACCCACCCTTTTTTAACATCAATATATTTTCCTACGCTAACCTTATTTTCCCAATATTACATATAGATTTCAGTAATAATATATAATTTCCAAGCATGAATTCAATGTCTAATCATATATTTCAACACATAATACTAGTTTCTGCCCAAAAATTCAATATATAAACAAATCTTGTATAATATAATCATAATATAAACTATAACTAGTGGGGCGGTTTCTTAACGGTTTGGTTTCGGGCTAAAACCGAAACCATCGGTTTTTTCAAATTTTGAAACCGAACCGTTGGTTTTGAAATGGTTTCGGTTTTAGCGGTTCGGTTTTGTCGGTTTTAACGGATTGGTTTCGGTTTTTCGGTTTTTATGCTCACCCCTACTTATATTAATAGCATGATCCAAAGAAAAAGAAAAAAAGGTAGATTATTACATAAATCAAAATTTATATAAGTTGATATAATAGTTTGCGTGCGATGATTTTGTGTATGTAAGTATAATGATTAGTATTATAAGTTTAAATCTAGTTTTGGCGATTTAATTTGTAGAGATTATGATGTGGTGTATTATAAGTATATTGTCGTATAGCTATTAAAAATGATGTTATTCGACATAAGATGGCTTTGACCTAGAGTTCGTTCATGTTATTTGTTAGCAAACACCGGGGGTAATTGTGAATACTAACAAAATTTGAAGGGGTAAAATGTAACTCTATAAAGGACGCCTCTCCTACTCACAGTTAGGGGTGGCAATTTCTGACCCGGCACGAAACCCGACTTGAAACCGACACGAAAATAAACAAGTTGGGGTTGGGGTAAAAAACAATTGGGTCAGTCTCGGGTTGAGTCAGCTGACCCGTTTATTAAAAAGGTTAGGTTCGGGCCAATGATAATTTAAATGGGTCAAACCCGCCAACCCGTTTAATTATTAAAATATATTTTATAATATATATATTTATATTTAATTTATAATCTACTAGTTAAAATGTAAGTAATAGTTAGATAAAAATTAAAAATGTTACTTAGTAATTTGGTGTTTAGTATTTTGTTATGAATTTGTGTAATAATAACAGAATCTTGACTTGTTTGAACCGTTTAACTTGTTTGACATGATAACCTGTTTAATCCGTTTTATTAAATGAGTTATATGGGTTAGGTTTGGGTTGAAGTTAAACAGGTTAAGGTTAAGATATCTGATCCGTTTATATAAACATGTCGGTTTCGGGTTGAATGTTTCTGACCTGCCAACCCGTGAACCCGAACCCGACCTAAATTGCCACCCCTACTCACAGTCACATACGATAGGTTGTTCTTCCAACAACATTATCATTTTTTCTCTGGAAGAAATATTTTGAACATGCGATAACGTATATGCACTAAAATCATCCAAGTAAAGCTTAGGTAAAAATTAAAAAATAAACATAACTTTAACAGTTTAAGTTGCTTTCATAAACGCAATCAACCATCTATTTACTTCATAAGTATTTCCCTAGGCATGCACCGTCCAAAAATCGAACTGAACCACTTGAAGTCGAACCAAACTAGGAACCGAGAAAATGATTTCGTCTGGGATATTGGACTAAACCAATGACGTCTTGGATCGAACCAGGTGGAGAACCGGTCGGAACCGAACCGAGAACTTGCCGAAACCGAACCGAGAATTTTTTTTACTTTTTCAAGATATTTTTTGTTTTAGTCTGCACCAAACTGAGAACTAATCTTACATTAAATTATAATTGATAACTGGATTGGTGTACCTCGGTCAGTTTTGATTCAGCGATTATGATCAGTTCTTGATCAACTTTGCACACGCAAGATTACATGTATCTATATTGATGTTGTTTGATATATATTTATGATGTGTGTATTGTTTGTTGGTTCCTATACTTTACAAAAAAGGTTGTGAAGTAAGCTTAGAATAGTTTAGGATAGGGTCGGATTTGAATGATTAAAAAAGGTTTGTTTTGTTTGGTCGTTGATATAAATGCTGATTAACTTATGACTTTGATTATTTCTCCTTCAAAATTGGCTGTTCTTTTTTCCCTTTTAATTTTGCGGGTCTTAAGTTCTTCCCTTTCCCCTAATCAACGATTTTGACATGTTTAAAATTTTTAGGTTTTACTTTCAATTTTATTGATAGTGACGTTTTTGTGGGGTCGATTTAGCATGTGAGTGGGGTTACATTAATATCATTCAAACTTTTTCAATGTTTTAAAAAAATAATTGTATTCTTTTAAAACTATATGTTTCTTTGTAACTAAAAATGATAGTTTTCTTTTAACTCTTATTATTATAATATAGTTATTTTAAATACAGTAAATGTAATTAATAGTATTTATTTTTATATATTTTTATAAGTATTATTATTAATAATCTCTTTTACAACATTGGTTTCAACTGATCATAAATTTTCAAAACAACAAATTATATGCTCTTATTTTTCCATAATTAAACTTTCTGGTTTGACCTTCGCGCATACAACTAATAATAGTACAACTGAAATACTTAACAATGTAAACAACATTTTGGGCATATATTAAAATCTCCGCAACGTGTGAGGGTACTCTCTACTAGTTGTGAATAAATACAAAAAAAGAGGTTAGAAAATATAAAATATATATCATAAAATTTTCAAAATTTATTTTTCAACTATGTTTATCATTTTTGAGTTCCAATACATATATAAAAAAATCCATATCTATATTATTATCTAATTTAAAAAAAATGGTTTTTTGTGTTTTGACCGGACGAGTTAATCGGGATTATATGTACAACCGGTTGATTCCGAGCGCTCTATAACCATCAATCTAACTGGTTAATTTTTCCTTTTACCTTCTCATTTCTAGTTCAGCCATCTGGTTCAATTAAAATTTTAAAACATTGATATTAAATTTGAAGGGCTCCATTCATTATTGATGCAAACTCAATTGAAGAACGGGCCATTTTGTTTCTTGAGGTCAATTGAAGAACGAGCCATTTTGTTTCTTGAGGTCAAAGATCGTGTAAGAAAATGGGCTTTAGTAAAATGGTCATAACTTTTAGCTCGGGTCTCCGTTTCAAACCCAACTTCCCGGCCCAAATTCGCTATTTTTAGTCACTTTATTTGCATTTTAGTGTTTTTTCGTTGAATTTCCAAACTTTGTTTAGGCCCAGTTTTTAGTCCGTTTGTCGTTTTGGGCCCATTCGAAAATCTGGGCCATATTTAAAGTGTATTTTGTCATTTGGAATAAGCAGATGAATATTTTGGTGAAATTCATTTTTCTCTCCCGAAATTGTGTTCTTCGTGTTAGAACAAGTTTTGAAGACCAAATCACGGTATTCTCTTGAATCAACGTGTTTTGTGTTAAATTAATCCGGTATTCTTTTGAATCAACGAATTCTAATCTTTATCTATCTTTTCAATACTACATCAATTATTATACTTGCTCTGACTATGTAAAGTGCTCACTTTTACACTCATATCCGTTTAACTAAATACCTTGACCTTTACAATTAAATGTGTTTGAAATTACTATCTATCTTTTTCAAAATTTATATTTTAGTCGATCAATAAGACACAAGTAGTAATTCGTCTACATAAATCCAAAAAGAGACGCATTTGTTGACCAAATAGCAGATACTTGACAATATACTACAAATTGGAACAGAGCAAAATTCAAAACCACAAGAACCTAGACCATACTATTTGTCAATTTTGACTATACAGTTTTTCTAACATCATCATGTTGTCGGATTATGATTAAAAAGGATCAACTATTTGAACATTATTTTCTACTATTTAGACATCTAAAAATTCTTAATAATTCTTATACGATCTCCAGCGTATTCCGCCGCTAGCCACCACATCTACCAACTCACTGGCTTCGGATCCCGCCAACCACCGCCGCCGCCGTTTAGTTTACCATTCACTCTGACATCACCAACTTACTCCGCCGCTCATTCCGTCTCCACCAACTAACTCATACGCTAACTTCGCCACCACCATTGAATCTTCCACTCACCACCACCACTGTCGACCACCGATTTTAAGTTTAAAAAAACGTGAATAATCATGTTAATTAATTGTTTGTGATCCTAGTTTTCAAGTTTTGACGTTGGTTGGGATGTTTATCTGGTATAGAGGGGTGTCCAAATAGTAGGACCCTTAAAAAAAAGGTAACAATACATATAGTAGTATTTTTTTTAAAAAAAAGTAAATTACAAAAATTATTTTACAGTCTTTCGAATTCTGTGATTTTATGTTAAGATATAGACCGGTAACCTATGATTGTATATTTTATGCACATAAATATGTATATGAATATGTTTAAATATTACATACTACATTTGTCCCAGGAAAAAAAAGTATTTCTATTTGACACAAGTTTGTAGGAGATTGCTAGTGGTGGAGTATTTGTTGTTAATTTTGATTAAAATATAAGGTTATTTTGTAAAAAGAGTATTTTTAGGAGATAGTTGGTGGTAGGGTCTATGGTAAATGGTAATAGTGTTATTTTATTAAGTGGGCATTTTTAATTTGAGAAAACCCGAATTTCTTTGTAGAACAAAATTTTAGAGGGAAAATAAAACTTTTTTATCGAATGAATAGAGTAATATCTATTAATCAAGATGATAAATATAATAAACAATACAATACATGTTATTAATTTTTGTTATAATCATTTTTGCAGGCATAAATATATGCATATCATTTTTGCACCAAGACTATCTGCTACGTTTTTCGAAGACTTCGTAAATCAACACGATAACATAAACTTCCCAAAAACGATCCAAAAGTAGTATACTCTATTTTTTTAGTATGCCAAGAGTTATTACGACTATAGAAACCATTTTGACTGAAATTACACCATTTGGATATATTCGATCGATAGTGGAGGAACCCTTGATGTAAAGATACATAATTTATACCTAGGACCCTTAAGCTTTCAACTAGTTTCACTTAGCCCCCTAACTGGTTATTAATTTAGACTTTCAACACAATAAGCATATCATTTCCCTTATTGACATGTTCACTTCAATGCACCACAAAATACGTGCACCCTTTTTAATATAAATTCAATTTATTTAAATAATTTATTGGATGTTACAACATATCTTATAAACTTAAAAGTAAAATATTACATATAATTCTTGTCCACCGGCATGAGTCATCTTCCCATAATGAAAGGAGGCAATTAACGAGGTTGTGTTTGAACAATCGAAGTTGCACTCTTTTTTCTTTTTGAGGCATAAACTGCATGTTCCCAAGGATAAAATATTAATAGTATATTTTGAGGTAAACAACGTAGGATATATATAACTTTGATGTTAGTGTGAAGATTACATAATCCTAATGCAACAAACGGGTACCGAAGCAAGGAAAAGAAGAAAGAAAACGAGTGGGAGAAGAAACGGAAGAAGAAATGGAAAAATCATTATTAGCATTCCGACCGTAAAAGCCGGAATTAGGAGGAAGATGAAAATGGGAATGAAGAGGATGTAGAGAAGAAGTCCCATGTTTGACAATGAACAAATATACGTACATTTGCTTTCTTAATTATACTCCCCAAAATTTTCTAAATTAAACCAATACGTAACAAATATTCTTTGTTTTCCATCATTTCGGCATGTCCTTCATCAGGAGAGTTTCGCGGATTCTGAAGGTCATTTGCAAATAGACAAAAATGAGTCCTAAATACAAGAGGTATTAAAAAATAAGTGTTTCAAATAATTTTTCTGTCAAATTATTAAGTCAACTTGAAAATTATAAAATTATGTATAAGTTATATATAAAAATGGATCCCCTTTAAAGTGAATGTCATGTACGGCTGCACATCCTGCATATATTTAAAGACACCTCTGTCATTCATAACCAACGTGTTTCAAAAGCGAATTTCTCACGATTTTTCTTCGTTACATTTTCAAGTTGGTTGTTTGTTGACGTCTACATAAAGTGCCAAATGTGTGTTGGTGTATACATGAAGCGTCGAATACATGACCTTTAAAATAAACAAGAAGTTTATTGATTGAAAATGGTTTTAATTGATGTGAAAAAATTGAATATTTATTGTAAGATATTGTTTTATAAAATTATGCAAATATCATAGATACTGTAACATTATGTTTGTTCTGATCGTATTTTAATAATTTTTTTAATAGTAAATTTAAAAAATAAATATCTCATTTTGTCTAAGTAAAAGTATATTAACATAATAATTATTGTATAACTTTTTTTTGTTGTTGTTAGCAACCAAGTAAAGGGTAAAAACTGAAATATAACCACCCCATTATCTTAAGGGGGTTTAAAAGATCTTCAAACCCCGTTTCACCAAGTTGAAACATAGTTTACTTTTGAATAATCGTTAAGAGTTATTTCCCAGATTCCTAATTATTAAGTAAATTTAATATTGTACGACTTTATTTTGATGATATAATTATCTTTTGACATAAAATTACTCTACATATAAAAATTGATATGTATGAACGACAGAGATAGAGTCCGAGATTCACTTTCCGAACACGTTGGTTACTAAGAACATGCCGAAAAGATGAACGACAAAGAATGTTTGGTACGTGTTTGTATATATAGTTTAGAAAGTGTGGGGAATATAAGAAAGCAAATATATATCTCTATTTATATGAAACATGGGACTTCTCATGCTCATGCTCTTCATACCCTTATTTATTCTATCCCTTATTATCTTTTTTTTTCCTCATAATGCTTGGTGTTCTTCTTCCTATATTTCAACCTTTTGTATTCCCTCTTATTCTCTTTCTCATTCTAATTCTAGGCATAGTGGAAGTAATCATTGGGCTTATGTAATCGTTAACATTTCAAGCTTATTTAGATTTATTAATCTAATAAGCTAAAAAAGCTTCATAAACAAGCTCTCCCATATGATCCACAAATACTATTAATATTTTATTCCTTTGAAACATATATAAAGAGTGGAACTTCGTTAGATTAAACACGACATCATTAATGGTTTTGACGGCCTCGTTTCAATATGGCTGATGCAAGTGGACAAGAGTTGTATGTAATATCGTCACTCGTTAAGTTTATACGATATATTGCTAATGATCAATCCTCACACTTTTCATGTAAACTGAATAATTGAATCTGTTGTTGCTTATTTTAGAGGACAAGGGTTGTATTTAATTTAATCTTGGTTTGTTCGTGTTCGTTTGTTTAACTAAACGAGCACAAAATCTTTTCTGTGTTTGTTCGTGTAACTAGACGAACATAAAAGAATTTATGTCACGAACAGTTCGTTGAACATTCGGTTTATTTTCATGCCTATAATTAAAAAGATATAAATATGTGTATGTTGCTTCTATTCTCTCCTTGTTTAATCTTTGTAATTTATCATGTATAATCATTATTTAGGAAGCACAAAGTAGAGCATTAGTAAGCATATGATTGAGATATTCTCATGTTTATATATAGTGGTATAAATTATCCGGATCAAACCGAATATCAGGATATTTGAGTTCAACTCGTTAATTTTAATTCAGGAGAAGCTTGCACCACCAACAAAAGGAAAGCATCTCTAATTTTGTCTATATATGATACCCGTGTTCACATGGGATTGTAAACTATTATTTATATATAACTACCTTGTACGTACGTATTGCAGTTGATTATAATATAAAATATACTTCCTCCGATTCAAAATAAGTGCAACATTTGCATTTTCACGGATTTTGAAGTAAAATAGTTTAATGGAGATTATGATAAATTAAAGGGATAATTAGTGAAAAGGGTCCCACCATAATTTTTGTCTTTATTGAAGAAAGAGAAATTAATGATGTTTAATAAAGTTAAGTAGGGATAAAATAGTAATTTTATAGATAAAAATATGCCAAATAAGGAAAGTGTTGCACTTATTTTGAATCACCTCTTTTTGGAAAGTGTTGCACTTATTTTGAATCGGATGAAGTATGATTTAATTTAACTTTTTACTATAAAATAATGTTATTATTTAGTTTACAAATTTACAAGACCTAATCATCCATTTTCTTATGTTTTAAGGGATGTTTATTTACAGCTTGATGGAACCATTTTACATTAAATGTTTAATCATTCAGCATTCAGTATTTTTGTTTAGCATCTCTAAATGATATATATACGGAATGAGATAACAAAAAACGGCCGAATCATTCTTCCTTATAACATACTAGCTTCATAACCCGCCCGATGGGCGGGTATGCTTCAAGATTTATTATGTAGAAAAATACCATCAAAGCTTCACAATTTTAAAAATGACATAATAATCAATAGATATAATGGTGATTTTGTACAAAATTCGATAGATGAAGAAATGTTACATATAATGTACAAACGAAATAAGACTTCTTTGTAAACGACATTTGCTGTTGAATTAGTGTAATTGCCATCTCTATCACAACAAATGACTTTCAATCCGTTCTTGCTCTTAACTCGAGATACAGCTACATAAAGCTGGCCATGTGAGAATACCGGTTTTTGCAGAAACAAACCAACTTGAGACAACGTCTGACCTTGACTTTTATTAATGGTCATAGCAAAGCATACCTGAACAGGGAATTGCCTCCGATTTAATGGATTCAAACCTGGGTTTTTTAAGAGGTTTGTTTCAAAGTAACAAAAGTCTTTCCTCGATTCCTGTAATTTAACCATAGATGTTAGTATCAATTATTTAAAAAATGGAAGCCTCTATTACTGGTCAAATATTATTCTCATTGTGTTTGTGTTTTTATCCAAAATTATCGGTTGACAACATAATGTTCAATACAGATCAAAACTTCGGTACCAATGCTATTAATCTGCGAGAAATAAAGTTATGAAGAGCACAATTTTACCTGATGCTGCAGCTTTGATGCAGAGAATAATGGTGTTGATTGGCTTTTGCTTTGTAAGTTTTATATGTGATTATCAGAAGGTATTATATAAGATGGTTAATAAAAATTCAAATTGGATCAAGATAGTCACAAAATCCCGTGATTTAAGGAATTCCGTAAATTACAGAGAATAATGGTGTTGAATGGAATTTAAAAAAAAAAAAAGTAATTCGGGTATCTTCGTAGTTAAAAGAAAATGATCAAATTTGTAAGTCAATTTAATTTAATTTAAAAGAAAATGATCAAATCTTCTCCTTAATGTTGGCCTAATATATCGTTACTTTCCTTAACTGCAGGATTCGTATCATGGAATGTATTGAATTTGATGGTGAATCACGTGGACCAATACCCGAATTACATGTGGCATTTCCGACGAATCATAGAGCTTGGAATTGCCATGTTGTCAAACCCAAGCCAAATTAGGCCTCATATATAGGAGGAGATTTCTTAATTATTTAGATATTATAGATCTATATGATGTTTTATTTGTATTTTGTTTAATTATTTTACTGTTTTTTGTTTGTGGTGGAGGTCAAAGATCATAAGGTGGAGGTCAAAGATAAGACGAAATCATTGACTACTTCAGAACCACCATTGTCGGCTTTAAATCCTCCCGAATTTGTCAAATTCACCAAGGCTTCAACTAGCTTTGCTTCTTCATTACTTGTCTATGGCCTATAGTTTCTGATCAGACTTGCCATACCTATAAACATAATGATAAACACAAGAAACAAATGAACAAAATAAACCATTAACAATCGAACAAAATACCAGAAATATAACATACAAAATCCGTACAAAATCATAAATGAACCATTATAACATACAAAATCAGTACAAAATCGTAAATGAACCATTGTAACATACAAAATCAGTACTAAATCGTAAATGAACCATTATAACATACAAAATCAGTACAAAATCAGAAACGAACCATTATAGCATACAAAATCAGTACAAAAAACCAGAACTCGAACAAAATCAGCAGGAAAAATTTAAAATTTATAACCTGTATGTGTTCTAGCGATATCGACGGACCTATTGCTCGCCGGAGAAGACATGTATTAAACTAGAGAGAGCGGCCGAAAGAGAAGGGAGACTCACCTGGAGAGGCGGAGGAAGCCGGCTACGGGGGCAGAGGAAGCCGGCGATGGAGGCGGCGGAAGATGGCGGTGATGAAAGTAGATGGCTGCTAGATCGCTGCTGGAGTTGGATGGATGAAAGTATGGAATGGGATAAGATTATGGTTAAAATGTGGGTTTTGAGGGTAATAAATTAATTTGTTGTTGGGTCACATTCTAGAGTATTAAAATAGTCTAGGGATGTAATGTGACAGTTTATTGTAATCAATAGTCTAGGGTTATTTTATGTAATTAGTCAATACTAGGCCTAGGTATAAATACTTAGTTGTAACCTAGTATTGATAAGTTTTTGCCGTATATTGAAACCGTACGATCTTTGTGTGTGTGTGCAAAGCTTCATAGTGTTCTTCCAATTCATCTTTGTTCTTGCTTAATCTGTTGTTTAATCGATAGATACGGATTCACAATTGGCGGTCGAGTTCTCATCCCTCCTTCCAGATATAATGCTATTCAAAAGCAACGTGCCAAAGCTGATCGTCAAGCATATTCCTTTATGCTTCAAGGATTACCGAATGAAATCTACAATAGTTTAGATAGTCTTGAGAGTGCTAAAGAACTCTGGGATGAAATAAGAAAACAAATGGAGGGCACGGTTCTTGGGAATAAGGCTAAGATGGTTACTACGTTAAACTCATATGAAAATTTTAAAGCATCAACCGGGGAAGACCTGCAAAGCACTTACCATCGATGCTATAATCTGTTAAATGATCTCCGCAAAAACAGTCTATCAAAGGGAAACCTAGAGATCAACATCAAATTTATCAACAGTCTTCTTCCTGAGTGGGAAATGTTTGGTAACAATGCTATGCAGAATAAAGATCTAAGTCTGATAGATATCCATGAGCTGTACGAATATTTGTACCAAAATGCTCCAATGGTGAACAACATAGCCAAAACAAAACAAGAGACACAAGATACTCTTGCACTTCTTACCAAACAACATCATCTGTTAAATGAGACTGCTAAGTCTAAAGAAAAAGCAGAAGAACCCACTCCTCCAAAAATCGATGATTTGGATAAAGAACTTCAAGAAGTGCTGCAAGCCATGTCACTCATCTCTAAATATGAGAAGAAATATTACCCGAAAACCACAAACAACAATCTGCGATTTTCATCAAACTTTAAATCTGCTCAATCTGCTTCTGCTTCAACTGATAAGCCAGCCATGACACCTTTGGATCCTACAAAGAAATGTTATAACTGTGGTGTTGCTGGTCACTTATCTCGTGATTGAACGAAACCTAAATTTCGTGATTCTGAATATTTCAAAAAGAAGATGCTGTTGGCCAAACAAATTGAATCCGGGAAAGTGCTGTTAGCAGAAGATCTTCAGTGGATGGAAGACTCTGATCAAGAAGATGAAGAACATGCTGCAAACTTGTGTTTCATGGCAAGAGAAAATGCTGAGCTCCGCGAACGTTCCAATGAGGAGGCCAACAAGGAAATTGAGGTAACCAGCTCTTCTTTATCTACTTCTGATCATTCCACTGATTCTGATACTTGTCTTGATAAAAATCTGATTTCTGAAATTGATGCCTTAAATCAAACAATTTTACTCGAAAAGGATATGAATACACAACTTTTAGAACGTGTAAACATTTTAGAAAATTAATGCAAACAAACTGCTCATCTAGGTGAGCAACTTGTTCATCACATTAAACAAAATAAAATTTTTACACTGGAAATTCAGGATTTAAAAAGACAAGCATCAGAAATAAAGGTCCAGTATGAATCTGATATTCAACATTTGTCAAATACAATTTCCGAGAAAGAAACTGAAATTACAAATCTTAAAAATGCACAAAATCCTATTTCAAAGGAACGAAATGACAAATATTACAAATTGTATATTGAAACGTTCCAAGAATGTCAATTCACAAAAAACTGGATGGAACGTAAACAACAAGAATTTGATGATAATGAAAACCAATTTAAATCTTTAAATTCTGAAATCAAAGAACTACAAGAAAAATTAACCGATCAAACTAATCAATCATCACAAGATAGAAATAGTCAACAGGTTATCATACATCGTCTCACCTACGACAAAGATCAGTTAGTATCTCACATTAAACACCTTGAAGAGTTAATCGCCAAACGAGGACATACTGATCAAACCATCCATTTGAACAAGCCTAAAGAGTTCAAATACTTCAACTCCAAACAAGGTCTAGGGGCAGACAATCCAGGATATCTGAGCAAGGCGTGCAGGGTTCTTCCAACACTATATGACTCTCGCTACATGCAAAGAGATATCTGGCAGAGCTTCATGCGGGTGACAGATGAAGAAAAAGAAATCGAAGCATTCAACAGAGCAAAGCAGGAGAATGCACAAATCAGTTTCAACTATGCAGAATTGAACAAAACTTATGAAATTAAAAAGGCTAAATTTGAAAATGATGAATATTTTCCTATAATAACCCCAGAAGAATTTGAAATTAAAGGGGATGTTGTCGTTCAACAAAAAGTGACACGAAAGCTTTATATTCCATCATTAATTCTCGAAAAGTAAATCTGCCAATTAGAAACAGAAATTGATGAAACACATAAGGCATTTGATAAAGAAAAATTAGCTTTACAAACCAAAATTCATGACTTAGAAGATAAACTTGTTAAAACCAATTCTTCTTCTGTTCAAAATGATTTTCAAATTAATTCTTCTGCTCAAACTAAAACTCTTGAAAAGACTTCTACAATTAAAATCCCTGTTATTTTAAAAAGAAGCTCTGACTCAACTGTTTTAAATGTTTTAGATAAAACCTTAAATTCAAAGCTTGAGAAGCCCATGCCAATCGGAGACAGAGGAGCAACTCAGATAAAGAAGTCTAAGTCGTCCGGCTCTAGTATGCTTAAGTCAAAGGAACTTAAGAAGTCTAGTTCATCGTCCTTTTTAGTTTTTTCTTTTTCTGTTTATAATAAATGTAATAACTCCATGGATTTTATTGCTCCTAAATTGGCTTTTGGTACTGTTTATGATTTTGCTGTTTATCGTCCTGTGAATTATACTGTTAATGGTGATAATTTGGTTGTTAAATATGATAAAACCGGTAAAAAGATTTATTGTGGCAAGCAAACAAATAAACAAATTTCTCAGTATGATGAACGATATTTCATTAGGTTGGATGCTCCATGTGGTCCTAGAAACTATGTTTTACATAAGTCTGGTAAAATAATTAACTCCTGCAAAACTTGTTTTCCGTACTCATGCAAAACACCCATTTCTCGTCCTTTGCAATATAAACGAAAACATTCTTCTACACAAGCCTTCAAACCGACTAATGTTCGTCCCGCTACCTCACCCATCTCTAATAAATTGATGTACTCTCAACGTCAAACAACTCGAGGAACCACAACACCTAAATCATCACAATCTAGCACTTCTTCCAATTCTTCGACAACCAACTCAAAGATGCGTAACACAAAATCCACGTTTGTTCATTACACTTGGATCAAGAATGAACAGTCAAACTGGATTTTACATTCTCCAGAGAATAAGCTTAAATGGTCTATCAAATCAATCCACTCAGAACTGCCTCCTTGCAGTTCCCCAAAATCTCTAAATTAATCCTTCTGTAAAATCTGCATAAAACATCCTTCACTAATCGTATAGGACCCATAATTGATTGGGTACCTAAATTGTTTTATGTAGAATATATGGTATCTTGATTCTGGATGCTCACGACATATGACGGGAAACAAGAACCTCTTAACAAATTTCAGAGATAAATATTTGGGTACTGTTCGTTTTGGAAATGATCATTTGGCTGCTATCATAGGAATTGGCGATATCATTCGTGACAAGTTAATCATTCGAAACGTCACTTATGTTGAAGATCTTGCTCACAACTTGTTCAGCATCGGTCAATTTTTGTGATAAAGAGTTAGAAGTTAATTTTCGAACAAAGAAGTGTGCTGTTCGTACTTATAATGGAAAAGAACTTCTTACCGGATCACGGGATACAAATCTGTTTACTATCAATCTAAATGACGTGACCCCAATGGAAGAAGTATGCTTACTGTCAACAGCGTCATCAGATGAATCATGGTTATGGCACCGTCGCCTCTCTCACCTTAACTTCAAAACCATCAACAAATTGGTAAAAGGTGGCCATGTATATGGTCTCCCAGACGTTAAATTTGCAAAAGATCATCTGTGTTCGTCTTGCGAAATGGGAAAGATGAAGAAAACATCACACAAATCAAAACCTGTTCCAAGTACATCCAAACCTCTTGAATTGCTTCACATGGATCTATGTGGACCAATGAGTGTACAATCAATTGCTGGTAAACGATATGTGTTAGTGATTGTTGATGACTACTCACGGTATACCTGGGTTCACTTCTTACGTACCAAAGATGAAGCTGCAGATACTATTATCGCTTTTATCAAGAAAACTCAGACAAATCTTGAATTAAAAGTCAACACCATTCAGACTGATAATGGAACTGAGTTTAAGAATCGAACCCTAGATTCATTTCTTGAATCTGTTGGTATAACCCATCAATTTTCCGCTGCTAGAACTCCACAACAGAATGGAGTAGTAGAACGAAGAAATCGTACCTTAGTTGAAGCAGCCCGCACAATGCTTTCATTTTCGAAACTACCTTTATCTCTGTGGGCTGAAGCCATCAACACGGCATGTTTCACTCAAAATCATTCTATCATCAACAAAACCTACAACAAAACACCGTATGAATTGATAAATAACCGAATTCTGAATGTTCAATTTTTCCATGTTTTTGGGAGTCGTTGCTTCATCTTAAATGACAAAGACAAATTGAACAAATTTGAAGCTAAAGCTGACGAAGGGGTCTTTGTTGGTTATTCACGTGAATCTGCATCCTTCAGGGTTTATAATCGATCAAATCGGACAATCAGAGAAAGTGTAAATGTGAACTTTGATGAGACATTTCCTCTTGATTCACTTACCTCAGATATTAAACCTCCTGCACCCCCTTCCGCTCCTTCCACCTCTGAAAATGAGTTCGATGTATTGTTTGAATATTTTTATGATGAATATCATAACATCAGACATACCTTACTTCAGGAGGCTGGCGTTCCATTCCCTGCAGCTGCAGATGTTCAGTCTATCAGTGTCCCTGAGACATACAGTCCGAGTTCCTCTGATTCTCCATCTCCAACGTCTGCTGCTCCTGAGCACACTGAGTCAGTAACAAACTCAGATTCTACTTCACCATCAATGGAAACTCAATCATCACCAGATGTTTCTTCATCGCCTTCTCCAGTTGCAGGTGTTTCTTATTTAATCATTGCACCAGCTCAACCTCCAACGTTGGTGATTGATTTCTCCAAATTCAATGTTCAACAAGTCGATCCCCCACCTTCTTCATCCAATACCCAAACAACTATAATCCCGCATCCTGCATTTACTGATACCTCCAATATAACTCCAGGTCAACTTCCACTTCCTCATACTCTGAAATGGACCAAAGAGCATCCTTTACATCAAGTAATTGGAAATCCTGAATCCTCGGTTCAAACTCGTAGAGCAACTGCTGATGAATGTCAATACTCATCTTTCTTAAGCTCCAATGAACCTAAGAAAGTCAGCGAAGCTTTATCAGACCCAGACTGGATTCTTGCCATGCAAGATGAAATCAATCAATTTGAACGACTGAAAGTTTGGCGTCTAGTTCCAAAACCATCTGGAAAGTCTTTTGTTGGTACCAAATGGATCTTTAAGAACAAAAAGGATGAAAATGGGATTGTCATTCGAAATAAAGCACGCCTGGTTGCTAAAGGGTATTCTCAACAAGAGGGCATCGATTATGAAGAAACTTTTACCTCGGTTGCAAGAATAGAAGCCATCCGAATCTTTCTGGCATATGCAGCACAAGAATTTTACAATCTATCAAATGGATGTAAAAACTGCATTTCTTAATGGTATTCTCAGTGGAGAAGTTTTCGTTCATCGACTAGAAGGATTTGTCGATCCACACTTGCCTAACCATGTCTACATCCTTGATAAAGCGTTATATGGTTTGAAGCAAGCTCCTCGTGCGTGGTATGATGTTTTATCCAAATTCTTAGTCGACTCTGGTTTTTCAAAAGGCAAAGTGGACAAAACTCTATTCATCAAACGACAAGGGGAAGATATCGTCCTCATTCAGATTTATGTAGATGATATTATTTTCGGCTCCACAAATCTAAAATACTGTAAACGGTTTTCAGATCATATGATCAAAAGATTTGAAATGAGTATGATGGGGGAGATGAATTTCTTTCTTGGTCTACAGGTTCGTCAGTTACCTACCGGGATATTCATCAATCAATCCAAGTATATCATTGATTTGTTGAAGAAGTATCTGATGGATGACTGTAAACCCATTTCTACACCAATGTCACCCGGTTCAAAATTGCATACTGATCCTGACGGAAAGCTTGTTGATATCACAAACTATCGAGGCATGATAGGGTCATTATTATATCTAACTGCCAGTCGACCTGATATAATGTTCTCTACGTGCGTTCGTGCTCGGTATCAGGCTGCTCCCAAAGAGTCTCACCTTCAAGCAGTCAAACGCATATTTCGTTACTTAAAGGGTACTCGAGATCTTGGTCTTTGGTATCCCAAAGAAACTTCGTTTGACATGTCTGCCTTCTCTGATGCTGATCATGCTGGCTGTATGTAGGATCGTAAAAGCACTTCTGGAGGTGCTCAATTTCTCGGTGATAAATTGGTGAGCTGGTCCTCAAGGAAACAAAATCGTGTCTCTCTTTCAACTGCCGAAGCGGAGTATGTTGCTGCTGCAAGCTGTCTGTCCCAGGTAATTTGGATGAAGTCACAATTAAAAGACTACGACTTTTCATACAGCTGTATTCCTTTATATTGTGACTCCCGCAGTGCAATTGCAATTTCATGCAATCCTGTTCAACATTCCAAAACTAAACATATTGATCTTCGATATCATTTTATCAAAGATCGCGTTGAACAAGGAACTGTGGAAATGTACTTCGTTTCCACTGATTTTCAGTTAGCTGATTTATTTACCAAGGCTTTAGATGAAAAACGATTTAACTTTCTTGTGTCTAAGCTTGGTATGTTAAATCTCAAAACATAAATCGTTTCTACTCTTTTCATTTCAATTTTGTTTCTGCAAAACGGTTTTCATTGTTTAATTTTTTTTTTTTAGCAATGACTTATATACACTTCAGTATATGACTCGCACTTTACAGCATTGGCTTATGCACACATCAGTGTATAACCCGTTCCTACTCGTCTAATGGTTTTTAATTACATCACCTTGAAACCCGCTCTTAATCAGAAAACACAGAACTGTAAAAACTCTTCTCCACCCATCTGCTGCTGTTAAAAGGTACATTTCTGATTTACAAACTTTTATATATCTTTATTTTATCGAGGGGGAGTAATATTAATTCTAAGGGAGAATTAGTATTTCCAGGGGGAGAAACTTTCTTATATCAATACTTTCATACCCGTTTGAATTTTTTTTTATTATTCGATCAATTTTTTTTATCAAACGACAATACCTTCCCATGGTTTGCCAGAACCGGCCTTACCTTCTAAGGGAATTCTTTTTCAGCGATTTGGTAAATGTGAGGGTATAAGTCTAGGGTATAGAAATAGGTGAGTGCAAGGTGATGTGAAAAACATGATAACTTTAAGAAAACACACCTTTGAGTGCATCCACACCGTAAATAAACCGGGCAACCATACATAAAGGGTGATCATTCATAAGTTGAATGTTTCACTAGACTTTACTAGCCCAGTAAAGCAAATGCACACCACCACCAACCACTCAAATTCCTCTCAACAGGAATTTGTTTCAAATCGTTAGGGGACGTTGCACAAAATCTACTGACTACTCATTCGGAGTTTGTCGGTATTGAAACATAATAACCTCCTGCCCCGGGTTAAGTCTCTTTGTAAGCACAGTATGTCTAGTTCTTACCCTCAAGACTCTTTCACTATAGGACACTTGCACTACAAAAATGGATCTCCCTGAATCCATCGGAACACTTGTAGTGGCATCACATTCTGATGTTTCACGAGGATAGAGTGGAAATCATGCTAGAGCTAAAATCACGCCAACTCTAAACGCAGGTCACACATTTGAATCAACGGTTGTGCAAACGACTACCGATTCATACCGTGTGTTAACGGATACTCTATGTGAGTCCGGTATTACCTTACTTGTTCAAGTTGCTGTGCCTAAATTTGATATCTTAAAGGCAACAACTTATGCCAGAAACACATACATTTTCCGATGAAAAATCCATGTTATTCATAAAACGTAACATCATATATGCTGATCCATTGCACATGAGCGTTTTAGATCACTCTCAAATTACTCCTATGATCTGCTATAACCGGCATGATCTTCCCCAGGAGCCACCTACAATATAGGACAAAATGTAAGGGTCCCTAGGTCTAGGTGAGCAGAATCAAGTATCATGGGATCTTGATTGGGGTGTGCTGAGAAAAATAAAATAAAATTGAGAGGGGGTATGAAGTATGGGGTGCAAATCAGCTTATCACATGGTAACACAAAAACGAGGGTGTGGTTGAAAATGAAACAGTGAGTTGAGTGAGGAGTGTGTGAGAAAGGGTTAAAGAAAACGAAAAACCCTCCCTAAACCGATCAAAAGACCGGGTAACCACATCTTTATCAGACTGCATAAGATGCCTTCTGATTCAGACATCATGGACCCAGTGATGCAATGCACAACCCCCACTGACCACTCAAGTACAAAAAGTACTTGTTTCAAAATCACGGAGATTACCACATCTACTATCGACATCTCATTTGGAGATTGTTGATATTGAAAAAGAGGACCTACCTCCAGTCCTCGCCTTCGTTTGTCCACATATAGAGTCTAGAACCGAATTAAATTTCTCTAGGACACAGGCATTCCACCAAGCATATCCTAGTGATATATTCAAAAATGTGTTATATATTGATTCATTCAAAAAATGAATGTATCATTATTCAACACATTTTCATCACCAAGCTTCGGAGATTCTTCCTGTTACATGATGCTTCAGATAAATCTTGTTCATCATGAGGGGGAGAATGTATTAGCCTAACTTACTCCACATCAAAAAGACACATATGCACCAGTGAAGGGGGAGTAAACAAGGAACCAAAGACTCCATGAAGAAATAATTGTCTGTTTGAGGGGGAGCATAAACCTTATCAACAAATTTCCCGAACAACAATTATTAAAGATCATTGATCGACATAAAGCCACAAACTTCAAGAAAAGACTTCCGCTGTTAATCTCTCTATCATTATGGGTCTCAGTTTTGGTCGATCAATATGTATCTTCAAAGTAAAGTCTTCAAAATACTCTTTGTGCTTGAAAAACTACAAGAAGTATTCGTTTTTCACGGATCAACAAAGCTCAAGCCTGATCCTGATTATTATGCAACGAAATATTTACAAGGCTAGGTTTTTACTAAAGATGAAGACTTCGAAGATATGCTTCCCAGACTATTGTTACAAAGGGGGAGATTGTTGGGTCACATTCTAGAGTATTAAAATAGTCTAGGGGTGTAATGTGACAGTTTATTGTAATCAATAGTCTAGGGTTATTTTATGTAATTAGTCAATACTAGGCCTAGGTATAAATACCTAGTTGTAACCTAGTATTGATAAGTTTTTGCCGTATATTGAAACCGTACGATCTTTGTGTGTGTGTGTGCAAAGCTTCATAGTGTTCTTCCAATTCATCTTTGTTCTTGCTTAATCTGTTGTTTAATCGATAGATACGGATTCACATGTCATATTTCCTTAATCCTCACCTCATGTGATCGAATTGACAATAATCCTTTGTTTGATGGAATTTTTTACAAGTTAGAATTACAATTCTTTCCAACCAAACATATGAAATTATGGGAATTGGATTCCAATTCTATGGAATTCCTAAGGAATCATGTCAACCAAACAGCGCCTTAGTCTCTTCAAGGGGTGAGCTCGGTCTAAAGACCGAACCGATAGAACCGAAATCGAAAACGATAACTTTTTAAAACCGAAAACAAACCGATAATATGTTATCGTTTTTGGTTCAGTTCGGTTTCGGTCCAGTTGAGTTTCGGTTATGTTCTTTCCGTCCAAATGCACACCTCTACTCTCTTCATTAGTTTCTTTTTTTCCCGTTGTCGAAGTTTTTGTTTGACATTTTAAAATGTCATATCAATATGTAAAGTAATTAAGAATATTTAAGGATCTGTTAATGTAATTTCAGTTATTCTGTATAACTCTAGGTAAATAATAAGACTATAGGTTAGCTATTACTCCCTCCGTCCCACAAAAAAGTTCTCATTTCTAATGGGCACAAATATTTAGGAGAGAGTTAGTGGTGGGGTCCATGGTTATATTTTGATTAAAAATATAAGGTTTTCTGGAGAGAGAAAGTGCTTTTAGAAGATAATTAGTGGTGGGGTCCATAGTTTTAATATTATTTTATTAAGTGGTCCCTCACCATTTGAGAAATGGGAACTTTTTTGTGGGACAAAATTTAGAGGGGAAATGGGAACTTTTTTGTGGGACGGAGGGAGTAATGATTATAATTAGCTATATTTGATCATGGGTCTATGTTACTTCTATTTGTTTATGAACACCGGTTTCTTCTACTTTAATAGTGTTGTTTAAAATGTTGAGTTATATCTACACTCTACACTCTAAAATGTGTTTGTCAGACCGTCTCCGAAATTCTGAAGGTATTGTGTGAATAAACGAAAATAAATTCCTTAAATAAAGATTTATATAAAAAATTGAACTTTCCAAAATTTCTATTAAATTATTAAGTTGACTTAAAACTTAAGATTATATAAGATATATATAAAAAGTTGTATTCTTATAAAACTTGAGTAATATGTGGTCACACCTCTTTAAAGATAACCCTGTTGTGTGTAGGTCAATCTTATATCACCTTTGAATCTAAATTAATTCCTTTAAGATGGCATGGCTCATGATTAATATGATATTTGGTAATATAATAAAATAAATATATTTGTTTTGAATTGTCAAATTGTTGAATAGAAAAGAATGAAATAGACATTTTGATAACCTTGTTATAATTTATTTTAAAACACTGCATGTATATAACTTGCGTGGGGAGAAAAAATGACCAAAGACTTTATAAGTTTGAAGATGTTGAGATTTCTGGAGCCTTAAGAGACACCACTAATTAGTCAATGTTCATGACTTTGACCAAGTTGAAATATTCATCATTTAAACTCTCTTCACATACAATAATATCTCACTACATATATATAACACACACTAAAAAGGTTTCTACACACACAAGTGGACACGATCACTAACCCGTATAGAAAGTTGTCAAAAGAATCTATGGGTACTCAAAAACAGTTGAATAGCAACTCTACTACTAATAACTATACAGAGTTAGTTGATGACGAAGAAGACGTAATTCTTCCCGGATTTCGATTCCATCCACTCGATGAAGAACTTGTCGGATTCTATCTTTTGCGAAAGGTCGAGAAGAAACCGATTAGTATCGAGCTCATCAAGGAGTTTGACATCTACAAATACGATCCTTGGGATCTTCCAAGTAAGAACTTAATTTCTTTTATATATCTAATTCATATACTTTTTAAATTTATGAAATAAATATTGTATCAAACTCAGGGCTAAATTTCCTTTTTAAAGACAAATACTGGTACCCGTAGACACACACAAGTCTGGCCATCATGAACATGTGTGTGTCTGTGGGAAGCAGTATTTGTTTAATAAAAATTAAGCTAGGCTAATTGTCGACATAGCATATGATCAAACATAAATTTACGAGGATGATCGACCGATGTCATGTTTTCATCATTAGATATAACCCAAAAGAAAATAGTACAAAAAATTTAAGTGTTTATAGGTTATTATGAATGATTTTATGTTGTAATAGATATATATCTATATATAACTTAGGTCTAATTAAAAAGGTGAAATATTTAACACTTTTTCTTGATTTGAAATCATGTAGAATTTAGTAATGGAGGAGAGAAAGAATGGTACTTCTTTTGTAGAAGAGGAAGGAAGTATCGAAATAGCATTCGACCCAACCGAGTAGCAGGATCAGGTTCGGGTTTTTGGAAAGCTACGGGCATTGATCGTCCAATTTACAACAATGATGGAACAATATGTATCGGTCTCAAGAAATCTCTCGTTTACTATCGTGGTAGTGCCGGTAAAGGCACCAAAACCGAATGGATGATGCACGAATTTCGTCTCCCTCCTTGTTATAAACATCGCAACAACAAACAAATGGACGATAAATCTCTCGCACAAGAAGCTGTAAGAACAATATAACTTTATCTGGTTTTACAAAATCATAAGTTAATTACTTGATTTATGCAATGTTAAGTAATAGTTTATCGTTCTAAATAGTCAGTTGTACTTGTAAAAAGTGTTTTTTACAATTTGGAACGTTTTTAGCCGGTAGAACTATATAATGAGACACCCAAGTGGTTTAATTTTGTCATTTTGGTAAAAGTATCTTTGCATGTTGACGATATTAATCCACGTAAGGTATTATATAAGAATAACAATCCTAGATTGGAGGTGATATTTCTAATTTCTTACATATTTATGTGTAACATATGTTAAAATGGTTTGGTCACCAAATTGCATGTACGGTTTGGTCACCAAAACTAAACCACATAAATTAATGTCATATGATCAGTATTATCAGTTAAAACGGTTCCAAATTGCATTAATATTGAATGCTTTTAGAGATACAACTAGATAACAAGAACGTACTAATAGACTATCTTGTTATATAATGTTGTTTTCACGATTTTTTAGACAAATAATTATATATAGTAACAAGGATTAGATTAGTTTAGATTAGATAGTTGGGTATGTACATGTATTACATTTTTTGAATGAAGTGAGTTAATGATCTTTAAAAGTAAAAATAATTGTAAATTAACTATTTCACTATATTAAATTAAATAGATACTGAATATGAGTTCAACATCTTTTACCAAATAATGTAAATCATCAAAATATCACTTATTTTGATATAACAAAAAAATAGAAGTATATCATTTAGATTTTGAATTGGTTGATAAATATAGCCATGAGACTTACATAAAAAATACCTTATGTGCATGCAGGAAGTTTGGACATTGTGTAGGATTTTAAAGAGATCCCCATGCTACAAAAAAAACCTACCGGAATGGAAAGAAGTTTCCACCAGAAAATCACAGCCGGTGACGGAAACGAGCAGCGGAGATTCCGATTACGATATGCAAAGTTACATCAGCTTTCAAGCTCCTTCAATCAACGATAATATTAAATCGTTTTCTCATAATAATAATTATAATAATAATCATAATTATAATCAGCAACAGTACTACCGACATGCTACAAACCAGATGATTATAGGGCAAGCGGTAGTACCGTCGCCGATGACATCTGAACCGTTGATGTCATCTTGTTCAAGTTTTTCCGGTCTAGATGTGAACGAGTTCATTAAGCATGGGGATTGGAGTGACTTAAGATCAGTTGTGGATCAGTTTTCTGTTGATGATCCTTTCTACTTCATGCAATGATGGGTTGTACATTGTGCATGGAATGTTATATACAAACTTGTATCAACTAGTTATACGGTGCAACCACTTAATGATTATATTTTTAGGTTGTACGCTATAACTAACTTGTACATCTTTATAGTATAAGTTTTTAAACTTGTATATATAGTGTGTTATGTATATCCACAAGCTTTATAGTTTGTAGTGTACTTTAGTGTGTTGAACTGAGTAGTACACTATAAAGGACTTTTTTTCTTCTTTTAAGATATGCGTCAGGGACATACGTTAACGTGTATAATAAACTAATTTTTCTTTAACTAATATAATTTGACTTTAGTTTTAATGAACTATTAATTTTTTTGTAATATATCAAATGTATTCTCACTAAAATTGAAAAATGAGGAGATTTAAAATCTAATACAAAGTTAAAATAGAGATCTGACATTTCTCTTTGTCATATGTCCTTATGGCACATATTAGCATAGTTGTATGATTAACATGAGATTTTAATTATAACATGTATTTATAGAAAAGTTTGTTAACTAACTTTATATAAGAATCCAATGCATGGTGGTCATATTTATTTTCTAGCAATATTGTATATACTTGATATTTGATAATTGATCAACGGAAAAACTTTGAATTTCGATGTTTCAATGTTGTTGACTAATAGTAAATACAATAATCTTTGTCAATTTTAGACTTTTAAATAAATAAGCATCTTACTCCTTTATAATGTGTTTAGGACTACTAAATATAGAATTACTTAAACTTACTTCTACTTTTAGTAACCTCTTTAACACCACAAAAAAAAAAATGTTGCTTACATGATTCGAACACAAGACATTTTGTGACTACTGACTATGTGTTAACCGATTGATCTAAATGACACTTTATTTAATTTCCAACAACTAATATATATAACCTTTAATTTCGGATTTAAGTAAACTTATGAGATATTCAACATAGCTAAAACGGTCAATATTTAAAAAAACGTCAATTTCGGATTTAAGGAAACTTATGAGATACCTTTATTAATCTTTACAAAATTAAAATTAACATCACCCACCATCCGCACGACCACGACCACAACCAACAACCACTATCACTACCGTCGTCACCACTCACTACTTGATCGCCGTCAAATTTAGTCACAAGGTACCCGCCGCCGTATTGCGCGGGTAACCTGCTAGTATTTTATAATATAAGTAAATTAATACATGTTCAATTCTATAATTTATACGTACACCATCTTTGAATTTAATTTAAGGTTGAATCGTGTTTAGACCGTTAATCTCGATTTAGTAAAGCGATATAGTCGTCTAAGCTTTCTTTGTTGCATTTGTTTAATTTGGTAAAAGATATTGACAATAATATGTTGCTATCTTAAGTTTTATATTTTCAAGTTTATGCATTATTAAGTTATCTAGCTATATTTTATTTATTTCATACTTACACTTTTTTTTCTTTTAAAATTTACACAGTTTTTTGAGCCAATTAAACGAATACAAACGAATAGAACAAAAAATATCACATTTTCTCAGACGGTGAAAGTTAAAATGATAGAATTCCGACACTTGCATATAACTCACCCCATTCATGTTCTAACCGAAATTATATGAATACCTTTGTAAGAAATTTATGCCATCTTGTTTGAATTGACATATTGATAAAATAAAATCGCCTATATAATTTAAACTAGATTATATAATTATGACTTTTTGTAGCTCGGAAAAAATTTGAAGGGTAAACCTACACATCATCGCGTTTGTTTACTTTCGACACTTGAACAAAGGAGAGGCCGCTAGGCGCTAACCATTTACTTGATGAGTTAGTTTTCTGCATATTTTGTACACCGTATAAAGGTAACATGTACCTCGAAATGGATAACGAATATTGTAAAACCAGTCATATGTTAAACTGGTTAAGCGGGTTACAAGATTCGATATATGTTGTTAAACATTTTTTTCTTAGTTCTTATACTTTGTATTAAGTTATTACATGTATATGCATAATTTATGCTGTTAATTTAATGGATTTACGTTACTGTTTGACAAAAATATTAAAATAAGAAGATTGGATTACGTACATAAATTTTGCAGTGAAGTCGCTAGTATTATAAAAAAATGTATTATAATATAAATAACATAATAATGTATAATAATTTGAGTATGAATATTATATTTTAAAGTCAAAGTATATATATTTTATTTATTCCTTTTGTTTTGTTTAGAAGGGGATTGGCCAAAAGTCTACCATTAAGAAAGATAAGAAGGTTCTCTGTTTTTAAATCAATTACAAATCTCAGTCCCAAACAACCTAGCGCAAACATGTATTATGACTTATCAAAGTTTGATGAATAAATTTTTTTTTCAACCTGATAAATGCTTAATTTGAGAAGAGATTAAATTTATAACCTCCATAATATCATTTTAGATATCCCTACGGCAAAATACTCTAAAATATAAAATATTGATTTGGCAGAAAATACACACATTAGGATTTAGGGGTATGCATTACACATTAGGGAGGCATTTTAGGGCACAAAAAACCGAAAACCGCCTAAATAAAACTGAAAACTGAACATACTATAACACAACACCAAATAAGAACGCCAAAATAGTAAAACATGAATTTCAAAATTAACAGCATAATCATCTGCAAGTTTCAGCGACCGTCGCTTAAAATATAAAAAACAAAACACAGTACCTCAAGCACACACTAACAGAACATTTAAAAAAAAGTTACAACCGACAACTAAAAAAAAAACAGAATAATTATACCATAATTCCAACTCGATAAAACCTTGCTCAATAACCCGCTTACAGCTTGTCCTCGAACTCAGAGAGGGGTGTCATCTGCTCCTTCAAACCCTTCCTCTTACGGATCTGTGAGACAAGTGTGCTTGCCTGAGAGCCGGCTTCAAGTGGGTCGGATGACATCATGTCCCAATGGTCAAACACACACTGCGGGAAAGCTTGACCCGAAGTGGAAGCCCGAAGTGCTCCTGAGAACCCGAAGGACTCAACGACAGGGAGGTAGGCTTTGATGTTGTACAACGGGGTTCCTGGCCTCTGCATTTCTTCGAAGACATGGCCACGTCTCTGATTGAGCACGCTGTAGATCCCACCAAGAGCTTGCTCGGGTGCTTGGATTTCAACGAGGTAAACGGGCTCGAGGAGACGGGGTTTGGCGGTCAGCTGGGAGGCGTAGATGACTCTCCGGGCAGTCGGGATGACCTGCCCGCCACCTCTGTGGATAGCATCAGCGTGGAGGACAACATCACAGACCTCGAAGCAGATACCTCTCATGTTCTCTTCAGCCAAAGCTCCTTCCTTTGAAGCCCATTGGAAACCCGCAACAACCGAGTCCTTGATTTCGTTCAGGTACTGCACTCCCTTACACATGTCCACCACCATGTTGGGCCCGGTGGTCTCGGGGCCGAAGCACCAGATCTTCTTGGCCAGATCCTTGTCCCAACCGAATTCCTCTGACAGGATCTTTCCACGGATCTTCGGGTCATCACGCGGGCCCACTCTCCCGTCGTCAATAGCTTCTGCCAGCCCGTCCTCCATGGGTCGGGCCTCCATGTACAGACGGTTATGCTTGTTGGGGGATTTGGACATAACGGTTCGCGAGGATTTCTCGAGGACGGTTTCACGGAAGGAGACAACGGGGTCGGAAACGACGATCTCAGCACCACCCATGAAGTCGTCTTGCAGATCTTTCAAACAGATCTCGAGATGGAGCTCACCCGCACCAGCAATGATGTGCTCACCGGATTCTTCAATGGTGCAGACAACCATGGGGTCGGATTTAGCAAGACGTTTCAGACCTTCAACGAGCTTCGGGAGATCAGATGCCACCTTGCACTGGACGGCGACACGCACAACGGGCGAGACGGAAAATTTCATGGCCCGAATGGGGTGTGCATCGACTTCCTTCTCGTTTGTCAAAGTTGCGTTTTTGGTGATGAACTGATCCAAACCGACAAGAGCAACAGTGTTACCACAGGGAACATCTTCAACGGTTTCCTGCTTCTTTCCCATCCAGATAACGGTTCTCTGAACACTTTTCACATACAGATCCTTCTTCTCACCAGGAACATAGTTGGGGCCCATGATCCTGACCTTCAAACCGGTAGAAACCTTTCCAGCAAAAACACGACCAAAAGCAAAGAACCGACCCTTGTCAGAAGCGGGAATCATCTTGGAAACATAAAGCATGAGAGGACCATCGGGATCACAGTTCCTGATGGCATTTGCATACTGATCATCCAAAGGACCTTCGTACAGATTCTCCACACGGTATCTCTGTGCAGTGTGGGGAGAAGGCAGATGAAAGATCATCATTTCAAGTAGAGCAGTTGCAGCAGGAAGCCATGTCTGCATCACACGTTTCATCAGAGCCTTTCCCATCAACTCCTTCTCTTCAGATTTCAAGGTCACACCAAGCTTAGTCAACATAGGCCACAACAGATCTTTCTGGTCGTTCATGCAGGTGTTGATCACCTGCTTAATCGGCTCATAACAGAACTGAACGAACCCACGTTTGCATGTAGCAGAACCCGAGTTCTTGGTGGTCCACTTCTTGGTCTTCGGGTCAAAATAGTTCTCACCCCAAAGCCTTTCCATCATCTTTGACTCGTCAACACCGAATTTGGAGGCGTACATTTTAGCAAAGTTGGTCAGGGTGAAAGCCCACCCGTGGAGCCCAGCAGAGAAGGCAACAGTACCTTTCTCGGGGTAAACCATGACATCACCAAGAAGCGGGTCCTCATAAGTAGCCATGATCACATTAGCATTTTCAATAACCCTTTGGAACGTTTGGTAAGCCTCTTCACCATCAACCTGAAGCTCGAGGAAACACCTGTCCATCTTGTTCACAGTCAAAACGGGCCGGATTCTTTCACCAAGAGCTTGTCTAAGAACAGTTTCTGTCTGGACACAGACACCTTCAATACAATCAACCACAACAAGGGCTCCATCAGTGATACGTAGAGCAGCAGTCACTTCAGAAGAAAAGTCAACGTGTCCGGGTGAGTCAATGAGATTGATCAAGTACTCATTCCCGTTTCGGTCTCCCTTGAAGGCTTTCAGAGCAGCATCAGTCATCTCATAGTAGAGTGAGATACCGGTGGATTTGATGGTGATACCACGTTCTGCTTCGTCAGCACGGGTGTCAGTCATGCGAACATCACCAGCAACTTCTTGGGCAATAATACCAGCAGCAGCCACAAGAGAATCAGTCAAAGTAGATTTCCCTGTTAAAACACAATTAGCAAAAATCATAACTCAAAAAGGTTTACCATAAAAAGTTCAATATAGTATAATAAAATAAACTCTAAACGCTTCCGTACCATGATCAACATGAGCAATGACAGACATATTACGGATATTATGTTTGAAGTCCATAATCCTACGAAGCTCTTCAGCTGTAAACTTCACCTGTTGGATTGATAAAACAGGTTATAAATACATATAACAAGCAATACATACAGATGTAAACAAGAAAAAGTTTGAGGATAAAAATTTACCATTTTGAATTGTTTTTACGTCTCCTACAAATATGTAATTAAAATGCTTCCAACAGATATCCTGAAATAAGATAGCAAAAACATCAAATTAGATCCAACACAGCTGCAAAAGAAGGAAATTCAAAGGAATACAGGGAAAAGTGAAGTCATTTAATTAGCTACACATTAGGTGAACTTAAATGAAAGCAGCAATAGATTACAGCAAAGCATATACGAATAATAGCATAAGCTAAACTTCAACTTATAAACATGAGCTACTTCATAGAACAGATCTAGAATGTCAACGCCATACTTGGTAGATAATAATCATCAGAGAAGTTGATACAGCTCAGATTCAAGTATACAGCGTTTCAATTGCAGTGTTTATTCAATAGCAATTAAAGCTCATATCACCGTCGATTCAATTAAACATAAATCAGAATCGATTCAATAACAAATTAAGCTCAATCTGATATAAATCACTAAAAATTAACTATAACTTGCTCAATTAAATATAATTCAGCTAACAATTAACAATAACATGAACTACGCAAACAAATCATTGATAATAAAACATAATATGTGCTACCGAGCATCAAATTTACAAATCAATGATGAATATCGCCGATTAAGATCACGATCGAGGATATATTAGATGAACTAATTAGCAAATAAACATCGAGATGCGTTTACTTACAAAAACTAAAGGAAGCGGCGGAGAAACGAGAACAGATACCCTGGGATACCTCGAGAGATATAAATGAGCGGCGTATGCTGCTCTAAAACCCTAATTCGGAATATATGGCTGCTCTTTTGCAATTTTTATTTATGATTTTCTTTTTCGTCACAAATAAATTTCTATATTCGGTTCTGAATGAGAATTAAAACATATATATTGGACTGGGCTATTTCTTCTACAAGCCCGTTATAAGCCCAGTAACCTATGTTCCATGACTATGGCTCTAGTGAAAAGTGATTCGGTTTCAAACCAATGTTCATTGAGTGGGAGTAGTATTTGGTTCAAAACGGATCCATTGGAAACTTTAAGTGTTTTAACTCTTGGAGTTAATAGATTATTCACCTTTCTTTTTAATTTTCGGTCGAGTTATCAAACAAGGAAACTATGTGTTTATTTGGTGGTTGTGTTCAAAGGATGGAGACCAAACCACTAGCAGATTCGGTTCTTGCATTCTGTTTTGAATAAAGATTATGAATTTTGTATAAAAATATATGTAGATATCGTTATTAGATCGTGAGACGGAATTGGTGACTGGCCAAATGACCGAGTCCTCGGGGGCTCGGCTTAATATTTGGCACTTTGAGTCATTTGATTATCATGATCGAAATTATGGTTTTGTCACGTTTTAAACTTCATTATCTTCATTTGTAAATAGATTAAAAGTATGTTTTGATTGAAATTGTTACAACACGAGCAATATTGAGCCCGCGCTCTGCAACGGGATTTTAAAACGTTCACTATATTACATATAATAAGATTTCTTAGTCACATATAGTAATACTTCTTTTTAACCTGTTAAATGAATTTTTTTTATAATGTTTCACTTTTCTTATTAATAATTAGTAAAAGATTAAGAGCGATGCTTCATAATTTTACCTTTTCTTATTGCCCAAGAAAAAAAAGTAGAAAACAAATAATCTTACAAAGTTATTTAGTTTTATATCAGAAAATGTATAAACTACAAAATAAAGCTTATAAAAAGGACACCATTGAAAACTTAATTTTTCATAAAGTATTACAGTATTCAACTCGAGGCCTTTAAATAGGCAATATAAATACAAACGTTAAAGGGAAACAACTGATAAAACAAACTAAGCTAAAATAATGGAATCTTCCTAAAGACTAGGTGACCAAATCCTCCCACGTGTTGATCACCACTTATTCAATAAATTAGACCAAATCAAACTAATGAGAACACATGCATATCGTGAGCTAGCATGCATGATATTATTATTCCAACAGATTTGCTTAAAGTTGCAAACTTTCTCTAGAACATAATCGAATCTTGAGGTGAGTTGTTCCAATCTTTAATCTTTAATTCAATATCTTCATAAATTCGATACCAACATGGATATTAATCTTTATATATGTTCTTGAACAATTAGGTTATAAAGTTCCAAGATTTTAATTTGATTCAAGGGATCTTGAAAACAAAAGATGTCATTAAAATCAACAACCAGCAAAACCCGTTGTTCAAAAAGCAGATTGGCTTCAAGAAGAAGATAACGGGAGCACCGGGTTAAGTACGGATAGAACGGATGCCGGATATCCAAAAGCGTTCATTCTCGGGAAAGCCGTTTGCGGAATGGCGGCGGTTAAAATAACCGCCAAAAAAGATTTCCTTTTTTGGTTCCGGTCCCACACGGCAAAAGAAATGAAATGGGGCGGGGCGAAACACGACCCGGATGATAAAGATGACGTGCGAAAAATGCACCCGAGATCATCGTTTAAAGCGTTTTTAGAAGTTGTTAAAAACCGTAGTTTACCATGGGAAGACGTTGAAATGGACGCAATTCATTCGTTACAATTAATATTAAGAGGATCACTACAAGATAATGATAATAATGATAATGATAATAATGATGATGATGATGATGTAAACAGTGATAAAAAGATTGTGAGTGTTCAACCCGTTGATATGAGTATGCAACGGGTTGATGAATTACGAGTTGTTGCTAATGAAATGGGTTCGGTTAATTGAGACGGCTTCGGTCGCGATATTTGCGGTTGATAGTAACTGGAATATTAGTGGTTGGAATGATAAAATTGTTGACATCACGGGATTACCGTTGGATCAAGCGATTGGTGTACCGTTGGTTGATTTGGTTGTTGATGGTTCGGTTGATGAAGTTAAAGTTATGCTTGCCTCTGCTTTACAAGGTAATCTTTTGCTAGTAGAGGTGGAAAAATGGGTGGGTCAGATAGGTTGGGTAACGGGTCAAATTAGGTATAGCTTTTGCCATGGGTCGAAACGGGTTGGCCCAAAACACTTTTACCCAGACATATTAATGGTTTCTAGTAGAGGTGGTAAAATGGGCGGGTCAAATGGTTGGGTACTTAGTCAAAATGGGTAATTTATAACACGTAAAAATACTTTGGTTAATTTATTTTTTCCTAAAAAATAAGCTAAATAACTACTTTATCAGATATGATTATATTCTTATAATAATAGTAATATTTTATGAACAAAAATAAAATTTGGAATCTTTTATGCATTAAAAATACACTTTGGATCAATTTCGATCCATTTGACGAGTTTCCTAATAAGCTAATTTTCTTTATTAAACAAGACTGGCCCTTTATAACTACCGTGTCAGATTACCAAAAATAATTAAATTTTTGAAAAAAATGATTCATAAGGGTTTACTCATTATTTTACAGACTTTTGGACCCATCTGACCAGTTTCCTTGTAAATGAGTCGAAATTGCGACCTCTAAATTCTTGTTGACTGAATTGACTTCCATAGCTATCAGAATGCTCCCAAATAAAGCCATTGATCCACCATCAACCCCACTATCTGACAATCCAAATACTACCTCAAAATGAACATGTACACATTCAAACATTCAAATCCTTTAGAATTAGTTGCTTTATTTTTCACATATCAACCTAAGTTCGCAAAATGTGCAAATAAGGAGTTAAATTCATTCCCACCGACCAAATATTACACAAATGAACCATTAGCACCAAATATTACACAAATGAACCATTAGCACCAAATATTACACAAATTGAATCATGTAACACATAAAGGAGCTAACACTAAGCATTGGCAACAAATTGAACAATTAACACCATATATAACACATATTGAACCATGTATACATAGAGCTAAATTCATGCACATAAATAGTTGAATGTTTGAATGTGTCCACTGGGAAAGATAGTGCAGAAATACAAATAAACATGCATAAATACAAATAAACATTAAAATAAAATATGTAGAATAATAGCAGACTAATTGGTTGATTGTATGGTTTCCCCTTTTGTGTGCTTCTGTGTCTTGTTTGATATACTAACCACAGTTTAGGATCGTAATACTAACACCAATCATTGCGTTTGTAAAACGTACACGATCATGTTCAACGCCTTGTTCATGAAGAAAGTTACAAATCCGTGTAAGTAACTCTGGTTCATTCTCACCCGCCCCGTTCCAGCCCGTTTTAACCACGAGTTCACTGTTCACTGGGAAACTTAAAATAATTAAAAAAAGTAAGGCAAAAATTTTTGCAAAAACTTTGTACTAAACTTACAATGTAGCTCTTTTGTGCATTCGTATTTTTCTATAAAAATCTCAAATGCATTATATGCTGACAGAAACTCCAGAGAAATGGTAGCAGTTCTACTGAAATGCGGGTTTCTGAGAAAAATAAACAAATATTAGAGATAAATGTGGGTTTCTAAAAGTCACAAAAACTTTGTCTAAAAAAATTACTGGAATTCAAAAATTTCTCCACAGTGAAATCTTCTGAGTTTATAGAAATACGCCTTGCTCTGCATACAAAGAAAGAAATAAATTTAGATTTATATCATATTAGAAACATAAATAACTTTTTGCATGCTTACATCAGCTTGCATGTCTGAATATTCCCTATCATATGCAGTTGAGTTCAAAATCTCCAGCAAGTAGCGTATCTGATTCCTCATCTAAGTTAGAAAATATATATATACATACATATATATATATATATAAACTCCAACATAAAACCATAAATAAACAAGATATTTGCTCTATATATATAACTTACACGTATGTCTAGGGGTTTGTATATATAGAGCAAATATCTTGTTTATTTATGGTTTTATGTTGGAGTTTATATATATATATATATATATATATATATATATATATATATATATATATATATATATATATATATATGTATATATTTTCTAACTTATATAAGGAATCAGATGCGCTACTTGCTGGAGATTTTGAACTCAACTGCATATGATAGGGAATATTCAGACATGCAAGCTGATGTAAGCATGCAAAAAGTTATTTATGTTTCTAATATGATATAAATCTAAATTTCTTTCTTTCTTTGTATGCAGAGCAAGGCGTATTTCTATAATCTTAGAAGATTTCACTGTGGAGAAATTTTTGAATTCCAGTAATTTTTTTAGACAAAGTTTTTGTGACTTTCAGAAACCCGCATTTATCTCTAATATTTGTTTATTTTTCTCAGAAACCCGCATTTCAGTAGAACTGCTACCATTTCTCTGGAGTTTCTGTCAGCATATAATGCATTTGAGATTTTTATAGAAAAATATGAATGCACAAAAGAGCTACATTGTAAGTTTAGTACAAAGTTTTTGCAAAAATTTTTGCCTTACTTTTTTTAATTATTTTAAGTTTCCCAGTGAACAGTGAACTCGTGGTTAAAACGGGCTGGAACGGGGCGGGTGAGAATGAACCAGAGTTACTTACACGGATTTGTAACTTTCTTCATGAACAAGGCGTTGAACATGATCGTGTACGTTTTACAAACGCAATGATTGGTGTTAGTATTACGATCCTAAACTGTGGTTAGTATATCAAACAAGACACAGAAGCACACAAAAGGGGGAACCATACAATCAACCAATTAGTCTGCTATTATTCTACATATTTTATTTTAATGTTTATTTGTATTTATGCATGTTTATTTGTATTTCTACGCTATCTTTCCCAGTGGACACATTCAAACATTCAATTATTTATGTGCATGAATTTAGCTCTATGTATACATGGTTCAATATGTGTTATATATGGTGTTAATTGTTCAATTTGTTGCCAATGCTTAGTGTTAGCTCCTTTATGTGTTACATGATTCAATTTGTGTAATATTTGGTGCTAATGGTTCATTTGTGTAATATTTGGTGCTAATGGTTCATTTGTGTAATATTTGGTCGGTGGGAATGAATTTAACTCCTTATTTGCACATTTTGCGAACTTAGGTTGATATGTGAAAAATAAAGCAACTAATTCTAAAGGATTTGAATGTTTGAATGTGTACATGTTCATTTTGAGGTAGTATTTAGATTGTCAGATAGTGGGGTTGATGGTGGATCAATGGCTTTATTTGGGAGCATTCTGATAGCTATGGAAGTCAATTCAGTCAACAAGAATTTAGAGGTCGCAATTTCGACTCATTTACAAGGAAACTGGTCAGATGGGTCCAAAAGTCTGTAAAATAATGAGTAAACCCTTATAAATCATTTTTTTCAAAAATTTAATTATTTTTGGTAATCTGACACGGTAGTTATAAAGGGCCAGTCTTGTTTAATAAAGAAAATTAGCTTATAAGGAAACTCGTCAAATGGGTCGAAATTGACCCAAAGTGTATTTTTAATGCATAAAAGATTCCAAATTTTATTTTTGTTCATAAAATATTACTATTATTATAAGAATATAATCATATCTGATAAAGTAGTTATTTAGCTTATTCTTTAGGAAAAAAAATTAACCAATGTATTTTTACGTGTTATAAATTACCCATTTTGACTAAGTACCCAACCATTTGACCCGCTCATTTTACCACCTCTACTAGAAACCATTAATATGTCTGGGTAAAAGTGTTTTTGGCCAACCCGTTTCGACCCATGGCAAAAGCTATACCTAATTTGACCCGTTACCCAACCTATCTGACCCACCCATTTTTCCACCTCTACTAGCAAAAGATTACCTTGTAAAGCAGAGGCAAGCATAACTTTAACTTCATCAACCGAACCATCAACAACCAAATCAACCAACGGTACACCAATCGCTTGATCCAACGGTAATCCCATGATCTCAACAATTTTATCATTCCAACCACTAATATTCCCGTTACTATCAACCGCAAATATCGCGACCGAAGTCGTCTCAATTAACCGAACCCATTTCATTAGCAACAACTCGTAATTCATCAACCCGTTGCATACTCATATCAACGGGTTGAACACTCACAATCTTTTTATCATTGTTTACATCATCATCATCGTCATTATTATCATTACCATTATTATCATTATCTTGTAATGATCCTCTTAATATTAATTGTAACGAATGAATTGCGTCCATTTCAACGTCTTCCCATGGTAAACTACGGTTTTTAACAACTTCTAAAAACGCTTTAAACGATGATCTCAGGTGCATTTTTCGCACGTCATCTTTATCATCCGGGTCGTGTTTCGCCCCGCCCCATTTCATTTCTTTTGCCGTGTGGGACCGGAACCAAAAAAGGAAATCTTTTTTGGCGGTTATTTTAACCGCCGCCATTCCGCAAACGGATTTCCCGAGAATGAACGCTTTTGGATATCCGGCATCCGTTCTATCCGTACTTAACCCAGTGCTCCCGTTATCTTCTTCTTGAAGCCAATCTGCTTTTTGAACAACGGGTTTTGCTGGTTGTTGATTTTAATGACATCTTTTGTTTTCAAGATCCCTTGAATCAAATTAAAATCTTGGAACTTTATAACCTAATTGTTCAAGAACATATATAAAGATTAATATCCATGTTGGTATCGATTTTATGGAAGATACTGAATTAAAGATTAAAGATTGGAACAACTCACCTCAAGATTGGATTATGTTCTAGAGAAAGTTTGCAACTTTAAGCAAAATTGTGTTGGAATAATAATATCATGCATGCTAGCTCACGATATGCATGTGTTCTCATTAGTTTGATTTGGTCTAGTTTATTGAATAAGTGGTGATCAACACGTGGGAGGATTTGGTCACCTAGTCTTTAGGAAGATTCCATTATTTTAGCTTAGTTTATTTTATCAGTTGTTTCCCTTTAACGTTTGTATTTATATTGCCTATTTAAAGGCCTCGAGTTCTCTTATATGAATATCAGTTCAAAGTGAGCAAATACCATTGTTATAACTATCATTTGGTATCAGAGCGTATCACGATCAAAGAGAGAAACACTGAAAAATGAGTGATGAAAGGATGAAGATAACAGTGTTCGATGGTCATTACGAACATTGAAGCGAGATGATGGAAAATTTGCTGCGAGCAAAAGAATTGTGGAATTTGATCGATCCCGGAATCACCGAACCAGCTGTCGGCATTGCTTAGAGCGATGCGATGAAGAAGAAGCTCGAAGAGTTGAGAATGAAGGACCTACAAGTCAAACACTACTTGTACCAGGCCATCGACATAATCACTTTTGAGAAGATTATGGACAGACGCACCTCCAAGTTAATCTGGGATTCCATAAAAAGAAGGTTTGCGGGAAACGATCGGGTAAAAAAGTCGATGTTGCAAAAACTTCGAAGAGATTTCGAGATTTTGGAAATGAAGAACAGTGAGACCATTCCAGAATATTTCAGTAGGGTCCTGACAATCTCGAACCAGATGAGAAGTAATGGTGAAACGATGCAGGATGTGAAAATTGTCGAGAAGATCTTGAGAACTCTTACAGAAAATATCTGTTTGTGGTTGTGTCAATTGAAGAATCAAGGGACATAGAACAAATGTCCATCAATGAGCTTCAAAGCACGTTGATTGTGCACGAGCAGAAGTTCAAAAAACCCGAGAAGGAGGAGGAACAAGTATTGGAGGTGAACTATGATGACAGTTCAACTTATAGAGGAAGAGGCAGAGGAAGATCGGGATATAGGGGACGAGGTCGTGGCCGAGGACGCTCGTCTTTTAATAAGGAAACAGTGGAAAGTTTCAAATGTCACAATTTAGGTCACTTTCAATATGAATGTCCTACGTGGAAAGAGGCTAACTATGTTGATGTTTGTGAAGATGAAGAAATGTTACTTATGGCACGAACAGATGATGAAAAAGATAACCATCTTTGGTTCCTTGATTCAGGGTGCTCTCATCACATGTGTGGAAACAAAGAAAAATTTATTGTGTTGGATGTTAATTTCAAACATACAGTAAAGTTGGGCAACAATAGCCGTCTTAATGTTGGTGGACGAGGGCAGGTTAGGCTCACATTCCAGGAGACTACCTTTGTTGTTCAACATGTGTATTACGTGCTGGATCTTAAAAACAATCTGTTAAGTATCGGCCAACTACAACAACGAGGTTTGTCGTTTCTTATTCAGTCTGTTGTTTGTAAAATCTATCATCCACAGAAGGGTTTGCTAATTCAAAGTACTATGAGTGGAAATCGTATGTTCCCACTGTTCGAACAAGCCAAAGAAGTACACATGGAATCTGAAAATGATTGCTTATTTTCTAATACTGAGAGCCTATCGACATTGTGGCATGCTCGATATGGACATCTCAGCCATACGAGTATGGAGAGGTTGCAGCAACATAATATAGTAGAAGGACTTCCAAAATTTAGGGCAGAAAAGGCTGTTTGTGCAGAATGCCTAGTTGGGAAACAACATCGAAACTCAATTCCAAAACAAACCGATTTTTCATGAAAATTATAATTTTGTCCGAGCGGATCGATTCTCATTTTCCGAGCGGGTCGATTCGGTCCAAAATCAAAAAAAGTAGAAGAAATTATCTCGGTTCGGTTCGGTTCCTACCGGTTTGGTTCCGAGTATCATCGGTTCGATCCTCGGTCCGGCTGAAACAATTTTTTCGGTTCTCGATCGTTTTGGTTCCGAGACGTTCGGTTCGGTTTTTGGACCGTGCACAACCCTTATCCGAACCTAATTATGCATCGAATCATCAATACATTTGTATGGGCTATTTCTTCTTTCGTGACACGTAAATGTGTATATTCGGTTCATGAGAATTAAATGATTTGTATGGGCTGGGTTATTTCTTCTACAAGTCCATTGTGAGCCCAATAACATATGTTCCAAATTCCAATAAGAGAGCCAACTACAATAACCACCACTAGGGTTTTAGTGTATCACAAGCCGCTCATTTAGTCATTTATATCTCTCGGGGTATCAGTTTTCATTTCTTCGCCGCTTCCTTCAATTCTCGTAAGTAAAAGCATCTTGGTGTCTTTTTCGCTACTTAGTTCGTCTAATCTATCCTCGATCGTGATTTTAATCGGTGATATTCAACATGTGATTTGTCAATTTGGAGCTCGGTAGCTCATATTCTGTTTTATTATGAATGATTGTTTGCGTAGTTCATGTTATTGTTAATTGAACTTTATTAGATTGTGCAAGTTATTATTAATTGTTAGTGATTTATATCAGATTGAGCTTAATTTGTTATTGAATCGATTATGATTTATGTTTGATTGAATCGACGACGATATGAGCTTAATTGCTATTGAATAAACTCTGCAATTAAAACGCTGCGTACTTGAATCTGAGCTTAATTTCTTATTGAGTCGATTTTTATCTATATTTGATTGAATCGACGGCGATATGAGCTTAATTTCTACTGAATAAACTCTGCAATTAATTAAATCTGAGCTGTATAGACTTTTCTGATGATTATGATTTATGAAGTACTGCTCGATATTCTAGATCTGTTCTATGTAATAGCACATGGATATTCTAGATCTGTTCTATATTTATCCTCAATCTTTTTCTTGTTTACATCTGTATATATTTGTACAACCAGTATTAAAAATCATAATAAGGACTATAAAAAGTCAGATTTGACTTTAAAAGTTAGATTTGACTTTAAAAGTTAGATTTGACTTTAAATTGTCAAACTGCATTTAAAAAAGTTATACAGAATCGTGATTCTCTTATCTTCATAGATTTAGGGCAGTTTCAAATCATAAACAACAATATCATAAAACAATTATGTCTGGTTAATTCATCAGAATTAAAACAGCAGTTTTTTATTATATTTGGTTGATTCCAACTAAAAATATTTTGTTACCTTGCAGGAAACGTCTCTGCAAACCAACTCCGTATTGAAACTCACATTCCTGCATTTAAGCAAAAATCCCTTCATTTACGAAAATAATATCAATCCTGCATTAAAACAAAAATCACGGGAATTCAGTTTCCTTAACAACTTCGAATTTATTCCACAAATTTAAATATATTCCCTAAAATAAAGGATCCAACAGATTCGCAGCCTTCAAACATGATTGAATGTTTTCCTTTTTATTGGGCGGCCAAATTTTTACCCAAAAATATGGGATTACTTTTAAATGTTGATGACTACAAAAAATCGAAATTTTTAAAAATCCGGTTTTTAATGGCATTAAATTAGGTCGGTTGTAACTAAGTAAATCTTTACCATCTATAAGATATGATTGACAATAAACCCTATTTAAACCATACAACTTATTAGCTAATCTACGACTTACAGTTTTGTAGCAAATTCTGAACTTGAGCATCACTAAGCATCATAAGGTATGTTTTTCATCTGCACATTCGTTGACTCTGCAAGAACCATTTTTTATAATCTGTTAAAGTTGGTTATGCATTGTTTTTAAATCCATTTACTGTATTTACATCAAAGTTAGGCGGATACAATCTAAGTTTTACAAAACTCAATGTTTGTATTTAAAAGTATTGTGCATAATCAAAGTACTACGGATAAAAAATAGAACGGTTTAGAAAATTCTGCATAATCCCGATTTTTTATTTTTCGATATTTTTTGGGATTTATTTGGATTTTTTACTCTGGATTTTCTGAAGAACACATGTTTTCCAAACCAAGGCTCAATAGGGATTCACATGTTTTCCAGAACAAGACTTATTTAATTTTAAAGTTCATTTTTAAATGTCACTTTGATAATTGCTTTGTATCAAAACTAAATATAATTCTTTTATTATTTTTACTTTTCCATGGTGTCCTTTTTATAAGCTTTATTTTGTAGTTTATACATTTTCTGATATAAAACTAAATAACTTTGTAAGATTATTTGTTTTCTACTTTTTTTTCTTGGGCAATAAGAAAAGGTAAAATTATGAAGCATCGCTCTTAATCTTTTACTAATTATTAATAAGAAAAGTGAAACATTATAAAAAAAATTCATTTAACAGGTTAAAAAAAAGTATTACTATATGTGACTAAGAAATCTTATTATATGTAATATAGTGAACGTTTTAAAATCCCGTTGTAGAGCGCGGGCTCAATATTACTCGTGTTGTAACAATTTCAATCAAAACATACTTTTAATCTATTTACAAATGAAGATAATGAAGTTTTAAACGTGACAAGAACCATAATTTCGATCATGATAATCAAATGACTCGAAGTGCCAAATATTAAGCCGAGCCCCCGAGGACTCGGTCATTCGGCCAGTCACCAATTCCGTCTCACGATCTAATAACGATATCTACATATATTTTTATACAAAATTCATAATCTTTATTCAAAACAGAATGCAAGAACCGAATCTGCTAGTGGTTTGGTCTCCATCCTTTGAACACAACCACCAAATAAACACATAGTTTCCTTGTTTGATAACTCGACCGAAAATTAAAAAGAAAGGTGAATAATCTATTAACTCCAAGAGTTAAAACACTTAAAGTTTCCAATGGATCCGTTTTGAACCAAATACTACTCCCACTCAATGAACATTGGTTTAAAACCGAATCACTTTTCACTAGAGCCATAGTCATGGAACATAGGTTACTGGGCGGGCTTGTAGAAGAAATAGCCCAGTCCAATAAATATGTTTTAATTCTCATTCAGAACCGAATATAGAAATTTATTTGTGACGAAAAAGAAAATCATAAATAAAAATTGCAAAAGAGCAGCCATATATTCCGAATTAGGGTTTTAGAGCAGCATACGCCGCTCATTTATATCTCTCGAGGTATCCCAGGGTATCTGTTCTCGTTTCTCCGCCGCTTCCTTTAGTTTTTGTAAGTAAACGCATCTCGATGTTTATTTGCTAATTAGTTCATCTAATATATCCTCGATCGTGATCTTAATCGGCGATATTCATCATTGATTTGTAAATTTGATGCTCGGTAGCACATATTATGTTTTATTATCAATGATTTGTTTGCGTAGTTCATGTTATTGTTAATTGTTAGCTGAATTATATTTAATTGAGCAAGTTATAGTTAATTTTTAGTGATTTATATCAAATTGAGCTTAATTTGTTATTGAATCGATTCTGATTTATGTTTAATTGAATCGACGGTGATATGAGCTTAATTGCTATCGAATAAACTCTGCAATTAAAACGCTGTATACTTGAATCTGAGCTGTATCAACTTTTCTGATGATTATTACGGAGTATCTACCAAGTATGGCGTTGACATTCTAGATCTGTTCTATGAAGTAGCTCATGTTTATAAGTTGAAGTTTAGCTTATGCTATTATTCATATATGCTTTGCTGTAATCTATTGCTGCTTTCATTTAAGTTCACCTAATGTGTAGCTAATTTAATGACTTCACTTTTCCCTGTATTCCTTTGATATTCCATCTTTTGCAACTCTGTTGTGTCTAATTTCATGTTTTTGCTATCTTATTTCAGGATATCTGTTGGAAGCATTATAATTACATATTTGTAGGAGACGTAAAAACAATTCAAAATGGTAAATTTTTATCCTCAAACTTTTTCTTGTTTACATCTGTATGTATTGCTTGTTATATGTATTTATAACCTGTTTTCTGAATCCAACAGGTGAAGTTTACAGCTGAAGAGCTTCGTAGGATTATGGACTTCAAGCATAATATCCGTAATATGTCTGTCATTGCTCATGTTGATCATGGTACGGAAGCGTTTAGAGTTTATTTTATTATACTATATTGAACTTTTTTTGGTAAACCTTTTTGAGTTATGATTTTTGCTAATTGTGTTTTAACAGGGAAATCTACTTTGACTGATTCTCTTGTGGCTGCTGCTGGTATTATTGCCCAAGAAGTTGCTGGTGATGTTCGCATGACTGACACCCGTGCTGACGAAGCAGAACGTGGTATCACCATCAAATCCACCGGTATCTCACTCTACTATGAGATGACTGATGCTGCTCTGAAAGCCTTCAAGGGAGACCGAAACGGGAATGAGTACTTGATCAATCTCATTGACTCACCCGGACACGTTGACTTTTCTTCTGAAGTGACTGCTGCTCTACGTATCACTGATGGAGCCCTTGTTGTGGTTGATTGTATTGAAGGTGTCTGTGTCCAGACAGAAACTGTTCTTAGACAAGCTCTTGGTGAAAGAATCCGGCCCGTTTTGACTGTGAACAAGATGGACAGGTGTTTCCTCGAGCTTCAGGTTGATGGTGAAGAGGCTTACCAAACGTTCCAAAGGGTTATTGAAAATGCTAATGTGATCATGGCTACTTATGAGGACCCGCTTCTTGGTGATGTCATGGTTTACCCCGAGAAAGGTACTGTTGCCTTCTCTGCTGGGCTCCACGGGTGGGCTTTCACCCTGACCAACTTTGCTAAAATGTACGCCTCCAAATTCGGTGTTGACGAGTCAAAGATGATGGAAAGGCTTTGGGGTGAGAACTATTTTGACCCGAAGACCAAGAAGTGGACCACCAAGAACTCGGGTTCTGCTACATGCAAACGTGGGTTCGTTCAGTTCTGTTATGAGCCGATTAAGCAAGTGATCAACACCTGCATGAACGACCAGAAAGATCTGTTGTGGCCTATGTTGACTAAGCTTGGTGTGACCTTGAAATCTGAAGAGAAGGAGTTGATGGGAAAGGCTCTGATGAAGCGTGTGATGCAGACATGGCTTCCTGCTGCAACTGCTCTACTTGAAATGATGATCTTTCATCTGCCTTCTCCCCACACTGCACAGAGATACCGTGTGGAGAATCTGTACGAAGGTCCTTTGGATGATCAGTATGCAAATGCCATCAGGAACTGTGATCCCGATGGTCCTCTCATGCTTTATGTTTCCAAGATGATTCCCGCTTCTGACAAGGGTCGGTTCTTTGCTTTTGGTCGTGTTTTTGCTGGAAAGGTTTCTACCGGTTTGAAGGTCAGGATCATGGGCCCCAACTATGTTCCTGGTGAGAAGAAAGATCTGTATGTGAAGAGTGTTCAGAGGACTGTTATCTGGATGGGAAAGAAGCAGGAAACCGTTGAAGATGTTCCCTGTGGTAACACTGTTGCTCTTGTCGGTTTGGATCAGTTCATCACCAAAAACGCAACTTTGACAAACGAGAAGGAAGTCGATGCACACCCCATTCGGGCCATGAAATTTTCCGTCTCGCCCGTTGTGCGTGTCGCCGTCCAGTGCAAGGTGGCATCTGATCTCCCGAAGCTCGTTGAAGGTCTGAAACGTCTTGCTAAATCCGACCCCATGGTTGTCTGCACCATTGAAGAATCCGGTGAGCACATCATTGCTGGTGCGGGTGAGCTTCATCTCGAGATCTGTTTGAAAGATCTGCAAGACGACTTCATGGGCGGTGCTGAGATTGTCGTTTCCGACCCCGTTGTCTCCTTCCGTGAAACCGTCCTCGAGAAATCCTCACGAACCGTTATGTCCAAATCCCCCAACAAGCATAACCGTCTGTACATGGAGGCCCGACCCATGGAAGACGGGCTGGCAGAAGCTATTGACGACGGGAGAGTGGGCCCGCGTGATGACCCGAAGGTCCGTGGTAAGATCCTGTCTGAGGAATTCGGTTGGGACAAGGATCTCGCCAAGAAGATCTGGTGTTTCGGGCCCGAGACCACCGGGCCCAACATGGTGGTGGACATGTGTAAGGGAGTGCAGTACCTGAACGAAATCAAGGACTCGGTTGTTGCGGGTTTCCAATGGGCTTCAAAGGAAGGAGCTTTGGCTGAAGAGAACATGAGAGGTATCTGCTTCGAGGTCTGTGATGTTGTCCTCCACGCTGATGCTATCCACAGAGGTGGCGGGCAGGTCATCCCGACTGCCCGGAGAGTCATCTACGCCTCCCAGCTGACCGCCAAACCCCGTCTCCTCGAGCCCGTTTATCTCGTTGAAATCCAAGCACCCGAGCAAGCTCTTGGTGGGATCTACAGTGTGCTCAATCAGAGACGTGGGCACGTCTTTGAAGAAATGCAGAGGCCAGGAACCCCGTTGTACAACATCAAAGCCTACCTCCCTGTCGTTGAGTCCTTCGGGTTCTCAGGAGCACTTCGGGCTTCCACTTCGGGTCAAGCTTTCCCGCAGTGTGTGTTTGACCATTGGGACATGATGTCATCCGACCCGCTTGAAGCCGGCTCTCAGGCGAGCACACTTGTGTCTCAGATCCGTAAGAGGAAGGGTTTGAAGGAGCAGATGACACCCCTCTCTGAGTTCGAGGACAAGCTGTAAGCTGTCGGGAGTATTTCGTTTTTCTATAATGTTATTTTTAGTTTGCTACTGTGTTTTGTTTTTTAATGTCGCGAGTACTTGCAAACGATGCTTATAAATTTTGACATTTTTATTTTACTTTTTACTGCTATGTTTGTTTTGTGTGATTCTTGTTATAAGTAATTGCATGATTCTTGTTATACACGTTGGTATTACCCAATCAGAACATAACTTGGTTAGTTAACTGTGCTGAAAATCCAGCGTTGGCAGGTTTAACTTCTAATATATATAACTTGTAGTGCTAAGGGCAACAAAGTTTCATAGTTATCAATACTTGTAGGTAGGGGTGATAACGATTCGAGTCGAATATCAGGAAATTTGGGCTCGGCTCGTTTAGTATTTACTCGGCTCGAGCTCGACTCGAGCTCGAATAAGCTTTTAAAATTGGGCTCAAGCTCGAATATTTATATAGTGTTCGAGCTCGATACTCGTTTATAATTCCATATTTTTTGAAAATAACTAATTTTCAAACTCGAAAAGCTCGTTAGTTACTCGACTCGTTAATACCCCTATTAATATATGCATATTCTTGTACTTATTGTATCGACACTTGTATAAAACACTTGTTCGGCTCGTTAGGATCGACTCGTGAAGATCGTCTGGCTCGTTCGGCTCGAGATTAAACGAGCTATTGACGAGCCGAGTCGAGTATTAAATTATTAGGCTCGGCTCGTGAAATTAATCGAGTCTTGTTTTATGTTCGAACTCGACTTGAGATCGAATTAGTATAGGCTCGAGCTCGATATAAACGAGCTCGAACTCGAGTAGCTCGTTAAAAGCTCGACTCGTTAACACCCGTACTTGTAGGTTTCATTTGGATATATTAATCAAGTTTATACGTAAAAAAACCCGAATTTATGGGTGGATACGACCTTTTCTAAATTAAACGTTTCATATCAATACGTACGTTTGGATATATAGAATGGGCAAAATGCATTCTAGTCAAACTGTTCACCTCGTTTTTAGGCCTTTGAGTCACCTTATAATACATCTATATAAAATGGTGGTTTAGTGGGTGTTTGGCATTGCGTTGTCTACTAACTTATTTGATTAATACGTTTTCAAAACTCACAAAATCTATTTTTAGTGTTTGGTAAGGCAATCCTCATAATCACTTTTCTGCGTTTTAAGAGCATGAAAACGTCATTTTCTAAAAGCATCTCACCCCTTGCTTTTTGGATACGCAGTTTTGCTTCTCTATGAAAATGACCAAACTAACCATGGACAATTCTAGTAACTGCTCACGATTCTTCAATCTTCGCATGTAGAGTATTTATTATTAGCATGAAATAAGAATCAAATATACAATTATTCCACTGGTCCAACAATATTCCAATGTTGTTAATATGATTATTGATTTCTTATTTTATATGTTAAAGTTAAGTAATTCAACAAATACAAAGAATGTCTATTTTGGTCATTTTATCTACTAACAAAACAAATAATTAGATTTGTCAAACACTTAAAAAACTGATTATCTAATTATTGCGATTTCAAACAACATAATCACATCCAAACACCATTTTTCAGAACCACGTTTTGTAACCGCTGATTATCTGATTATCCATTTTCAAAACGCATAATCTGTTTTCAATAAGCAATCCCAAACACCCCTTAATAAGGTTAACTTTGGATCCTGGAGTTAGTGAACTCCCTTGTCCCAAGAATGGGACAATTAATTAAGGATTCCTAAGACTATTCGTAATTGTAAACAAACTTAGGTTTAGTCACCAGTGTATCATCAACGCTACATAAGTTTCTTTCTTCAAACCTAACACAGGACTATGGAAGTTTTAGTTTTTAATTTTGTTCTCCTAAAATTGTGTTGAACAAGCTTTGAAAATTCAAATTCAAGTTTTTTTGTTTAGATTCTTCTGAGTATTCTTAGAATCAATGGGATCAGTCCGTGTTATCGTTTTTTAGTCTACATTAGATCACTCGACAACCAAATGGAAGGGAAAAATGGAGTTTGGTCGTGACATTGATCAGGCTTGGTCATAACGGTTGCAGTCGTCTTACGACCAACTATTACACTTAGTCTAAGAAAATGGGCTATGAATAGTTATGATTGTGGTCCAATCAAGAATATTTCTGTGCTTTAGGTAGTAGGGGGGTCATAGCATAGCTAGGTCCTGAATTAAACAAGGTGTTAAAAGAATGCACATCTCCTTTATTTCTGGTTTCAATCTATTAGAAATTGTGGTCCATGCTATTTTATGTGGGCTAGTCACTACTTGATTCTGCCCCATCTGCATCTTCCTGCCAAATTCTGGATGGTCAATCTGTTATTGTCATAAATTATAGTATTCATATGTTAGGTGATTCTTATTCAGCCATCAGTGATGGACTTACCCTCACCTTTAAATGTACATTGTAAATTGAACAATCTTTAGTAAATAAATAAAAAACTTGGATATTATAATGGTTATACTTCATTTTTCAATGACATTATTTCTAATAATTTGAACTCAAAACTGCTTATTACTATTTCAAAATGGATAATGATATACCTACCTTTTATCTTGCAAAAAGTTAGTTATAACCTTTGCACTCACAACCAACTCACCAATATCACATGATCTACTTTAAGCCATTTCCCACTATTTTAGTGCTAAATTACTAGATATAAAATCTGCAAAGCAATGGGAAGTTCTGACAACACTTTATTTCAGAACAAACACACCTTCTAAACTACTTCTAATTTTACAAGTATATTGTTCACAACGAGACTCGAACCTATAACCACTGGCCAATAGGGAAAACCTGCCAACATCTTATATTGTAATGTACAACATATTGTACACAGCGGGACGTACTCGAACCCATGACCAATATACTAACATTTTATGTTGCAAATTTCAACCTTAAGAATCCTTCCTTTTTCTTGATAGTGGGAAGAAATGCCATACCCATCTCGTATATTTTTGCCTTTTTGACATGGGAATAGTGAGTGAGTGAGATTTTATAACTATTTAGTTGAAACTCTTAAAGTTTGTGGGGATCTTATACCTAATTGGGAATGATTCCCATGTGAGAATATAGACAAAAAAGGTGCTCCACTGTCATTTGTTTGGCCATTATGCATACTTGTTGGTGGTTCTGAGTCAATTTTGTTGTAATTTGATGCTCACTGTGATGAATGATGATGATAAAAGTTGTTGGACCACTTGTGTATGTGTGTGTGTGATTGTGTGTGTGTGATTCTTAAATTTCTGATGGTGATCTTAGTGACTAATGGACCCCTATACAATATCACATTATTTTTGCCATTGAAGTGGACCCTAAAGAGTCATTTTGGTGATACATGCATTGATTCTTAAATAACCTCTTATGCATCTTGGGCCCACTAAACCCATGGGCCCACAATACAAGTTAATTGGCATTGGTATTAACTATTAAGTATTTAACTTTAAAGAAAAATAAATTTAAAAAATCTAATAAATTTAAAAAAAAATTATTTTGGTCAATTTTGGTGAAAATGACGAAATAAAAGTAAAATGATGACCACGTGGACAAAAAATGGGGAAAAAAATTGAAGGACAAAATCACAAAATATGAAATATTGTAGACAATTCCTGTAACGCTGAAAACATGTTCATCTTTAGGTATGGTATTCAAGTAAGAATTTTTATGGTGTCATTATGTGTTAAGGATCCACCATAAGGTTCATATTGCATTGCCACTAAAGCAACCACTAATGATCATATCACTGTTGTTTTTATGTCTAATGTTTGGTATGAAAGTGCTTTTGTTTGAAAAAAAGTGCATGAGTTTGATATATATATTTTTTTTTGCACGGCTAGCATCCCTAAATCTATATTATTTTTTCTAGAAAAATACTTGAATCTATAACATTGTTAGATACTTAAACACAATATACCACAGGCCTATAAGCCCGTTGGTGCATGTGTTTGATTGCAACATTACATAGCATACACATTTTTATTCATATGTACACACTATTTAAATAAATGGAGAGACCTCAAACTCGAACCACTTTTCACTTTGTTAGACAAAGATCTTGATGTATAACGATTATCGGTACTAAGTACTCTATGCGGTTATCCCTAATCACACATCTTAATTGGCATTATCTAATTGCACAACATTTCAACTATTGAGTTTTAAAGTGATTCAAAGTACATATGGAAAAAAGTAGGTGCAATTTGAAAGCTATATATGGAGAGTGGGAATTCACTATTGCATTGAAGACATTCATCACACGTTATCTTTTTAAAAGGGTAGACATACTATTGGTTTACCATGATGTACTCACACACACACACACACTTTTTAGTGTGTGTTTTATGGTTTGTTTTGTTAAGATATGATTGATATTGGGGAGATCTCTCACCACTTACTTTTGTCTTTTTTTCCTTTTAATAATATCCACAGTACTTCTTTAATGTGGTGAGTGTGTAGTCCCTGAGATTGACCCATTTTATGAGTGTTTTTATTCGAGAAAAAGTATTACTTTTTGCTAAATGTTAATATTTCATCCATCATCTATATATATTGACATACAAAATCCATTATATCTTTTTATTAATCGCATTTTTAATTTGGACATTTATACAACTAATAAAAAGATACGAACATTTAGTAGGAAGTAATAATTTTTTTTTTATCAATTTAAATATATTAAGTACTTGTGGCCAACTATTGTTTGGCTTTTAATCTCCCCTGTTCCTTCTTGTTCTCTTCTTATACCATGTGCCATTTCCTCCATTATCAATACACGAATCAAATTATTAATATCTTCTTTTGTATGATTATTGAAAGGAACTTGATGGGAAGTTTCAACGAATCCAGTCAAATTGCAATACCCTCAAGTATATGCAAGATATGTGATGAATTGAACGGTTGAGTTTTTTAGTTAAGCGGGCCCAAAAACCGGATTGGATCGATTTTTTATTTTTAAAATTCTTAATTTAATACTATTTGACGTTTTTGTGTATCGTGAAATGTTTTAACCTTAAGCTATATTCTTGAATTGTCGTTTTCCTTCTTTTTCGGCATCTTCAAGATTGATCATCTTCATAATAAGTAATTTTTGAAATTTTGGTTACTTACAAAACTATTGATAACTAGCTTATTATAATCTGATTCAACCGGTTGGTTCAATGGTTTCGACAAGTTTGACTGTTTTAAAAATATCGATCTGATTTAAAATTCAGATTTTAAAACATTGCCCATACTAGTTATCGAGATTGGGTCATGAAAATTATAAAGTTTTATTGTTATTATTTTCTAGACATGGCATTTGTTAAAAGAATGGTAAAATAAAGAGGCATGAGTTGTAATCGTCAAAATTGATAGGCTAAAACTTTGAAGGTGAAATGGTGACTTGACTTGAAAATACCAATTAACTGGAAATATATTTGTATGGAGCAATTTTCATTTTGTTTTTACCCTACTTTTAATTTCACTCTCTTACTAAATGCATGATTATCATATGATATAGAATTCGTTTGTGTAATTCAAAATTATTTTATACAAATAAGCTCACATTATTATGGTTGAACATAAAATGATGGGTGTTTTGTCTTTTTAGTGGGATAGTCTTGAAAAGGTCAATTAAATGTTGTGTCAATACAATAATAGTACAAGAGTACTATTTGCTTTTTGAATGACCACAAGGACAACTCAAAACCTACCCTTGCTATAACACCTCCCTTTTGATGTTGATCGAATACTTATTATTCCATATAACATGATTGACCCCCTTTCACAATGCCAAGAAAAAAGATTTATTCTTTTTAGGTTTTTTCTTCTTTTTCTTTATATCTTGAGTAGATTACACGAATAACACTTTGCGTTTGGTCCAAATTGCAGATTTAATCTTTTCATATTTAAAAATTAAAATTACATAGATATAAGGTAAAATGAAAAAGATAAATGATCGTTTATATAATTTCAAATGTAAAAGAATAATAGCTGCAATTTTGATCAAATATATAAGGATCATTCTTGTAATTTACTCATAGAGAAACGTTCAAGGAGGTCCATTATTTTTTGGAAGTCTCAAGGAACAAATCTCCACCATTGATTAATAGAATCTAATGGTCAACATTAATCACATATTTTATACATTGAGGGGTATTTTGGTCATTTTTTAAAAAATAAAAATATTTTTTTTATTTTTTATTTTAAAATTTTTATTTTTTTTATTTTTTTTTTATTTTTTACTATGAAGGGGTATTTTGGTCATTTGGCACTTCAAAAAATTTTCGATTTTTTTTATTTTTTATTTTAAAATTTTAAATTTGTTTTATTTTTTTATTTTTTTTATTTTTTTTATTTTTTTTATTTTTTTAATTAAAAAATAATATTTATTTGATAATTACATGTACAACTTAATCACATGTGATTTTAGTGTAAAATCACATGTGATTTTAGTGTAAAATCAGGTTTTAGTTAAATCACATGTGATTCAGAATGCAATCACATGTGATTCACTAAGCAATCACATGTGATTCACTTTGCAATCACAAGTGATTCACTATGCAATAACATTACGTGTTATTAATGAAAAATTAATAATTTTAAAAAAAGTTAATAATAAAAAATATTAAAATTTTTTTTTTTTTTAAATTTAAAAATTTAAAATAAAAAAAAATTTCAAAATGACCAAAATACCCCTCAACTAAAAATTAAAAAATAAAAAAAATAAAAAAAATAAAAAAATTTTAAAATAAAAAATAAAATAAAATAAATTTTTTTTTTAGTGTCAAATGACCAAAATACCTCTCCATGTATAAAGTATGTGATTAATCTTGACCATTAGATCATATTGATCAATGGTTGAGATTTGTTCCTCGGGACTTTATAAAAATTATGGACCTCCTTGAACGCAACTCTTTACTCATAATGATAAGAGTATTTTAAAAACAAAACAATGAAAATGACAATAATACCCTGATGCTTAATGCTCATGAAGAGGGTTTCTGACTGAAATAAACATACATAAATGACTATTTGTGTAATTTCGAATATGAAATAACTATAACTGCAATTTTAACTAAACCTAAATGACAATCTTTGTAATTTACTCCTTTTCTAATTAAAACACTTAGGATTAATAAAAATGATAAGTTCGATGACTAATATAGTAATCAACATTTGCTTTACAAGCTCGGTTGGTTAGAGTCCCTTATTAATAATATGAAGTTCGCAGATTCCAATCCTAGTGTTGTTAATTGTTTTTTAAAACACAAACATTTTTATGTGTATTAACTTAAAATTAAAATTTGCTAATATGAGAAAATCTCATACACATTTATACAATAAATATATCATTAAACCATAAAATGATAAAATGCTTTTACATCTAGGCCCACCTCTCTTCCAGTTCTATGCTTTACTTTCACTTATTGTCAAAATAAGAGTTTTAATTTTTCTTAAAATTGTAATAGAAAAGTGTTAGGAATATTATTATTAATATTCATTAAAGATTTGATATGTTAAAACTATTAAATTACAAGGACCTAAGTCGATGATATGAAGTTCAAGATTCAAATAAAGATTTAGGAGATAATCATTAATGTAAAAAGATATAGTATATCTTTATTAGTTTAAAAGATTTAGTCATTATCTTTTCCTTGTAAGTCTTGGGTTTTCTAGTATATAAAGAAACCTAATGACATAGAATTAGATGTTCTTAGAACCCACGTTTTAACGTGTTTTGTGTGTAAAACCTAAGCCTCAAGGTCGTTTGATCCTGTTTAACGAAGAACCGTTCTATGTATTTATATATAGAATTGAGGCTTTTAATGATGAAAACTTGTTTAGCTATACATATATGTTCAACTAATTCCGCAATTATATGTTTTGTATATGCTTATTCCAGATAAGAACTAACTATTCTTGAGCCTAAAGATCTATGTTTATGAAGAGTTGTTCAGAACTTGACAATTGGTATCAGAGCGAGGTGGCTCCAGATCTGGAATAAAACAAGGATTTATCAATGATCACATGAAGAATTAAGCATTGAAAGAAAAAAAAAACAAGGTGAGAAGATATTACGATTTTTTTGGTGAAACAATTCGTAGGCATCTAAATTTTATGATATTTCCTATCCAAAATCCACATTCTAAATCCCCAATTTCAACACGAAACAAAAACCCCTAAATCTTCTCTCTCTACTATCACATTAATCGCTGCTTCTCTTCTGTACAAAAACCCCTAAATCTTCTCTTCATGAAAGTGATTGGGTTTGTAGCGATGCGATTAAGGTCAAGCGAGCTATCAAAATCGGAGAAACCAGAATCTGATTACTGTATGGAGAACCATGATGCCGTTGAATGTGTTACCGTTGGTATTAAAGAGGAATTAAAATCATCAGTTCCCAAGTCACCAAATAAATTAGTAGTGGAATGTGAAAGTCGGTCTGATGATGTAGAAACTAAAATCATCTTTGATGAAGATGAGAAATCATCACTGGATGATAGTGAAACCAGTAGGGATTTTGATATCTGGAGACCACGACTGATTTTTGAAAAGAATCGGAGCTGATTTCTTTGACTTGGCTATCAGAACCACCGTCTGCAGCAGAGGGATGTCCGGCGGGAATTATTACTGATCTTAGTCAGTAGTAAATCAAAATTACTACTGCTAGGTCAATTTCTATACTACTGCTGGTATAATTTTACTACTGATCTTGTTTCGATTTTACTACTGCTGCTCCAACAAATTTACTACTGATCCAACATCCATCAAACACTACTGATCAGTAGTATATCCGATTACTACTGATCCGATGCTCAAGTTTTTACTACTGATTTTCACAGATTTTCTTACTGATCCGATTCGAAAATACTACTGATCAGTAGTAAATGAAGAATCACCACTACTGATCAGTAATAGACTGAATTTACTGCTGTTGCGTTGACTGATCAGTATTAATCAGTACTGACCGAAAAAAATTTAAATTTTTTTTACTGATTTCTTTCTTTGAACGATACATCATACTTTGGAAAGCATGACACACACCATGCTCATTCCATACTACGGTTTATTGATCGTATCTGATAATAATGTGAAACGAATCACATTATTCACACACACAGGTTGAAGGCATGATGAAGATAAAGGAAAGTTTTTATTTGCTACATATTTGATCTTTATCAATTGATTACAGAAGATAATTGATTATATTTTATTTGAAGATGAAGTGGAAAGTCTTACTACATAAGATGTTATGTATTGTTGTAACTGCAATTCAACCGAATCTTAACGAAAAGATCTGTTGAAGACTAAGATAAGCAAGTCCCTCATACAAGATATGACGTTGCTGATTACTATATTTAGACGGAATGTGATGCTTAGTTTGAGTTTCTACTTCAACTTCAAATAGAAGATAGTTGGTTTTCAATGTAATTAATATAGTCTTGAAGAACACAAGAATGATAGCACACTTTTAGGGGAAGAAAAAGTGTTGATCATTCAAGGGGAAGTTCAAGTTTCTCGGATTGATTTGATTATGTCAAAAAGGGGAAGAGACTTGAAGATTCCTAGCTAATTCTATAAGTTTTGTCAAATCAAATAGGGGAAGATTGTTAGGAATATTATTATTAATATTCATTAAAGATTTGATATGTCAAAACTATTAAACTACAAGGACCTAAGTCGATGATATGAAGTTCAAGATTCAAATAAAGATTTAGGAGATAATCATTAATGTAAAAAGATATAGTATATCTTTATTAGTTTAAAAGATTTAGTCATTATCTTTTCCTTGTAAGTCTTGGGTTTTCTAGTATATAAAGAAACCTAATGACATAGAATTAGATGTTCTTAGAACCCACGTTTTAACGTGTTTTGTGTGTAAAACCTAAGCATCAAGGTCGTTTGATCCTGTTTAACGAAGAACCGTTCTATGTATTTATATATAGAATTGAGGCTTTTAATGATGAAAACTTGTTTAGCTATGCATATATGTTCAACTAATTCCGCAATTATATGTTTTGTATATATGCTTATTCCAGATAAGAACTAACTATTCTTGAGCCTAAAGATCTATATTTATAAAGAGTTGTTCAGAACTTGACAAAAAGTTTATTTTCTTAAAAAAAAAGAAAAGTAAACATAAGCATGGCATAGATGCAGTCTCCACCCATTGGGCAGGGTGTCACTGTCCTCTTCGACCGGCATATTGATGATGGAGTGCGTGGTCTGTAAGATGCCCCAATATGGATTCATGTGATATTTTTATTATTATTATTTTAATTTTAAATATAAATAATTAAACAAAGGCAAGGAATGAATGATATGATACGATACAAGACCCACTTGTATCTATATGAAATGGATGTATTTAAAATAGGAACATGAGGTGGGGTGGGGTGGTTTTATTTATGTTTTTTTATTTGTAATTTTGTTATTGAAATAAATTTAATATGTTTCGGATTGATGGGATTGACTTTATTCGGGTACCCTGCTGGTATTTAAAAGTTGTGTGGTATTTAAAGGGGAAAAGAAGACGTGATGATTTTGACAAAATTGAGATGGTGATGGGAGATTGAAGATGGGGCTTCCAATGTGGATTGCACCACCCAATTTTGAAATTAATTATTTAATTTAATTAAATAACTATTTTCTCTTCTCATATTAATTATTCACTAATAAAATAAATATAATTTTTACCATACGTAATTATTCTATTTTTATTTAAAAAAATGTTATATTTGCTAACCTTTTATGTAGATACTTAATACAAGACGATAAAAGTAGTATATTTCCATATGATAAAAGTAATATATTCATGTCCCATGTGTATGACAATATGATTTTATCATTCGGTAGACTAGTATATTTAATTGTTCATCATACTTTGAAAAGAATAACCTAATATAAATACTTTATTTATTGACATACGTTTGCATATATCATTAATATATAGATATAAATAATATATAGATATGATTCATTACAACTTATACAAACTTAGGTTGTTAACTTTATATCTGAAATAATATTAAACAAATTATTTGACTTCAATGATATAACATTTTTAATACGTATTACTTATACTCTTAAATACTTTAAGATACATTATGTAGATACTTAATACAAGACGATAAAAGTAGTATATTTCCATATGATAAAAGTAATATATTCATGTCCCATGTGTATGACAATATGATTTTATCATTCGGTAGACTAGTATATTTAATTGTTCATCATACTTTGAAAAGAATAACCTAATATAAATACTTTATTTATTGACATACGTTTGCATATATCATTAATATATAGATATAAATAATATATAGATATGATTCATTACAACTTATACAAACTTAGGTTGTTAACTTTATATCTGAAATAATATTAAACAAATTATTTGACTTCAATGATATAACATTTTTAATACGTATTACTTATACTCTTAAATACTTTAAGATACATTTTATTTTAAACTATACCAAGAACGATAAATACAACTTACGTTCCGGCCAATGCCGACTCTATCGTGTAGCTACATTGAACTTGTCTTTAGCCTTAAGCAACAAAAATGGTTCGAACGTTTAATTATTTTTTATGTATATAGTTTAACTCAACCTAACATATAACATCTTATTCAAGAACCTAGTTTGTCAAGAGGGAAGGACCTAATATAGTGTATGGGGTTTTCCGTGCAACACATGATTTTTTTCCAAATAATGTTAAGAGAATATTAATATTTTTAAAATTTTGTTTGTTAATATAAGTGACATCCCTGAAAACAAATGCAACCGATGACACTCCTCAGTTTTTTTCCTGAGTCATAGACTAGCTAGCTTTATTTTTCTTAATATTATTTTACACAACTCCCTTCTTCTAAAGATCTTTCAAGAAACAGTGTTTCCGTCATCAGGTAGATATATGACTGTTTGCATTTTACTTATTTCATAAACCGCGTTTGTCTAGATTTAACATTGTTGTTGTTGTAAATACCACCACCATAAGTGTCTTCATTATGTAGCTAACAACTACGATTCAAGAGATGCAATGCCAAATTAAAATAAATCGAAAATACTCTTTTCATCAAATAGATACAATATCGGACATCATTTAAGAGTTTTTGGTGGCAAGGGACGCTTCGTAGATATTTTTGACCTCAAGGGTTATTAGTGGAATATTATTAATTTGAAAGGGGTAAAATAACAATTGACATAGACGAGGGACTACTAATAAACGCAAATAGAAGTTTATAGGTTTAAAGGAGTGGGATGCCGGTAATAAAGCGACAGATGTTTGTAGACCAAGTAAAATGGCTGAGAGAAAAACCTACTTTAAGGATCCTTTCCCTCTTTTATGAGGTGGTGATATTTACGAGTATAGTTGAGTTCTGCCAAGCTCGAGCTTGATTCGTCAATTAAAATTCGAATTTAAAACTTGACTCGATATTCGACGAGCTTTCATTTTTAAGATCGAACTCGACTCGGTGAAAGCTCGAAACTCGACTAGATACTCGGCTCAGCTCGAAAAAATTTGATTTTTTTAAAGTGCACCCTTTTGTTGTAAATATGTATATGAAAAGAGTAAAAATGTAATTATATATATGGAAAGGGGTGAAATGCTAGTTAAATAAAAACTCGATAAGGCTCGTGAGCCTAACGAGCTGTGTATTTTGGAACTTGAACTCGGCTCGAAACTCTACTCGAGTAGCTCGAGCTCGAGCTCGACTCGGTTCACAACGAGTCGATTTCGGGTATTTTTCGAGTCGGTCTCGAGTAACTCGTCTCGAGTAATTCACGAGTTGTTTCGACTCGATTACACCCCTATTTACACCAACTCCACCTTGCCTACATGGCACCCACACCGACTTGAGCCCCCTCGCCACCACACCGCTCGTTGGGTGAGTGAGGGTTTAAGTCGAATGTTTGGCGAGGCTGGAGGAGAAAGAGAGGGGGATTTTGGGGTGTTTTTATTGGGTAAGAAGTATTTTAGTATGACCAAAAAAATATTTTAGGTTAAGTTATGCCATATAGGGTATTTGGGGTTTAGAATATGAAAATATGAAATGATAATTTAGCGCTGAACTGATGCTGATTTGAGATTCCAACTTGAGCTACCATACCTGGTGCTCTAATGTATCCATTTGATTTCTTTAATATAAGCACAAGTAATTTTGAAACTTTGAATATGGATACCATGAATGTATCCATCTCATAAATATGGCTTGTATTTTACTTTGCCCATATATCACTTTCCAATGTCAAAGATATGCTTCATGCCTCTGTTAATAGCTTTGTTTTTTGATAAAGTAAATTCGTTGCCATAAACATCTCCTTTTAGGGAAGTATTAGGACTGAAAAAACCGAACCAAACCGAAAATCGACCGAACCGAAACCGATAACATGTTATTGGTTCGGTTTTGGTTTTGAAAATTTATCGTTATCGATTTCGTTTCTATCGACTTCAGTTTAGTTCGGTTTTTGAATCGACCTCACTCCTATCTCCTTTAGTTTAATTATTCTATGTTTTGAATAGGAGAGTGAAAAATTAAGGAAAATAAAACAAAAGAAAATGATATAAAATAACGGACATTTGGGAGTCTTCCACTGCACCTTTGCACTTTCTTGTACCCACGTTGACATCACCACCTATCTGCCCATCACTCTCTCTCTACCCCCATGCCTCCATAATCTTCTTTTGATTAATTTAATCCTAATTTCTTTCTTTTTTTTATAAACGATTAAGACATGTTTAATTGTTTATAACTTCATATAATTCGTAAATAAAGTATAAACTATAAACCTATGTTTAAATATTAAAGTGTGTTTTTAATATTCTAAAAATCATATTACCAACAAAAATAAAAAAATTGTTCAGTATTCATCATTTCAAGTAATATAGAGTTTAAAAAAGGTGGAGAATAACTTTGTTTGATTTTCTAAAACAAAAAATATAAATATAATTCTAAATACCACATATTCTCACAAACAGAAATTGAACTTGTATGCCCTTTGGTAGCTCTGTTTGGCTCATAATATTGAATAGATAAAACAAGTAAAGTAACAATACACAAGCATTAATAAAATTTAATCAAATATTAACAAAAAAAACTAGTGATTTAATGGCTACAAATTTGTTAGTTTCTGGAAACTATGTCATTGTAAATATAAGAAAAAGGCAGATTGACAGCATCATGACATGTTAACATGAACACTGATGTTTTTTGTGGATTTACAAATTGGGCAAATGTTAACAGAAGAAGCACATACTGCGCAAAGGCACAAATGCCTGCAAGGAAGAAGCAACACACACGATTCTTCATTACCGCAATTTTTGCACAATCTGTTGTTGACGCTACTGCTGCAATCATCATTTATGTTATCCTGATTGATTAATGGCCGTACACGATTTTCTTCGTTGTTGCTTTCACAGCATGATTGTGCATCTTCAGCTAATGCCGCCGCGTCGTCAACACACGCCGCCGTGCTACGGTGGCGAAAATCGTCGTTAACGACTTGCTCTAAAACTTGCTTCAAATTGCTGCGTAATGTGTTTGCTGCTGCTTCGTTTGTTTGAGCAAGTTCGCGCCAGATTTGGTTCTCTACGTACAGTGATTTCACTTTCTCTTCTAACGCAAAATTTAATCTAGCGATCTTCACGATTTCTTCTTCTTTTGCTCGTAATCTCTTCGAGATTCCTTCCTCAACCGCCGCGATTATTCGCTGTGAATTTCGTTTTCGCCGCTCTTCAACGTCGATTCTCACTTTCTCCGTCTGTAAATCGATAAGTCAACAAAATTAGATCTCGAAAACATACACAATTGTACGAATTCGATATAAAAAACGAAGAATCAAAGATGAGATAAGATAATTACATGATGAGCGATGAGTTGATCGATCTCCAACTGTTGTTGTTGGATCTGCAACGAGATGTCTTCTCCGAGAAAAGTATAAATTCCAGATCGCTCGATTTGATTTTGATTCTGATTCATGTTTTGACTATTAACAAATGAAAACACTGTATTGATATCAGACGAATCTCTACATCGTTTTCTAGAAACCGGAAGACTACAAGTGAGGCCGCTCTCGGCCTTCAACGGAGCGGTGTTCGCCGGAAGATTCATTGAATCAGCGAAACCAGAGCAGTACATCGCCGGAACATAACTAATTCCGAATCCTAAAGGAGCATTTGCATTTCCGTGTGCTTGATTATCAATGGCGTTTGTCATCATCATTTGAGGATGGAACAGAGTATGATGACCTGCTTCAACCGCCATTAAAATTGTAATTCGAAGCTTTTTTGCTGTTCTCTTAACTTGCAAACTTTGGTTTTTCAGAGAGCGAGAGAGAATGAGAAAGCGGAAAGAAGCATGCAAATGTTAGCGTAGTTGAGAAAGGCTTTCGGTGGTGGTTTTTATCGGAGTGTGGAGAGAGAAAATTTATTGCAAAATAAGAAATTATTAAAAACAATTGTTTTAGTTGGATTCTTTTTTCAAGATATTATATTAAAGAGTATACCTTTCTTTAATGAAACATAAATTAAAAAGTCATATATTGACCATAACCGATACAATTCATAATGACGATGATTACTAAAACATAAATAAATATTAAATAGAGATTATACTTTTTAAATTATGATGTTGAGTTACAATAAAGATAGACGGCTAAAATATTTAAACTAATTGTTTTGTAATTTCTTTTTGAAATTTTACAATTTAAACATCTTCTAGATAATTGATTCAATAGTAATACGAATGTGATTTATATATAACATGTTTACTTTGATCATTATAATTATTGTTTGTTATAATTATATATTGTATTATGAATTAAAATATCAGTATTTAACCTATAAATAAAATACAATTTGATTGGTTTAGGATTATAGTGTAGGATAATGGCTATGTTTGTTTACGTATTGATAAGGTTTAGTTAGGACTTAGGAGAACATTGAGTGTGACTTGAATTTTAATCTCTATTTTTTTCTATCTAGAATAAGAAAAATGTCATGTGTGTGGGCACCTCTTTATGATTCTAGGGTTTGGCAAACTTTGATAAAAGAGGTAGAGGAGAAATATTCGTTTCGTAGATTAGGCACCCATGTTGAAGTTTTATTTTTGTTTAAATTGTGTTTTGTTTGTTATTTTTATAATTTGAATTATACAATTAGTATTCAAGTAGTAGTCATAGTCGTCTATCCATCTCGTATATGTCTCTCTTTTTGTAAAATACTTCATATACATTGAAATCAAATAAAGGTAATTAAGAATAAAAAGAATATAGATTATTAGATAGATATGAACAAACTTGATAGAAAAAGGTAACAAAAAAGGCAAAATTGCTTATAATTACTATAACCTAGGGTCATTTTCTAGTCCATAACACTATATATAAAGTTGGATCGGAAGACAGGCAAGTTAAGTGCAACGAAAGATCGTGTTATTGAGCAAAACAAAAAATTAAAGAAATAAAATAAAAAAAGTTTCTACCTTCGCGTAAAGGTATAATATAGTCTATATGAACGATGTTCTTTTGCATTCTAATACATATACTTCGTATTTCATAAATAGTAGTGTTTCCGATGAAAGATATACATAACCTAATCTCTTGGTTTGTGTAAACTCCTACCTCGACAGTCGCTTACACTTGGACTTGAAATTGCTTATACCGACCGATTAGACACCGTGCTTATTCCCTTTATATCATACATGATTTATGTGACTTTATTAAGGTCATGTTCTTATGTTAATGTGAAAATGATGACATTTAAGGGATTGCGTAATGGTTAGGCAAAAGGTGATGGTTACACCCCACTATTGATATGTGATGGTCTTTTGAGAAAATGGTTGGAGGAAACACCACATTTCTTGGCCAAAAGCACTTTCATTTGCGAGAAAAAGGAAAAGATATAGCAATGGGCCAGTAAGATTGTCCTTTTTTTATTCCTAAATACAAACCAACACCTATCTCAAAATCCATCTATTTCCATGTGCAAATAGGAATCATAGCTATAAAATCAACCTCTATATCTACTTGTTTTTGTTTTCATTTGGTTGAACCGGTTTTATCCGAATAACATTGATGAAATCAATTTATATTTGGTTCTTAAAAGTTGGAATCAAACATTTAAACTACTTTTGATGTATCTAGCCGAATATTTGTGTTTTTTTTTAATATTTAGACATACGTTACTTTTGAGTGAATAAAAAGTTGTAATGGTTCCGGAATTTTTATGAATAGGAAAGCTCGTGCAACCAAAAGAACCCATATAATATATATGAATATGAATCCGATTTTGAAGATCATGAACTTGTCGTGATAACACCCAAAGAGAGCGATAGAGAAACTGACTTGTTTGGTTGGTTTGGGTGGGGGTAACTTTTGTTGACCCATGTCACTCACTTTTCGTAGCCTAAGGTAAGTTATTCTAATAATATGATTTTAAAGATTAATTTACGATATAAACATTGTTATCATCTAACAAAAGGGTTGTGTGACAACACAAACCTCACATAAAGTGTTGAAGCTCTCCCTGTTTTGCGATAATAAAGAAGCTCTCTAGATCATCGAATTAAACCTAGCGATAATGACCAAACAATAATCTATATTAAAAATATAAGATTGACAAACCTTCCAAATTATAAAAATTAGAAGATAAGAAAAATTATTATACTAAATAAGTAATTGATAGACATGGTGGACCAAAGTGGATGGTGGGTCATACTATTAGAGATCATGCACAATATTGAAATAATGATGTTAGATTGATGTTTATTTCCAACCGACTTCATCATGCCATATTTAATCAAGTATAAGAATCACAAAAAAAAACAATTTTATAAACACCACATTCATCTTTAACAACTTTCTATGTAAAATATATTTAATGACAATGCCAAATTATTATATGGAAATTTAAAGTGATTTGGCCACCTATATTAGAATAAAAAAACTAGAAAACTTACCATATTTAAATAGTGAGTAATCTTTATATCATATTTGAAAATTCTGAAACATTATTTATATCTGTTATTGGATTTTTGAAATTTTAGATTTTTTCCGGTACCAGGTTTTCATATATTTTTGAATAGCCAGAAGATCAATCATAATGCAGTCGACCACGTTAGATAGTTATGGTCTATTTTCATCTAGCAAATCCATCAAAGTCAATAAGCCACACCTTATTGTTAGCATTATTAGAAATGTCAAATTGAGTAGTCACTAAATAACATAAATTAGGAATTAGGATGCATGATCAATAAGAGATGTTGTATTGTCGTTATCGATTCGCTTGTTCGTTTTCTCCCTTTGATAGTTTTTGACTTAGATGTCGAAAACAATTACGATATTTGTTAAACTTATCTATTTAAAGCTGTTATTATCCGTGAATTCGATTGTTTTACTAATAAAGAGGTATATTACTTTCAATTGCTAAATATTTATATTTATATTTTTTACTAATCTAATCAATATAATTACCAACATTAAAGGATGATACTAAAAAAGATAATTTGTGAATTACATGTTAAATCATTTTAAGGCTAAGAGAATGAAATGTAATGGTTTAGAAAATACAATAGATTTTTTCATAATAAAATGCATTTCTTGAATAACGACGTAATTAAAGATGTTAAAGGCAAATATTTAAGAAAATAATTTGTAAATAAATATCGTATGTATTTTGGCTTTTTAATCAATTATTATATATCTTCTGTACATATTAGATGTATCAATTGAAGACTATATATTATTTGAAATCATTGAAACCATGTAATGGTTGTAACTATTTTACCTACCTAACATTTCATTCAATTATATTTGAAACTAATATGAAAATAAATAGGTTAGGGATGATGTTAATTAGTTTCAGATCGTCTTAACTAACTCATCTATTAAACGAGTTAGATTCAGACTGAAGATAGTTTAAATGATTCAACCCTTAGATCCGATTAATTATTAGAACATTTTTAAAAATAGATATATTTATACGCTAGTAGTTTGTAAATATATTTTAAAGAATGAATATAGGTAGAAAATAACAGCCATGTTGTTTAGTAAACTCTGCATACTTTTAATTTTTTTTTTGACATGTTTAACCATTCAACCCTAAAAAAAACACTACATTTTTAACATGTTTAATTAAACAAATTATATGGGTCGAGTTCAAGTTGAAAATAAACATATGTGGTTTGAAATATCAAACAAACTTATTGATTTCAAGTTGAAGTTTTCTAACTTATCCTCAATCGACACGCCTGTTACTGTTAGTATTTAGTAATTTACTAATCACCATTTGAAAACAATTTAACATGAAAACCGCGTTTCTATAACTAGCCATGAAGTTTACAAGTCAAAAGTCAATGGTTGAACACCTTACAACACTCGAAAGATTTGACTCGGTTAAATTTTCAAGAATCATGATAGCATACTTTGATTCAATTATTATATAACCCAAGATAATCAATATACATTTCTATCAAGAAATAAATAAATCTTATGTCAAATGAATACGTGATACCATTTGTTTTAATAAACAATGTTTCATTTATTAGTATATAGTTGTTGGCGTGTTATTATCGTTTTCCGTCATTGATGATCGGTTTCTTATAAACCTATTATTTTATTAGACTCGTCAACATCGAGACCACATTGTTTACATAAATATACGAAATTCATACCCTCAAGACGTGCTATTTTGGAATCTTCAATAAAATAATAATTTAGATAGCAACAACTCATAGTGTATATTAAATGACTTAGCAATATTATACTACGTATCATCTTAAATCCTCTTCGATTTTGTTATGTGTGTCAATCTTTTTATCGAAATATTTTGCTTATTGCGTTAGCTATAAATTTGTGAATTGTAGCTTTTTAATTATATATAATTCTACGAGTCACAATCCTAGAAGCAGTTTTTCAACTCGGGGTAAATATAATATCGTTTACATATTACCCCTTCATGTTTTCTTTATTTGAAATGAATGTGTATCGTTGCTATTGTATAATAATAGACAAAAATGCAAAATAATAAATTTTTACAACGTAATAAGCAGCACACCACACGATTTTTCAAAGCTCCATTTTAAATGCACAAACAAGCAAATTATTGGTATTTTCAGAGTTTTTATAAACAAATAATTTCCTTCACATTACAATTTCAAATATCCCATTGGTGATTTAAGTACCATAGTTTCAAACATCTCTCATTGGTGTTAAAACTAGTTTTATAAAACAAAACAATGTAAAAGCGGTCCAAACTGACAACAATCAATAGAGTTAAACATATGACTTTAAATTATCATTAACAAAATAAAATAAATAAATAACTATTTTAGAAATTTCCACGATAGATAGAATCCGGACGATATAGACAAGAAATATAAAAGCAAGTATGAAAAAGTTTTGTTTTTTTATCTCATTGGAAAGCCATAGATCACGCGTGGACCACGTGCAAGTCCATTGAAACCTTTGTATTGTTGTTCACACCATGGTCTATCATGGCCGCACTACCATCCAACCGATACACCATCATTATGTCAAATCATATACTATTATTATTATTATTATTATTATTATTTTATTATATATAGAACGAATATAATGACAAAGGGACCCATGTTAACGAATACGTCAAGCTTTTTAATTTTACTAGCTAGAATCAATTCTTGAACGATGGGCACCGTCGGTGATCACCATCATGAAATTACTAGCACCACTGCATGAAATTACACTTTTAGCGACGACATACATCGTCGCGAAAACAGCCCTTTAAGACAACCATCATCGCTAAGTAGACGAAACATATTTATTTTTATTAATTAATTCTTTTGCGGGGTGCACAAATAGGAGGGAAATTTTCCCGCACGTTGTTAGAGACGACATATCCTCTCTAGTGTTGAGCTATCGTCGCAAATTGTAGACGTAGTCCAAAGGAACAAGTCATTGCAAAATGGTGTTTTTCTTGAATCAATTATAATAGTTTCTGATTTAACGAATAAAATGGGTTATGAATGTTATATATGGTGTGTTGTAACGGTATAATGGTAAGAAATCCCGAATAACTTTGTAGTGGTTACTGATTTTACGTCTCAGTAATTAAGCATTTACCATAAGACCAAAGAAATGTCTAGAAATGGCAACAGCAACGGCCAACGAGAATGACATTGGTTATATCGTGTAAATCATAAATAGATCTTGGTCATTCTGATGACTCGTTATAATTTGATCTTAAAAAATAAAAATATGCAGTTTAAAGTAGAAATGAACTCTGGGAATTTAAGCTTGTATCAAACACATCAAAAGTGTTTGTGATATTACTAAAGCATTAAAAACTTGCAGCGGAGCTCAAGCCTAACTTCCTTGTGAAAAACATGTTCCATCAAGTTCTAATTCTTGGATTGAACCATCAAAATTGTGGTAAAGCATTTACAAAAAATCATGTAATTGGTCAACATGATTACGTGTTAAAGCAAATATCGTTTATTTTTTAAAGTTATTATTAAACTATATAAGTTCATTAAAATTATATCAAATTAATTAAAATAAAAAAGAATTCTAGCTTAATGTGATATATGTGGTTGTAAAAGTTTTGTCAAACTGGGGTCATGTTTGACAAATCCTTGATATAGCACCAGCCATGTATGGCTTCTTTGGTATCGACATACAATATATAACCTTAACGAGGACTATATGACCTGCGCGATGCTGCGGAGTTTGAAACATACATTTTTTTACGTTAAGATCTAGATCCAATTAATATGATTTATTATTTTGTATTCATGAACAACAAAACAATGTGTATTCATATTGATTATTGCTACAACAATACTATCATGGATGGTTTCTTGAATATTTAATTTATAATGTGAAATAGGTTAAAATACATATTTTATAAGATTTTAGGGGGTTCTAAATCATATGTACTTTAGCAAAATTTTAAAGTTTAAAAGTTTTGGTAATTGTGTTTTTAAGTTGGCGTATTAAACCTAAATAAATTCTTATTAAAAAGGATATATTAATGTTAGAAGAAATAATAAAACCCACTAAGATGTCATATATTAAAATTAAAACTATATTCTATAAACTTTATTGATACAAACATACTTATCAGAGGAAATGCTATAAATGATACTAATAACAAACGTACAAAAATTAGTGTACAAATGTACACATGGTCAAAGCACAAAAAAAAGAATGGAATAAGTAATTTGCAAGAATAGAACACGCGCCAATAGGAAGGAAATGAATTTTGCAATATGCCAACAGCCACTAAACCAACAACCAATTTTGCAATATATTTCACTTAACTAATATATATATTGGATTTTAATAAACTTTATGAACACTAAAAATCCTATGGTAAATGTACTATAAGAGGAATATCCATTATATATTGAGGTACATCTGCAGGTCAATATATATAGTTTCTTGTTCAAAGTAAAAAAGAGTTACAAAACTGGAGATGGGAAGAAGTTTATTTGTTTACTTGATACAAATTATGCTTTGATAACGTTTTTAATCTACAAAGTTCGCTCAAACCTTTTTTAAAACACAACTTTCTTCATTTTTGTATCTTTTTCTGCTAAACATAACTCTTAAAAGCTAAGTTTAACAGAATATTTTAAAATTTTGTGACTTCCTATATAACTACCTAAAATTTTATCTAAGATTTTATACATTATAAAATATATTTAGATATCAAATTAATAATTTACAACAAATTACATAAATATACTTAAGAAAAAAAAAGTATGTATATTGCAAATAAATATGACTTTGATGTACTAACTGGAACATTTTGAATAACAGAAATGAAATTAATTTTTATTATTTTCTGTAGAAGTTAATATCAATTTTCATTAAATAAAATACAATTACAATAAGGGAAATTGACGAATATGTTTACAAAATATCGAAACAAACTAAATAGAACAAATAAGTACAAGATTTTGGTTGAGTCTCGTGAAATTCACGATCCCCTTAAAATAGATTCGTTATCTATTTCCAAGGGTAAAACAACAGAGTAGTTTTACACTACCGGATATAATCCAAGCCAGAACAAGTACCAAAATTGAGAGTGTTTTACTTGAGAGAAAGCTGTGATGTAGAAGAAAGATTGGTGAAGATGTGTCTACAAATGAGACCCAAGGTCTCCTTTTATAGTGTAGAATGAAGACTAATGTTTACTCAAAACATTAAGGGGGCGTTTGGCTCAACGTAATCCTCCGTAATGTAATTGAAATCGGTTGTATTTGAATTCGGTTGTAATTGAATTGGGTTGTAATCGAATACGCTTACGCGTTTGGTTACCAAAATTTTGAGTTGTAATTCAAATCAATACTTATGACTTTTTTTAAAAACATTTTTAATTTTTTTTCAATATTTTATTATTTATTATTTTTTTTATTTTTTAAAATTTTTTATTATTTGTTTACATTTTAAAAAAAATAAATAGTTTTTTTTTAATTTTTTTCTAATTTTTTTAAAATTTTTAAAAATTTTTAATTTATTAAAAAAATTTAAATTTTTTTTAATTTTTTAAAAATTTTTAAAAAAATTTTAAAAATTTAAATTTTTTTAAATTTTTTTTATAATTTTTAAAATTTTTTTATAATTTTTAAATTTTTTTTAAAACTTTTAAATTTTTTTTTAAATTTTTAAAATTTTTTTAAAATTTTTTAAAATTTTATTTTTTTTTAATTTTTTTAATTTTTTTTTAATTTTTTCAATTTTTTTAAAATTTTTTAATTTTTTTTTAGTATTTTTAAATGATTTTAAAATCTGAAGCATATAAGATATTCAAATTTGTTAGTTTACTAAAGGATCGTAATTGAATTCGTAGGGTGTTGGGACGGATTTCAATTACAACGAATATCGTAATTCGGAATTACATCGTAATTGAATTACGAAAAAAATGGTTCATCCAAACGTCCTCCGTAATGTAATTGAATTACAATTACGGACGATTACGGAGGATTACGTCAAGACAAACGGGGCCTAAATGCATTCAATTCTATTAAACAAGAAAACAAAACAGCAAACTGCATTTACTGCAGAAAATTCGTAACTGCCTGCTCAGGTCAGTCCAGGAACTCAGTCCGGGAGGTCAGTATACGAACTCAGTATACGCAGGTCAGTATTGGAAGTCAGTATCAGACAACTGCTGCGCAGATCAGTATTGCAGGTCAGTATTGGAAGTCAGTATCAGACATCTGCTGCGCAGATTAGTACTGCAGGTCAGTATTGGAAGGTCAGTATGAGACTGCCTGCTGCGCAGGTCAGTATGAGACTGCAGATCAGTACTGCAGCGCAGTACGTGTCGAAAAACTCAGTACCGAGGTGGTCGGTATTGACCAGTCAGTACATAGGAGGTCAGTATGAGACTGATCAGTACGAGCACACTGCAGTGTCGACTAGATGCAAAAAATTGACCCGCACAAGCCCGGAATTTGGGAGCTGCATTCGTGCCCGCAGGTCGCTCGGGCGTACACGAGTTTAAGCCATTTCGGGCAACTCAGTCTAAATAGTATACATTCCTACAATTTTCATTAATTTCATTATCTTATTTATCATAAGATAACATATATAATATATAAATTATTTTTTTCATATCATCAATTTATTTTAATATTTATTTTCGTCAAGTGACTAAAAAGATAGATACGAACAAATTACTGGAATATATATATCATTTCACTTTTTCTATAGTAAATAAAATAAACCAGATGTCACTGACATTAAATCCCATAAACATTGATTAAACAATTATTTATATATTATTTTATATAAAAAAAACAACTAACGTAACCTTAAGTTTAATATAATATTCGAACAATACATTATAATCTTCCTCGAAGGACGGTACTTAATACCTTATCTTTTTCTTATTAAAAAAAGAAAGAACAAACTCTACAAAAGTGAAATAATAAATAAGAATAGCAAGTCGCCCATAACTCTTTTTTTTTTTTTTTAAGTTGGGAAAAAGGGAAACGAATAAGTTAAGTGTCTGACATCTGCAACCACCCACACAGAGGCTGTGACTTTAATAAGAGCATCTCCAATGGTAGCTTTTTCAAAAGCTTATTACTATTCTAATAAACCTTTGAAAGACTTTTTACCATTGGAATGCCTAGCTTTTTGAAAAGCTTATTGCAAAGACTTATTCTCTACTAACCTTTTAACCATCTTTTTATGTTTGTCATTTTTAGCCCCTTATGTTTAATAACATTTCAATTTAAACCTTAGATTTGTTATATATAAATTCTCTATTATATTTTTATTACTTAATAAATAAATTATATAATATTTAATGTCAATTAGTATAATATTTTTGTATTAGACATTTTAAAAGATATATATTTGGTAAGATGTCAAAAAAATTGTTAAATTATATATAGGGGTATTTATAAAACATTTGAGATAGATAAAGGTAGACTAGAAATATTATAAAAGAATAAACTTTTAGAGAGGTTAACCATTGGAGATGTCATTTATGAAAAGGTTTTTTGTTAGTAGAATGTTGATGTGGCAAAACTAATAAGCTTTTATGAGGTTAACCATTGGGGATGCTCTAACAATGAAAAAGGTATGGCCACGTGGACCCCCTGATCCTGTTTTGTTGGCCCTGTTGTCCTACGTGGACTATATTCAATAAGTGTACGTGTCACTTTAAGTTTGTCTGGTTGACCTCACTATCAGCGTTTCAAACAAGCCAACCTCCGTACATAACTCCCGTGGATCCCACCAGCCTTTCCCCGCTTTTTAAGGGTACCATTTCCCCCAACACCGAAAAAGGTAAATTACAATTTCATTTATTTATTTACAAGAAATTATATTTATTCTTGTAATTTTTTCTTAATTACTTTTTATTTATTTGACGCATAGGTATTTCACTAATCATATATTTTATTATAATCTATTGACCTAAACATATATTTTGATTTAATAAGTATGAAGATAAGATAGTAAGAAGTTATATCATTACCTTTTATTTATTTTATGCTATTTGCTAATTATACTCTTAAGCTAGAGAATAGATGTTAGTTAATTGTTTAATGTACAATCATCGAAACATAATCAAGTTTAATTGGTTAGTGAGTTTTAGGGAGAATATATTTTTATAATTAAAAACCATTAACTTTAAGTATATAATATTTTTAGCTATAATACTAGTAATTGTGGTTAGCTTTTCAACTAGACAACTAATCGTAATCGAGGTGACAAAATGCATCGGCTTATCTTATTAAATTGTTTTCTTGGAAATATTGGAATTTAACCTAAGTCCCAAAATTAATAGATATAATTATTATAAAAAAGACAAATATATTATTATTTAACTTATATAAGTGATACGGAGTAATGATCATTAGTATAGTAAAGGGTGTCAATCGAATTAACCAACTCTACAAGCCTTTCTAGATATCAATAAAATTAGATTCAACAAAATGGAAAAGTATGATTAGGTATAACTAACGGTCCATTTGATATGGACAAAAATTAAAAATTAGGACGAAAACAAATGAAAACTAAAACTTATAAAACTACAACAAACAAACTTGATCATGCCAGGAGGCTGTTTCTTTTTTTCCCCTTGTTGATAGGTGCTCTTGATTGGTGTTTTTTTGTTGTTTGGTCTGTTTTTGGTGTTTTTAAACCTTGGTTGTACTTCTTTTGCTAGTTTCTTGCTAGCTTTAATTTAAGTTTCTTTTTCGTGGGTGCCTTAAGGGTGATGGCTTTGCCGAAGCTCTTGGGTAGTCACCTTTGCCGTTCAAAAAAAAAAAAAAAAACAAACTTGATCATGCCAATAAATAAATAATATAATTAAATGTTTAAAAAAAAACCAGGGTTTTGACTTTTGAGGATCTAAACATCAAAAACGTTATCAAAATCAGCTGAAAACAAAAGTAACCCAACATCTCGAAATTTTTAAGAAGCCTTTTCAATTTCTTAAAAAGAAAATAATACAAACAAAAATAAACACCGATATAGCGAACTAAAACCAGGATATAGGGACAAACCCCTATACGTTTATTTTATAAGAATATTACAATAATAATCTTAACGTGATGGCCAAGCAGTACGGATACTGGAATGAGCCTTTAGAGGCCACGTATCTGATATCTTCTCTAGGTAAACGTTTACCACATGTTTAGGGGAAAGTTCGATAACGACAAAACAACAATCAGACAACGTATATCATGAGCAAAACTTATTTGCCTAGGGAAAGTCAGTTACAAACAAAGTTACCAATTTAAAAAGATAAAAAGTAAACACAATAATAATCTGGCATAGTAAGAATGTAAGATGATGCAAAGGCATAATATTGTATGTGTAATATTCTCTACATATTTATTAATAATATACGGATAATGATATTTAGTTCTACAATTTGATCTTATTCATAGTCCTATTCATCAGATGAAGACATGCGACAAAATCAAGAGATAATATTAAGAGGGAGAATTAGTGGTGTACACATCATTTTATCAAGTGGGTAGGACTATAAGTATGACCAAATTGTAGGACTAAATATCATTTCTCATAATATATTTTTAAACGTCTATGATTTCGTTACATTGAACAACCAATACCTTGATGATAAACATCAAATTACAACTTAATGGATCTAGTTACCGTGTATAACTCAGAACATCAACGATGTTTACATAATATTTTGTTCTCAATCAAATCAATTAAGATAACAAAATGGTTGTTGAAACATCCATCCCACATTAGTTGGAGATGTGAACGAACTATGACTTATAAGTTGCAAATATCTCTCTCTTAATTTGTATGTGAGCTTTTGGGTGGAGTATTTCATACATTAAACAAAAGCGTATAGAAATGGAGCAATATGGACAATAGTGTGCTGCGACCTGTGAGGTTTGGGTTGTTAGAGATGGTATCACTGGGGGATGATTTGAAATATTCGTCTCACATTAGTTGTAGAGGTGAACAAATCATGTCTTATTAGGGCGTGAACACCTTTTTTCTAGTATTAGACCTTTTATGTGTAGTGTTCCATACTAGAAATAAAACCATGATTTAACAAAATAAATAATATTGTGCTACTTTGTTTGAGCTTTTATTATTGAACACATACCAACAACAAACCCCGAATATAAAGCAATTAAGAAGTATTGCAAACGTAACAAGAAACCCTAAAATTGATGCTACCTTTGTTTAATTTATCCATCAACCGGTCTTATCAATAATAGAAGATGTGCAACAGATGGTGCTATTTTTGGTTTTCCATCAACTATGAGAATGACAACCAACTAACTTAGCAATCCTAAAATTATGGAAATTATAGCCATTGGTGGATAACAGTTTAGTAATTGGAAGTTTCGTATTTTGTAGGAGGTACCCGTTTCACTTATGCTGAAGCTTGAAAGTGACTAATTAGTGCTTGTATGATAATATCAAACTTATTAATTAACATAAAGTTGATAACCATGTCCAAATAATATATCTAATTATATGTTTGAATAATAGTTAATGTTTGAAACACAACTTAAGGTATATTTGGTATTGATATTTAAACGGATTATCTTACTACTTATTAATGCATTTAGGCCTACCCATTTTAGTAAGTTTAAGGAGCTCCTTAATTTTAAGTTTAAGGAGATTTCCACTTTTAGTAAGTTATTTAACTAAAAAAATAAGGTGTGGCTTACAAGATTCGAACACAAGACCTCTCCTAAAGTAGTCATTGTGTGTTAACCAATTGATATAACTTACACTTTATTTCAAACCACCAACACTAAATGCAATAGGCTGTAGTTCCGAGCATTTGACCACAACACCTTATGTTTCCGGAAGTCACTTAATGTACCTTTTCGGTTTCGGTTTGTATTTCTGGAAAACAAAATATAATAGGCTGTAATTCCAAGCATTTGACCTGCCATTATATTTACGGAAGTTAATTAATTGAGCTTTTCGATTTCGGTTTGTATTTCTGAAAATTAATTAATTGACCTTTAACTTCACCAGAACTCGTGACCATTTAATTTCACCAGAATTCACACCATCATTTCTCTATTTAAAGGCCCATTTTTTTCAACAAGACTCATATTATTCTATAATGTCGGCACCTACCATCACTACGCACCACCACTCATCACCATCGCTATTGCCATCACCACCGTTATTGTCGTCACTTTGAAATATAGTTACGGGTACCCGCCGCCGCATTGCGCGGGTACCCTGCTAGTTTATTTAATGTGTTTTAGTGTTTGACAACAATTACCAAATGGCTTGTAGCCTAGCGGTATCAAGATGATTAGAGATTGTTTGAAAAACTGATTTAAGAAGTTTATTAACTTATAAACTTATTTATGCGTAAATGAACCTACATAATTTGACGCCCCTTATATAATTTGACACTTTTTATGACATCTTCAATGGTTAACCGTTTTAAAAGTTTTTTCTTTTACAATATTTCTAATTTACTTTTATCTATCTTAAATGTTTTATAAACACCCCTTATATAATTTGACACTTTTTATAGCATCTTACGAAATATAACATTTTTTAAAATATGTCAAACAAAAATATTATAATAATTGACATTAAAAATTATACGAAGTATAATTTATTTATTAACTAAGAAAAGTATAATAAAGAATTTATGTATAATATGTCTAAGATTTAAAATGAAAAACTATTAAAGATGGACTAAAAAAGACAAACATTGAAAGTCTATTAAAATGTTAGTAGAAAAAAAGCTTTTGCAATAAGCCTTCAAAAAAACTCATTATCCTAATGGTAAAAAGTCCTCCAAAGACTTAGTGTAATAGTAATAAACTTTTAAAAAAACTACTATTAAAGATGCAAAAGTGTAAAAGTATTGTGAAATTTTACTTTTACTGTACATAATATAATAAAAGTATGTTGTGTTTAATTTAAAATGCAAGAGTAAAATACAACAGTAAAATGAAACAATTTTTGTTGTCATGTTCCATCAAAGAAGACAAAAATCTGTATAAAAATTAATTCATATTAACATGTAAAGAAGCATTTTTTGAAGATTTACAGATTGGACAGACATTAATGGAGGATTCACATACAGTACAGATACACAGATGTCTGCAAGGAAGCAGTAAAACACATGACTCTACCTTTCCACAATTTCTGCACAATTTCTTCAATCTTCTGCCATTATTGTCCTTCACAGCAGTTGTTATACAGTACGCATCTTCCACTAACGTACGCTGTTCATCACGTTCATCGTAATTGCTCCCACAACAGGATTCAACGTCGTCGTTTTGAACCTCCTGTTGTTGTTGAATTTGTGCTACTATTTGTTGAAGATTATGACGTAAAACATTTGCTGTAGCTTCGTTTGATTCAGCCATTTGTTGCCATACATGGTTCTCGATACTCATCGATTTGATTTTTTCTTCCAAAGCAAAATTCAGATTTCCGATTCTAACGATTTCTTCTTGTTTTGATCTCAATTTCTGTTTAATTCCTTCTGCTGCTGCTGCGATTAATCTCATCGAGTTTGTTTTTCGCGTCAGTTCAATCTCCGATCGCACCTTTTCCATCTGCAATTACAATTCGATGTCAATCAGAATTCAGTTAACGAACACTGAATCGATTATGTACAGTACACATTCAGAAATCATAATTCGTTTCTTACATGATGAGCAATCAATCGATCGATTTCAGCCTGTTGATAGATCTGCAACGAGACTTGATTTTGATTTACAAATGATGAAACTGAAGGATCAACCGACGACGCATCACGTGATCGTTTCCTCGAAATCGGAAGACCGTACGTCAATCCGCAATCGGACGCCGGAATCGTATACATCTGATTCAATTCATATGCAAACTTCAAATCGTTTACGTACAGATTATCGTTTGACTCATCAATCATCTCCCTATGAACATAACAGGTTTCGATTCAATACTAAAACCGATTAAATTGAAGGAAATTGAAACAAACATGAAGATGATTAATGGTATTAAAAATCAAAATACCTGTTGGATAGAATTGGAGAGAAGAGATTAACACGAGGAGATTCAACCACCATTAACAATTGTATTTGATTCCGTGATTTTGTACAGATGATTATCCATTTGTTGGAAGTGGTGTGCATGAGTGGGACCCATGGTCTATTTTTAGATGATAGAAAAACAAAAGAGGCAGTTGGGGACAAAAGAAATAGTACCAAATCCAAAAATAATTTGGTCATGATCGTGGGAAACGCTATCTCAAACACGTGTTTATATTTTCTATTTTTGGCTTTTATCTTTCCATCTCATAACTCACGCTAGCAAATTATTTTTCTGTTTTAAATAGTTTTGTTAACCCCAATTATAAAAATAGTTTATAGAAAAATGTTAGCCGTACATGTATAAGAAGTTTATATTGTTATTAATGGAGAAATAATTCTCAAAATGTAAATATTGATTATTAATTGATTAACACGTTCCATGAACATGTTTTTACATCTTAATAATAATCTTAGGGGTGGGCGCAGTTCAGAAACCGAATCGAACTGAAATCAATATAATGGAAATTTAAAATGATGGATTTATAAAACTGAAACTGACCGATTACATGTTTTCGGTTCAGTTTTTTAGCCCAAATGCTATTTCATTTCCGAAAGCTGAACCAAACCAACTGAAAACGATAAATTTTCAAAACTTGAAACCAAACCGATTACATAGTTTCAATTGGGTTTTACCGGCACAAACGCTCACCCCTAAACAACCTGAAGTTATCATTTTACATTTTTATAACTTTCTAATTGAGATATACTTATAAATTCTACCGTTAAATGATGTCAACTTCTTGTGATCTTTGGTTAGAAATTATTAACATGGGTTGCAATTATAACATCTTAGTTCTTACCTAAAAATGCTTGTTTCTTTTTCATTAGTTTTGTCATATCAACATATTATTATTCTTCTGCCCGCTAACAAAGAATTGACAAAATCATTTCAACAAAATCTTTTTCTTCCCTATCTTCAACTCCTCTTTTCTCTCTCATCAAACATGTCTCCAAACTCATCAGGTAGCGAGAAGAACGAAGAGAAGCTAGCAAGTCACGAGATCCCTTTACATGTTGATTTCAAGTCTCGATCCAATATTTATGATTTAAACTATTCGAGCAAGCTGTGTCTAGTGACAAGTTTCCATCTCTTGAGTTGCAATAAATGTAACTTATAACATTGTCGTGTACAGGGGCGGAACCAGTGTACAGCACACGGTGGCACGTGCTACTACTCGAAATAAATTCGGTACGGTATATTTTTGGGACTTTTTTATTGTTATAGTATTTTAAATACATTAATATATATCCGAAAAAGCGAAATAAGACACATCTATCTACTAGCGCAGCTGGCTAGCACTCCTTGCATGTATATAAGGAGGTCATGAGTTCAAATCTTGTTGTTGAGATTTTTTTAAATCAAATTTTTTTCCTTTCTAAACTCTTTATTACAAGGGTTTTTTTTTCTCAGCCCATATATTTCAATTTTTTTCTTTTTTTACCTTATATGTTTCAAAAAAAATCTTTAGTCCAAACATTTATTCAATACTTTAATTATAAAATTTTATAAACCAAAATTTTTATAGATTAAAAATCTATTCAATATCTCAAATCAATCTTAAAAAAACCTCTAACTATTAGTTAATAGTTCACATCCAAAGACAACCCTAACATTTGAACCAAATAAAAAAACATAAAGTGTGTATTTTATATTTTGTAATATGTTTATATAATTAATAATTCTTTTGTAAGTTAATGGAATATATTCTTGAAGATTTGTTGGTGTATGCAGTATATGTAACTAAAAAGGGTGATATGTAATATAACTTTTTTTTTGGTGTTAAATTTGTTTTTGTTTCGGGGCGTTGCCACTAGGATCCCACTAGAGGTCCTAGTCCCCTTAACCCCGCTTTTTTTATCACCACAAGGGTGCTACCGCTGGTAAAAGTTTCTAATTCCGTCCCTGGTCGTGTAATATCATAATATTGTCCAATATTTATGATTTAAACTATTCGAACTAATTATTTTAACGATAAGTTTAATTAAAAATTTTAACTTCATTAAAAAAAAATTGGTCCATATATGTTACTTTTCTTCATAATTGATCAATTTGTTGGTTTGCTAATAAATGTCAAGATACATTTTTTAAATTCAGTGAAAGTAGCTTGGAATTAATGGAGAAAAAGACCATTCATGAAACCATTGGTTGTTGGGAATCCTAATTTGTAATCCACCCAAAATCACCACTGCCAATCTTTATGTTCTTGCACCACCACCAACATAAATTAAAGCTTCCTGGTTTACCTATTAATTTGTTCAAGAGATTTTTCTTAAATGATTTAAATTATATTGTATTATAATACTCACAAATTTTATTGTCCATCTTTTATTTTTGTTTGTCCCAAATTATTATTAATTTGAAATTTTTACCAATATAAAAATAGTTAAGTGCTATAAATGAAATTTTATTCGTTACACAGTATAATAAATGTATTTTTTTCTTAAATTGTGTAATTTTTGTCTATGGACAATAATTTTGAGACGAAATGCAGTATTTAATTTCATTACTGAATAGGTGGGTGTGGACCGTGTGGTGGTTGGTTTTGTATGTATCATATTTAACGGATGTGTGTTGATGTTGTGTGTGTGACATATGACCGAAATTGAAACGAAATCTCACATGTTCATTATATGATACATTGCTAAACATCTTTGCAAACCGACTCTAATTTGGCAGAATTTGCTTGTTTACCCAAAATCACTTCTAAAAACCGAAAATCTTTATATTAACTGCCACGTGGCAAGCAACATGAAGAAAGGGTTCAACAGGGTCACTAAAACTATTTTGTGGATCATTTGGTAATCTGGTAACCTATAGGTGTTTGAGGCTAAGAAGACCTATATGGAGAGTTTTTTTCATTTTAGTTATAGTTTCCTCTTATAATTGGATATCTAATATGAGTAAACAGTCCAAAATTAACTGGATAGATGATTATGTAACCTATACTTAGTATGAAATTTGTTATATTTTCTTTTGCACCCTAACTTCTCGTTAGGGTTGCTTTTATAATAATTGCCATGTAACAAACATATCTATAGATTTATTTAAATCTAAACATTATTATAATCCAAGTACAAAATCTCGACAGCCGGCCTTAAATGTAAACATTGGTACATTATTTTGTTGATGTATATTTGTCAAAGCAATTTTTAATCAATTCGTCAATCAAATCAAATGTTAATCAACTTGCAATTATCTTCTCGAAGAAAAATACAAAATTAGGCACGGGTCATGATGTAGAAACCTTATCAATGGTAGGTGATAAATACGAATCCAAACATATTGACAACCAACTATGAATCTTAAAAGAGATATATTGTAGCGTATAATATCACATTATGCCATCATTTTTTAATATGTGATTATAAAACTTATTCGAAACAAATTTTGTATAAATGATTAAACTTTATTTTTCAATTGGGATATTGAAATAGTATTGCTTCTTACCATTTGATCATACTCATTAGATTAAGACATGTGATAAAATCAAAGGTTAATATTAAAAGAGAGAATTTGTGTATTACATATTTTATCATATCAAGTGCGTAAGAAAATATGAAAAAATGATAAGAATAAATATCGCTTCTCATAGTGGACATATATGAATTTATGAGTAGAAAAAAAATATATACATAATAATGGGGCAAAACGGATACTCTAAGTACTTACCAAACTTAGGTACAATTAATGTAATAAATATAACTAAATAACTAAGTTAAGTAGTGTTATAATTTAACTTATTGATTCAAAGTATTCCATAGGTGTAAGAGAACTCGAAGTAAACTTAAACTATTTTCAATAAGTTCGATTATATCAATTTATAACAATGTACTCATTCTTGTTATTGATATAATATTATTCAAATGTATATATGTTCATACTTATCGGCCTATACTCCAATGTTTATATTCTCAAAAGAATAAAGTAGTCTTAGATCACAACAATAGCTCTCAAAACAAAGGTTTGATTTGAGGAAATCATTTCTAAATTTTAATCTATATATTAAAACATTATGATGTAAAAATCATTATGATACCATCATGTCATTACTTTTAATGATTTTGGGGGTGGAATATTGTTATGATACCATCATGTCACTATATCAGTTAATCGCTCACCAGTTACTATTCGTTCGTCTTATAAATCATATCGACATCATTTTAAATTTATAGAAGTATGAATTCCGTATCTCCTAATCTACATTTAAACCGTGGTATGAAGCTCATGACATACATATTATTTTTATTATACTAAATTTGAATAAATAAAATTAAAATCATCAAATAATTTGTTATAATATGAAACAGAAACATAATAATTATCAAGGCATGAATATAATATTGAAGATTGGTTCTAATGTTATAATGTACGATTTTGGGAGTATAATTATAAATATAAGTGGTTTAATTGGGGAGATCATGTGTCATTGTAACGTGGTTTCCCTGTTTAGAGGGCAAAGCAAGCACTTGGAAAATGAAGCATGCCACATTTTGTTTTTCTTGACTTTTTTTTTTAATTAATTTATTATTCCTGACACTTGAACGGCAAAAGATGCATCGGATATTATTATATACGTCAAACTTCATATTCATCATCCGTTGTTTGCCCTATAATTATATTCTTTTTCTCCATTATCACACATTTAGAAAAGGGAATCTCAAAGTGGAAATAACGTACACATAATACTTATTCTCACTTTTAACTTTGTTTAGTGCTCTACGATTCGACTTGAAATTCAAATATATATGATGTATATATTGGTTGCAAAGTCAACTAGATCACTAGTTTTTTTATTTATTTATAAAACCGTCTATTAAACCAGTGTGACCGAATTTTGCTCGTGATTTACGCGGCCTAACCGTTGTCATGGTCGTTTTCAAACATACCTTCATCATCTGGTAATGTTTACCTATAGAAAGAACAAATTAACACGTAATATTTATGAAATTATTCAGAAACGCATACCACTAGGTTATCATCATATAGTTTGAACAATCGATTGTTTAAAATAAATAAAAAATTATACTTGCCCATTAATATATTTAAGTGAATTTATTTTGCTAGATTCTTATGATACCCTAAACATCATAAAGTTGCAATAAGGTCATGTCTTAGTGACTAGGGTGTTCTTTTATTTTTATATGTGCTAAGAAAGGTATTAGAGTTGTTCACTTGTTCATTGCTTATAGTCTTAGTTTTGTTAAAATCATGTAAAAGTTATAAACAAAAAGCAATACAAGAGAACGATATAATCATAATCCGATCTAGATAATCGGTATAATCCATAGGCAAGAACTGAATATCATCTTATCATGAGGAAAAGTATGCGAAAATAGTATATAATTACGGATACATGAAATATAAATGTATTTACAAGGTTAATAAGCTGATTGGAATACAGTTTAAAATTTAGTTTTTTTTAGTCACGTACCAAATTGTTGAATATAATGTATTTGAACTTGTTCAACATCTAATTTGTCTTGTTTTTTTTCCCCTCTGTTTTGGTTGTTTGGTTTGGCTTTTGTTTGCTTTCGGTTGTATTTTGTTGCTAGCTTTTTTATTTATAAATATTATCTTATGGGTGCCTCATGGGTGATGACTTTGCCGAAGGTCTCGAGGTCTCCCCTTTGCCGTTCAAAAAAAATAATAATAATAACAAAAGTTATACAAGACACCTAAAAGAGAACCACTAAATCAAAGCAAATAATGTATTTGAACCTATATATATACAAAGTTAATTACTAAAGAATAAGATGATGAGAAAATAGTGGATAATGGATTAGGTTTTATTTATTTGTGTTAAAACTTTTACATCTTAATAATAATTTTAGGGGTGGGCGTAGTTCAGAAACCGAATCGATTAATTTAAAAGTGAAAGGGAAAGAGTACTACTGTCAGTAATGGTTTTTGCATCGGAAAAAGAGACAGACTTGCTTGCAAAGATGTTTGCCAATTTTGACTTTTACTTTTGGCAACAACAATTTGACCGTTGAGGTATAATTTCTATCCCTTTGTCAATTCCTACCTTCACGGCCCATTAACTCATGGTCCCCAATACCATGTAATTATTTCACTACTAAATGTAAGAAAGAAAGTAAAAAAACAGTAAAATACCATGATGATGATGCCTCCCTACTTGACTGGTCAAACTTGTTACTTCTATGTATCTCATGCATTGCAATTGTAAATTTATACATCTTGCAACATATTTTGTACTTTGTCAAAGTGGTAAGAAGTTAAAAGTTGTCGTTGATGGATATATGATAGTCTATAAGTGCTAATGTGACGTTAGTATAGCAAACCTAACAAATGAGTGAAAAATTAATTGCAAGGCTCGAGCTTGTCTGAGGACAGATTTAATATCGTCTAAAATACTTATATTAGTTATTTTCAATGGCAAAACATATTCAGTATTTATCATCACCTTACCTTATTCTAATATTCATTTTAAATATGTAAAAATTACACTTTAAACAGCTTCAACATCTATGATTATTCCACATGTTACTTTTAAACTAATTTTGTTATCTTACATGTTTGACCCAATAAATAAATAAAGTAACAGGTTAAACTTTAAAGGGGTGTTAAAGTTGACCCGACCCGTCTTTGGTAAATGGGCACAAGATTAGAACCAACTTCAACATTGGGTTGAATTGCATGTTAGTTGAGATGCAGTAGACAGTAGTACAGTACAAGTGACCTTGACAGGGGCTCATGAAGTGGGCCAAGTTGGTAATATATTCGGGATTGGGGTGGTTTAATTAGGTCATCACTATTATATCCATTATCCATTATATTTGTAATGGGCTTGGTTGACTTTACCTTTTTAATCGTACTAAGAGGCACAAATATTATATGATTAAGTGTTATAGTTAAGTTCAAATAAAAATTAAAAAAATTGACTAATCGTATTTTTTTTTGTCTTGACGATTATTACCGAGCTATAATTATCGATCGGTCATTGACCGATTCAACTGAATTTTTATAACATTCACCACATGTACTTAAAATATGACAATTTTAATATGTCACACAAACATCATTTTGTCAACTCTTGATAAAAGAGGATACTTTGACGCGTATATATTTCATCGGAACTTTTTAATTGAAATGGTGAGATGCACTTGGGCCTCCCTAGCCCTTTATGGCCCATTAATTATAATGGACTATGGTCTGAATAAATATTTATTGGGTTACCTAGTCCACCACCTACATAATCGTAGAAGCTTGTTCTTTTGAGTTTTGCCCCATTCTTTGTGTGTAACGAGGAAACGGGGCCCGCGCTTCGCGGCGGAGAGAAAATATACACATCATATTTAAATATTAACAAATCTATGGATCAACTATGATGTGTATAGTTGATACAAAAGCTTCACACGCAAGCATGTTCTTATATACATAGATGATACAAAAGCTTGATGCGGAAGCACCATTCATACAACATTAAGCCAACGTTTTAAAGAGAATTAACAATACATTAAAGTGCATGACTATTATTTTTCCCATATGAGATCCACTTTTGAATCACCCTCATCTCAAGTGAATCTCCGGGTTTCAGATTCGCTATCGTTGTTGCCATGCTATGGTTTCTAAGAAATGTGATTAAAAAGACATCGTAATAAGTTAATTTTCGTGTTTTAAAGACTAAATGCGCAGTTGGTTATGTATATTGAAGGAATATGGTAATGTGTCACGTTATAGGCTGCAAAAGGATTCGGTAATATTTATCTAATTATTTTACTTAGTAATTTGATGTGATATCTAAGCAAAAGTAAATCAAGATTTCTTTCTTGTTTTTTCACTTGATTTCCACTAACGTGTCCATAGTTACACCATGAATGTTTTTTTTACTCAACAACCATATATTAGTTGCTGGTTTGGATATGATATAAAGGACAATTAATTTGTGGGTGATGTGTGTGTTAGCCTCAAGAGCAAACCCCTAATGTGCAGGGAGCATCATTTGATGCAGATTCACTTGCAAAGATGGATAACCTAAACAATACTCCAGAAGATGGCTTTGTTAGCATGGATTTCAGTTATGAATTGTACAATTATTCATGGGAAAATTGGTAGCCATTGATATGAGTTATAGCAAATTAAAACCACCCATGGTACTTTTCTAATTTCTTCAAGCTTCTTTTACTAATATTATAGAATAAATTTTCTCACTTTTGAAACAGAGATTCTAAATTTCAAAGAATCACAGTTGCTAGTTGAAATCCCCACAACTTCCTAATCTTGAACATTAATTCTTTGCTAATGGAAACATACCAGCTACGTAGAAGGGCACCAGCTCTAAACCTCCACATCCTCAGGTCGTCCTTTCCAACAACGGTGAATAATAGTGAAGATGATCAAGAGTAGTGAAGATATGTATGAAGAGTGTGTAGGAACAATTGGTGCCCTAGAAAATGAAGGGAATGTTCAGGGAAATAAATAGATGAAGAGCATTCGTGAAATGAAGGCAAAGATGAGATATTGGTGCCCTAGAAATTTGAAATTGAAAAGGGGAATGGCCAAGGAAAATTTGGTGCCCTAGAAATTTGAAATTGAAAAGGGGAATGCAGAGGAGTTTTATTGATTAAGAAGGGGCTTTGTTCAACTGTAGGGGTGCGTTTGGTACAGAGAATGAAATTGTAGAGAAATGATAGGAGAGAATGGAATTGCAGAGAAAGAGAATTAGTCTGAGAATGAGAATTAACTCTTCTGTTTGGTAGCACAGAGAATTCAACAGGGTAATGTAACAGAGAATCATTTCTCTTGTTTGACACAACAAAAGATTCAATAGAGAATTGTACTAACTTTATCATTAACACACTATTTTTCCATAACAATCATTGTTGAAACACAAAACGTATAAAAATATGATTAAATTAATCATAAGAATGCATTAATGATAATATCAAAAATATACAATTTTCAATCAAATCAAAAGAAATCACAACATCATAATTCAAGTAACAAAACTGAAAACTGACACCAAATAATGCTAAACCAAAATGAGGCTAAATAAACTAGGCAAAATGACACCAAATATTGCTACTGATGAGACCTGCTACTGGAACATAAGCCCACATCCGCCCCAATATTAATTTGTTTCAACCCCATCTGCCCCCAATACACCAATGAGGCCATTGGAATCTAGGAAAATTAAACAAAAACACAAATCCATATTAATACTCCATCAAAACGAAGTGAAGTCATCAAAACTCATGTTGTTTGATTGGGAATGGTTTTGGATCACCAATAATATTACATTTATCAAGAATCAACTTGAGATCGATGATTATAATAATCCTGCACAAAATATCGATGATAATAGTCATAGATAAGTAGAGTCTGTATGAAGATGACAAATGTGAAGATTGTTATGGTAAGGGCATCCATATTATTGACAAGCATCTAACTCATGAGAGCCCAGTAATGAGCCATAACTCATAAGCAATCATCTTGAGAGTGTTTCTCAAAAAGAACTCATGTTGTGCAGTTGTTTAGTTATAATGACTACTAGCAGCACCCTAACCATCATAATATAACATTTTCAAGCGCTATATGACAAAAATTGTGATGCATAAATATTTAAAATAGAATTGACTACAAATCAAACTTATAAATCAACTATGGTCAAAATCACCTCTGTCATATAAATCAACTATGATCAAAATCAATACCTAAATCAATTTAGTTGTCATATAAATTGCAATTTTAATAAAAATCAATACATAAACCTAAATCAATATTTAATCTAGAAAATTACACTAACCTTGTATTATTATTTAATCTGGATATAGTGAAACAGCGAGAACGAGAGACAGAGAGAGAGAAGGAAATACCTGTGATGGAGAACGAAATTGTGGAGAAGACAACTGTATGTGGCTGATCGAACGTACGAAGAAGGGTTCGAAGTCTCGTCTTTTTTATCAAGTCTCTGTGTATTTTTTGTCAATTCTCACTTTTCCAATTCTCACCATTTCCCTTCAATCAAGAGGGAATTTAAACTAGAGAATAGGAATTGCTAATTCTCCTCTTCTTTTTTTCTAAACCCAATCAAACAAGAGAATTTTTTAATAATTCCTTTTCTCACCTCTTATTTCTCTGTACCAAACACACTCTAGAGATTTTCTATTCACCAACTGTAGATATTTCCCTCCTGGGAAATGTTATATAGGTAATTTCCACATATTTACTTGGAAAAAAGGTTCAATTGGGTGTTAATAATAATAGTTTATTAGTTGTTGTATAATATCATACTTAAATAAATAAAAAAATATATAAAAATATTATATTAAATAGAATCATAAAACTATAAAAAAAAACTAAGATAAAATTTTGACACTAAATATATTAATATTACTTTTAGAATTTGTTTGATAGCTATTAAGTTAGTTATAACTAAGTGAGAGGGATCAAAAACTTTATAATTTTAACCGGATTATATTAGAGATTAGATAAGAGGCTAGGACAGGTAAATATTATATCTATCAAACAATTTTTTTTCTAACCGATTCAAAAGTTACTTTTTATTGAATTCGATAAAAAGTAAATCAAACATCCCCTTAATGAATTAACAAAATATATCCAAAATATTAACCATATGATGAGGCAAAAAGCCCATATCATAGATGTCAGTTGCTGAGGTGTCAGCCAGCTAGACAATTGTGGGCCCATTCCCATCTGACGTGGAAAGATCGACTAAAAACCCAATATCCATATCCTCAACGGCATCCACTTCCGATTTCTTTCCCCTAAATCTATCAAGATGGAGACCTTAATTCCCTTAAATCAAACCTTAATTTCAGCCAATTTCAGCTCCAGATCTGTATCCACTAATGGATTCCAACAATCTCCCTGCGTCAAAACTTCAGTGTTCCGTCAACGGCGTAAACTCGCCGTCGTTAAAGCCTCAATTGCCGTTGAACAACAGACGGAGAAAAAAGTGGCGTTAATCAGAATTGGCACCAGAGGGAGGTACGGAATCTGCTTTCGTTGCTGAAAAATCGTTTTGTAAGGTTTTATGAGTTCGATTTGGTATGACATTCAAATCTGTGTTATTAATTGTTTGATTATGTTAGGTAATCACTGTTAATCGTGCTGAAATTGATTTGATTACACTGATGAAATACTTGATTACACTCGTCAATCAATTGACGGTTAGATTTACGATTCATGACATTTTTCTGTAATTTCTGATCTACAACAGTCCATTAGCACTTGCACAAGCTTACGAAACACGTCAAAAACTAATGGAAACAAGTAGTGAATTAGCAGAAGAAGGAGCTATCGAAATTGTGATAATCAAAACAACTGGTGATAAAATATTAAGTCAACCACTTGCAGATATTGGTGGAAAAGGTTTATTTACAAAAGAAATTGATGAAGCGTTATTAAACAGTGAAATCGATATTGCTGTTCATTCAATGAAAGATGTGCCTACTTATTTGCCTGAAAAGACGATTTTGCCCTGCAATCTTCCCCGTGAAGATGTTCGTGATGCATTTATTTCATTGAATGCAAAATCGATTGGTGATCTTAAAGATGGAAGTGTTGTTGGTACTGCTTCACTTAGAAGGAAATCTCAATTGCTTCATAGATATCCATCACTTTCTGTAAGAGTAGCTTGTAATTATTAGATTTTAAAGTAAATTACAACAATGGTCCCTGATGTTTACACCAAATTTCATTAATGGTCCTTTACTTTAAAAAAATTACACTGGTAGTCCTTTAGCCTAATGTTCATTAAAAAATTACACCGGTAGTCTTTTAGAAGTTTAAATGTACACTGGTAGTCCTTATTTTGTTATAATATTTAAGGCATATTATACTTCCTCCGTTTCAAAATAAGTGATACAAATTGGCTTACACGATTTTTGAGGCAAAATATTATAATGATGGTTAAATTAGATTAATTGGATAGTTAGTGGGGAATGGGTCCCACACTTTTTGAATAAAGTGGGGTTAATGATGTTTAAAAGTAAAAGTAAGGGTAAATGGGTCATTTCACTTTGTTAGAGTAGATAGTTAGTGGGTGTGGGTCCCAATATATTTTACCAAATAAGGAAAGTTTCAAAGTGTATCACTTATTTTGAAACGGAGGAAGTATGATTAATTATTCAAATTATAGGTGTTGGAAAATTTTAGAGGCAACGTGCAAACAAGATTAAAGAAACTAAACGATGGTGTTGTTCAAGCAACGTTATTAGCGTTAGCGGGACTAAAACGGTTAAATATGACAGAACATGTGAGTTCAATTCTTTCAATTGATGATATGCTTCCAGCAGTTGCACAAGGTGCAATTGGGATTGCTTGTAGAAGTGATGATGATAAAATGGTATGTATTATTTTATTTTGCTTTATTTTAACCAAATTATGTTTTTTTTCATCTTCTTTGAATGATCTTTATATAATTACATTTTGGAAAATCTCATAATTATAATGTTTTATGGTCCGTTTGGTAATTAGAAGTCTTTCGTTGGCTTAAATTGGTAAATAGAGATATTTTTCCGTCCCTATCCGGTAATTAAAAGAAGTTTTTTTTGGGGGTATATGGCTTTTTATTTTTTATTTTTTTAAAACTATATTTACTAAAACATGCTGACTAAAAACTTGTAAATATCAAAACGATCCTTAAAAACTTATAATTACCAAAATGAACCACTGCGTAAATATATTGCTTTTTTTCTACATTTGTTTTTTCATACACAATTAACACATTAATTATATGTAAAATATAAAAAATGGACAACCAAAAAATGATATATTTTGTGATAAATCTAGAAATAGTTATAAAGAAAATGTTAATCCATTTTGCAGGCTAATTACATAGCAAAATTGAATCATGAAGAAACCCGATTAGCGGTTGCATGTGAACGGGCTTTTTTATTAACACTTGATGGATCGTGTAGAACTCCAATAGCAGGATATGCTTCAAGAGATGAAGATGGAAATTGTCTTTTTAGAGGATTAGTTGCTTCACCCGATGGAACTAAAGGTAATAAAAATATATAAAAATAAGTTCAATATTAGAAAGAAAAAAAAAAATAGTTTTCTGATTTTTTCCCAATATTTCAGAAATTTTACAGATATTTCAGATATTTTTCGGATATTTTCCAGATATTTTGGGTATTTTTTATATTTCGGATAATTTTCTGGATATCAGATATCCGAAAATTTTGAAAACACTATCTGAATCCGGTATTCGAAATTCGGATATCCAATTTCAGAAGATATTTTTTTCGGATATTTTTGAATAACCCTAAATATAGGTGTAGTAAAAGCGAACAAAATATATTACATTTTCAGCCCTCTAAGTTTCTAGTATAAGAATAATCACCCCTTTTTTGTTCTTTGTTGCACGCAAGTTTGCGTACAGTTAACAACACGTATCATTTCCCCTTACGATTAACGTGTTAAGCTAATAATTGTTTTTGTTTATTCTTTTATTTATTTTTGTTTCAGTTCTTGAAACTTCTAGAAAAGGATTGTATGCTTATGAAGATATGATTTTGATGGGGAAGGATGCTGGTGAGGAACTACTCTCGCGGGCTGGCCCCGGTTTTTTTAATAGTTGAGATATTTTAAATGCGAGTTTTGTTCGGTTAGTTATTGTTTCGATTTGTTGCAATGGCAATCGTAGAATGCAAGTTTGTTTTTTGTTTGTGTTATTTAAGAATAGTGTTTCCAGATTAGCTTCCAAGATTCCTGATTTGTATTCTTTCAAGCCAATCATAAGTTAAAACCATAACAATAGGGTGACAACATTGATCGCCTATGGATTACAGGTACAATCTTTTCCCTAAGTAAACATTTACCATATGATCAGAAGAAAGTTCAGAAACGGCCACAGATCGCGTATATCAGCAGTAAAAGCTCGGTCAGTCCGATGGAGCCTGTTATAAACTGAATACCATTAAATAAGCAAGCCAATCATAAGTTCATCACCCCGCCCCCCAATATTTAAAATTACTTTAAAATTCAAATTAAATACTCTCTCCGTCCCACAAGAAAGTACTCATTTCTCTTGAGCACAAGTCTTAAGAAGATAGTTAGTGGTGGGATCATTGGTAATACTTTTGATTAAAATATAAAGTTAGATTGGAGAGAGAAAAATAGTTATTGGATAGTTAGTGATAAGTCCTTGAAAATTATACTTATTAGTTTATTAAGTGGAACCCTATCAATTTGAGAAATGAGAATTTTTTTATGGGACAAAAGTTTAGGAAGAAATGAGTATTTTTTTGTATGAGACAGAGAGAGTATATACAAGCTTTAATTCAACCTAAAAAACAATCGAAAATATTACATCAATCACAATATATAGATATGTACACATGTAAATTATCTCTTAACTTTAATGATTTTGGTAATTATATATGTGTTGAACTCATTTTAAAGTTCAAAAAATTTGTATGAACAAATGTTAATTCACACGTACACCTTTAAAACTGAATTCAACTCATTCAGTTTTGTTATATTCGCTTCACATGTAAAAGACATTCCATCTCTACCCTTCATCTTTTGGTCTACGGGTCCAAAATAGTTTCTTTTTCTTTCAAGTTTTATCGAGTATTCACCCGTTATTCCTCCAGTTATTTTACATAAACACCCTTCTAGTTCATGAAGTGATAGAAACGTACCAAAATATTGACGGGCCATCCTATCCCAATTTGGACATGCCCAATTGGCGTATATTAATTAGTTTATGGTAATGATAATGCGTCACACGCATGTGATAAAAAACAGGCAGGTGGCAAAAATTGGTAACGACAAACATATTAGATGGATACATAGGGTCTCTCCAACATATATTGCTTGTATATATGTGAGGAAGAATCATATTCTATCAAAATCTTGTAACATTATTTATCATCGTTATAATATTACATACTTTCCTTGCTCAAATGTCATTTTGAATTGTTCGCGATAAAAAAATGTCGCTTTAACAATCTTGATACGTCATTGAATTCAATCTAATAGGTTTTATTTTGATTTTTTTTTAACAACATAATATACACATCATTTAAACTATTCATAAATCTACACCATATTATCCAGAATAGAATTTGAACTCATGACCACATCCTAATTGAATATAACTTCCAACATCTTATATCATTAGACTACAAGCTCTTTAGTAACACTCACATAACATTAGGCTAATGACATGTTGGTTGCCATTATAAGACCGATGTCAATGACACATTGATTCCTCAGCAGATGGCCATCGACCACTTCCTACCATTGCCACACCTCTTCACTTCTTAGTCGGGTTTTTACGTCTTCTACCGGAAGAGAATAGCCGAGGGAAAGGTGGGCCATTAAGGTATTTTATTATAGTATTCAGTTTTTTGTGTGAACATATTTTTTAAAAGTGGAGCCAAAAAACTAAAGAAAATAAGTATTGTTGGCATTGAAATGTTAGTTGGAGTTTCAGTTGATGCAGCGTTTATTTAAAAAAAAAGTGAAGATGTCGGTTGTTTCAACATTGGTACCGCTCTAATACGTCTTGTAACACATATGGCATTGCATGCTAGATTTAAACCAATTCGTAAATATTACCAAATAACAAAATAAATACAAGTTGATAGTTAATACAAATTAATATTCGTTAGAAATAATACGCGTTCACTTTTAAGTCTTAAGTAAAACTTTTGCTATTAAAACATTATATGCTGTCTAAGTAGCCCCACTTAATGAATTTATTTCCATATATTTTGGTGGGAAAAGTAAATTTGTTCTTTTCTATGACAAAAGAATTTTGCTTCTAATGAAAAGTTTTGAAAAATATGGAGTCATTTACTTTCAAAAAATAATTATTATCGAATTACTAATTCAAATTAAGTTTTTAATTTATTGACTTTTTGAATAAACCAATAAGTTAATAAATCATTTTAAAAAGCACACTAGAATATCCTCTAAGCATAACTATATATGCATAAACGTTAAATTTTATAATTTTATGGGTCGTCTTCATGGTCGATGAACTTACTAGTTTATATTAAGTCTATTCAAGGTCCAATAACCAAACAGAACTGGTCGGAATCGGAGTGAGAACCGAGAAAATAATTCCAGTCGTATCGAGGACTAAACCAATGACAAGAACCCTGGCTTTATGATATTTTCCGGTTTCAGACCAAGCCGAGAATGAAATTAAAACCAAGAACCCGATCAATATAGCCCGGCTCAGTGCGTTCCGGTAGTTTTAGACTGTTTTCAGTTTAGTTTACACATGCCTACTTTATATATACCATTTTTCTAAGAAAAATTCTATTGCTTCTTATTGACTATTCACGGTTCATCCTTCAAGTTATTAAATGATTGATATTAAGGTTCTTTTTTTAATATTATCATTTGACTTTAACACTTGTATTAATTAAATATGGGATTTGCTAAACATTGCCTTAGGGTGATGTTTAAGAGTTAGTTAATTAATTAATGTACATATATTAAGGCATAATTATCATGGGTGGTTAGTGATTTTTAAAGAAAATGATTTTTTATAGTTAAGAACTTAAGATACACTAAACTTAGGCAACAATTTTTTTTTTCTTGAACAAAGGTTAACATTTTTCATTAAATTTTTAATCGAATAAATAGTAAGATTAATACTAATAAATTCTTATCTCTCCTATTATAATAAAAATAAGAGTAAATTACACGAATGGTCCCTGTGGTTTACACAATGTTTTGGATTTAATCCCTAAGTCTCAGTAATTACACTCGTAGTCACTGTGGTTTACACTTCGTATTGGTTTTGGTCCCTAATACTAACAGCCGTTAAAATTTGCTGTTAACTTTCTTTAAATACCTAAAATACCCTTTTTTAAACTTCTCTTCTCTCTCTTCCTTCTTCCACAACCCCACACCATTTCTAATCTGCATCATCTTCATTCTTCATCATATTCGTCTCATCCTACTTATGCTGTGGTAATTTTTAATTAATTAATCTCTCCGTCACACAGATGTCTGAATTTTTGTAATTATTGTTACAATTTTGGTTGAATGAATTGATTGATGATTAAAATTAATTTGAAATCAAACCCTAGATGGTGAATGAAGCAATTGTAGCGTTGAAGGAGAGGATCGGATCAAGTCAATACGCGATCGCCAAACACATCGAGGATAACCAAAAGGATCTGCCGCCTAATTTCAAAAAGCTTTTACTCGTTCAATTGAAGAAACTTGTTGCAGCCGGAAAACTTACCAAGGTTAAGCACTCATTCAAGCTCAGCGCTGTTGCCAAACCAACGGCAGCAAAATTAACCAAGCCGGCCACCGAGAAGAAAGCTCCGGCCACCAAAGTTGTTGCTAAGAAAGCTCCGGCGGAAAAGAAATCCAAATCTGGCGCTCAAGCGAAGGCAACAAAAGTAAGTAGTTGCAAAAGCTAAAGCAAAGGCGAAGACACCTGTTAAAGCTAAAAAAGCTGCTCCGGTGAAGGCGGTGGCGAAGAAGCCTAAAAGTATCAAGTCACCGGCCAAAAAAGTTGCGGCAAAGAAGACCGCTTCTAAGAAATGAAATAATAAGTTCTTAATATTAGTATAGGTAATCTTGTAAATTTGTATACTGAATGGCGTGCGAGTAGGAGATATCAGTATGTAGTAGGGTTTGTTTGTTTTTAGTTTGTTGATGGTCTTTTTTTCCGGTAATTCAACTCTTGGTTGATATATTGTTTTGAATTTGATTTGAGGTTGTTATTTCTTGTTCCATTGATATTGGTGTGGTTTGAACGCATATGTAATTTAGGAGATGAGTTGTGATTTGTAATTTGGTGTGGTTTGAACGAATATGATGAAGATGATGCAGACTAGAAATGGCATGGGGTTGTGGAAGAAGAAAGAGAGAGAAGAGAAGTTTTAAAAAGGGTATTTTAGACATTTAAAGAAAGTTAACAGCAAATTTTAACGGCCGTTAGTATTAGGGACTAAAACCAATACGAAGTGTAAACCACATTGATCACGGGTGTAATTACTGAGATTTAGGGACCAAATCCAAAACATTGTATAAACCACAGGACCCAAATAAAGAAAATACCCGTGGCAAGTTTTCTTGTTTCTTTATTTGTCACTTTATGAAAATAAATAAAGAAAGAAAAGCGTGTTTTGTTGTACTTTGGTCGTAAGTTATCCGCCGACCATACCTCCCCCTGGTAACCTTCGCCCCCTTGTTTTTCCTTCTATATATATACACACAAAACCCTCCAAACTAAAATTCATCATTCCTATATCAGAAACACATCCTTAAACCACAACAAAATCAACCTTCAAAAAACACTTGATTTCGTATTCTCAAGCAAAAAACATCAACTAAATCATGAGTCAATTCACTCAAAACGAGATTCCTGGTGAGTTTAATTTCCAAGAAGTTGAGGTTAATTAATAATTGTTGTTAGTAGTTCGTTTTTTTATTAATTTGTGTTTAATTGTGATTTTAATGATGACGCAGTTGCGTATCCTCCAGTACAACAAGGAGCGTCGTATGTGATGGCACCACCGCCGGTAGGGTATCCTTCGAGGGATGGTGATATCAAATCGGAAAATCAAACTCCGGTACAAACTCAGAGCAGGGGCGATGGCTTCTGGAAAGGATGGTAATTAATTATTTATTTATTTATACATATTTTTGAAATTAAATTTATATACAAGTATATTTTTTTATCTTATATTACAACTCAATTCTACAATTGTTCTTGTTTATTTCTTATATAATATTTTGTATAAAGTCAAATTAACACTTAAATTAGGTTAAGCTTGAATTAATAAGAAACTAATGTAGTAAATTATGACATGTGATATATTAACCATAAAACTACTTTTCTCAGCGTAATGAACACATTTTAACGCATATTGTACAATTATACAAAAATATGTTGTCGTGAATAAATAAGTTTTTACTTTTTATGGTGGAAAAATCATTTGCTTGACTTATTTATATGTTCTCTGTTGGTTGCAGTTGCGCTGCATTGTGTTGCTGTTGCGTGTTGGATGCTTGTTTCTAAAGCAAGTGAAGATGATAATGGTTACGATGATGATGATGATTGTGTTTGATTTTTTTAGATATTTGTTTGTTAATAGTTTGATTTATTTACAATAATGATAATGAATGGTAGATTGTAGATGATGTGTGTAATACGTTTTCTCTTTTTATGTACATCGATTGATCCTTTTATATATTTTATTTTATGTTATTATAGAACCGTGTGCCTCTTCACTACTTTATCCTTTGTTTCATCTATGATTGAGCATTTGAGCTAATGAATCAGATTCGTCCACCTTTATTGATTGATGTATTCTCTTTGACTTACTACAACAATAAACACCTAGATAGACTGCTTTCTAAAAAAATCTTAAAATAAAAATATGACAGAAAAATATAACATCGCAAGTGTATAGATATTCTAAATAAAAAAAATAATTTGAAATATATATATAAACATACAAAACAAGAAACATATAAACCTTAAGTTATAAAAACTTATACTAAATCATGTAAGGTGTATAACAATTAACACATGATGATTTTTTAAAGTTGCACTTTGTTACATCGCATGATAGATAATACTAACAGCATATATTATTTCCTCAAAAATTAAATATGAAAAATATTTAATTATTTTATTCCTTTAAACCTTTGCTCCGCCTATGAGACATGGTGTTTGCCTAGCGATATAATATTTGAGTCACAACCTTAAGATTGGTGGTTCAAATCCCGTCATGAACATATGTGGAAAATAGGTTTATATTAGGATTTGTCATTTTAAAAAATGAACCTATGAGCCATCATAATCCATGATCTAACTAATAATACGGATCTCATGGTATAAATTATGACTAAAATGCTACCCTCATAATCAATTTGAAACGAGATCATACTAATTGCACCTTTTTTAATTAATTTTCATTTTACTTTATGCTACCATAATCGTTAGTCCCTACTCCCTAGTCTGCCACTGTAATCTCAAACCTTTTACCAAGTAAAATTGTAGTCCTTAGCGTACCGTCATCCCTTACAGTATTGATTTGGTCTTAAATCGTACTGTGAAACCTACACAAACTTTTAGCTAGTGTTTTAACTTAACTTTTCATCAAAATGACATCATTTAACTAAAAATAATAAGAAAAATAAATTAAACCTAGACCATACTAGTTACACCCCGAGTTTTGCATACTCTATACCGTATTAGACCCAAAATGGTACTTCCGTTTATAACGGGTTCTCTTAGGATGGCCAACCTTATACTTAGGATGTACCAGTTTAATTGTTACCATTATTATTTCTGAACATTCCCCTTACATCTCATAAATATTTGCCCATGATCGAACCCGTGAATTCTAGGAAGACATGTAGGAAGCCTTACCACAAGGCCATGATGTTAAATTGGACCCATCATGATGCCTAGGGGTGAGCATAAATACCAAAAAACCGAACCGAAAACAAAAAACCCGATAAAACCGCCCCGAAAAAACCAAACCGTTTGAAAACCCATTGTCAATGGTTTTTATTTTTGGAAAACTCGAATGTTTGGGCCGGTTTTCTGGGGCATATGAAAAACCCAACCAAAAACCCCACCCCGCCCCGCCATTATATATCTTTCAAATTTTATAAAAATATTATTAAATTTATAAAAGATTTGACATATTTAATCTTATTCAAGTTATGTTAGTTCAAATTTATTATTACAATATATTAAACTTACGAGTTATTTTTTTATTTATAACGAATTGTGTTAAGGTTTGGGAATTTGAATCATAATATTAATTTTTAAGGTAAAAAATTGATAAATTTGAAGGAAAACAAAAAACCGAAAAAAACCCCGTAACCGAACCGAAAAACCCGAAACCGAACGGGGTGTAATTCTTAAAACCCGAACTTTCGGGGCGGGGTTTTAGTTAAAAACCGCCCCAAACCGCCACATGCTCACCCCTAAATGCCTCATATTCCCGTTTTCTAAATCAAAAGGTCCATAATTCACACATTATCAACAACCCCATTAAATGTTGTTTGAACTTTGAAATGTCAAATAACTAACTTTCTTTTAATAAAATATAAATAACGACTTGCACATAGCTTTTTACAACATTTTGGGGACCTCTTAACACAAAAGTCTATCCAAATGGAGGTTAGGTCCAACAATTCCATAACCAGATGTGATTCGGATAATATTGCACCTAATTCAACTAAATGTTCCATCCCCACCATCATCAACGTTATCAATAAAACGCGTCCATTTAATGAACATAATATCCAACAATATTCAAGAGAAACTTCCCACACAATTTAGAAAACAGACTAATCAAAAAATGAACATAAAAATCAACGGTATCAAGAAAACCTATCCAAATAGCAGTGTTGTAAAACTCGACCAAGTCGAGTACACCTAACTCGGTCAAACCTAAACTCAACTCGGTCAAACTTATTAAAACAGGGTCAAACTCAGTCTTCCATTATTATTATTATTATTATTATTATTATTATTATTATTATTATTATTATTATTATTATTATTATTATTATTTTCTTTTTGTTTTTTAGTTGGGTTTAAAGGGAACAGCTTTATTGTTTATTCATAATTAAGATACCTTATCAAAAACACATTTTTAAGACAAAGTGATACTTAATTCCTTAACTGTCACATTATTGCAGATATAACATTAACTATAACCTTTTAAACTTGATATGTGGGTTATATAATATTTTTTGTTGTTTTTTATGAGTTATATACTACTTATTTAATATTTTTTTGTGTTTGTATTTCCGCCTTGTAAGGCTAAATAAAAACGCCTCGAGGCGCGATTCCATAAATTAAAACTATGTCTATAAGCAGGGCCGTAAAGATAAAGGTGAAAATTTAGAGGCATTAAGAATACAGAGAATTAATTATCTAAATTACAACAGACCCTACCCACCCACCCCCACCCTACCCCACCCCCACCCGGGCCCGAACACCACAACACAAGTGAGTTCTACATGTAGATCTTGCAAAGAAAAAATGGAACCTGATTTTGAGTAATGGGCTATGAAATGTGCTATTAATTGTGTGAGCTGGCATACGATTAAGTTTACAGATGAAAAACCACGTGTCAATCCTGTAACAAAAGCCATGTATAATTAGTTAACATTATAACCTTTAGACTTCAGTATCAGTAAAGAGTCTCAAATTTCAGTATTAGTTAACAAAAACATGTTTTGAAAAACGGACCGGACCAATTAAACCGCTCATAGCAAGGAAAAACCAGTTTTTATCATTTTCTTTTACTTTTTCCACCTTTTTTCAGAATTATTTTTTATTTCATATTGTTGGAAATTGATGAAATTTTCTTATATTTGGTTTATTCATGTTTAAACTTGATTATGTTTGGATGAAAATGTACAACTTTAAAGTATTGTTGGGTCACAGTGTTCAAAAAACGTTCACCTTCACCTTCAACATTAACATTTTCTTATCTTCTAAATTTTTGGTATTTTGTATACTATTTTATCTAACAGCAAGGGTAAATTACAAAAATTATCCTTGTGGTTTTTTTGTCCGTGTGGTCCTAATTAATTATTTATTGCGTCATTTTCCACCTACATTGACCAAAATAAACTTATTTTTAATTTATCTGAATTCTTAATTCCCTTTTTAGTTTCCCCCTTTTTCTTCTCCCTCTCTCAAGACCTCCTACCCCCACCACCTCCTGGTTTTTTGGTGCAGGTGATCATAGAAGAAAAAGCGGAAATAAATTAAAAAGAGAATTAAAAAATCAGATAAACTAAAAATCTAGACAAATTAAAAATCTGGGTATTTTGGTCAATTTAGGTGGAAAAGGACGAAACAACTGAAACATCATAACCACATGAACAAAAAACCTAAACATGAACAAAAAAACTAAAAAATATGTTCAGGGACAAAACTTGCAAAAATGAAAGACCATATGGTCAAAATTTGTAATTTACCCTAAAAATAATTAACAATGTCACCGGTTTAGGGCTGGTTGGATAAAAGAAGCAGCATAAGTATACAAATACTTACAATTATCAGCATGATGTTGACTTGACTGTCCACTTTCAATCAAACTCAACTCCATATCATGATTAGCAGTCCAACCAGGCTCATAAGTTTCAAGAAACGCAATCTTGGCCTTATTTGGCAAATCATGAGGATGAACAAAGGGTACGCCAGGTGGCCACCCGATCTCCAATCGGATGTTGCCACATGGACTGTCAAGCATGTGAATATGAGACTCACATTCTTTCAATGTGCAGAATCTTAATTTAATCCCTTTTTTATCAGCTATGTCTTGAACACGTTCTTTGAGGACTCTTTGTGCTTCGAGGCGGAGCCTTTTTGAAGGTGGTAATGGTTTTATTCTTGAAGTGGTTTTCTTTCTCTTCATTAGTGGTTTTATGCATCCTGTATGGCTGTATTAGTATATAATTAACATATCTGTTGTTGGAAATGATATATTATGTCTAAATGGGCGGGTCGGGCAGGTTGTGTAATGGGTCAACAACATGATTTTTTGGTGTAATATGGGCAAGTTGGGTTGACCCGAAACACTTTTTGTAAAATTTAATATATTGAAACAACTTTATAGGCCACCTAGGTATGAATCCAGTTTCGTTTATACCAAATATGACAACTTTATAGGCCACCTAGGTAAACAAAAATATTTTTGTATTTTTTCAAATATTTACCATTAGCATTGCCACCTGGCATGTTCATAACCCAGATTTTATATAAACGAAACTGAATACATTCTTGGGTGGCCTATAATTCTATAAAGTTGTTTTAATAGCTGGATGGCCTCAATATACACTATTCCTAAAAATAATCACTAAAACTATACTTTAACAATAAATCTAGCTTTATATTAATCAATCTAAAGAAATTATACTAGGGCAACTTTTGACCCGTTTGACTCGTTCAACCTGGTCCCTTTCTAGCTAATAATTTAATCCTATGCATTTGACTCGATATAGATACAACATGAATCACATTGGCCCATTAATAAGTACAGAAGTTGATAAAAAAGGTATGAAAAACTTGACCTATAAATACACAATTTGTAAACAATTAAATTAGTGTACAAATATACATAAATTTTATATGCTACAAAAGGACTAACCTTCTTGAGCAGTAGGAAAACTAAAACTCTGGAAATTATTTCTGTTAAAAAGTTGATCCAACGAATGAGATCGTTGCATAAAATCATCAACCGAGATCGGAATCTGAAACTGAGCTTCAACACCGTGACCAGCAGCTCTCATTTCTGAACAACTTAAACTAGTCATAGATTTAGGCATCAATTTAAAACTCACAGAACACCTTCCATAAATATTATTTCCATTTAAATTATTACTAATATCAGTTCTAATTAACGCAGGATTAACATAACCAGCAGTTGCATGATACAAAGCAAGCCCAGGGTAAATAACTGCTTCTTGAGGGCCAAGATCATTATCCACAACGATCCAACGGCCATTAAAATCCCTAATATGAAGACCAGATTTATCCGATTTTATAACAGAAATAAGACTTTTGTCAACTTGGTACTCGTGATCAGAAAACATAACTAACTGACCGTCATCTTGTGTTGTTAAGTTATGGTGTTGTGCTCCTTGAAAAGACGGTCTTGCATGACAGTTAACTGACAAAACTGATGATGATATTTCCCGATTTCTTAACGGATTATTATCGAGTATTTCGGTAAATGAACAGCTTCGAAGATTTAAATAAAAACTAATTGCATCTAAAATATCACGTGCTGCTTTTCCTAACACTACAAATATGTCAGATAAACCGACAGGTGGCAGTTCGAGATCGTTACTCGGTTCGATAGTAGTTAATCCTGGTCGATAATCATAACTTTCTTGCCACATTTGAGGATCTGCTGAATATCCGGATGTTTTACACCATTCACGTGAATCGTTTATATGGATCATGTCAGCAGGTGGATATGGTGGTTTTTGACTAAAATACCCTTTAGCAGATTCCAAACAACACCTTAAAAGAGCGCCATCATTTGGTGGTAACTGAACAATTGCAGCAGAATATTGAGCAAGTGATTGTGAAAGAGTTGAAACTGATAATTTGTATGTGTCAGAAGGAAGTCCTTCAGAAGCTATTAGGTCTGTGAGTTTCACACGGCCTAAATTTGGTAGGCCATTGCCAGCCATGAATTGATCCCAAGATGTAAACAGTAAATGTGGGCTGCATTATGAAAAAAACGGATTATTTGTGGTAAAAACGCGTTATATAATAATCATATTGAATATTATGACTACTATAAAAGGGTTTATAACTACAAAGAAGTGGCTATAGCAGAAAAAGAAGCACCAGAAACTAAACCAGCAGAACATTATCTTCAACTTTAATCATTGTCATATGAAATACATAAAATCCAACTTAATTATTTCCACTTTTACCATTCTGATTTGTGTTAAGTATTACTAAAATAGAAATTTTTCATAACTAGCACCACTTCAAGAAGTAATTACTTACAAAACAGTTAGTTGAACACTGATTTCATCTTTAGGTTGAGGTCAGTACTCAGTAGACTTTATGTGCATGATGATGATCGATATTAGCACTTTAGCAGTCATTCATTCATTCATTCATAAAAATTTACATATAATCAGGAAATCTTAAAGAGCTTAGAGACCCTAGGGTTAGCAATTTCGATTGATGTTGAATACATTACAGTGAGTTTCCATTTTGAGCTTCAAATATGTTGTTACATTCAGTATGCTTTTAAAAATCAAGGAGACAGCAGCTAAATCAACAATGAATTCTAATAGCTTCATTCAAATATGTGCATCATTAATGAACAGAATTACATAGTGCAGCATCAAAACTATACTTATAAGTAGGAAGTAGATGATTTGCCGATCTATAACAATATATATACTAAATCAACAGTTCAGATTACCAGCAAAAAAAACAATAAAACGATCGGAACGGTGAACACTTCACAGGAGCTGCTACAAGTTTTCAAAAACAAAAACAACGACAACAAACCTGAAATCGAATTGCATAATATATAGAGAAAATATGTAAAATATTTCTAAAATTATATCTATAAACCGAATCGTTCTACGCACCTTATTCTTCGAATAAAACAGTCAGTCACACAGCCATTTCAATATCAGAACTCAGATCAAAATTAATCGCGATTGCTTCGTGAATGATAGGTTGATTGCAATATTTACAGAAACAAACTAATATCGTCTTCTCGCATAAAAATCCTTAGTAAAATACCCTAATTTCTCAGTTTCTAGCAGCGATTTTGATGTACGATTCCCGCGCGGCTGTTTTCCCTCCGAACAATCGAGTAGCAACTTCGTTTGCTCATGAGTGATGAATTTTGGGTTTCAGGTTTTATTGCAAAAAAAAAAAAAAAAAAAAAAAAAAAAAAAAAAAAAAACTGGCATAAAGTTCAAAGTTTCTACAATATCGGCCCCCCATCTTTACACCATTACAATACGGCCCCGAGATTTTTCTTCCGTTTAATAATTTGGCCATTACAAAGATGAATAATCATATAGGTAAATTAAAAAGATTTAACTTCATAAATGGCCCTTTAAGTAATGTGTGACTACAAACTTGGTTCTTTTTCAAATAGTTCCGTCCACGCTTCTTTACTTACCATTCTAATGATTCATCATATGTCCTAAGGTATAATGATTCATCATTTTTTTATTGTCTCGTTCAGCATAACATTCATTCAGAGACGCTAAATAAACACACTAATAGATGATGAATGATTCAGTATTTAGCACTGAATGGTTCCATTAAGTTGCAAACAGGCAACACCTAAATCTCTCTTTCTCTCCAAACTCTCTCTAGTATCCAAAGAGTGCTTTGTTTGTGATCTACCGTACCACCACCGACACCTAAATCATAACGCAATTGATTTGATTCGATTTGGTTCATTTTTAAGAAATAAAAATAGTTAAACGATAAAGCTGCAATAAGTTCTTCGTATTCTGAATCATGGACAATTATATATGATAGATCCTCTTAGTGCTCATGATTGGTTGAACTCTAAACAAATTAGAACTTGTGTTGTTTCTAATTTCTTTAATATAATCATCATTCAAGAAAAATATATAGACAAAAATACATCTAATTTCACAATTTTGAATGTACATAGAAGCAACCTCAGATTTATCTAAACATCTTGAAGCAAGTGAATTCCTTATTCCTACACGCTAATTTCCAAAAGTAAGGTCACATTGTTACAACTTACAACACATGACTGCCTGGGTTTTAGTTAGAAAATTTGACCCAACATTTGAGTTGGACCCGTGGTTGCTTATACCAAGTAATGGGCCAAGAAAATTGACCCAAAGACTATCCAATAGTTATCTACACAAGAAAATAATGAGTAAACCAATGTTTTAAAACCCGGGTTGACCCGGCCGGTTGAACCGGTCGAACCGGGACCCGGTACATGAGGCGGGTCAACTCGGTCCGGTTTAATTCCTATTTTCCGCCCGCTGAGACCCGGCCGGGTTTCCGGTTGAACCGCCGACCCGGTGACCCGTTGACCCGGTAAAAACCCGGAATTTACAAAAAAATCCCTAATATCAGTGGTTTTTCAGCCGCTACTACTACTTTCGATTCTATCTCGCTCGTTTCTGCTCGTCCACCGTTCACCCACACAAGGTAATTTCATTAGTTGCTGCCCGATTTATTTCTACAAATTCATTGTTATGTTCTACAAATTGATTGCTCAAATTGATTGTTGATACAAATTCATCTTTGCTGCCCGATTTATTTCTCCAAATTGATTGTTGCTGCCTGATTTATTGATTGTACAAATTGTTGTGTTCTACAAATTCATTGGTTGCTCAAATTTATCAGTGATATCTCTCTCAAATTAATTTGTTTATGTTTTTGGTTCTACAAATTGAGTGAAGAAACATGCGTATGCAACTTTTCCTATGTTTTTCGGTAAAACGGTTGAACCGCCGGTTGAACCGGTTGAACCGGTTGAACCGTGACCCGGTCATCACACCGGGCCGAGCAATAACCCGGGTTTTAAAACATTGGAGTAAACTATATATATTTACTTCTCATTTAAGTTTTTCCTATAATTAATAAATATGTTCACTTCTAATTTAAGATTTTTTTATAATTAATAAATATTTTCACTTCTCTTTTAAGATTTTTCTATAATTAATAAATATTTTCACTTCGTAGTTGAGTTGAGTTTAAGCTGGCATGTAGCAGTTGGCAACTTTGAATAAGTTAACTTAAATCCAACTTGTTTATAACTCCAGAACATTAAATTCAATCATAACCTAGACATATTTAAATCACGGTAACAAACTTGACTCGACCGACTCATATAACTTAGTAGTTTGGTGGACCAAGTGGGTTAACGAGTCAGATTCAGGGTGAAAGATCATAGAAAAAATGTAATCAAATACAAGGCTAATCATTATAGGATTTTTGTAAAACAAAATTCAAAATCTCAAACTTATTTAAAAAGATAAAAATATTTCAAATGCAACCAATAAAAAAAGATATTTCATAGTAATTATATTATTTTTAATTTTTTTATAAAACTAAGCGGGTCGGCCCGTTTATACATAGTCAATCTTAACACAACTTGATTTATAAATGAGTTGGACATGTTATCATATTTTTTACCCGAACTCATTTATATTCAACCAAAACCCATTTATTTTGTGTTGAGTTTTTAAAGTTTTGAAAAGTGCCCCCCCTAATTTTATTACAATGATTTGAAAAATATATATATTAATATTACTAGCAGGGTACCCGCGCAATGCGGCGGCGGGTACCCGTAACTATATTTCGAAGTGACGACAGTACCAGTGGTGGTGACAATAGCGATGGTGATGAGTGGTGGTGCGTAGTGATGGTAGGTGCTGACATTAGTGATGGTAGGATCAGATCTGAAATTGGTCTTTTTTGTGAAAGTAAATATGGGCCTTTTAAATAGAGAAATGATGGTTGAGTTCTGGTGACGTTAAAACTTATATATATTAATATCTAGAATAAATCAAAATAATCAAGTAGCCGAAGTGGTTAACACACAGTGACTACTCTATAAAGCAATCCTGTAAGCAACACTTTATTTTTTTAGTTAAAGAACATACTAAAAGTGGAAATCTCCTTAAACTTAAAATTAAGGAGCTCCTTAAACTTACTAAAAGAGGTAGGCCTAAATGCATTAGTAAGTAGTAAGATAATTTCCGTTGTCATTTAGCAATATTTTTACCAAAATACTATAGAATCTAAACATTATTGCTTTATAGAGTAGTTAGATTAGATTTAACGGCAACGTGATATATATAAATCTCCATCATAATTTATTTTTCTTCTTGTAGAATACCCCAACTCAAATTCAATAGGCATGATCATTATATGTGTTTGGAAGAATATTTGATGCTTGATATCTCCTGATGTTAAAACAGTTGATTCTAATAAAACTTTAACAAGAATCCACAATACAGTATTCATTAAAGATCTTCGATCTTGTATCTCATTATGAAAAAACAAAAACATTAAGAAAAAAGATTTTTGATGATATCAATAATGATTTTTCTAAGTCTAAACAAAATATGTAAATAGTTACTATTTTATTTTTTTTTTATTTTTTTAAAAAATTGACATTTTTTTTCTTTCCAAATGGTATAATTATTATAACAGGTTAGCTGGGTGTCTGAGCTTCATTCATGATGTATGTGAGCATCAGGTAAATGTTGGAGGGTTCGAAACGTGACCTCTAGAAAATCATTCTGAAGCATTTACCATTAAGTCATTATCATTTGGTTATTTGGATAATGCAATGTTGTTCGATAATACTGTTGTGACTGATAGAGAAGGAAATATTAAGAAAGGTTAGCTTACATTTCATGTGATTGATGAAATGATCTGAAGTTAATCTTGCCGTAAAAAGCTCCCACTGTAAACCACATTAAACTCGTAAATTAATAAAATCTCGTTTTTATATGATTTTTTTAAGGGTTTTCCTAACGTATGCCCTTGGAGCATACGTTAACATGCATTAATTAAGTGACAATTTTCTAAATATGAATTGATTGACATTAATGTACTCTAAAAGCTACCATTTTAGAAAATGCATTAAATTCGAATTTATATTTAAGTGATAATTATCGATTCATTAAATACACATTATCGTATGCCCCTAGGCATATGTTAGAAAACCCTATTTTTAATTAAATGTATATAAATCAACAAAGTTAATGTACAAATCACCCATTAAATTGATGGATAAACTAATTCACTACAAAACAAAAACGTACAGGCATTAAAAACTTATTTATTATAATTCATTGATGATATTTTCGAACTCTAAGAGGCAAAGAGAACGATAAAATTTACTAACAAAATAGTGCTAATTCTAAATATACATTTAAATATAACGAGAAATTAAACTCATAGATCAACGAATCAAACTACTGCATGGAATCATCATCATCACAGTTTTGAGATGAATAATGCACTAATTCATCCATAATTTAAATCCTAAATTTATAGATCTCGTTGCAAATCCTCAAACGCATGAAAATTTCTTCATGATGAATAGAGATCAGCCAATTCATCCAAACAATCTGAAGTAACATTAAACTCAGCATTTTCAAGCATCCATAACAGATGATCAAACAGCACAACTTCACAATTGATAACCGATACATCATCGTTGCCAATCGATTTGGATTCTGATTTCTCGATTAGAGCATTAACGAGTGGATGACTCAAATACTTTGAACTAATTACATACCGTTTCCTCGTGCTTCCGACGAACACAGTTTCTCTAGACTCTTCTTCACTTCCGCTGCCGTTTCCGTCTCCGTCGTAGACGGCGGAGATAGCATTAGTGTTCCAGATTATGCCTCCACTAGCTCCGATTTGATTGTGTCTAGCTGATTTAGATCCGACACTGATGTTCGATGAAGTTCGCGATAGTTGTTTTGAGAACGTTTTGCATTTTCGTAGCATTAGATTGAGCTTTTTCATGGTGGATTTGTGATTTTGACTGTGCAGGAGGATTTTGATTTGAGGTTTTTAGAGGAATGAATGGTGGATATATAGTTATATACTCTCAATGTAAGAGAAGGGGAGGGTGTAATGTGAAAATAGGATAATAGTGGTGGGTATGATGTGGATGTTTAGAGAACTTGGGGGTCCCATTTGTAACCAACTTGTTAATTGGAAATTAATGGTTACGTCTAACATTTAATCTCTTTTTGTTTTTGTTTTTGTTTTTTTCAACTAAACATTATTTTTATCTAATACAAATAAATAGCGAGGTTTCCGTACAATGTGGCAGTGTGTATTTTTAACTACATTTTGTGGTGGAGACAGTGATGATGGTGGTGAGTGGTAGTACATAGTGATGGTGGGTAATCACGGATTCACGATACCGACTATTGCGGCGGGCGATGATGGTAGTTGGTGAATTGTGGTGGGTAGCATTGGTGAACAATGGTGGTGGATTGTGATCTATAAAGTAATACAATATGAGTTTACAGGTTAAAAAATACAATATGGTACATAAGTTATTTCAGTCAAGTAATCAACATCTGTTATAACTTACTTGGTTAGATTCCCTTGCTAATAACAAAAAGATTGTAAGCTCAAGTTCAAAGATTTTTTACAATAGAAATATTTTTCGAAATATCAAATATCTTGGCTGGAAAGTAAGAGCAAGGGGTGTGGTAACAAGTGAAGTCCTAAGTCGGACGTCACCTCAGCTTTCGACCCAAGCCACCACACCGCAAGTTGGGTGAGTGAGGCCCCAAGTCGGATGGGTGGCTTAACCCACGAACCAATAGGAGGAAAGAGGGTGTTTCGGGACCAATGGGAGGAGAGAGGTTATTTTTTTTTTAATGATTTTTAATTTTTTAAAGAATTATTATTAGTTAGTGATGGTAGAGGGGGTATTTAGGGGTTTTGAATGTGAAATGTGAAATAATGATGTGGCGCATAGGTGGCGCGAATGTGGCATCCGACCCCAAGCCACCACACCTATCACTCTAAAATGTGCTAATTTGAAAGAGTAATTTAGTCTAGGCAACTAATAGTCTAATATAGTAGTTATATACAAGTAATCTTCTATATTCATAAGATGATAACCTAGCTACAAGTGAGTCTTAAATAATCTTTTAGATATTACAAGTCCTTTTCTTATCTAAACATTTACAAAATATCAAGAAAATGTTCTAATACTTTTCGTTTATAAAGATAAAAGATATGCTAATTTCAAATAAAAGCTCATATTCTCATGTTTATGCATATTCATTTTTATGCAATTCCTAAGTGAGAAACTTTTTCTGATTTTTTCCACATTCTCATGTTTATGCATATTCTTTTTTATGCAATTCCTAAGTGAGAAACTTTTCCTGAGTTTTTGTTTTATTTATTCAAAAATAAATAAATTCGTTTTCATATTTGGTTTGGTAGAATTTCGGTGTGTCCTTAGCAAGGGCCCCCGCAAGTCTGGGCTGGCCATTGGCCAAGTAAGAAGTAGATAGGGTCCGCAATTAATCAATATACTTTTTAGTTTTGAAACATTGTTTATTTTTTTTTTATAGTGGTTAATAATTAAAAAATAAAGTATGGTTATTAATTGCACGATAAAAATATACTTTAATTGGAAAACGTTATAAACAACATATAGACAAAAACTCGTAATTAAAAATGGCGATCTATAAAACTAATTACTATAGATTGAAAGTTTGTTAATAAGACAAATCTATTAAATTAATTACTATAGATTCAGATGTTATCATGCATGTTCTATATGTTTTGTATATTTATTGAACAGTTTCTTAAATATGTATCAATTTTACTAATAACTAGACTTGCACGTATGAACTTAGATTATACCAATATCACTAAGTTACAACCCCGTATTATATTTCTTGATTGTCTTTTAAATATGTATTATTTAACATGTCTCACAAGGCGATCATATTTTATTTGATCCACATGCCATGTATGCATACATGCCCCCAAAATGTTTTACAATTTTTTGTACATATTTTACACAAAGTACATGTATTATATATTTTTAACTAGTCTTCTAAAACCTTAGTGTTACATGTTCCACACATTTTTCATATTTCATGCTTTATATCCATGTTGATAGTTACGAGACGTGTTTATTACCAATTATTATCTAACGCTTAATCGCTTCATTTAGGCACCTACTGACACTAAAGTTGTTTCACCCGTGCTTCTCTGGATTGGATACTGCGTGAATTAGTCAACCGGAGCGAAGATGGCAGCAGAGGAATCTGATGGCTAGGCGAATGGGGGTTTATTACTCCGAGTCAACCGGCCTTCAAGCATCCGAAAATACGCCGAGCTTGTAAATGGCATTGCCCTTCTAAATGATGACTCCTTCAGAAAAACGAATCATTTGGTTTTTATTAACGACATATACAAATTAACTCTTAAATACTACTTATTTCCACGATGAAATTTGAACCCCAGTCACAAGGGTAAACACTTATTAATCCAGAACAAACGATTGACCGTATAATACAATAAGTTTAAGTAAAAAAGATGCTTAATCCTTAAGACCCTATTATTAAAGCCCTTAATTCACATACACGTTTGGTAGAATTACAGGAAAAAGGAGGACAGCAACGGGTGAGTTTGTTGGTCGGAATCCTACTTGTTCTAGTCAGCCATTTAGGTGAAAAGACTAGCTAAAAGTGCACTATCATGTAAAACATTGCATTTCCAATTTGTACCGTACAAGTATGTTCCATCCATGTTTTTTTTTTTTTCTTTAAAAAAGAAAACAAAAATAGACATAAAAAAGGCTAATGCGCACGTTCACATTTTTGTCCCTGCCTCTTCTTCACATGGAGGCCCCCCTCCTAGTATGCATCTTAGTTTATTGCAAATAAAAACATATAGACTGATGTACTAAATAATTTCCTAAAAGCTACGCTTTTTTAATATAAGAAAGTTGAAAACAATTACAACAATGAGTAAATTATATATCACGAAAAAAAACTAAACTATCCTTATAACTCATTATAAATGTGAATATTCTCTTTGAATTTTTGTGAAAAGTTCTAACTTTTGTCCCTATATTTAAGTTTTATTAACATGGTATCCGCGTAATGCGTTGACGGTATATTTGATGGTGATGATGATGGTGGTGGTGGTTGGTGGTGCGTAGTGACGGTGGGTGTTGGCAATATTGATATTGGTGGGTGGTGGTGCGTAGTGATTGTCCATGGCAGCAGTAGTGATTGTGACAATGGGTGGTGGTGATAAAGACTGATGATGATGGGTGGTTGTCAATAAATAATATAAGTTTAGAAATTAATAGAGATAACAACGTACATACATAGTTGTAGTTAATTAATCAAAATCTGTCATAATAACTTAGTAAGTTAGAACCCCTTATTAATAAACTTGAAAAAAACATGTTCAAGTTTTGGGGCTGAAATTTTTTTCAAAATGCAAATATATTTCAAAATAGCAATACATTGGATAAAAATTGAGTCTTTTTCTTACGATACGGGAATTCGATCTGGATTCTTAGCTTTTTCCAACAAAATATAAATTTCAGTTTGAAGAAAAGACATGTTAAATCAAGTTTCGTTTTTTTTTAAATAATTTTGGAAATGGTTTCTTCAAAATGGAAATTCCAAGTAAAAACTTGTACCAACTCCAGACTTTTGAATAATACTCTCGACGATCCTCTATTTAAGTTTGAATTTATAGTTTAATCTTATTTTAATGTGTTAACTTATATATTAATTTATTTATATCCCTCAACGTTTTAACCAACGAACATAAGTAAACATAAACAAACTTATTTCTTAGATGAACAAAACGAAAGTTTGTTTACTTAATTATTCATATAGGCTTGTTTGTTCACATAAAGTTAAACGAACAAATATGAACAAGCTACCTCGGTGGCTTGCAATTTCGAAACATTTTATAAGAACACTCATCACTCGCCCATTTCACATCTACCTCGGGGCGTTGTTCATGTTGAACTACTTTTTTACTCACCAACTTTTACTTCCCGTTTCGTAGGTTAACTTACATTCAAAGATATTAACTATAATTTCACGATTTTGGTCCATGATCATCATATTGCCAATTAGAGGGCCCGTATCGCCCACGATATTCATGGCATTAGATCAATTTCTTGTAATTTCAATCATAAACCGTACCTTCTAGTCTCGTGACTAGGACCCGGGCTCTATTTGTCGTACTATCATTACTTGTGGCCCCATGAGTCGAGGACCACCACTATAACCACCGTTTTTAACGAGTAGTGGAAATACGAGATAAGTTGTTCTACACATTTCGAATCAAATATACGCATGCTCGGCCACTTAGTGAGGTCAAATGGTTGTAACAACCGATCGCCAATTAATTCATATCTTAATCCTAATTTTGTAATTTTCGTGATAATGATTCATCTTCTTGAATCAACTCCACACTACTCTTGTCTATTAGTAACCATCCATTAGCTTTAGATTTGAGATAATATATGTAAAGTTCACTGTAAGTACAACTTTTTTCATTAGCGTCACAAATTAAAGGTGAGCATTTGGACTGAGAAAATCGAACCGAATAAAAATTGAAAACATGTAATGTGTTCGGTTTCTTTTCGGTTCGGTTTCAGATAAGGATGTACATTTAGGCTAAAAAAACTGAACCGGAACTGAAACCAACAGAATCAAAACCGAAAACAAGTAATCAGTTAAGTACCACCGCTTTCGGTTCGGTTTCTGAACCGCGCTCACCCCTATCACATATATATCAAAATGGTTTTATATGACATATGTTCATTACTTGATTGCAACTCACCTATATATCCTATTATCCCTAAACTGCAACTCACCTATATATCCTATTATCCCTAAACTCATATTCCTTTATTGGTCACCACTCATCATCATTACTCGTCACCGCCGCTTACCACCACCCACCAACCACCATCATAATTACTACCGCTGCCATTCATTATCACTACACACCACTACCCATCACTATCACCATTGTCATTGTAAAATATAGTTACATTGTATCAGTTGCTGCATTGCGCGAATACACTTTATGTAAGATAATATATGTACGTGAGTTGTTTATTTGAAAACATGAGAACACAGTTTTGAAGATGTTGATGTTGACAATTGAGGAGAGTGATGAGTAGAGTAACTTAGACAACAAGTTGAGTCACGTGCCTCCCATATCCCATGCAGAGATGTGCCATAACTCTCTCTCTCTCTCTTTTAGACTAGCTGTTAGGAATATTATTATTAATATTCATTAAAGATTTGATTATGTCAAAACTATTAAACTACAAGGACCTAAATGAAGATATGGAAGTTCAAATTCAAATAAAGATTTAGGAGATAATCATAAATGTAAAAGATATAGTATATCTTTATTAATTTAAAAGATTTAGTATTATCTTTTCCTTTTAAGTCTTGGGTTTTCTAGTATATAAAGAAACCTAATGACATAGAATTAGATGTTCTTGAAACCCACGTTTTAACGTGTTTGTGTGTAAAACCTAAGCCTCAAGGTCGTATGATCCTGTTAACCAAAACCGTTCTACATATTTATGTGTAGAATTGGGGCTTTAAGTAATCATTGTACATAGAAGATGATGATGAAACCTTGTTTAGCTATACAAATCTGTTTATCTAATTCCGCAATTATATGTTTTGTATATGCTTATTCCAGATAAGAACTAACTATTCTTGAGCCTAAAGATCTATGTTTATGAAGAGTTATTCGATCTTCACAATTGGTATCAGAGCACGGTGGCTCAGATCTGGAATAAAACAAGGATGCATCGATAAACATGAAGAATCAAGCACAAATTAAGAAGATATTACGGTGTGCAGTAGAGTATTTTTCCATTACATGAAGATGTTCATCAATGCCGAATATAAAAGAGTATTTTTCCATTACTGAATCTTAATTATATCAACATTTGAAAAAGGGAGAAATAAAAGAGATGGGCTCCATTACCATCAATTAGCACAGTCCCTAACACGAAGAAAGAAAAAAATCCTAGTTCTTTCTCTCTCCGAAGGCTTCTTCTCTGCCTAATACCAGCGTTTTTTCTCCGAAAAAAAAAAAAAACATTTGTTCACATTAAAACAAGAAGCAGAGCTCCCTTCATCACTCCAATTCGATTCTCAAAATCGTACAATTCCGATTTTGATTTTTTTCATGTTTTAAGAACTCCAACTCTTCTTCTGTCAATATTTTATCCAAATCCTTCGTCTTCCGGATCCACATTTAAGATTTCTTGCGCCACTCTCACTCAACCAGCGATAATCATATCGTTCGTTGCCATAAAAAAAAGGGAATTTTTTAGGGTTTATGGATCGAGATTTAACCGATACGGCATTCTCTAACTCACGATTAACAACCGGTGCGGATTTGGGAGATCTAGATTGACTTGAACTGAGATTAATTTGCAGGTTATTGCTCCAGAAAGCTGTTCCTTCGAAAATCCCATAATGGAAGAATAAGTAGCAAAGTGATGGTTCTGACCGTAAGGGTTTTCAATTTGATTTTATTATTGATCCCAATTTCAACAATTACTACTGCTACTCTCTATCTCAATTACTACTGCTCCATTGAACTAATTTACTACTGCTAATCGACTTTGCTACTGATCTGGTTCTACAAACATTACTACTGGTCAGTAGTGTATCAATCTACTACTGCTAATTGCGAGTTTCTACCGATATTTGGCTGTTACCATGTTACTACTGATCAGTAACAATTCTGATTACTACTGATCCATATTTAATTACTACTGACCAGTAGTAAAACAAAATTACTACTGATTCAGTGTTTCGATTACTACTGCTGCGTTGACTGATCAATTATTAATCAGTACTGACCGAAGAAAATTTTGAAATTTTTTTTTTTACTGATTTCTTCCATACAACTGATACATCATATTTTGGAAAGCATGACACACACCATGCTCGTTCCATACCACGGTTTATTGATCGTATCTGATAATAATGTGAAACGAATCACATTATTCACACACACAGGTTGAAGGCTTGATAAAGATAAATGAAGATGATTTGTTTGTTACATATTTAATCTTTATCAGTTGATTATAGAAGAAGAGTGATTATATTTTATTTGAAGAAGAAGTTGAAAGTCTTACTACATAAGATGTTATGTATTGTTGTAACTGCAATTCAACCGAATCTTAACGAAAAGATCTGTTGAAGACTAAGATAAGCAAGTCTCTCATACAAGATATGATGTTGTTGATTACTATATTTAGACGGAATGTGATGCTTAGTTTGAGTTTCTACTTCAACTTCAAATAGAAGATAGTTGGTTTTCAATGTAATTAATATAGCCTTGAAGAACACAAGAATGATATCACACTTTTAGGGGAAGAAAAAGTGTTGATCATTCAAGGGGAAGTTCAAGTTTCTCTGATTTATTTGATTATGTCAAAAAGGGGAAGAGACTTGAAGATTCCTAGCTAATTCTATAAGTTTTGTCAAATCAAATAGGGGAAGATTGTTAGGAATATTATTATTAATATTCATTAAAGATTTGATTATGTCAAAACTATTAAACTACAAGGACCTAAATGAAGATATGGAAGTTCAAATTCAAATAAAGATTTAGGAGATAATCATAAATGTAAAAGATATAGTATATCTTTATTAATTTAAAAGATTTAGTATTATCTTTTCCTTTTAAGTCTTGGGTTTTCTAGTATATAAAGAAACCTAATGACATAGAATTAGATGTTCTTGAAACCCACGTTTTAACGTGTTTGTGTGTAAAACCTAAGCCTCAAGGTCGTATGATCCTGTTAACCAAAACCGTTCTACATATTTATGTGTAGAATTGGGGCTTTAAGTAATCATTGTACATAGAAGATGATGATGAAACCTTGTTTAGCTATACAAATCTGTTTATCTAATTCCGCAATTATATGTTTTGTATATGCTTATTCCAGATAAGAACTAACTATTCTTGAGCCTAAAGATCTATGTTTATGAAGAGTTATTCGATCTTCACACTAGCCTTCTTTTAACCTACGCTCACCATTCAATGCTCACAAACACTCGCCCCTTATAACGACCACAGATTACTCCGACAAAACCACGTTCCTTGTGCTCAAAATAAATCCAAATAAACATAATAACTAGTTACAACTGTTCATTTCATTATCAGTTTTCTTATTTTTTTGAAAAACGATAATGTTACAATACATTTCACATCTGTTTTTCTTGTTATATCCTTGGGTATATTTGTGCAAATTGGAACGAGAAAAAGTCAGAACTACCAAATTGAATTGGACTGAATTGAACTGAGTGATACCATTCTAGTTCTTAATTTTAATTTACATGCAAAACCGATTAAAGAAATCAGGAAAGTATATTTTGTACTCCCTTCGTTCCAATTTTTTTGTCCATCTTTTCTTTTAAGTTTGTCCCAAAATTATTGTCAACTTGAAAATTCTACCAATTAAAAAAATAGTTAAGTGGTAAAGATGAAATTTTATTGGTTAATGTAATAAATATACTTTTCTTAAACTGTGTGATTTTTATCTGTAGACAATAATTTTGGAACGGTGGGAGTATGAAACTTTGTAGAAGCCCAACTCCATTAAATAGCATGGTCAAAGAAGAAAAGAAAAAGGTGAGCAGATGGAAACAAATGCATTTAAAATCTCAAAAAATTGTGAATGCCCCATAAAGATTTAGAGTACTAAACAGTAGGCCATATATAATAAAGAATATTATTGTTATTTAATATATGCAAGTAATAATTTGATGATGACGATCTAGCAGTAAAAAGTATCAAAATAATCGGTTAGAGGTGATCACAAGTATGATTATTTCCTAATTAGATAACGAGAGAAAGGTTAAAAACGATCACGACTATGGTTAGATAAAATAAATTATGAGTAAAACTCGATCATCTACAGGAACCATTATAAATGAAAGTACATTCTAAAAAAGAAAAGAAAAAATATATATATGCAAATGAATGTCTTTTGGGAGGTCCCTTTGAAATAGCCCCTACCACACAAAAGTCATGAGTATTTATATGGTCTAATTTCAAAGTATTGCAACCTTCCACCCACAAGCAGACAAATATGAGCACCATGCAACATAATGTAACATGCTATTTTCCTACAAAGGAATAATTTCATTTTATTTTAAGTCTTGTAAAGTATATATTACATTAATAATATATCGGTTAGTCGGTCACAATCATAATTATAACTTTATGTTAAAATGTGAGGTATGTAAAGGTAATGTCATACTTATACATTTTATATAGTATATGTGTTTGTTTGTTGTTTACTTGTGCAGGTGTACAAGTTGAGGGGTTAGTTTGTATTTTCTTTATTCTTTAGGTAGTAAAGAGAGAATATGTAATTAGTATAGATATTGTTTTGGTAGGTGAGAAAGTTAACGGATTGTGTTATCTTCTCACATACTTTTTTCATTCTCTCTCAGATAGAATTAGGGTTTCTTCTCTGTAGTCAGTTTAGTTGAACATCTATGTTCAGATCTGTAAATCGTATGAGAGTTGAGTGTTATTGTAGTAAGGTTTACTTTGTAATCTGTTCTATGAACCATTGTTATCAGTTGAAGATGCAATAGGTTGGCTTATATTTTGTGTTTTGTTATAGATCTGTTATTTTCTTCATGGTATCAGAGCGCACGGTTCGTCTCTGATTCGTTTCTTGTAGATCTTGCTGTTCTAGTTCTCTCGCTCGTTGAAGTTTAGGGTTTCTGTTCTTCGATTTCTGTTGAATCTGAAGTCATCGATCTCTCGTCGATTGACTCTAACCAAAAGGTTAGTGATATTGACGTCTCTTTTCGAGTGTTGTTCAGATCTAGGGTTTTCTGATCTACGACCTGTTTACAGAGACTTTTTGTCTTCTGTTGTTATTCTTCCGATCCGAAGAAATCTGTGGACTATGGCTGAAATCTGAACGTTCTTCAGATTATTCGCTTGTTTCCGAAGAAATCTGTGGACTGTTGTTGAAATCTGAACGTTTTCAATTGTTCATATTTGTCGAAGACATTATTTCTTCGAACTTATTGTTGTTGATTAAAGTTTCCGCTGCTATTTGGAGTAACTTCGTTAGAATTTATTGGGCTAAATCTCTGTAAGTATCTCTTTACCTACTCTGAGGTCGTAGCAAGTAACGTTGTGTTTTGGAGGGCTCTGAGATACAACGAGCTTGACCTACACCAGAGATCCTATCTGATTTAGTTGTTTTTCGTTTATTTTGTACTAACCTCTTTGTGTAGAAGAGAAGGTCCTGTAGTATCGCATGTCCAGGCTTCTTGAAAGTCCTTGGAATCTTGCCTCTGCTCAGATTACCTTTTAGGAATAAATTGTTTTGTGTTAATTGTTCTGTTGTCTGTTGCGTGTTAGTTGTAATTGTTGTTTTTTTGAAGTGTATACTTGCTTTGTTTGGTGGAGATATGGGAGACCAGAATGATATTACCTTGATAAATAAATTAGACTTTAGTGATCAATTGTTCTTACATGCTAGTGATACTGCAGGAACTCCTTTAATTGCTCTTAAATTGAAAGGTACAGAAAATTATAATATTTGGAGTAGATCTATGTGGTTAGCATTAGAAACCAAAAATAAAATTGGATTTATAGATGGCAGTTGTGAAAAAAGTTTAACTAATGAAGTTCTTGCTAAACAGTGGGATAGTGCAATTCAGTTGTCTTATCTTGGATCTTAGGATGTGTTTCTGAAGAATTATATGCTGGACAAATTTTTAATAAAAATGCTACAACAGTTTGGAATGAATTAAAAGAGACATATAATAAAATTGATGGATCAATTGTTTTTAATTTGCATCATGAAATTAATAGTCTAAAACAGAATGGTAGTCCTATTTCTACCTATTATCATAAATTGAATTCGTTGTGGAAACAGTTTGATGCTTTACTTGAGTTACATGTATGTGTTTGTGCTGGTGCAAATATCTTTAATAATCATAATAAATATATGAAATTAATGCAGTTTTTAATGGGTCTTGATGATGTATATGTGTCTCTTAGAAGTAACATATTGTCTAGAGAACCAACTCCAGATGTAAAAACAGCCTATGCTATTATATCTAGGTAAGAATCACATAGAGGTATTTCAGGAGTAAATGTAAACAAAAATACTAGTTCTGCCTTTGTTTCTCAATATGATAATAAAAAGAATGTGAATAAAGGAACTAGTAGTACTGTTAGATGCACTAACTGTGATATGATAGGACATAATATTGATAGATGCTATGAATTAATTGGTTATCCTGCTGGTTATAAAAAGAAAACTAAAAATCAAGTTAAAGGTAAAAGTGTTGTAAATCAGTCTTCATCTGAAAAAACTTGTGCTACTAATTCTGGTTTGACTTCTGTTTCTCTTACAAGTAATCAATTGTCTAAGCTGATGTCCTTGCTAAATGAAAGTGGTGAAGCATCTACTTCAAATAACCATGCCAATATGGCAGGTAGGTTTTACAACACAAGCAAAATTTTTAATAAAAATTTTTGTACATTTTTAATACCAATAATGTTAAGGTTAAAAATAAGTGTCAGTTAGGATGGATAGTTGATTCTGGAGCCAATCAACATATGACTGGTTCTGTTGATGGGCTTATTGATGTTGTTGATGTGAGTAGCTTAAAACTGTCTGTTAGTCATCCTAATGGAACTGAAGCTTTTATTAAACATATTGGTAATATGAAATTAAATGATAGAATTCTGTTAAAAGATGTTCTTGTAATTCCTGAATATTGTGTCAGTTTGCTGTCTGTTCAAAAACTGTCTAAAGATTGCAAGTTATACATAGGTTTTGATGAATCTAAATGTTATATTCAGGATTTGAACACCAAGACCCTGGTGGGGACTGGCAATGAAGTAAATGGGCTTTACATGTTAAATGTGAGTAACTGTTCTCATAATTCTGTTTGTATTACTACATGCAATTTATCTAGTAGTTTGTGGCATAGTAGGTTAGGTCATCCTGCAGATAAAGTTTTAAATATATTACAAAACAAATTAAAAGTTGATAAAGTAGTTGAGTCATCTCCTTGTGATATTTGCCATAAGGCTAAACAAACAAGAGAGCCTTTCCCTTTAAGTGACCATCAAACTAAAGAGTTAGGTGATATAGTTCATTTAGATGTTTGGGGTCCCTATCGAATAGAAAGCAATGATGGGTTCAAATATTTTTTAACTGTTGTTGATGATTATACTAGGGCAGTTTGGGCTTTTATGTTAAAATCTAAAACTGAAGTGTTTGAAAAAATAAAAGAATATTATTTTTTTAATTAAAAATCAGTTTAATAAAACAGTGAAAGTATTTAGAACTGATAATGGAACTGAGTTTGTTAATAATAATATGAATACTTTCTGTCAAAATAATGGAATAATTCATCAAACAACATGTGCTTATACTCCCCAACAAAATGGTGTGGTTGAGAGAAAACATAGACACCTTCTTAATGTAGCTAGGTCTCTTATGTTTCAAGGTGGAATACCTTTACAATTTTGGTCTGAATGTATTTTGACTGCTGTATATCTGATTAACAGGACTCCTTCCTCTGTGCTAAGTGGTAGATCTCCATATGAGCTTGTTTACAGTTTAGAACCTTCTCTTATGCATTTAAGGACTTTTGGATGTTTGTGTTTTTCTAAGATTCTAAATAATGGTGATAAATTTAGTAGTAAGTCAGAAAAATGTGTTTTCATAGGATATGGTAATAAAACTAAAGGATACAAATTGTTAAGTCTTGAAAATGAAAATATGTTCTTTTCAAGAGATGTAAAATTTTATGAAACCATTTTTCCTTACAAAGAATCTGAAAAATTTCAAGAAAGTAGTGGTGATGATGTTAATATAAATCATTTAAATTTTTTTGACTTACACTTAGATATACATAATAACATTAGTCCTAATTTGCAAAATGCGCCCAATGATGAGGGGAAGGTTTTACCTGAGGATGTAGGTAGTGATTTGGATTTACCTTGTAATCTAAATGAAGGTACTTGTGAGGATCTGAACATTGATTCAGATCTACCTAGTGGCCTGCATAAGGTTACCTGTGAGGATCTGAACTCTGCAACTTCTTATGATGGTGTGTTAGATGAAAATAATTCTGAGGGTCAAAATAATGTGCATTCTAGGTCAACTGAAACAAGTTCTGTGAGGAGATCTGCTCGGCCAAATGTCTTGCCTAAGAAATTTTCTGATTTTGTTTTAAACAGTAACTGTAAATTTGATATAAATAGATATGTTGGGTATTCAAATTTATCTAAAGACTACAATTGTTTTATTAGTAATCTTAGTAAATCTGTAGAACCAAATTCTTATAAAGAAGCTGTTAAAGATCAAAACTGGGTAGATGCCATGAACCTTGAAATGGAAGCTTTGTACAGGAATAACACCTGGATAGTTACAGAGTTGCCTAAGAATAGAAGACCTATAGGTTGTAGATGGATTTATAAGATTAAGTACAAGTCCAATGGTGAAATTGATAGGTACAAAGCAAGACTTGTTGCTAAAGGGTATAATCAAAGGGAGGGTATAGATTTTGATGAAACGTTCTCTCCTGTAGTAAAAATGGTCACTGTTAGGAGTGTTTTGAGTCTAGCAGTTGAGAATTCCTGGCCTTTATTCCAGTTAGATGTCAATAATGCCTTTTTATATGGTGAGTTAAGTGAAGATGTTTATATGAATCTTCCTGAGGGTTATTTTGAACATGAGTCTGGTAAGGTGTGTAAGTTGGTTAAATCTCTTTATGGGTTAAAACAAGCGCCTAGGAAGTGGAATGAGAAATTAACAAAGACCTTAATTAGCAATGGATTTGTTCAAAGTATGAATGATTATTCTTTGTTTATTAAAAGGAATGATGATGTGATGGTAATTTTGTTAGTTTATGTAGATGATATTGTAATAACTGGAAATAATAATTCTGAAATTGAGGCTGTTAAAAGTTTTTTAAATACTCAGTTTATGATTAAAGATCTTGGTAGGTTACAATATTTTCTGGGAATTGAGGTTGTTGAAGGTGATAAGGCCTTGTGTTTATCACAAAGGAAATATGCCCTTGAATTGCTTGCTGAATTTGGTTTAACAGGGTGTAAACCAGTTAATACTCCTATTGAGACTAATGTTGTTATTACTGATTTAGCTAATGCAAGAGATGGTGATATATTGTTAGAAAATCTAACTGAATATCAAAGGCTGGTTGGGAAGTTAATATATTTAACTTTGACCAGACCAGATATATCTTTTGCAGTTCACTGTCTTAGTCAGTTTATGCATGCTCCTTTGGTATCTCACTTAAAACTGGCTATAAGGGTTTTGAGGTATATAAAAGGTAGTCCAGGTAAAGGAGTTGTTTTTAGTAAAAGTGGTAATTTGAAAGTTAAAGCTTTTGTAGATTCTGATTGGGGTAAGTGTCTTACTTCAAGAAGGTCAGTTACTGGTTATTCGGTTTTTCTGGGTGAAAATTTGATTTCTTGGAAGAGCAAGAAACAACAAGCTGTTTCTAGATCTACAGCAGAAGCTGAGTATAGAGCATTATGCTCTGTTGTGTGTGAAGTGGTCTGGGTTGAAAAATTATTGACTGAGCTTGGGTTGGTTAAGTTACTTCCAGTGGAAGTGTTTTGTGACAATAAGGCAGCCATTTTAATTTCTGCTAATCCTGTTTTCCATGATAGGACAAAGCATTTTGAACTGGATTTACATTATGCTAGAACTAAAGTTTGTGCAGGTGTAGTTAAGGTTTTGAAGATAGAATCTGCTTTGAATGTAGCAGATGTCTTTACAAAAGGGTTACCAAGTAAGTTGCATAATTTTTTCTGTGATAAGCTTAAGTTGTCTAATTTTTTCCAGGTATGACATTAAGGGGGAATGTTAAAATGTGAGGTATGTAAAGGTAATGTCATACTTATACATTTTATATAGTATATGTGTTTGTTTGTTGTTTACTTGTGCAGGTGTACAAGTTGAGGGGTTAGTTTGTATTTTCTTTATTCTTTAGGTAGTAAAGAGAGAATATGTAATTAGTATAGATATTGTTTTGGTAGGTGAGAAAGTTAACGGATTGTGTTATCTTCTCACATACTTTTTTCATTCTCTCTCAGATAGAATTAGGGTTTCTTCTCTGTAGTCAGTTTAGTTGAACATCTATGTTCAGATCTGTAAATCGTATGAGAGTTGAGTGTTATTGTAGTAAGGTTTACTTTGTAATCTGTTCTATGAACCATTGTTATCAGTTGAAGATGCAATAGGTTGCCTTATATTTTGTGTTTTGTTATAGATCTTGTAGATCTGTTATTTTCTTCACTTTAAAACGGTGTATTGTTTTTCAAGTTCTTTATAAAGGATAAGTTAGCAATGATGGATGGTGGGTTATGTGATATCGAAGCATTAGGAAATCGGACCTAAACAGAATAAGGCCCCGTTTAATTAGTCGGATTGAGTCGGAATCGGATTGGGGAATTAATTCTGACTCAGTCTTAATCTTCGGACCCGGTCCGAGTCCGAATCGGCCATTTGATAACAGATAGACCATTTGATAACATCAGATTCGGTCCAAAAAATTTGTTGATCCAGTCCGAAACAAAAAATACTCGGACTCGGTCTGTTTTTTTGGCCCTAATCTCTCTTGACGCATTCTTCTTCAACAACGGCTCTGTCTCCTTCGAGGTTTCAAGTTGGACGAGGACCTGCTTTGATTCTTATTATCTGATTCTAACTTAATCCGACTAATTAAACGAGGCCTAAAACACAAGATTTTTACGTGGCTCACTCGATTATAGTACTAAGTAAAATTTTCTTACCACCACATATATATGTAGAAATTTCACACTTATGGTTGTACTAATAATGAAAGGATTATAGTAAGTTTCATACGATGACTTGTAAGCGTTCAAATAGCTCAACTTTAGTTTAGGTTGGCTCCGTTACAGTCGAAACGAGTACATAACACTCGTAACTATATATGTGGCTGCCCTCAATTTTTTCACATATATTGTATAATGTATAGTGTATGACCCCTTTGTATAAATAACGTGTATTTGTACTTGTATATAATCCGTATAGTGGTTTATTTATTACGCTATTGACTATATATCATCAACAACGCGAGCAAACGACACATTATATAAAAAAATGGATATGCAAAACCATGTAATTCCGAAGCATTATTGACTGGTATGATTTTCACCATTCAATACTACTACCCAACAAAAAAGAACATGATGTGTCTATAAAAACTAGTTTGAATGAGAGTGACATGGTGCATATGCACCTTGTTATGTCGGATTAGTGACCTTTTCCTAGGTTTTGGAGGTTTCTTCTTGGTTTTTATGAATTATGATCACAACAGTCACACTTGAAAAACCAAAAAGCAAAAGCAAAACCGAAGCGTAAACCAAAATAACCATTAAAAGCATACTGAAATAACCGAACGCCATATAAAACCTTGGTTCGGTTTGTATTTTTTGAATAATCGTAAAAAGCAATTCGGTTGACTATTTTGAATGTAATTAAGATGGTTATATTGGAGTATGTACCGTTTCCTTGGTTTTGGAGGTTTCTTATTGGAATATTTATTGCGATCACGAGAGTTACATGTTAAAAACAAACAAACAAGCAAAATGCCACAATAAGTTTATGCAAAGTCATGTCTCATCCCGTACCATATGGGATGGATATAACAAGATGACTAAGGTGGTGCATGTTTACAACTAAATGGAATTATTTAGTGCTAAATGTTGTAGTATTTAGCATTTAGTGCATTTGTTTAACGCAACCGAATGAAGTATATGCTGAATGAGACAACAAAAACTATTGAATCATTCTTCCTTAGAACATATGTTGAATCATTAAGCAGTTAGAATTTCTTATAAAAAAAATTTCACATTCAGAACAAGTTTTACACAAAACCTCATAATCTTCAGCGTTTAATCATTTTGTTCTTATTAAACAGCACTTAAGACTAATAGTAATGGTGATCACCGTCACATGATCAGTTTTCTTTCTCCAGACTAAACATATGACTAAACTCACGACCAAACTTTAAAATTGATTTTATTAATACATGTGCACTGTTCGGTCATTCCATTACACACGATCGCATAGGGCATGCACTTTTGAAAGAAAAAAAATATGGTATAAGAAAATGTATATCTAACTAACTCAGTTAAGGCTTCACGGTACGGGACAACGGCAACGGTGGCGTGGGGGTGAGGTGGACGGCCACGGCGTGGTGTGGGTAGGGAATACCGCCCCCCCAACGGCGTGGGGGTCGGCGTGGGAGGAGGAGGCCACGGGCCACGGCGGAGAACGAGTGTTGGGGGTTGCTTTTTGATGAATGCTTGCTTGTGATTGGTTGAGGGGTATTTTCTTTTTTATTATATTTAAAATTTAATAGAATAAAATGGTGTGGTGTGGTGTGGTGGGTATTTCCTAGAGATGATGTGATGTGGTGGTAGTGTGGTTGCTTAGGTGGCGGTGATGTGGCAAGAAATATGGGTACCTTGCAGCCTAACCAAACGTGCCCATTTTTGTACCTTGACTATGTCATTGTACAAAAAATGCTTGAAACGCGCGTGTTCATATTGTCTTTTTAGACTATCTATACTTGTTTTGGTATTAAAACTAGTAGTAAGATCGCTGTTATCTTCTCTCCTGCTATTTGTATACGTTCGCCTACCATATTGTCTAATGTCGATCTTTCCCATGTTTTACAATTCGTTTCTTGCCTCGTGTATTTGTTGTCTCACTTGTCTCTCGCATAATGATGTTTATCTACTATCATCTATCTACCTGGCGGTCCTTTATTGTGTAGTCCCTTTTTGTTCACACACACCTAATTAGATTTCTTTTTAGTCTCACTCATTGTTGGGTTTTACTCATGGTTGCAGAACTCGCTACTCACTCCCCGTTCGTCCGACGACCTTGTAGCGAGTACTCGGTTACCCGGTGAGTACTCGGCGAGTACTCGGATTGAGATTTCCATATATATTTTATTTATAAAAATATATAATATACATAAAATTTCCATAGTTCTTAAAAATACAACATATTTTGGAGAAATTGACCGAATTTAAACCGATTTTATGAGTTTTGACCAAGTTTGACCGAGTTTCCTAATTTTGACTGAGTTTCCGAATTTTGAGTGAGTTTTCGACTTGGATAAGTTTTTACCGAGTTGGCCGAGTTTTTCACCGAGTTGGCCGAGTTTTCACTGAGTTTTATATTGACCGAGTAATTTGACCGGTTCAGACCTACCCGACTCGGCATAGCACCGAGTAGCGGGACCCGGCGAGTACTCGGCCGTGTAAGCCGAGTTTTACAACACTGGTTTTACTAGCATTAACACATTCTTTATTATGCAGCGGAAACAATATCAATGTCTAGTTAACTCATGGAAAATCTATAGGAACCGTTATGTTTATAAAACCAAAGTAACTAAACAACCGAAAGACGACTTACAGTATTTGCACTCTGATCAAATGTTCGTGAACATATGTATCGACATACAACATGGTGATGATCCAAAGTAGAATCCCTTTATTGGTTCGCACAACGACGATATACCACCCAGTAGTTGGATTTGGTCTCCATAATATTGAAATTTCAAAAAGTCTCAGGTTTAATCCTTAGGAGCAAAAAGATATACCCTATTGTGGCCACAGTGGTTCACTTGCACTGACTATGGGCTACTCGCAAAGCAGATGATCGCTCTGTGTTTAGTCTTATCGTAAAGTGAGTCGAAACCTGGGTTACAAAAAACATTTTTGCTCACTTTTTATTTTTCTAGGTTATTAAGACGTTACACATAAAAATAACTCATGGTGGCTTGCAACATGTTTGACGTGTTGCCCTTTTGCTAAAAAGAATTATTTGGCCCATTTAACCCATTGAGAAAATACACTAACATGACCAAATTGACCCGGTATACAGGTCAAAAGGTCAAAATGTCACCTATACCCTTGATGATCATCCACCTCAATCCTCATTGTGTCTCATCGCTTAAATTGTTAGATTATCCTATGATCAACTATATAAAATCCGTTAATTTTTATTCAATAAAGTATGCTTGTGCTGATTATACGGAGATTATATATAATATATATGTATGTGAGACTGTGAGTTGTATCTATTGATTACTAACCTTTTTTTCTTTTGATGAAATCATCATCTTTTGCATTATGATCAAAAGAATCACTTTTGAAGCAACTTTTACGACCTACAACAAAAGAAACAATTATTTTACATAAAAACATAATCAAATATTTCATGCAGGATGCTTTTGTTACATTTCGACCCATTTACTTATGAATTGACTGATTTGGGTTATTTTATATCTCTATTGCATCAAACGAGTAAAATATCTACGAAAATTAATGGGTCAAAGGATATACATGTTGACCAAACCAAGTTGAGGCTAAGCTTCCTAGGTCAAAGTGTCAAACTCAGGTGTGGGCCTTCTTGCCTAATGGGCTTGATTCATATTGGCCCGTGTCTAACGGGCTCATACAAGGTCAAGTTGTTTCTCTGTTTCATTGAGTCTTTGCTTGGGTCATTGGCTCTCATTATTAAAAAAAAGAAAAAAAGAAAAAAAAAAACCTAATGTAGCTTTAAAGGACACCAAAACATGTATCAAGTTTCAATTATACCAGTTCTAATAAAAAGCATGTTAAATGACGATAACTTTTTTTAAATTTTTGCCCGTTCGATGATTATTTATTTTACATAATAGAAAAGTATTCAAGGATAATTGTGTTCTTTCAAAAAAAAGAAGTCGTGATCTTCATTATCCAGCCTGTTTGTTCTTCATAGTCAGCAACAATATCCAATAAAAAAATAATAATAATAGCCATCCAAAAACACTATGATTGATTAATTAAGTATAGACTCGATTTCTAATATCATGGATTTATTTTATATTCACATAATTAAAAAATAGTGGGAACTTTACAAATAAAGGGTACATGTAGAAAAATAAAAAGTAAAGTTAAATTGGTTTCAGGTACTTAGTAACTTACAGCATCACAATTCCAAATAGTGAAAATATATAATATCCAGATATTCATCCTGCAATCAAGGATAAAATTATCAGTTAATTTGATATAATAAAGTTTGAATAAAATTATTTTAATAAATGCTTAATTCAGAAAATTCAAAAATAAATAAATAAAAATGATTGAGAAAATTCAGAAAAATAATAAGGATATTTTGGTCATTTTAGGTGCAAAAGGGTGAACAAAACTGAAAAATCAGGACCACGTGGACAAAAACGCCAGAAAAAGATGTCTAAGTATAAAACCTAAGAAAATGAAAGACCGCAGGGACAATTTTCTGTTATTTACTTTTTCTTAAGAAAATGATAAATACAGAATGACAAGAATATACAAAATATCAGTTGTGAGGAAGCAAGTACAGTACAACTGATCGCATTTCTAGGGGTAGGGTCCCTAACCAATATTAATGATATTATTACACTTTTGGCAATATGATGAACTTTATGTTCGATATAATCTGTTAGCTTACATTATCTAAAATTCTAAATACAATAAGTTGTTTTAAGTAGCCAAATAGCTTATATCTTTAACATCTTATTTAGGATAAATAAGCTTTTTTGAAGAAGCTAAGGTTTTAGGTGCTTTTCTAAAAGAGCTTATTTGGACTAATAAGTTCATAAGCTATAAGCACAAGCTGTTTCAAATTTCAATCAACTAACCCAAACGCCACCTGAAACAACTTAAATAAGTTGATAAGCTTAGATTTTTTTGGTCCATCGAAACACACAAAAATGCTTATTAGCTAATAAGTTGTTTCGATAAGCTTACAAATAAGCTTCTGCTTATTGGAAATAAGTTGATAAGCTACTCAGCAACTATTTCCTGTGTTTCAAGGTATCGTATAAGCTAGTAAGACGTTTTGAATATAAGCCTTAGCTTTCCCAAAACAAATTTAATCAATATTAATGAATATTTTTTAATTTTTACACATTTAAATTTTTTGTGTCATGTAATCGTGTGGTCTACTTTGTGATATTGGCTACAAATATCCAATACAAGGCCTGCTAATTATGTAACCAGTTCAGAACACAAACAAGTATGGAGCCACCAAAAACTACAAAATAGTGCAATCCAATTCCACTAAAATGAAAAACTAATTTGTCAAACTAATTTGGGAGTGAAAATGATCAATCAACAATTTGATTAGCATACTCTTGAACTTATTAGCTAATAACCACAGATAGTACCTTGTCTGTCAATGTTAAATTTAGAGAAAACACAAAAATGAAGAACTTAATGGAGGCTTACTTGCAGAATCACTCAATATTCAAATCGTTCTCAAAGCACAATAAACCACGAAATAGATCAATCGAATTCCTGCAAAATGAAAAAAATAAAAACTAAAACTAAAACAAAAATATATTAATTAAGTAATGTAGGAGTAAAAATGATCAATCAATTATCAACAGTTCGATAAGTATGCTCCTGAATTTAATTAACTGCCAATTACAGATTAATGATAGTGTTACAGTAATGAATACGTCGACGATAAATTAGAGAAAACACAAATGATAATAAGAACATGATGAACGTAATGGAAGCTTACTTGCAGAATATCAAACACGCACACGTTAGAAAACTCAAATCGCTATCAATCCAATTCCAGTAGTTTGAAAAACAAAAACATCAAATCATTGCGCGCCTAAAATTTCAATCGGAGAGCTATCGATTGCAAATGAAATTTCGTGTTAAGATTTACAAAAAGAAGAAAATTGCTCATTTTGTGACTTGTGAGTGAAAAGATTTACCGCTAACACGAAAAACTGTGAAAATTGAAAACGAAATTGAAAATAAGTTTGTATATGAGAGCGATTGTGAAATTTGTGATGACTTAATGCCCGTTAATGGGTCGGGTTTCTTGTATTTGGAAAAAAATGGGCTCCAGTCAGTTCGGCCCAGCATGCCCAACCTCAACTAGAAAACGGCCTATCATGTTTTATAAGACATTAGGGGTGAATATTGTCTAGAAACTGAACCGAACCAAATCGAATTTAATAAGAAATGATGAATTTTAAAATCAAACAGGTTGCATATTTTCACAAACAGGGCCTACATATTTTATAAAACATATTAAGGGTGAATATTGTCCATAAACTAAACCGAATCGAATCGAAATTGATAGGATATGATGAATTTTAAAACCAAACCGATTGCATGTTTTCCCTTTCAGTTTTGTTGGGTTTCGGTTTAGTCAGCTCAAATGTGAACCCTTATCCAAGGATCGGATCGAACCAGACCGAAACGATATGAATGAAATAAAAATTCGTGAAATTATAAAATCGAAAACCAAACCAAAACATGTTTTCAACTTTGGTTAGGTTTTTGGGCCCAAATGTTTACCCTTAAGAGAAATCATATTGGTGAATACAGTTTGTGACTACTTATATGTTTGCTCACTTGATCAAGACAATTGTCAAAATTAAGAGATGATATGAGATCACAGTATTAGTGAATTATACATGTCATCTTGTAATTAGTATCAACATAAAATACTCGCAGATAATAGACATCAATACATTTTTTTATAATCATGTATTTTAGCCTAATTTATTTTCTTTATCAAAAAACACATTGTCACTTGAGCGAGTTGATTCTTAATTGAGTTTGACTCAACAAAAATTGGGTTTTTATAATTAGATGTTGACTCTTCTAATATATATGTTTTTATTTCATTATTAACATCCAATCCCATGCTAATAAGAAAAACGAGCGATTGCTAACAATCATAACTTTACACGAAAATAAAGAGACTGCTTTCGAGGAAGATCTCAAATAAGCGATTATACGCCATTTGGTAATTTAATCGGATACCTAATTTATTAAATTAAAATAACAAGTGGTTATTTTACGTTTGTATAATGTGCAGTGATATTTGTAGTGTGTAATATGTGTATTAAAAAATACAGTATGATGTAAAAATTAATTTATTAAAATAAAATAACACGAGCAAAGTTTTTTTTTTCACCTTTTTTCTGGAGTTGGTTTTATTGATTGTTGAAAAACAAGGCTTTCCGTTCGACCTTTAGCCCGCTCCGCTCACCGTCCTTTATTTATAAACCACTTATACTGTAATCATTATCCAACAATTTCCCCCTAATTCTTGATCACAAACCCTAGAATACATCCATCGAGGGTTTCTTACACTCAAATTTCTTAATTAATCATAATTTTGTTTTCTTTTGCATCTTCCTGTTCGTTTTTAGGTTTTAGAGATTCATAGAATTCTATCGATTTTGGTATTTCGTTTCAAATTTCTGAATTCGTACTGGAAGACTTTGAAACATGGATAGATTCGGAGGTGGTGGTGATACGAAGCAACAATTCGCTGATCCTCGAGATCCTAATCAACAAGTCGGTTCGAATTTATCAGGTTTTTTCCACGATCCTCGTTCGATCTTATTGTAGTGTGCTTCAGATTTCTTATTTAGGTTTTTCACTGCATTGATATTGTATAGATCTTGTATCTATATATTAGATGAAGTCGTTGTTGATATTCCGTTTCTCATGTTCGGATTTTCGAATAGGGATTATATTAGTCTAATTTTGTGTCCGAGATTAAACGTGCACTTAGATTCAATTCCTGTGATTTTTAAGCTCGCTAGAATTGCACCTGCTTGCAAACTAGCTAAATTAACGAGAATCAGTAGCTCTGACCTTGATTTTAAGTCTTATATGTATCAGTTTTAGCCTCAATTTGACTGTGTGCAGCAGCACTATTCAACTTGAACTTATGCAGCAATATTTACTATGCAGGGGGTGCTCTATTTGATGCATCACAGTATGCATTTTTCGGTAATCAAGTTCTGGAAGAAGTTGAGTTGGGAGGTCTGGAGGATGAAGAAGAAGACATTCCAGTAGCTAAGTTTGAGGATGAAGAGTATCAATTGGAGCATGAAGAGGTATACGTTTATAATGATAATTACTTTTTGTATTAGAGCTTTTCCCCCCTGTGCCAGCTCCCTTGATATGGAGTTATTTTTCGGTTTTCATTTTTGACATGATTGAATTTATTAGTTTACTGAGTGGTTTTTGAAATTCATGAGCTGTTTATATGGTTATACAGTAATTTATCACTGAGATCCAAATTTTAGCAACTATGGTTATTTTCTATATTGCAATTTTTTGTTTATTTTAGCTTATTGTCATATGCGGAAATGATGTATGTGAGTATGGCAAAATAATATAATTTTCTGTTGCAGGGTGTGTTTCCAGGAATGGACGATCTATCCTCCACATTTTCAAAGGTTAGATATACTGATGATTATGAATGTATAAATGTATTAATGATTGCAGTTATTTATTTTATTCTGCTTCTATCATCATTTAATATCTATTTTATCGTCTTAATATTGCAGCTCAACAAAGATGTAATGGGACCGAGTGCTGGACTTTTTGGTAACCGAGGATCAAGAGAAAGTGAGTGCACCTGTTCTTTTAAGGAGTTGACTTTGTTTGACTTTATGTTTATAACTTTTTTTCATATATTAATATGAGAAATATGTGTTCTAGATTCATCATCAGCTGAATGGGGACAAGGAGTAGAATACACAAACTGGCTAGACAAGAATATTAACGATTCAGAAAATAGTCAAGAAGTCAACCGATGGTCAAACTCTTCATTCCCTCTTCAAGATCCATCAATACTTCTTAGCCGAACATCTTCATACCATGAACAATTTCAACAACAACAAAACTTTAACAATCAACATTTAATAGACGAATCAAAACATCTTCACAGAACAACATCTTACCCTGATCAACAACAACAATTTAATCAGCATGTGCATTTCTCTAGTGAACCTGTTCCTGTACCCAAATCTTCTTTCATCTCATACCCACCGCCAGGTGGCGGTCCCCCAAGTGGGTCCCCCCAATTCTCACCCAATCAACATTTACACCATCTTAATGCTCAATATGGTCACCAACTACCACCATCTTTCAACAATATGCCACACGGGCCCCAATTCGGGGGGAATTTACCCCAATTTCGTCCTCCACCTAACCGACTACAAAACCAATTTGGCGGGAATCTACCCGATCTTTCAAATGGTATGCTGCAACAACAATTTACTCATAAAAACGGTTTAATGTCTCAACAGCCGCCGCAACAACATAGGATGCATAATCAGTTTCAGCCGTCTTTTCAGCCGTCTTTTCAGCCGCCACAATTAATGAATCATCATCACCGTCTCTCTCCACCGCCTTCTCTGATGAACAATTTTGAACTTTTAGGAATGGGTTCACGAGACATGAGGCCGAAAACGTTGACCAAAAATCGACCCGGTCAACGGTACTTCCAATCGGGCTTCGATACAACGGGCTGGCCACAGTTTAAATCGAAATACATGTCATCGGATGAAATTGAAAATATCCTCCGAATGCAACATGCTGCTACACACAGTAACGACCCGTATGTAGACGATTACTACCATCAAGCTTGTTTAGCCAACAAATCAAGCGCTGCGAAATTGCGACATCATTTCTGCCCGAATCAGTTACGGGACTACCCGCCTGGAGCTCGGGCAGCTAACGAGCCACATGCGTTCCTTCAAGTCGATGCTTTGGGTCGGGTTTCGTTTTCTTCAATACGTCGACCCCGGCCGCTTCTTGAAGTTGACCCACCGAAGCCAGCTGGCAGTGGGCCCGTTGACCAGAAAACATTAGACAAACCATTAGAACAAGAACCGCTACTTGCAGCTAGGGTTACAATTGAAGATGGAATTTGTCTTTTACTAGACGTTGATGATATCGACCGTTTTCTACAATTTAATAATCTCCCAGATGGTGGGACCCAATTGAGACAAAGGAGACAAGTTCTTCTAGAAGGTTTAGCTTCATCACTTCAGTTAGTTGACCCGTTAGGTAAAAACGGTCAAGCGGTTGAATTAGCTCCAAAGGACGATCTCGTCTTTTTACGATTAGTTTCCCTACCAAAAGGACGGAAGCTTGTTAAAAGATACCTTGAACATCTTGCACCGGGAAGTGATTTGGCCCGTATCGTCTGCATGGCGATTTTCCGACATTTAAGGTCTTTATTTGGTGTTTTACCGGTTGACCCACGGGCTGCTGAAGCTACTAATAATCTTGTAATGACGATTTCGTCCTCGGTCAAAGGTATGGACCTTAAAGCACTCGCTGCTTGTTTAGTATCTCTGTATCTGTCGTTTGTTCTTCCGAACACCCACCGTTACGGCCCGCCGGAAGTACAGCTGGCGACGGTGGTTCGGTTGTGCTGAAATCAGTTCTCGATAGAGGAACCGAGCTTTTAACCGACCCGAATGCTGCAACTAACTGCAGCAGGTTTAATCGGGAATTTTGGCAGGCGTCGTTTGATGCATTTTTCGGGCTTCTTACAAAGTATTGTTTTAGTAAATACGATACGGTTGTGCAGTCATTGATGAGTCACGGTGGTGACATGGCGGTTGTCGGGTCAGATTTAGCAAAAGCTATTAGTCGGGAAATGCCCGTTGAACTCTTGCGGGCCAGCTTACCTCATACAAATGAAAATCAGAGGAAGATATTACTTGATTTTGCTCAACGGTCAATGCCCAATAGTACGGGCTAAAAGAAAAACACGGGCTGATGAATTATACAAAAATAACACACAAGTGGGCCGATGCTAGAAAGTAAGTTTGTTTTTTTGTTTTATTATTATAATCTTTAATTTGTGTCTTTTTAATTACGAAACTTAGTTGTCTACTGTTTTGGGGTGTTTTTGTTTTGGTTTATTTTGGGGGTTGAATTAGGAGGAGCGTATTTTGTTGCTCAAATTATGATATTAATCATCCCTTGTAGTAAAGCGAAGGATTTTATTAGGGTTTTAGAGATGTGTATTAGGGTTTGAATTCCTTCATTATCGATCGATATTCAAGGAGATCGGGATGGAAATGAATCTCCTTTTTGTTGTTCTTTTTTGTTTCTAACTTTTGATAGTTCATTTTTTTTGGCCATACTTCTGTGTTCATATTATGAATGATTATATATGCTACTTGCAGACCATATTCTTTCTTCTTTTTTCACTTAAGTTAAATAAGTTGCTTTGGTGAAAAAAATAGGCTAAAATCACTAAGCCCAAAGTTTGAGCATGTGTGCATACCAGTACTTGCATGTTTTTGTTCATTATGGATCTATACTGTTCAGCGTTTCAGAAATCAGCCTAGGCTAATTTTTGTTATAATGGAAATTGAGAAGGAATTTTTATACAAAAGAATCCCGCCTAGGCGGCCAACGGTGGTTCCCGCCACGTTTTAGGTATAATTGGCCATATTAGGCGGCGGTTGATGGTGGTCAGAGTCGGTTGTAGGTGGTCAAAATCGGTCAAAGATTCCAGCATTGTAGCTGAAAGCTAAATTTTCGTTAATATTAATACTTTTGTGTTGTTTGATTTGAATTTTTAAGTACTATATATGTGAACTTTGACATATAATTTCATTTCTATAATATTTTACACGGAAAATTATAATCCGCCTAATACCTGCCTAGACTATTTGGTTGCTATGTGGGGGTTGACTAACTGAATAGCGCCTGACTTCGAAAACCTTCTACTTTTTACATAGATTCAATCTCATGCTAAGTTTACATTATGTGAGTTGTTATGTACTGATGGGTATGGTCTACTGGTCTAGTAAGGTGTTGTTTGTTTTTTCAGAGGAAAAAGATCTGCTGTCTGCGGACCACATCTGCCAACTGCTGTAGCTTCTAAGGCGCACTAAAGGTCTGTAGTCTGCAAGAAAACAGATGTTTGTTTTTATAACATCTGCAGATCAATTTTTTAACAAATAAAATTTAACAAATTTCTGCAAAAAATCATACAAATGTCTGAATAATAGATTAATAACATACAAACACCAATAACAATTGTCTGCATCAGTTCATACAAATTTCACACAAATTTCTTACACTAACATACAAATTTATGCTAATTTCTTGCCAGAAGCTATTTTTGCATAATAAATCCAAGTTAATACAATTTTCTGCATAACAGGTTAATAATACACAAACACCTACATGAGATCTGCGTTATTTTGCCGGAGAATATGAAGGACATAGGAGGGCAGCTGTGTGGCTTCGACATCACAGTCGATCTCCCTCCTCTTCGCCGGAGAAGACGAAGGACGGAGGAGGAGGGGGCGGCGGTGTGGGCTTCATCATCACAGATCTCTCGATCTCCTTTGCGTCGGAGAAGATGGAGTACGGTTGAGGAGGAGGACGGCGGCGGCGGCATGGCTTCGTCATCACAGATCTCTCGATCTCCTCCTCGTCGGAGAAGATGAAGTACGGAGGAGGGCGGCGGCGTTGGCTTCATCATCACAGATCTCCTTCTTGTCGGAGAAGATGAAGTACGGTGGAGGAGGAGGATGGCTGCGTCATGGCTTCGCCGGAGAAGATGGAGTACGGAGGAGGTGGAGGAGGGGGGCGATGGCTGTTCGGTGGAGGAGGTCGATAGAGAGGGGGGAATGAGTTTGGTGGATGATTTGGGGGTAAAGGGTTTTTCGAGCAGACCATTTTTAATTGGAGGTGAGAAGATGCAAAAAGCTATTATCCAAGTCTGTGTAGAACAGACTCTAGGCAGACATTTTTACGTCTGCGAGCTTCGGAAAAACAAACATCTGCGTGACCATTTTTCTGCGCGTGGTCTGCGCCACGAAGACAAAAGACCTCCCGCAGACCTTTTACAAAAAAACAAACAGCACCTAAGTGTTGGGATTGCATTTAGTAAGTGCTTATCAACTTATTGTTTAAAGAAATACTCCGTACTTGTTAGGAGTGTTTTGACATAGAATGAGTAGTTATTTTTTCATTTTGTGCTGAAAACGTCAATAGAGGTTTCTCTTTTTTAAAGTGGTTATGACAGGATATATATATATTTTTTTTAAACGGCAAATCTAATCTACTCCTAATTATCACACATGTTCATGACGGGACTCGAACACCAGACCTCAAGGATGAGAGTCATACACCATAACGGTAGGCCAAATGCCCTTTGGTATGATAAGATAATTTGATCATGATTTACCGACGAGTTTGCAAAGATATAAATCATATTTTTAAAATAATAATACATGTTTTTAGTGGCAAACTAAATATTCATACTATTACATTTTTTTAAGAAAAAATATTTTGATAAGATTATCCTTAACATGCATAAAATCTCTATACGGTTATTGGTGAAATGGTAATCTTAAATTTCAACGGTTATTGGTGAAATGGCAATCTTAAATTTCAAGGGCTATCTTTATATTAATTTTAGCTTATTATTAAGTATTCTCATTATCATTTTCCTAAGAAAAATAATAATGAATAATAATATTTTCCTTAGAGAAATATCATTACAGATAAACTGAATATATTTAGGGTATGTTTGAGAAAGTTTATTAATAAGGTTTTTAAGCTTATTAGCTTAATAAACTTGAGTTTTTAAGTTTATTTAAACTTATTAGTTTAATAAGTTTAAAAACTCTATTAATAAGTTTTCACATACCTTTAATACCAACGACTGTTAATGCAGTTCGTGGTCCGGACCTTGGGACCATGGATACCTTGTGTATGGCCTAACGGTCAACAGTGGTCCTGTAGTAGGTAGTAGGGTCAAGTATCCTTGACATGGTCAAGTTTTACTTTGTACGTAATCTAATCGTTGTTTTTCTTTTCTTTCTAATTTTCTCCTGATAACAATATCTAAGTCCTTTAGATGAAAGGTACGACAGAGATAAAAATGAAGATAGATATACTTTACCCAAATTCTAAGAGGGTTTAGGTATGTATATAGGAGGAACTTAAAAAAGAGCTTTCGGTTTTCTTCACCCGTTTTGTGGTCTTTCAACTATGAAATGAGTTTATAGTTTATAATCTAACTCGACTTGTATGCAATCCTTTCAATCGGAAGCATCAAATAGTAGTACTTCAACTAGACGAATTATACTTTAGCTATTGGTTCTTTTTAATATCTATAAGTTTTTACTCCACTTATATTATAACATAAGAAATTGAAAGTATACAAAAAAGGAATATATATTATTTAAGTTATGTACGATAGGTTATTATGCCGACTACAACAACTACAAACAAAAACAAACCATAACTAACTCTAGACTCCAGATCTACGATCACAACAGTAATCAATTTGCCGATGGTCGACGATCAGCCGTAGATTCATCCGTCTGTTTAGCATCAGAAACCCTTCGAGCAGCCGAGAATAAATCAACAGCTTCCGATTCTGCAATCACACCTTTATTTTCTCTCCCTTGCTGATTTGAGATATTGTTAGCGGCTGAGAAGAGATCAACGGGATCGGAATCTGCAATTTTTCCGGCTTCCAACGGTGTGCCGGATTTGTAACCAACTCTTAGCGATTCATCTTCTGACAGCTTTGCTTGTGCGGTGCCGTATTTGATATCGTCTTTACTTTTCGCCATTTTTTCTCTATCGTTTTGGGAGTCAAGCAGTGGTCGTGAATTTGAAGTGAGTTCGCTGGTGCTAAAATTATACATGAGTATATCACACGTGTCAAAATTTGACATCACTGTATGCAGACGTGGAATACGTGTTTTTCCTTGTTGTCCGCCACGTAAGATAGTTTTGTTTCTCTACTATTTGGAGTCTTGAGACATCAAATTAACATATCTACAACCAATGTTTATTTTATTATTTATAATCGAGTTTTGAATTAAACCGTCCAGTATTATATAAGTGGCCGAAAATGTTAAACTAGTAGGTCTTTAGGTTGAACTGTATAACAATATAATTAAATATTTGTGATAAATTAATTTTGTAAAACAGAAAATTACTAACAGACAGACATGAAAGCTCAAATTATTTTTAAAAAAAAAATTAGTTCTAAATTCATTAAAAATTTAGATTAAAACATAATAAATACATAACCAATTACCTCAATTCACTACACCTGTACATATTTTTCTTCTAGAATGAATCATTCCATTTTCTTACTTCCTTCTATCGGTATCTCGCAATCACCACATGGTAGTCCAAAAACTTGATATTTTAATGAAAATGAAAAAGAAAAAGAAAAATGTTGCTATAAAAGAATGCAGTAAATAACAAACAACAAAGTAAACTGTAGTGTTTATGAGAATTTTATGTGATCTTAAATTTTAATGTAGTAAAATGTTAATTTAGTTTATTAATTTATCTTATTAAAAAAGGATTAGAAAAAGTGAGTGATTGTAAGTAGTCTACAACACGATTATGATTTTAGTGGTGGTTAGTGGTGTTGGAAATCTGACTTTGCATCAACTGGTTATATACTTATACGCTTGCATGGTGAAACACCTATGTGTTAAAAGTTATGTGAAAGTAATTTTACCTCTTTAACATGATTTTAGCATAGGGGTGATTTTCCTACGACAACTTTTAAGGTATCTACCACAATAAATGCATAATATACTTGTATAGTTAATTGTATGTACAGTATGGTATAACCATTAAAAGTTGTGGTAGCAAAATCAATGCTCTTTTAGCATACATTCCAAAGCTATCCAATCTCCTATAGCATTCATTTGATATGCACAAGAAAAACTCAAACTGGGTTTGGTCACCGAAATAAACATAAAACATCACCCATTTGATGTCAAAACACAACCAGAAAACATAACCTAAACGCATTTAAAGCTAATAGAGATTAAGCATGGTAATTATGCAATGCATTATAAAAGAAGGTGAAAAAGTGTTTAACTGAAATGTGAAAACCCGATATAGTATTTGGGTAGTACAGAAGAAAAACAATAAAGCTAGAGACAAGTAGAAACTAACTTAAAAACCGTTAGTTATACAACTTCTATCCAAAGATCCATCTTTTACATTCAAACTCCATGTTTATGATGGAGATGATGTGCATGAAGAAAGATTAGAAGAAGCCATCCAACGGTCTACATTTCATCATCTACTTTGATCGCTGTCTCATCTTTCGACGCTTCCTCTTTAGTCTCCTCATTCTCCTCTTCTTCCACTGCAATTAGTAATAATTACTTCATTAGTTGATATTTATGTTACATAAAAAGCTTAATTGCAAAACAGATGTCTAAATAATTCTAATATATCAGTGGTGTTTGTTCTTTACGGCCAAAGATACAAATCTTTTTTAGAAAAACCAAAAAATTTGGATGCAATAAGCATAACTTCATGGCTTGCAAAAGATTAAGCTTTTAAACTTACATAAACATAAGCTTATCAAAACACCTAACAAAAAGCTGATTTAGCTTTTAAAAAAGATATAATAAGCTAATACAAACAACCCTGAAGAGCTTTTGGAAAAAGTTCAGCTACCTGATGAACATTTTTTTTATTGTAGCTGATATTAATAACTTCTTGTCAAATTAAAACATTGATGGTATTCAATCATACTAAATCAGTAAATATTAGTTTTTAGCTTGCAACACAAATACTCCAAATTAAAGGATGAGATTAGAAAAGAAAAATAGTGGATTTCAAGTGTTAATCATTTTATTAGTAGGATAATAAAGGAATATCTAATAAGTAACACGATTTTTCATTAAGATAATAACTGGACTTCAATCATGAAAAAACAGACACATAGGTATGCAAACATAATTAAAAGTTAAAACCTTCACGTATTAATTAGTATAGATAGAAAGTATTTCAAGCAGACAGATTACATAGGATATAACTAATCAAAGTATATAGTATTTCCTAAGAGCTATTCAATCAGTAAATTAAAATTGATCACCTCCTACCAAATAAACAACTATAAACCGAATGTTACGCAACAATATTGATCAACGTAAAATCAGAGCGAGTTACGAAGTAAATCGAGCTATGTTAACCAATAAATTAATCAAAATTCAGCTGCTAAGTCCTTCAATTTCGCATGATTTCGATTAATTTTGTAAGGAAACAAAGATAGTAATAAGCCAAGTAAATCGGAGTGATCATGAAGTAAACCGAGAAATATTAAACAAACATTCGATCAAATATCCGATGTTATTGTCCTTCATTTCCACATGATCTCGAGCAATTTAAACAGAAACAATCCTATTAGAGTCAAAATCTACAGAAATTATAGAAGTATGAAGCAAAATTACCTTGGCACGCATCTTGATTCGAGCTTCCTGTGATCTTACTTTCTTTTACTCCGAGCTTCAGATGAGCAAAAACGGCGAAATATGGAATGGTTTGGTGATAAGATGAGATGATTCGTATTTATAGCTAGGGCAAGTCTATATTGACTGGGCCTTAGTTTATTTGGGCCGTAAATTGGGCTGATTCATAGTTTAGGTTGGCCCAACTTCATCTAGTACGCGTATTTCGTTTGTACTAGGGGTATTCATGGATGGTTAACGGTTAAAGGGTAGAATCGGTTCGACGAAATTTGAGGCTCAAAAATGAAATTTGGACTCATCTAAGATTCAATCTGTTTAGGGACAAATCGCCGTATAAAAACGTACTATTTGTTTTCTACTTATATTCATACATATTAGATTATGATAAGTGCCAAAATTCAGGATAACATAATAATGAAATGAAATATGAGTAGGAAGAAAATATAAGAACGAATACAATTTCTCAAAGAAAAAAGCTTCGGTTCTCTCTGCTTTTACCTATGCTATGATGTTCATGAGAAGTAGGAGTGGGCGCGGTTCGGACACCAAACCAAATCGAAAATGAAAATAATAGAATTTTCAAAACCGAAAACAGACTAAGGGGGTGTTTGGGAAAACTTATCTAAGCGAGCTTATGCTTATTAGCTTATAAGCTTATAGCTTATTTAAGTTAATAAGCTTTTTTAATATTAAGTGTTTGGAAGGGCTTATTTAATATTATTGTAAAATTACTAAAAGGGCAAGTGAGAGGCAGGAGACGAAGGGATAGAACAGATAGAGCGAGGGCAGAGTGGTAAAAAGGCTTAAATAAGCTAAAAATCCCTTTGAGAAGGGATTGTTTAAAACCACTTAAATAAGCTTATAAGCACAAGCTTATAAGCCCAAACAAACACTTAAAAGTGTTTAATTAGTTTGAATAAACTAAAAAGCTAATAAGCTCCTTAGAAAAGCCCTCCCAAACACCCCCTAATTACATGTTTTAAATTTTGGTTCAGTTTAGTCAATTTTGTAAACCCAAATGCATATCTTATGTGAACTTCGAACTAAACGAAACCGTAAATGACTGAATTTTCAAAACTGAAAATCGAAATAATTATTACGGGCCTCACGCCTTAATTTTAGTAATGGTCCACAATTTTCAATTTGGCGCTCAGACGATTTTTACACGCCAAAATGTCGAACGAAACCATTGGTATTTGGTGAAACAGTGAAACTTGCGCTAATACGAATGAGTTGCCGGAGAGAATTATCATCACCGGCGCTGTCGGATGGCTGATAATAGTGTGAACGGTTGTTTCCGATCAAACCTAACAGACTGCTCCAAATCAGATCGACTATCATACCGGTAATCCACTTCACTCATTGCATTAAATTATGCTTTATTCTGTACTGTGATTTGTCGACTTCATTGTTACGTTTATAGTTAATGTGTACGCACTCAAATTCACCTCAATCCAGCTCAAATTTAGGTCTATTTAAAACTGTAATGTAATTCTGCTCAAATGATATCTAAGGTTGTTTGGTTCGCTGAATTTGAATGGGATTTAGGAGAATTGAAATTCAATTTTACAAAATTATAGTATTGGTTAAAAAATAGAACTGAAATCCTAAATGATATGGAGTATAAATGTATAATCTATATAAACTAAACTTAAAGCAAAAAAAAAATAAAAAATCAACAAGGATAGTTCTAATACCGTTTGGCTGCGAAACAAACATATTACTGAACTGCATTTCAATTACACTTTCTGATAACCAAACTTAATATGAAATTGGATCCAGTTTCATAGAGATTCCAGTTTCTTCCTAGATTTCAATTCCATTTCAATTTCAATTCCTAGATTTTTTACATAATTTCAAACTTAATATGTAATCGTAGTTGTGTGAGGTCCAGAATAGTCGTTTTGTCTTTCACCAACCATAGAAAACCTGTTGTATATTTATTCCAGGTGTCACTTGTGTTCTGCATTTGCTTACCTGCCTGACCTTCTTCCTCTTGTAGTGGCCAATACTTAGGTAAACTGCTCATAACCATCATGAGATTCCAAACAACAAAATAAAATTAATATACATTTAATTAAATAATATCATAATCGTAAGCCTCTCAAACATTGTCTATATATAATTCCAACACTTTGTTCATTTTATCCATAGATAAATTAAGTTCTTTCCTCTCAACCTATAAAATACTCTCAGATTTCCTTTAGCTAATCAACACAATCCTACCATGGCTTCCAAAAGTTACATTTACCTTCTAGTCCTTGCACTATTCTTCTTTGTTAACAACGAGATGTCTTTTGCTTCGCGCAATTTGCTACAAGCAATCCCGACACTTCCACAACCACAAATGCCCACAATCCCGACACTCCCGCAACCACAAATTCCCACATTCCCGACACTCCCGCAACCACAAATGCCAACAATCCCGACACTACCAACCATCCCAAATATGCCAAAGGTGTCATTGCCACCATTGCCTTCTATGCCCACAATCCCTAACTTCCCAACAACTCTTCCTAATATTCCTTTCTTTGCTCCACCACCTTCCAACAAATAGACTACCGACAAATGCATCCGTTGCTAAATATGACGAAATTTATGATACATTTATGCTTATTCTGTATTTGATTATATTGTTTTTACGTTTATGTATGTTGTTTACATGATTGGGCAGTTTTTACTGTCGCGTATTTTATGTTGATTTCTGAATTTTCTTGTAATATATTCTTACTTTTAAGTTGAGTAATTCTGTTATTTTTAAATTATAATTACAAGTTATGATTCGGGCATCCTCCATTTTATTGCTTGGATAACGTTTAGTGTTGATTAGAAATTTAGAATCGAATTTCCAATTTTTGAAGCTTCATAATTAGCTACCTAGTAATTTGAAACGATCTCCTAAAGATAACGGGTTCGATCCATTTGTTATATAAACATTTGGTACGGATATAATTACGGTAACGCTTAGGTTGTGTATATTAGTAGCAAATTCTGTCACCACGAGAGAACCTGTTATAAATGAAAATTATCTTTTTTGAAAGAAAAACAATTGGTAACTGATCACCATAACTTTTTCAAAGAATAAGGCCCGTGTAGCACTCCCAAAACAATTCAATAAATATAAATATAAATATATAACAAACATTTGAAGTAAAACCATATAATGATCATTCTGCAGTCGCACTGCACAAACATTTATGAACTACAATTACGTCGAAAATAACAAACCTTATGAATGATATATTAAATCCTTAGTTATTAATTGATCCGGGTAACAAGAATATCAAAATATATCAAAATAATTGGTAGCCTTTCTGAATAATAAGCGGATATGATAGGACAAATTTGCCTTAATTGTTAGAATTAAGTTTTGTGGATGACAGTTTTACAGTGTTCTCACAATAATACTATTGGTGAATAAGTAGAAAAGTAGAGGACAATGTTATGAACATGTTCTGAGAATTAAAAAAAAAAACAAAAAAAAAAAAAAAAAAACTTTAGAATAACTGTTTGGATATAATACTATTTCATTTCTAGTTATTACATAACTATATAATAATGACTTAGTGGTGATTGCATTTGAAATAATTTTATAAAGGTCACGAGTTCGATCCTTTCTGTAGGTAAATATCGATCGTTGTGTTTGACGAACTCTAGTTGTGAGACTTTTTAATTAACAAATGTAAATATGTAAACTTGTGAGAACTGGAATTGGATTATGTGTCAAGAAAACACTAGTCAATGCTTATTACCGAATTTCACCCAAAATATATCCGTATGAGATCAACAAAGTCCTTGAGTTTGGAGGTTGTTTAACGAATACAAACCAACCATTCAATACTTGCCACCTGTATATATTTCTAACCAACAAAAGCATATCAATAGTCTTCACAAACCTCATAACAATTTTTTATAATATTGTATCTTTTTATCAAACCATTGTACTTGCACATTCTCTATAAATACTTATTCCCTTATGCATTAACATTCACAATTTAATCAAAGCTCAATAGCATCTACAACTCAAAATTTTCCTACAATGGCTTCCACATGCTACTTTTACATTTTTGCCCTTGCACTATTCTCCATCACAAGCAATGAGATGTGTTATGCTTCACGTAATTTGCTACAAGCAACTCCATCATTACCACAACCACAAATACCAATAATTCCGTCACTCCCACAACCACAAATGCCCACAATCCCGACACTACCACAGCCACAAATGCCAACAATCCCGACACTACCACAGCCACAAATGCCCACAATCCCGACACTACCACAACCACAAATGCCCACAATCCCGCCACTCCCACAACCACAAATGCCGACAATCCCTAATATGCCAAAGGTGTCATTGCCACCATTGCCTTCTATGCCTACAATCCCAAACTTTCCAACAACTCTTCCTAATATTCCTTTTTTCGCTCCACCACCTTCCAAGAACTAGATTGCGATCAAGCACCATGACGTCATACAACTTTTTAAATTTGTTTTTTTTATATTGTGTTTCAACATATGGGATAGGCTACATTTGCTAGGTTACATGATCGGTGAGTGTTTTATTAATTATGTATCTTTTTAATGTTTGTAATCTTTGTGTGGTTTGATATACATACGTTTTTGTAATATATTGTAACTTTTATGCTGAAATATTGCATTATTTTAATATGAATTATAGACATTATCTAAGAGCTACATTCATATTATATCTTATGCTTGAGTGTTACAATACAATCTACGTACGAATTCCCGAATCTTCTAAAATACAAGCGAGTATTTTTAACCCTTTTCCATATATTACGACGCATTTAGCACTTAGTGCCGTCTATAGATTTCCGGACAACATGTCGTCAATATAGTATCTATCCCAGCTAAACTTTGCAGCTATAGCGGCGAGGCTGTAGCGACGACTTGTCGTCCAGATTTGTTATCTCGACGATTTGTCGTCGCTATAGAATCAATACATATTGTCGATATAAATTCTTTTTCTTGTAATGTATTATGGTCCATAATATAGTCTCTGAAAGTAAATACCTTGAAGTTGTTGCATATATATACCATTGAAATACTAGGCCATTACATATATTTCATCCGTCCCAATTTTATTTTCTTCGTTTTCTTTTTTATATATCTTAAAATTATTGTTCATTGAAAATTCAACCAATTAAAAAACATAGATACGTTTTTCTTAAACTGTATGATTCTTATCTATAAATAATAATTTTAGGATAGAGGGAGTATAAGATAAAACAAATGTTAAACTTATAAATAAAGAATAAGGACCACGACACAACTATAAAGTTATTTGTCACATAATTAGTTACTTAAATAATTGTATGCTCTTGGGTTTTTTTATGTAATTTGTGTTCCGACTCGTTTTGTGAAGCAACTATTCCGAAGATGGACCACTCGCTTTGCGATTACTCTACAATCAGTGCTTCTCTTATTTGGTAATTTGTTTAGTTGTCTCAAGTTGAAGCAATGAATTTTAACCATACAGGGGTTTTATTCACATTCAGTTTGTGTTCGATCTCATACATTTTATCGTTCGCTATCAATTGTTAAACGGAAACACTACAAGAAAATTATAATTAGTGACAGCACAACAGTCGCTAAAAGATGTATAGTCGTACAAGAAGAGTGGTAAATAAAATTTGAGCTTTTTTATTTTGTTAGACAATTGTTTCTTAGAAAATGTCAGTAAAACATGAAACTTATACCTTTTGCCCATATTTTTAAAAAATATATATAAATAAAAAATAGAACTTTTTATTATGTTAAAAATTTAATGTTGATCGCTGAGATTGATTATAACAAAAAATTTCTTTGTATCGCTAGTAAATATGTCATGATACTATTCACTTCATAGAGTGATATTGTGACCGAATTTTAAATTAAAGTAGAATCATTGTTTCGTGCAGTTTTGGCGTCCGATTAATTGTTGTCTAGGTGGTTATCGGCGGCCGGCTGACCGACGTGAGAAATTACATAATTGGTGAAATAAATTTGTCGTTTTCAAAATTGGTCAACATCGATCAAACGGTCAAGTCGATTGAATTCTACTCAAGAATATCGGTCAATATTGCTAATATTCGGTCAATATTGCTAATATTTTTTAAAGTTTAATTTCTTTCTTTTCACAATTTGTGGTACCCGTTTAGAAACCGGTTAATCACCGCTAAAATTGATTAATCGCTTAAAGTTAGTCAACCGATTAATTACAACCTACCAATTTCTTGGTTTTAAGTATATTATTTATGGAAAAATATATAGCTGACCTAAATAGGAAAATCAGTAAACAAATTCATGTTGTTTGGAGGTTGTTTAACAAAAGCACAACCTTTCATGACTTGTCACATGTGTAGTTTTCAACAAACCAAATTAAAGTCTTTACAAAACGCATTTTCTTTTGTTATTATTTATTATTTTATAGATTTATTTAACTCATTACTTTACACGATCTGTATATATACTTGCTCTTTCGTGCATTTCAACTCACAATTTAACCAAGCTCATTAGCCTCTATATCTCTCAAAGTTCCTACAAATCTACAATGGCTTCCACTTGCTACTTTTACGTTTTTGCCCTTGCACTATTTTCCATCACAAGCAATGAGATGTGTTATGCTTCCCGAATTTTGCTACAAGCAACCCCCTCAGTACCACAACCACAAATACCTACAATCCCGACACTCCCACAACCACAAATGCCGACAATCCCGACACTCCCACAACCACAAATGCCGACAATCCCGACACTTCCGCAGCCACAAATGCCGACAATCCCGACACTTCCACAACCACAAATGCCCACAATCCCGACACTATCAACCATCCCTAATATGCCCAAGGTGTCATTGCCCCCGTTGCCTTCTATGCCTTCAATCCCAAACTTTCCAACAAGTCTTCCAAATATTCCTTTTTTCGCTCCACCACCTTCCAAGAAGTAGATTATGAACAAACACCATGATGTCATATAAGTTTTTAGTTCAATTGTTTTAAAGTTTACCTTTCTTTTGTAATGTGTTTCCACGTATGGGATATGCTACATTGAGTGTTTTATTATGTATCGTTTTTGCTTTTATTTGTTGTACTCTTTGTGTGATTTTATATACTCTTTTTTTTTTTTGTAATATATTGTAATCTTTATGTTGAAAATTTTATTAGTTTAATGACTTTGATCTGAATTGTATGGATGGTCACACGTTCTCTAGAAACTATGCGATATATAGGATCATGAACAATGTCCTTAACATAGAAAACACTCTAAAACAAAAGTCACAAAAACTTAAAAAAATGGGCGCTTGTTTTCGGTTTTCTTCATCGGTGTGGAATCAATATGCACCAGTTTGGGAAAAAAACCATTGTATCATAAGATATTTTTCAACAACATGATATTGACAATGTCATAACTTACAAAAGTATAATTTATATACCGTATATGCATCAGTGTTTATTATAAAAGCGGTGCATAATTGTGCTTCTTAAACATATTCAACCCGCAACTTCCACAACCACAAATCGCCACATTCTCGAACACTACGAACCATCCCGAATTTACATCCCGAATTTGCGCAAAGTGACGTTGCCTTTCCCTTTCCAATTCTCCAGTTTGAATCAAGCATATCCTTATATATTACTCGGTTTGACCAGTATTCATATAATCATACTAGCGGGGTATCCATACAATGCGGCGACGTGTATACTATAACTATATTTTGCGGTGGCGAGTGATAGTGGGTGTAGTTGTGTGTGTATAGACTTGGGTAATGTAGCAGCTTTGGAGCGGATCAATTGGTGAGTGGTGGTGGCGGTAATAGTGGTGGTTGTCGCGAATGGTAAATAGTGGTGGTGGTGGTGGAAACTGGTAATTTCAAATTTTTTAAGTCTAAAAGATTAATAAAAATAAGTTAGTCAAGTGATAAACATATGGTCTAGTAGATCAATTGGTTATGATATTTTGTTAATAAGAGGTTGCGAGTTCCAAGTCTTGTGTATACATATTTTTTATAAATATGTATTGAAATAACAAGTGTGTTGCCTGAAAATTAAGTCGGGCTAATTTAAGAAAATCATAAATACATAAATATATATAGTAAAGATAGAATATTATCGGCTCAATCTGATATTGAAGCTACCAACTTCACCTCATTCTAATTTTATCATAAGAAGTTCTCAAATCAATGCAAAGCTCAAGTGACATACTTCAATTGCCCAATAAAACACAAGGTTATTGTTAGCTCACCAAATATATCCACATCAACTTGATTACCAATGTTGTTTGCCTACACACTGGTTCCCAAGCAACCACATAAAGTCTTAACTAACTACAACCCACTTTTTAAAATTTTTTAAATCTCAACCCACCAATCCGATCCCTATATATACGTTCAACCTAAGTACATTATAGCTCACAACAAAAATCAAGTTTATTTGCCTCTACACACCTCAAAAACATCCCTTTTCCAAAAAAAAAAAAAAACAATCTTTAACCATGCCTTCTACTAGCTACATTTGCATTTTCGTCCTTGCGTTAATATCTATCATGAGCAATGACATGTGTTACGCTTCACGCAACTTATTGCAAGCAACTCCAAATATGCCTCAACCACAAATACCCGTTATTCCGAACCTGCCACAACCACAGATGCCCACAATCCCAAACATGCCACAACCACAAATGCCTACAATCCCGACACTACCGTCGTTCCCCACACTCCCTAACATGCCCAAAGTCTCCTTGCCTCCATTGCCTTCCATGCCTACCATTCCAAACTTCCCGACAACTATTCCTCGAATTCCTTTCTTCGCTCCACCACCTTCCAAGAAATAGACGATCGTTGAAATTATTAAAACATATGTTGTCGTGTAATTTGATTGGTAGCTAGGTGACACGATTCACTGGTGTTTGCTACGTATTATGTATTGTTTTCGGTTATTCGCATTGTGTATTTTCTTCATTAGTTGTAATATACTATTAAATTTAGAAACATCTATGGTTGCACGTTTATAAGTTTCCAGTTTGTTTTTGCTGTACACAAACTTAATCATGATACATCATAACAGGATACAAAAACCATCCAAATTCACACTGGATGTGTCTCAACCTAATCTATTTAATTTTGTGTTGATTTCAGGCCGGATATGGATATCGTGTCGGATTAGAAAGTATCCATTATCCAATACTCACATTAATACCAATTTTGATTCAGTTTCATGCAATTACATATCCGTTTTGGGCACTTCGACCTCCCACATTACATTATTTATAACTATTTCAACAATATAACTATGTGTTACATTAATCTAGTAATTTTAATTATAAAACATAAGCATCTTGTGGCTGTAGTTTAGTGGTAAGAATTCCACGTTGTGGCCGTGGAGACCTGGGCTCGAATCCCAGCAGCCACATCTTTGCTTTTTATTTATTGTTGGTCGAAGTATAAGAAGATCCGAATTTGCAAAAAAACTATCAGATCCGATTATGGCTATATTCGTTTTTGTATTGGGCTTTTTTTAAACCGATTAAATCTTATGGCCCAATAAAAGAATAGCAATCCTCAAAACCCTAAATCGGGCACCTAAAACCCTAATTCATCGCTATATAATGGCGCCATCTTCGTTTAACAATCAGCAACAACCAGTAACTGCAGCTGCTCACTAGCTTTTGCATCAGTTTAATCCAGATTTCTGCTCTCTAAGCTGTAGTTTCATACAGTGCTGAGTCTGTTTTCTAGAACGGATTTCGGTCTCCACGGTGATCTGTGCTATTGTTAGCTGCAATCTTATCAATTTGTGAGATTTTTTTGTTCCTTTTTACGTATTTCAGCTTTATTTTCGACATCGATTTCGTTTTGTTTGAATATGATGAGAATTATTGTCGCCCCAGTCTCATAATCTGATTTAACCTTATTTGCAAATTTAATCAGCTTTACGTGTTTCATTTGTAATTGTTGATTTGTTCGATCTAATTCTTAATTGTATTTTGCATTTCTAAATAATATAGATCTGAAAATGATGTGAGTTATTGTCGCCCCAGTCTTATGAGCTTTGAATTACTTTCATCGCTCAATGGTGATAGACATAATTTTTAATCTGATTCACAAATGCTGAAGTAATTTCCAAATTTTAGTTTTTTTGTACTTTTGTTTAAATTTAGAGGTTATGTCTACTTGCAAAAGGTCGAAATGATGATTTATTTTACCCAATTATATCTGTAGTTTATCGAATGATGATCTATAATACATGCACTACCATCTGATCTTCCATTTGCAATTAATCATCTCCATTTTATTATCAATTAAATAGCAATCTATGATGCAAATAAATTATTTTTACTGATGTTTATCTGTGATTAACTTAAATTTATCACCATCTTTCGGCTGAGATTGCGTATAGATTAGATTTAATCTTGATTTATGATAATTTTAATTGTTTATATGAATGCCTGATGGTATCTGATGCTTTGACCTAATTAATGTTTAAGCATCTCGTTTTTACAGGCAAAGAGTAATGAAAACAAATTTTGCGACACAGTTTGCTGTTTAATCCAAAGCTTACTGTTACTGTTTATCTCTGTTCACATTATATCTCATATTAAACTTTGTTTTATATTTTTATTTAAATATAGTTTTCTGTTTGTCATTATGAATTTTAATTTAAACAAAAGGGCTGTGATGAGAACTTAGGAAAGTCATGCACCACTCTGATTTTCTTTGTGATTGATAAACTTTCTCCAAACCCATATTTTGTTTCTGAGCCCTTTAAAACATAATTTAATATTTAAAATATTTTTTTATTAATTAATTGATTGATTAGTGTATATTTAGTTTTAAAACGGGAACCAAGTGATGGGATTTCTCCTTGAGAAATCAAACCATGATGCGGACCGTATAGCGTTTGCTACTGGGGATAAATATTTGGTTTCTGATGGTTCCTTATTTACAATAATTTTTATTTAACAAAGATAATTTGATTCTATTCACGACGTTTTTTATTCTGTTTTTGCATTATTTTTTACAAGTTAGTTATTAAGAAAAAAGGAATAAGAGAGGTTTCTCAGTGATGATTTCATAGATGACGAGTCTGATATATCCATTCATTCATCATGAAGACGAATCGAGGCATTTGTCTGAGAGATGTCCTTTCATTTGTGTTAATGATTTCTTAAATTAGCGATTTATTAAATATTTCGTTGAAGGAGTTGATTTTCATAAACCTAATTTGTAAGTTCATACAATCAGCCACATTTATTTTAAATTTCTTTTTGGCTTTCAATCATTCATTTGGTTATCAGAAGAATGCTTCATCTGCCGGTTTCTTTATAACCGTTCATACAGTTCCTGTAAAACCATAATTATGTTCTGAGTCGTTATTTGTTGAAATGGAAAATAAAAAAATTAACTGTTGAATTTTAGTTTCAAGCCCTCAAGAATGATTCTTTGCGTAGGCGGTCTAGCAATTACTTCATACTCTTGGCACTCAACATCAATTTCTGAACACGACGTAATAATTGAAGAAATAGAGAAAAATAAAAATAATATATCGAATGTAATAAATTTCTGTTTAGATGTCCATGTTAAACCTTTATTGTTATGGTATTCGTTTTTGTTGGGAAGCTGTGAAAAGGCCTAAATGTGAAAGATTTGCTTAAACTTTTAAGTTGTAAGAGCATCTCCAATCAACCTCTATTACCTCTCTATCTCCATATTTGAACGTTTTTCTCCTCCAATCCATCTCTTTCTCTCACTCTATATTTATAGTGAGAGAAATTCACTCTATTTATGGACCCTATACTTTATTTGTGAGTGTAATTGTAGATGTAATATGAGTCTCACTAATTATAAAGAGTTTTGAAGAGATGCATAGAGTTTATGGTTGGAGTTGAGAGGATGTTTAGATTGAATGGGCCCACCAATTTATAGAGATAAAGTGATTTTATAGAGTTTATGGTTGGAGATACTCTAAGTGCTTTTTGTGAGTTGGTATAATATAATTCATTCAAAATCTGACTAAATTATTTATATAAATGACTAAATTGTACTTCCTCCGATTTAAAATAAGTGATACATTGTTGATTTCACGGTTTTTGAGGCAAAATATGATAATGATAATTAAATTAGATTAATTAGATGGCTTGTGGGGAATGAGTTCCACAAATTTTGATTATAGTGAGATTAATGATGTTTAAAAGTAAGGGTAAAAATGTCATTTCATTTTTTTTAAAGTAGATAGTTAGTTGGTGTGGGTCCCACTACTTTTTATCAAATAAGGTAAGTTTTCAAAGTGTGTGATTTATTTTGATTCACCCAAATACGAAAATACGAAAAGTGTATCACTTATTTTAAATCGGAGGAAGTATAATATATTCATAATCCAACGGCGTCAAGGTCTGTTTAAATTTTCTTATACAGCTATGTGGGTCTGATATTGTTGGATTCATATCGTGTTGAGAATTAACGATAATTCAACCTTAAATGTTGGGAAAGAAAAACAGCAGTATTATTAGTTACACTTTCTATTTAGCGATCTAAAAAATTAGCAAATAGTACTTTCAAAATAAGTGATATAGTTTAAATATGGTTTTTGAGGTAAAAGATTAAACTGTAGTTTAAAATAGATTAAAATGGATAGTTAGTGGATAATGTGTCATACTTCTTTTGAATAAGATGATATTAATGATGTTTAAATGTAAAAGTAAGGGTAATTTTATTTTATTAAAGTAGATAGTGGAGAAAAAGTTCTACTTTTTTACCAATTAAACTAAGTTTTGGAAGTGTATCACTTGCTTTGTTTCATATCTAAATAAAAAGTATATAACTTATTTTAATTTTAATACGGATTGTAATTATTAATGTTATGCGTAACATTAAATCAAATTAGGGTTGGTGCAATTTATAAGTTGACATCGATAGGCCACTTGTTAGTTTAGTTGTTTGAATCCCTCTTTAACAACATAAAGTTTTAATTTAGATATCAAGTAACATATATAATAATATAAATATTAATAGTGTCCATTGACAAATTATAATTTAACTAATTATAGGTGTCCAAATCGTACCTATTTTTCTTCATTATTCATATTTTTACTCGTTTTTGTTAGACTTTTGATTTTATAATTTAAACCTATAATTGTAATATTTTTTGTCATTAATTAGATAATGCAGTCAGATAACCGTTCAAAGAGGTTCATTATTTTTACGAACTTCCGATGAGTAAATCTTAATCATTGTTGATAAGATATATTAGTCAAGATTAATAACATATTTTATCCATGAAGGGTATCTTGGTCATTTGACACTTAATTTTTTTTTATTAAATTTATTTGTTATTATTAATTTTTTTATCGTTAAAAAACAATACTTCCTCCGTTTCAAAATAAGTGATACATTTTGAGTTACATGTTTTTTGAGGTAAAATATGATAATGAAAATTAATTAGATTAAAGTAGATAGTTAGTGGGGGCTGAGTCCCACATATTTTGATTGAAGTGAAGTTAATGCTGTGTAAAAGTAAAAAGTAAGAGTATATGTGTCATTTCATTATATTAATGAGATAGTTAGTGGGTGTGGTCCCCACTACTTTTTACCAAATATAGTAAGTTTTTAAAGTGTATCACTTATTTTGAAACACCCAAAATGGAAAGTGTATCATTTATTTTGAAACAAAGGTATTTATTTGATAATTACGTGTAGTATTTAATGACATTTGATTTTATTGTAAAATCACATGTGATTACACATTTAATTATATTTTATGTTTTAGTTCAATCACATGTGATTCAGTATGTAATTACATTATGTGTTATTAATGAAATTTTTTTTTAAAAATAAATAATAATATATAATCAAAGAATAAATAAAATATAAAATAACTAAAATACCCAAACATTTATAAAACATATGATTAATCTTGACCATTAGATCTTATGGATCAATAATTATAATTTGTTCTTCAAAATTTTATAAAAATATAAACTTTTTTGAGCGCAACTCAACGCAATTAACTTAAAATTTGATGGATGGAATTTTTACCCATAATGATTTGACGTCAGGACATTTTAGTTATATTAAACAAATTTCAACCATTTTTTAATGAATGAGAAGTGACAATTCTAACCACTTTCAAAGAACCGATCGATTTGAAATATCTAGTATCTCTAACAGGTTGAAAGTTATAAAAATGTTTTTATTTAATGATGAAAAAATAAAATCAATCAACGGATATTTTCTTCGTTTATATATTCTAACAATAACAATAGAGACTTTGTTTCAGTAGAGACTTTGCTTCAAAACGTATAAATAATGGAAATGATATTCCTTCTAACTAAATCATTCTACTTATATTTTTTACCTATTTGATTAATATAAATATCAAAATTAAAAAATGTTATTTGGAAAAGAGAATTAAATATTGTTTAGTAGCATTTGAATGATTAAGAGGCAGAACAAGTTGAAATTTTTATTCAGAAGCTAATTAAGAGATCTTACCAAACCATAGTCACATAGAACGCGGTACACTTCGGTACTGGTACGCGGTATGGGTACGCGATTCACTAGTTTAGGTGTATCCGGTACAAAGGGAGGTAGGTTCATTTCGATACGTGTCCGGTACATTGTACCTTACGTTTTGGAACGATGTGCCAAATAATGTGGTATGATGTACCTTTAAAATCATTTTTTATACTCCGTATATAATTATAATTATAGTTTTAAAGTTGAACTTCAAAGTCCAAAAATAAAAACATACCATAAAATCCATAAATACTTCAGCAAAGACATTAACGAATATACTTGAGTGCTTAAAAAAAAAATATTAATCATATACCAAAAATTTAGTGACATAAAGCCGACAAATATACTTGTCTAGTGATCGGGAACTCCAATATGTTGTACCAAATCGCGATCCCGACAGTGTTCGGGACGCAAATGTACCGTGTTTCGGTACACGGCGTCCGGTACGCAGTTCATGGCCAAATTGGTGAATCGCGTTTCTATGTACCAAACGCTCTGAATCTGTCCGATTAAGAGGCTGACTTCTTAATTGAATCATTATGAGGCTTACCAAACAACACCTTAATAGATTTCATAAATTTTTGAGTACTAGCAGGGTACCCGCGCAATGCGGCGGCGAGTACTTTGTTTTTATATTTTGTGGCGACTGACTTGTGGGTGGGTGGCGGTGATTAGCGCTCTATGAATAGGCAATTACTCCGTGTAAGTTAATGAAGGGATTCGTTTGGGTCTAGGTAAGTTAATGTCTAAATTATTACGAAAGTTAAATGTATTCAAGTAAAACACTATTAGCATAGTGGTTAGCGCTCTTCCTAATAACCAGTAGGTCGCATGTTCGAAACCCGGCAATCCCATTTTTTGTTTAAGGAAAAAAGTTTCTTAAAATAGCAATAGCAAAGTCTTGGAAATTAAGACATTACTAAATTAAGAAGTCCTAAATGTATTATAAAAGAGTAAGAAGATAAAAATAAAATAAGAATATTTAATAGAAAATATACTTATTTTCATAAAGCATATATTTAATTCCGTTTTTTTAGTGTGAGGTTGTATGGTCCTCTTGTGATACTTTGTATCCGCTCTTTTGTTTCTTGGTTTATATCTAATCTGCCTTTTTCCACACAGAAAAATGTAAATGTCAACATTCTCCCAATATAATTAATTTAAGCCGCCAGAATCTAAATATTAGGCAGATGTTTAATTCATGTATTAGAAATCATAAACTATTGCCCTACATTATATTCTTTAATACAAGAATTATTACACAAACCAAACTGTGGGGTTGATGTATGACCAAACTATATTTTTGTGCGACCAATCCAATATTTATGTGATCAGTTCACACTTGTCAAATTTTACGTGAAACCTCACATTTACACGGTCTATTTTGGAAATATTTGACCAAATGATTTATGGCATAGCGGTAGGGGTGCCTAAAGGGTTGATCCGACCCGACTCAAACCCGAACCCGATTATGCTAATATGGTCGAGTCTATTCAGGTTACATGCTATTATCGGGATTTTAAAACCCGACCCGACCAACCCGATTCGTTATCGAGTCGGGTTTCGGGTTAGAATTTCTTACCTTTGTCGGGTTCAGGTTGACCCGATTAGACCCGATTAAAATTTAAGTATTTTATTTCCTATAAAAATTAAGATATTTTTACTATTAAATCAATTAACTAGCAATTATATGATAAACTATTCAATACAAATCAATTAATAATTACAAGTGTTAAATAAAAATATATAAAATTCAATATATTAAATAATTTCTTTAATCTTTACAAAAAAATCTTAACTTAAGTGTAACCCGACCAACCCGAGCGGGTCAACCCAACAAACCCGAAACCCGAAACCCGACCAACCCAAACTCGACAAACCCGAATCTTTATCGGGTCGGGTTTCGGGTTAGGATTTTATTGAACCTCAAACCCGACGGGCCCGACCCGATAAGAGTCGGGCTGGGTAGGACTGACCCTTTAGGCACCCCTACCTAGCGGTATCAAGGTGATTAGGTGTCTACGTGAACAAAAGTTGTTGGTTCAAAGTCTCTACGTAAACAAAACGGTGTAGACTAAAGAGTGCGTGTTTTTGCCGTTCAAAATATTTTAAGTATTTACGGGCAAGCATAATGCAATTCATTTTGACTCGTGCTAAAACCTCACTTAGAAGAGTGCCAAAGGCATCAGCTGAAGGCGTCGCTTGCCAACCGAATGATTCCAACCGTTGGCACGCCCCGTCGGATAGGGGGCGTCAGCAACACTCTGCGGTTCAGGGAACACTTTGGATAAGCGAGAGGTGGGCCCAATGCAATTTAATATACTTTTTGGTATTTTGTATTTTGGATAAGCGAAAGTTGGAGTTTAAGCTGACGTGACACTGATTTGGCAAAAATTGAAGTGTCGGTTAGTGTCAATATTGAGAGTGATCTTAACTACTTTTGTAATTTCAAATCTACTTTTAAGTTTTACCCGTCGTCTAGGTTATTTGTTTTCAAAGTTGATTTGCACACCGAAATGACGAAATATACACATAAAAACAATATTTTATAAATAAAATTTAAACATAAACACCCATTTATCGTACATTTGTACCGCAAAACTAGATACGATGATATTAAAAAGACTAGATATAACATAAATAAGAGTTCATTGGGGAATGGACAAGAGTGAACACAGAGAATGGTAAAAATCGCAAAATATTTACGTTCACATGCATGTTGACTAGACAAACATAATTGACTTTTGACTTGCATAAATTGGATTTTAGTGGGACCCATTTCAGCCACGTGTTCTCGAGTCACGAAGCCAAAGCCGCAAATTTCAACGAAACCGAAAGAGCTATTAATGGTGTAGATATACTTCGACGATTCGACCAAACTATTCTATGTTTGATTTAGCCGGATCGTACGCTATTTCTGTCCCGTATTAACTTGGTTTTATGTTTATATTTCTTTTTTATTTGTTCTTAAATTATTGCTAATTTAAATTTTTCATTAATAAAAAAAATAGTTAAGTGGTAAAAATGAAATTTTATTCCGTGGACAATAATTTGGGACGGATGGAGTACTTATCTTTCTACTTATTTGATTAATAAAATGTCTAAATTTAAATAAACTATGAAGATTTAGCAAAAATTATTGATTTAAACATGTTAATCATTTAATTGGTAGAAGAATAAACTATGAAGATTTAGCAAAAATCAATACAAATTTTTATGATAGAATCAGAATTTAAAATGATTAATTTATATGCTTTATATACATTAACAAAAGACTAATAAGTCTAAATAAACTTAGAATTTATTAAGCTAATACGCTAAAAAAAACTCTTTCTTAATAAACTTTTCCAAACACACTCTAAAATTATTTGCAATTTTTGTTACATGCCAATCAATTAGACGATCTAAATCTTCTTTATTTCATAAGGCATTCTTTTTATTTTTAATTATAATTTTAAATTTCTCGATTTTCACTTTTAACTCCGCTAAATTATGTAAATTTATGGGATTTTAATGGAATTTACTACATCTTATTCTAAGTGTTTTTATGAATTGCATTATTGTTTGCATACCAACCACAACTGAATCGGACACTACATAATTCGACCTAACTGAATTGAGCAAAACCTTGAAAAACGTCGAGGAAAGTTCTCAGTTTAGTACGATTCAAGTTGAGTCTCGATTCCAAACGATTCTATTCGATTATTGGACCATCCACATGCCTAATCTAGACTAACATGTTCTCACGTAGGCCTGTAAATGAACCGAACGTTCAACGAACCGTTCCCGAACCGTTCGGCGGGAGTTCGTTTATGTTCGTTCGTTTAGCTAAACAAACGAACACAAACAAGATTTTGTGTTTGTTTAGTTAAACAAACGAACACGAACAAAGGCCCGTTCGTTCGTTTACGTTCGTGAACATCCGTTCGTGAACATTCTGTTCATATTCGTTTGTTTACGTTTGTTTGTTAGTGTTCGTTTATTCTTGAATTAAATATAAAATATTATTCATAATATTGATTAATTATAATTAAATAAAAAATGTAAATATATAAAGCTCTTAGGTTTAGACTTTTTTATTCAATTCATATAGAAACCTACAACCTTAAATTTTCATTACTTGTTTAGAATTAATAATTTTGGGTTGTTCATGTTTTCAGTTATGCAACTTATATTTCTGATATCCTTAAGGTGGTTTTGGAAATGGTAGAAACATGTTTTCCTGCACTTTGTTCGTTTGTGTTTGTTTATGTTCGTTTTTGTTTGTTTGTGTACGTTTGTGTTTGTTTATGTTCGTATTTGTTTATGTTCGTTTGTGCTCGTTTATGTTTGTTACCTTCGTTCATGAACCCGTTCGTGAACACTAAATTTTCTTAACAAACGAACACGAACACAAAAATCCGTTCGATAAGTGTTCGTGAACCGTTCACGAACAAATTTTTTCCTTAACAAACGAACACAAACAAGACCCCGTTCATATTCGTTCGGTTCGTTTACTATCCTAAATCTCACGTATCAAAATTTACAAACACACCAAAATCGTAGTTGAACACAAGTTAAGGGACTTGGAAGTAAAAAAAATTACGAAGTATATGTACAAATGACGCGAATATGAGCTCAAATCTTGAAACCAACACACAAGTTGACTTTTTACACCCGAAAAAGGTTTATAACCCCCTTGTGTTGTGTTCATACTCCGTACTACATACGAAAATAGCTTCCAGGAAACAAGTAAGTCAAGATCGAACGCATTATTTCGTTGACTTTAGTCACTCTGATTTATATACAAAATTTCATTGCCACAATTACCTCCCCGACATCACAATTACTGCTATCAATCTCTGAATATCTAATTCAATCATCGATCGATTGCTTATCAGGTAATTTGCAAATTTTTGTTACGGGTTGTTCTTGAATTCGATTTATCTAGTCGAGTTTTGGTTTGAATTTGTGTAAATTTCGTGTTTTGCAAAAGGGTTGTGTGGATTTTTCTTGAATTCGAAGTATTTAGTCAAAATTTTGTTTGAATTTGTGTAAACTTCGTGTTTTTTAGTCGATTTTCAAAAAGGGGTTTGTGGGTTTCCTAGCTAACATTATCAATCACTGGATTATCTTGAAATTGGTTAATAATTAGGACTCAATTTCACATAAAGCATCAAATTTCCTTTTGGGTTTTTTGATTCCGGTTTGAAATAATAAGCTCATAATTTATATCTAAGAAAAAATATGTGTGTGTGTGTATGTGTGTGTGTTTTTTTTATTTTATTATTACTTTTTGCTTGTTTTTGAGGTTTCTATTTTACAAATTTATTTAATTTATTTGAAATTGGTACATATTTCTAATAATTTTTATTTTACAGACACTGAATCTTCAACCAATTTTGAAGAAAAAACTGATAATTTGTGTCTTAATATATTATGGGCTGTTTTTCATTCTTCTTTCATAGGGGTGCAGAGCCTCCAAAAGGGTTTCCTGAATTTGAAGATGGTAAACCATAAAACAATTATTAATTTATAAATTTCTTACTATTTTTAATATTAATGTTAATTCATTAATTGTCAACAGAGTTGTCCGAAGTTCAGAATCTTAAACTTTATTCGTACAAAGAGTTAAGAATTGCTACCAATGATTTTAGCCTGGCTAACAAGATTGGAGAGGGTGGATTCGGTCCCGTTTTTAGGGTATATATATATATATATATATATATATATATATATATATATATATATATATATATATATATATATATATGTGTGTGTGTGTGTGTGTGTGTGTATAATTAGTACATCTAAAATGAGTGTTCAGAAATAGTTTTTACATTTTTTATTTTTTTATTTGAGTTCTTATTCGACTATGTTTATATACTTGTATGTTAATCTCTAAACTCATTTCCTTAAATTGTTATTAATGTTTAACAATATTTTCATTTTTAGGGAAGATTAAGACACGGTAAAGATGCTGCTATAAAGGTTCTTGCTGCTGAATCCAAACAAGGAGCACGGGAATTTTTGACCGAAATAAAAGTGATTTATGATATTGAACATGAAAATTTAGCAAAACTTATTGGATGTTGTGTTGAAGGGAATCATCGAATTTTAGTATACGATTATATTGAAAATAACAGTTTGTCTCAAACCCTTCTTGGTAATTTCTCAACTTCACCTTTTTTTTCCTTAATTTCGCATTTTTTTTTCACATTTTCATATTAATTTCGGCAAATTTCCATTTTTCACAATCAAGTACCTCTATTAAAACCAATTCTGACCTAAATAATTACTTTTTTATTTCACTGAAATGTAATAAAAGACTTTCTAAAAATAATAAAGATCTTCATTTTGTTCAGAATAAAAAAACATTGATACCTTTAATTGACATGAGAAAATTTTGGTACCTTAAATGGAAAATTTTGAAAATTTCACTACCTTTCGATGCAAGCTTCCCATTAATTTTCAGGTTTATTTCTAAAAAAATATTTATTTATTTATTTTTAATTTAAAGGTGGAGGCCATAGTTCTATTCAATTTAGTTGGAGAACACGAACAAAAATTTGCATTGGAATTGCACGCGGGCTTGCTTATCTTCATGAAGAAATACGGCCACATATAGTTCATCGCGATATTAAAGCAAGTAATATTCTTCTTGATAAAGATTTAACACCCAAAATTTCAGATTTTGGTTTAGCAAAATTAATTCCCGCAAATATGACACATGTCAGCACACGAGTGGCCGGAACAATGTAAGACCCGTGTCTTTAATTTCTTTATTTGATTAAAAAGTTCTCTTTGTACGTAATCAAAATTTACTAATTTTTTTTTTTTTTGTATTAGTGGTTATTTGGCACCCGAATATGCAATTAGAGGCCAATTAACACGTAGAGCGGATGTTTATAGTTTTGGTGTTCTTCTTGTGGAAATTGTTAGTGGGAGATGTAATACAAATTCATTATTGCCTATTGACGAACAATATATTCTTGAAAGGGTAAGTATTATTTATTCATTTTGTGATTAATATTTTTATTTTAACTTATGTGATTATATGATTATTGCTTAATGTTGAATATGTTAAGCAGTATGTTTGACCCCAAAAGTCAAAATGTATCTTTTTCAGGAGTAAAAGATACCCTTTAAGGACTTTAGTCTATCACTATTTTATTATTTTGGATTTTGTACCAAAAATGTGAACTTGACTATAAAACTCATGCCCTAAACACCCACTAAATCTTGAACATATTACACAATATCTTTGACCCGAAAAGTCAAAATGTATCTTTTTTAGTCTAATTAATTTAATTTTATTATCTTTTTTAACAGACATGGGATCTTTATGAAAAGAATGAGTTAGTTGAGCTTGTAGACACGGCAATGCACGGTGATTTTGATGCAGAAGAAGCTTGTAAATACTTAAAAATCGGGCTTTTATGCACACAAGACAACCCAAAACTTCGGCCCGTTATGTCAACTGTGGTCAAAATGTTATCGGGCCACATACAAATCGATGAGACCCAAATCACAAAACCGGGTCTAATTTCCGATTTCATGGATCTTAAAATTAGAAGCGATCCGAATAAAACACCGAGTGCAAATAATGATCCAAAAAAGAATACATTTAATACTACTTCATCGGGTTCTGATAATGCAGAAAATTCATTAGTATCATCAAATATGACATCACAATCGACTATGACAGATGTGTGGGATCGAACGAATTAATGCAAGCTCGTTGAAGATTTAAACTTTTTTTTAAATTTGTTTTTTAATACTTTTGGAGGTATATAAATGTTATGTAAATGTGTAAAGTTTTGGTTGTATGTGATTTGGGTATATGAGATTCTTGTAAAGGTTCTTTTTTTTGGTATTGAATTGAAAAATAGTGGAAATGTTGAGATTTAGTTTTGTTTATGATCAATATTGGCTTCAGTTTGGTCTTTGGACTAAAATAACTGTGTCTTATTATATTTGTCCTGTGTTCGGTTATTATACAAAATCAATGTTTAATTAAATCATTAAAATATAATTTTGTGTCATATATTTAGATCCTTTAGCAACTTCATGACTTGATAAACTGATAGACATGCCGGTAACATAATGATGCAAATAGAAAACAAATTATCTTTTAACGGCCTTTTTTTGTTTATCATGTAATTAAGTTGCCAAATGACGCATCATTTACTACTTGCTACCCTAGTAAGTTACTGTTACATAATTAATATATTGGGTAATCAGGTTGTACAATGATCAAATGTGAACAAATTTAAATATGATAATGCAATACGAAAGTAGTTTATGACTTTAATTAATGATAATATCTAGAGGAGATTATAGTTGAAGATTTATTTGTCTAAATAGGATTATAGAAATGGTGTTTATGGCAAGTGGGATTATTGTAGTATAAGTTTAAAATCAGGCTTTTGTGGTAGGTTTTGTTCTTACGGATGTTCTTTTGTGGTGGCTGTAAAATACTAAAATGAGGTAATAAGGCACATGCTTTTGACGTGACAAGTTGCGACTAGAATATTATTCACTAATTTTGGTATTTTGTGTGATATGGTTTAGGGTAGTACGTTATCATTTGTTAAACCAACCAAAAGTTTCACTTTCGTGTACGTATAGAAATAGAATACATACAATATTTTTCTGTAACCCAAAAATAGTATTTCATATAAATCATTAGCAGTAGAGGACGCATTAAATGATCTTTAAATCATGAGCTCGATCTTTTCACTAAGTTAACATTACTATATAATCATAGGATGGTTTAGAAACAGTCATGATAACGGTTAGGTCACGTACATCATAATCAAAAGCTCGATAACCCTGAAAAAGCTCGTTATATATGGAAAATATCCTTTTAAAAAGTTATTGAATTATATGCAAAGAAGTTACGATTTGCACAAAATCGTCCTTATATTTGTTGAAAAGAGTATTTTAGATATTCATTTTTACTAATCATATGTCAAATAAGGTGTTTGAACTTTGAGAATATAGTTTACCATGTGATGGATATTATAATAAAGAAAAAGTTGAATATAGTTAAATATGACATTTGACCCAAATTCACATTTGACGAGCTGTTTACTTAAGAAAAAGTAGCTTAAAAAATAAATACTAACAAATGTTTTCTTTGTAACTATATTATTTGATTTATTTTGTTTATAATATGATAATGCATATAAATTTTCATTTCACACTAATGAAGCACATACAGCCTACTAAAGACAACATTCATACTTATTTGTGTGCTCTTTTGGTTTGTTTATACTCAACCAAACTCTAATTCAATAATATTTTGGTTATTGAGAAGTCGAAACCAATTGGTTTTTGGTTGTGGATAGGAGTGACCTCAGTCCAGAAACCGAACCGAAATAAAATCAATAGAACTGAAACCGAACTCATTACATGATTTCGATTTTAATCCGGTTCGGTTTCGATTGGTTTTCGTCTCGGTTAGGTTTTTCCGGCTCTCTCTACTCATATGTAATGGTGTAACTGTCTATATGTCACTTTATCATACACCACCTTTAGCCAAATTAGTTATCATAGTTGTTTTTGGGCTTGGATCAATTCAGCCCAATTAACGCAATTACTACAATAATTTCAGCCCAACAGTAGCAATTTAAATGGGCCCAACACTATTAAGTTTACACCATTTAATGATTGCAACTTTAGTGATGGATAACACGATTAATAGAACAATATTGTTATAACACTAAAAAAAGTTTGATACAACCATTTTGGTGTCTATTCATTATATGCATTAAAATTACATTTTGGGGAAAATTCAACCCGTTCAGCTCTAAATCAACCCATTTAAAAGGAAAATGGGTTAAAATTGTCACATGTGTGAATTCACCATCATGTAAATGTTTATAATCTAAATCAGCCCAAATTGGAATACAGTCATACACCATTATGTAAAATAATCTAAATCAACCAAAAATAATTTGAATGAAACTCATATATTGTGAACAATGAGTAATTAACTGTCACATGTTACAAATAATCTTTTAACTAATTTATGATCTGAAGCCCGTTACAAAACGTTGTATGCCAGCAAAATCTGGTACAATTTTGAGATTGCAAAATTTGTCTTTGTGAACGGTTTCCATATGGTCTATAAGAAATCTGCATTGATCTTCACCATTTGTCTGCGGCCAAAAAATATCGATAAGACAGTTATAAAATCAGCACGAATTAAAAAATGATAGAAATATAATAAAATAAAAAAATCACTGGGATTAAAATGGGCACAAGTTCATTACCTCAAGAGCGAAAAAACCGCCACTTTTTAGCATTTTTGCAGCATTATTGCAAATGTGCAAAAGGTCAAACATGCCATCTTGACCACCATCTAATGCAAGTATTGGTTCATGTTTACCAACTTCAGCTTGAAGCCTGCTGATGTGGCAACTGGGTATGTATGGTGGATTGCTTACAAGCCCTGAAATTTGTCCTTCAAACTCACTCAACGGTTCAAACCATGATCCTTGCTTTATAAAAATCTTATCCTGAGATATTATATAATGAGTCTTTTTAGTTAATCTGTACATATTATGCCAAAAAATTAATATATAAATGTACTTTTTAGGTCAAAATTGCCTGTTTTTAACGATTTTTAATTACTATATCAAAACTTCAAAAATGCCCAAATTACCTGCAAATTATACCTTTTTACATTGTATGAAGCAACTTGAACAGCAACATGACTCAAATCAGTAGCAACAACTCTCCCCAAATCCCCTAAAATCTTCCCAATTCCAATAGCAATTGCTCCACTACCAGTGCCCAAATCGACCCACAAACCCTCCTTCAATTCATCATTTTTCTGAATCAAATCATTAACCAAATCAACGATGATTTCAGTTTCAGGTCTAGGAATCAAAACCCCTTCTTCAACACTTAAAACCAAATCCCTCCAATGCTCACAACCTACAATATACTGAAACGGCCTTCGGTTTTCAATTCGTTGCTTCCATAACGAGTACAAATCGATCAAATCAGCTCGTAATTGCAAAAGGGTGTCGCTTTCAGTGTCGATTTGAGTTAGAAGTAAATTAGGGTTGTGTACAGCGTCTTCGATGAACCAGTTGAGTTCTCTGTGTAAATTGGTTGAGTCTGGACCGTTATCTGAATCTGTGAATGATGAACCGACTGATGAGGCTAGGGTTCTCGCCCAATTTTGCCATTTTTTGAGGTCGGTTAGGGTTGCCGTGAAAATTGGTGGCCGGAGAAAAATTGGGGTTTTAGGGTTTATGGAAGTTGATGAATTAGAAAGTGGGGAACGTGAAATGGGTTTACAATTACATGCAATGGAGGTATTGAGTGTTCTTGATGCGAATGTGATTGAGAGAAATGAGATTCGCGCCAAACTTGTAAGATTCATTTTTCATCTGCGAAAAGACAAATGGTTTTTGGGATTTTGATTTTTAGGATTTTTTGGTGGGTTTATCTAGGATGTGGGGTGGTAGTCCATGTTTGAGTGATAAAGGACTTATAGTTTAATAATATCGGTATAATAAGTAATATGTTACTTATTATCAATTGGTCATGTGTTTAAATCTCATCGTGGACAAGTATGAGTAGATTAAGTGAGTTATTCCTAACCATGTAACTAACCATGCATCAAATTTAAGCTATTCCTAATAAGAGTGCTCCCAATGGTCACGTTAGTTGGCAAGTGAGTTTGATTGGCGGGATCAAACCATTGGCACCACAAGATCACTTGTCCCGCCAGTTTGGCTTTCGCCAGTGTGGAGACGAGAGGGGAAGAGCTCGTGAGTTGGTGGGTGGGGCCCAAAAGGGTTTTTTGTAATGGTGAGTCTCAAAAAATTAAAAGGAAGATGTATTGTTGGCATGTGTACGTCAGTTTAATGTCGGTTGGAGAGTGAGCTAACGTAACGCTGATTTGGCAAAACTGACGGTATTAGTTTCCACCACAGTTGGGAGCAAACAATCTTCTTTGTTTTTTACTATGTATTTAGATAATAGGGACTGATGCTTGCAATAATCGTACACAACCATATGTTCGATAAGAGTATTAAGTATACAAGAAACCAATGAGAGTATACAAGAAACAGTAAGCCATATAAAAACCATCTGGTTGTTGCTTAATGATAAGAGTTGCTAATGATTTTCTAAAGGTTACTTGTATGATCATTTACTAAGTAAATATTTACTAGATAACAATAAGAAAATACAAAAATATTCATTGCAACAGTTAGATCGCGTACATCATGAATATAAACTCGGCCACGCGGCAGTTAAGAAAATATATATTTTAATTTAAATTTACTATGTAAATGTATTGTTATTTGTTTGTTTATCAATGCTAGCACATAAGTTATGACTTCCCCCAAAAATGATGTATAAAGAAAAGAAAATAACTTTTAATCGAATATGCTATTTTTTGTTCTTTGTGTGTCGATTGGTAGTTGTGAAATGGGTCGAGTTGGTTTGACCCGAAACCCAGCCCAAATCCATATTATAACGTATGGTCAACAGTCAATATCAATAATCCCCCTTTCTTACCATTCCTCAAACGTGGCATCACCATGAGCAAGCTAACCTCATCAAGCTCCGAATTAGACCTAGATCGCCCCAATATCGAAGATTATTTACCTACCGATTCAATTCAACAACCTCATGCAAAGCTTCGATTGTAATTCTTCAATCCTATAGCACAATTTTATATGAATCAGATTGTAAGTTGTTTGGAATTACTGATTTTGATTGATTGAAAATTTTGTGTAGGCGCGATTTATTGGATATATCGCCGACGTTAACGGAAGCTGCTGGCGCCATTGTTGATGTAATTCTTCAATTTATGTTATCGGTTTTGATTTTAACTTTTTGTTTATGTCATTCTAACGAATTTCATTTTATGTGTGCGAATTGGTTATTCCTGTTACGTTAGTTAATAATCTATGTTTAGATATAGTTTATGCAATGTTAGAGCTAATTGCTTACACGTTTGGATCATTATTTTGACAATGAACCAGAATCAGGATTAAGGACTGTATATTATTTAGCTGGGTGTTTGGTTATCTTTGAATCAGATTAACGTAAGCTTATTTCAATTTGCTTCACCTAACTAAGCTCCTAAGTCCATCACACAAGCTTTTATCCAAACAATAAATTTGATCTGATAGTGTTTTGATAACACAATAAGCTAATCATTTGTATAAATAAGCTTACCCATAGACCCCCTTATTTGAAGTTTGAACAGCTTATGAGCTTCTTTAAAGGGTGAAAAAGCCAATAAACTGAACCTGATAGATAAACACGAGGCCTAATTATACAGTTTAAGCTGCTTCAAATGAACTTACCTGTTATTTTTTTTCATTTAATGATTATTTACCATAATTTTTTTAAATTCAGGACTCTTTCACACGATGTTTCAAGTCAAATCCTCCAGAACCTTGGAATTGGAATATTTATTTATTCCCATTATGGTGTTTGGGAGTTGTAGTTAGATATGGGATTCTTTTCCCCGGGAGGTAACCTTTTCTTTTCCTATTTGATTGCATATTACATGGAAATATTATATTTTAGTATCAACACATAGCGTTATAAATACTTATTTGACTACCACATAGGAACAAAAACCTTTAATTACCAAACTAGGGCGGCTAAAAAAACTTGTAATTACCAAAATGGGCGTTAAAAAGTTATAATTACCAAAACGGACCGCTGCCTGAAGTATATTGCTATTCTATGACATTTACCCGTGACATATCAAGAATTGGATTATATATATTCGCAATTACTAGTTTGCCCCTTTTCCCAAACTCCAATCATTTCAAGAATTATGATTTATTTATAATTTTAAGTACTAAATCCTTAAACCATGTTTAAATATATTACATTCATGCATTTTGTGGGTATCATTTTGTAACTATTTTGTTCTTCATTTCTTGTTCATAATCATACTGCAGGGTTCTTATCCTGACATTAGGATGGATAATATTCCTTTCGTGTTACATTCCTGTTCATTTGTTACTAAAAGGGCACGATAAATTAAGGAAAAGATTAGAGGTATGACACTTCCATACATTTAATTTTGTGATTAAATTATGGCCATCATTATGTTTAACCATGGTTAATTTTATATGAGTTGCAGAGGGCTCTGGTTGAGTTAATATGCAGCTTCTTTGTTGCATCATGGACGGGGGTTGTTAAGTATCATGGTCCTCGACCATGTGCAAGGCCTCGACAGGTAAAAAGTCTAGTTTTTTTTTTTTTTTTTTTTTTTTGCATTTAATATTAAGGGAAAATGTCATTTAATAGCAATTTACTTTATAATTACAATTTTTTAAGGTCTGTTGGTAATTACAAGTTTTTTTGATCCGGCCTACTTTGGTAATACAAGTTTGGGAAAATGCCAAAAATTGGAAATATACTTTAGACAGTGGTTTGTTTTGGTAATTATAGCTTTTTATGGTCTGTTTGGTAGTTATAAGTTTCTAGCCTGAGGACTTATTTGGTAATTAATTTTTATTCATCCCTATATGGAAATTTAAAGTTCTTTTTGGCCATATGTGATTCTTATTTTCACGTTTTAACGCTATAATTACCGAAATTGACCGATAAAAAAATTATAATTACCAAAATGGACCATCCACTAACGTATATTGGTTTTTTTATGACATTTTTCCCTTGAAAATTTTTCGTTCTTAACTGGTAATGAAAAAAGCTTATTTTTTTGTTCTATTTGGTTATTATTTTTTACATTTTTAACACTATAATTACCGAAATAAAACACCTTTTAAAGTATATTGCTTTTTTATTACATTTTCCTCAATATTTATTTCTGATAAATGATTATATTTAATTTCTTATATTAGTATTTGATTGTTTGATGAACAGGTGTTTGTGGCGAATCATACATCAATGATTGATTTCATAGTTTTAGAACAGATGACTGCATTTGCTGTTATAATGCAAAAGCACCCTGGATGGGTTGGTATGTTTATATTTCATGTTTTAATATAATTTAACAAAGGTTAATTTTTATTATTTACTTTAATTTTGATAATAAAAGAAAGTTTACATGATCGTAATTTGTTCATGTCAAAACGAGTCATTTTTTAGAAAGGAATAAAGGTTGAACAGGTCGAGTTGACCCGATAGTCCTAAAACATATACAAGCTTTTAAATGTATCATTTTATGCTAATGGGCGTTAATATTTATGTTAAGTCTCCATGTGCATTACACATGAGGGTAAAATGGTCAAATGAGCTCTCTTTCTTGCTGCACACCAAACACATTCACAAATTCCTCTCTCTCTCTCTCTCTAACTATATAATATATTGGTTCAAATCTTAAAAAGCATGAGCTTTGTATGCATGTTTGACCCATGTTTGACTTTTCATGTAGGACTTCTGCAAAGTACAATTTTGGAAAGTGTAGGGTGCATATGGTTTAATCGTTCAGAAGCAAAGGATCGTGAAATTGTAGCAAGAAAGTATGTAAAAAGTTTGTTTAATATAAATTTTGTCCATTTTATTTATTTATTTGTTAATATAGTTTACAAATAAAACTTATGATATGAATTCGCAAAATTCAGGTTAAGGGAACATGTTGAAGGAGCTGATAATAATCCTCTACTTATATTCCCAGAAGGAACTTGTGTAAATAATCACTACACTGTTATGTTTAAAAAGGTATGTTTCTTATATAAATATGTATATAATTAACTCGGAATTTAAAAAAAAATAAAAATATTCTTAGACTTTTGTAAACGGTTTTTGACTTGTTTTTATGTAACTTTTGTATGTATATTTGAAACAAGTTGTGTTATTGAAGTAATTTTTTTTAAATACTTGAAATAAGCTTGGCTATTGGAAATAATTTTTGTATAAATATTCTAGCTTTTTGAGCCCTAGTTTACACAGTGTGATGAAATTTTACACATTAATTATTCATAAATTTAACACATTAATATATTTTTTTAATATATATTCCAGCTTTTTAAAATATTTTAACTTTATATCTAATTACTTAATTAGTTATATTAATTAACTCGTAGATAATCTGTTTTTTAGGGTGCATTTGAACTTGGAGCCACTGTTTGCCCAATTGCAATCAAGTACAACAAAATCTTCGTGGACGCCTTCTGGAATAGCAAAAAGTAAGACATTTCCTTCCGATTTCTTTTTTTTTTTGAAGTTAATTTTTTTTTAATTTTCTTCAATTAAATTATATATTAAAAAATTATTTAATTTTGCAGACAATCATTCACAACTCACCTATTACAATTGATGACATCATGGGCTGTTGTTTGTGATGTTTGGTACCTTGAGCCACAAAAAATAAAACCTGGAGAAACAGCTATCGAGTTTGCAGAACGGTTTAATAACTTCCTCTTAACTCTAAATTACATAATTGCCCCTGGTGTCTAATTTTAATTTTAATTTTAATTTTTTATTTTATTTGTTTGTAGGGTTAGGCATATTATATCAGTTCGAGCTGGTCTAAAGATGGTTCCTTGGGATGGATATTTGAAATATTCCCGCCCTAGCCCCAAACATAGAGAACGCAAGTAAGTTTGTTTTTTACAATTCATATAAGTTTAATGTTAATTTTACTAAAATAAAATAAACATGGGACTTGTCACATTTTGGCCAAAAACAAATATTTTTACAAAATAGCCTGTAATTTCTCATACCAAAAAAACAATGACGTGGCAGCTGTTGTGTGGATAAATTTGTCTTTTTCCTAAGGGAAAATTGCACAAAATAACAAGAAACTATACAATGCAACCAGCTACCAAAATTCTACAAAATAGCAATAAATTTTTACTTTTTTTCAAAAGTAGCAATATTTTACCGAGAAATCAGGAATAATTACAAGTCAAATTATTTCTGATTTCTAGGTAAATTATTGTTATATTTGTAAACTAAATATGCTGCTATTTTAGATAATTTGGTAGATTGTAGTTAGAGTTAGAAATTAGTTTATACTAGTATCTTGCTAATTTATGCAATTGATGCTGACATGGCAATTTTGATTCTCTTCTGTTTTTTTGGGTTAAAAGTTTGTTTGTTGGTAACAGTTTATGCAAGTTGGTCTATGTATTAATAACGTTGCCAATATTTCTTTTTAATTACATAGGGAATTTTATTTTTCAATATTGTGCAGGCAACAAAGTTTTGCTGAATCAGTGCTCCGTCGGTTGGAAGAAAAGTAAAGGTTAGAAATGGAAATTTACGTCTCTATATCTCCATTTTCTCTTATACCCCTTCGGCTCTTCAAATACTTCCTTTAAACGTTGTCGTTTTTGAGTTGGCTTTTAGTTTTGTATATCGTTTTTATTTATCTTTCGTGTTGCAACCATACTTATCCAATTTTCCTTTGTGTAGGAATTATGTAAGATTAATAGAAACAATGATTTTATCTCTAATATACCATTATAGTAAGTGTGTTGATTAAAATTTATTAATACTTTGTAAGGTGTTGGAACATGTTCTCCATAGCCTGTAGTTATTATAGTATTGTAGATTTATAAATATAAAAAAAAACATGTGTAAGTTGCTAAAAATGCGCTTGATATCTCAGTCGTCCCTACATATCAAATTTGTACAACAAATCACTATCCATTTGATTAAGGATTTTGCATACATGTTAAAAAGTCATGAACAAATTCTTACTGGTAATATAGAGGGTGAAATTGGTAAAACATTAAAGCTCCATTCCATTAACTATAATTGTAACCAAAAGACTCTCAAAACTTGTGAAATTGCCATCCATCATGACACCCAACCTCACACCCATCTACACATATACTCAACCATCGTCTTTCCCTGTAAATTTCCTCCAACCGATCATCACCACAAATCAATCTCGTCCGTCCAATTCCGATCCATTTCAAACCACGAAAAAACGGTTTTTTCAAAAAATTAAAAGATTCAACCGATAACGCGGTGCAATTATAAAGATCAACACTCCTTAAAACTTTACTCTCACTTCCCTTTAAAGCCAAAACCTTAACGGATGCATCCGTTACATGAAAACAATTCCTAACACACAATTCCGTAAGCCCGACACAAACATCGGCAATTATTTTAATCGCGTTATCCGTGATCCCGGGCATGTGCCCGAGATCCAAAGACGTCAAATTCTTGCAAATTTTCCCTTCACTTTTTAACAACTTCTTAATCCCGTAATCGGTTACCCTTTTACAACCTCTTAACGATAAGGATGAAATAGGAGCATTTCCTTTACCTAAAACCGCCATACCCGAATCGGTTACATCCGAACCACCCAAATTCAAAAAAGTCAACAACGCAAGACACGAAACGTTTCCAAGACACGGATCCGCAACACTTCGACACCCGACCAAATCCAAAACCTCCAACGAATGACACATCGATATTTCACACACCGCATCGCTCGTAATTGAATTGCACGACACCAATTTTACTTCCGCAAGTGACCTATGCGCATTACTCACGTCCCGAAAAGTCAAATCGGTCAAAAGCGGAGCGTTTTTAACCTCGATTTTTTTCAAACTATTACAAGAATTGAGAACCGAAGCGAAACCGGCGTCACTAACTTTAGAAAACCCGCCGAACCGAACGGATTCGAGCCCTCTGCACCCCTCGGAGAGCAAAAACAAGCCCATATCGGTCACGTGTTTAAACGAGGTAACAATATATTTACTACTTCGTATAAGAGAGAGGTTAGTTAGATGTTTACAACTAACTAGTGACTGAATTCCTAAATCGGAAAAATATTGAGACCGTAAATATTCAGCCGGTTCAGATGTCGGTTGGTCTTTAAGATCCAATTCAACGAGTAGAGGAAGAGTGTGTGTAATTGAGTACATAAGGTCATCACTAATGAAATCTAGAACTAGTGATAAGTGTGATAACGTGTGTATAAAAGAGTTCGGGTCAACGGGGGGCCGTATATTGGGTTCGGTAAATGTTCTTAGGGAAACGATGGTATCTAATCCCCTAGCGGGCTCGAGGCTAATAATCTTGACGGTTTCGGGTAGCGAGAAGTAGAGAGTGATTAATACAGAGGAATAATTGTTATTATCTCCAGCACGTAGTTTGATTTTTAATGACTGTAAATGTGAAATAATCAACTGTTATGGTATGAACATAAACTATTTGATATATGATTAGGACTAGATTGAAAATAAATAACGTATATGTCTGTGTTTAGTCACTGTACAATTTTTTGTCCAATTGGGTCTAAAAAGATGGTTCATATTTTTTACAAAATAAATAGTATATTTCCAAAAATGTTTTAATATTAAAAAAATATCTAAATTTTTTTTAATGGTCCAAAGGAGAAAACAAAGACATTTTTATTGACCCAATTAGGAAAGAAAATGTACAGTGACTAAATAGAGACAAATGTACAAATACATTATACTTCTAGACCAAAAAAAAACTCAATTATATATTATAATTAAGAAGAAATAAATAATTGACATTTACCTCCAAGCATTGACAACTTCGAAGTGAGCTTGTGAAACTTAAATCGAATATTCCAGGAAACAAGCCAGTAAACTCGAGTGTGAGCACCCTGAACACAATAAAAAAAAACTTGCAAATCTGTAAACTTTTTTGATACTTTAAGTAAGAACAAATGTTACAAAATAGAAATACATTTTAAGTGGTGGTCTTTTAGTAATTATGCGTTTTGAGCGGCCTATTTTGGTAATTTAAGTTTCTTTTTATTTCCGTCCCTTTATGGCCTTAAAAGATTAAAAGAGCATAGGGTGTGGGAGGGCAACCACGGGCGCGAGAGGAAGAGATGTGAGTTATGTTTTTTTTTCTTTTTTTAATTGATAAACTGCCAAACTAGATGGTGGCCCATAACAGGGTATTTGTGATGGTTAGTGGTGTTGAGTGGAAATCTGATGTACCATTTTATAATTACCAATACGGACCACCAACTAAAGAATATTGCTATTTTATGAAATTTTCCCTTAAAGTAACTATTGAAGTGAAAGTAATATAGACAACTTATACCTTAAATTTGGACAAATTTCCCCAATTCTAGCAAGAAGCTTGTAAGATAGTGAAGAGCATTTCAACAAAATCAATTCTTTTACATGTGGTCCAAGAAAACTTGTGATTGAAGAATCCTTAAGATGAAAGCAATCCAGTGTGATCTTTTGGATCTTGTCGAACCGTTTAATAATTCCATCAAATGTCTCGGAATCAAGTGAAAATGCCTGCCACAAATTTTAGGGTGTTTGGGAAAGATTATTTGAACAGATTTATGCTTATTTACAAAAAGAGATTATTAGCCTAATTGAGCTTAATTAACCTAATAAGCTCTTTTTTGTAAGCTTCTTCAAACCAACTTTTGAGCTTACGTGTTTTTGAAAAGACAATAAGCAGTTAGTTTTGACAGCTTTTGAACTTATTGAAATTCGCAAATGCTGGTAAGCTTATATACTTGCTTTTCTGTCCAAACACTCCAAAAGTACTTTGTTAAATGTCTAAAATGCAATTAGCTAATAATCAGTTTAAGTAACCTTACCCATGCACCCCCGAGAACCAGCTCAAATTGCAAATATTGACTTTAATAAAGATCAAATAAGCTCAGTATCAGAAGCTTTGGTTTATTAAAAACGCGATAATATGATAAAGTTGTGATAATGAGCTGTTAATGCAATTATACTTACCGAAACACTCCAAAACTGCTAATTAGCTATATTTAAAATGCAATAAGCTAATAAGCAGTAAGCATCCCCAAGCACCCCCAAAATCCGGATCAAATTGCAAATATCTAGGGTTTTAGGTCTTAATGTCACGAACAAAATAATAAAGCAGACAATCAATATAAATGACGAACGATATCGTAAATGTAGAAAAGAATAACTCACAGAGAGATCGATTGATGAGAAAGATGATAGAGCTTTGTAGACAGACGATTGAAGAGTTCGTGAAACGCAAGCTAACGCGCTAAGTGTCGTGAGTGTATCTGGTTCTAGTTTTAAGAATATTTCAAACAGAAGGTTTTCCGGTATCCTCTCCAGTAAGCTATCGCCGCCGTTGGTGGATGCGGTGACGGTGGCGGTGGTTGCAGTGCTTCTTTTACGAGCCATTACGAAATGACTCTCCTCCCTTTCTCTTTCACCTCCGTTGTTTTACCCAATTTTACAGTTCTAATCCTTCTAGTGTGTGAAAAAGTTGAGCAAATCCGGAAAACATCACATCTTTTTATTTAGACGAGAGTTAAATGCAAGAATGGTCCCGTGGTTCGGTCAAATTGCACGTTTCGTCCCTGTGGTTCATTAAGTGTAGGCGCGCTACCCATGGTATGCATTTTTGTGTACTTATGGTCCCTCTGCCCTAGCACTGTTAAATATATCCGTTAGTTAAGGGGCATATTGGCCATTTTGCATATACTATTAGACGGTTTTAGTGGTTGAAATTTAACTAACATTGACTAGTTTTGATTAAGAATTTTTACTTACAGAGTTTTTAAGGAAATATCTACATAATTTAACTTTATGACTTCAAGGGATTATCGCGTTTATGTAAGTATATTATATAATGGAGCTTTTATGTTTTACCAATTTCATATAATACCTAGTTGGTTAGTGAAAAGTAGAAAACTAAAATATTGGGCTGCAGATAAGAGCTGGGCCAGGCCCATTTAATAAATTTTTTACTCGCTTAACCTGACCATATCAAGGACCAACCAAAATCCTTAGAATAAGAAAAAAGGTCAGAAAATGCCAACTTCACTATTTGGTATACCTAAACTTTTAAAATAAATTTTAATCACGATTAATATGCGAACACATGTTTTAAGCGGCACACTTTCAGGGAGGTTGCATGCACAACAACGTTTTGTGTGTATTAGATTTTTGTACTATTATGAGACTTTTGAAACACTTCTAAAATCAACTTTATCAAATATATGTCATAAAAATTAAAAACTAATTAAAGTTGGAAGTTAAAGTTTTTATTACTAAAGTACAGAAAATATACATATAAAATGACAAGATGACACACAAATAAAGGCCAAAAACCGAAGCGTGAAATCGACGATGCCAACTGACGACTTTGTGTCATAAGTGCTGCTAAAACGACGGCTCGTCGGTGACTACCAATGGCACGGTTAGCAAAAGCAGGAGTCAGGAAACTTAGTTATGGAAGGGCAACTATATATAGAAATCAATTGTAATTTATATTTTTTCGGGTGAAATTTTTAAATTTGTATTATTATTTGCTAAACATGTTTGTTGATAGTATGTGCAAAAACGCACTGGTGAGCATGTAGATTGTAGACTTTAGCATATACGTGAGTGCATTGTGTGAGTATTCGGTTGGTAAACCCGTGAGATTAGGATGGATTAATAATTAATTGACAAATTGGAATATTATTTGTCCAAATAATGTCAAAAGAGGGAAGCTTAGGGGGTCCTACAGAACAATCAGCCTTGTTTCTTTGCGGAAATTCCGCTCTTATAATATTTGATTGCAATTTGAAAAAAATAAGTTTTTAATTTTTAAAGATTTATAAAGGTTCTCTAATGCGAGATCTTATCAATGTTGTGTCGATACCTCTCTTCTAATTATCTAGTAAATATTTAACTAGAAATGGATCGAACATGTAACATTTGTATGATCATTTTAAATGTTCTTACTATTAGTTATCACCATATAATTTAATTGATGTTTTAAAACATTTCCCTAAATCAACTTCCCTACTAGGTTCATCATTTCATCTTTTAACGTAAAAACCAAGCTTTTCTTTTCCATTTCGTAAAATATTAATATTATAATATTTCTTTCTTGGATCCTGTCTTTTTTGTGCATCTTCATGAAATAAATTCCAAACAGTAAAAAGGAAAAAAAAGACAATCACTTATGAGGATTAGTCTTAGAATAGCTTATGTTGAATGGTTTTTGTAATTAAGAAAAGTGTTTGAACTTGCAATAATGGAAGAATTATGTTGAATGGCTTTTGTAATTAGAAAAGTTTAAATGGATTAAGCAAAATAATATTGAAACTTCGTTAATTTTTCAATTTTCCTAAATTACACCAATTTAAATGATGATTAATGTGTGTGTTGTGGGGGCTAGAAAACCGAAGTCATGAGCGCTGTGCCCCGCCACCTCGTGCACCAAAATTAATACATAGAGTGGTACCCGTCTACTAATACATCCTACACACAAACATATGATTTTGTATCTCTATATTACTACACTCAATCATACCCTCATGTTTCCTTGTATTTGATTATTAAATAATTAGAAAATAATAAAAATACATAATACAAAAATTATACATATATTCATTCTCCGTTTCACAATAAGTAATACATTTAAAGTTTTAGGTTTTTTTGAGTCAAAATATTATAACAAAAATTAGATTAAATTAAATTAGATATTTAGTGGAGATGAATCTCACATATTTTGATTAAGTGAGTTTAATGATATTTAAAAGTAAAAATAAGGGAAAATGAGTCATTTAATTAAATTAAATGAAATAGTTAGTACCAAAGGCCTAATGGTCTAGCGGTAAAGATATTTGCCCCCAACCTTGAGGTTGAGGGTACGAGCCCCATAGTGGACATAAGTGGATTTAGGAGTAGATTACGTTGCCATTTAAGAAAAAAAATAAAATAGTTAGTAATTGTGAAGTTCACTACCTTTTATCAAATAAGACTACTTTTTAAAATATTTTAGAATATCCAAAAGTAAAAAATGTATCACTTTTGAAACAAAGGAAGTATGTAACTAAATAAGCTTAAAAGTATGCTCAAGTATATTGGAATATTTGTTAAAATTAATGTTAGATATAAGAAGAGAGAATATATGAATTTTATATATCTAGCGGTCATGAATTAGGTCTGTTTTCCGGCATGAGCTTTGAGCATGTATAACATTAAAGATACATGACAATAACATATTTTATAATTATTTATTTATTAGTATAATCTTTTCCACTGTTGTATATCAGATATTTAGGAGAAGTTATTTGAGTGGGTTTCTTCGTTATCGTCACCTTTTTACCATAACAAAGTAACAGACTATTAATAAAACATGTTTCACTGTCTGATATAACAAAATCACAATATCTATCTATATTGCACTTAATACACTGAGGTTATTTTATAGAAATCAAATATTCCAGTGGTTAGCGTAAACATGACATTTTCCAACATTTTCAACCTATTGCTTTCATAGAGGAAAAAACGTAATCTAGTTTTATATATAAAATAAATATCAAATTATGGTTGCTATCCTACAAAAAATGGCACGTACGGCGTCTACATCAACTTTAACAACTATAATTTTAAAAAACATACGATATATTATAAATTATCATAAGTTTGAATTTAGACTTAAAGGTATAACAAATGTCATGATCGATGTTATGTCATTGTTGGGGGGCTGAAATAATTATTGAATTGGAGCCTAAATTTGTTGAAATTTTCTGGAGTGTTATGTAAGCCACTTCTCAATTCCTTTACGTATTAGTAGTACTTATATGTCAAAATATATCTATCAATATCCAACTAGTAACCATACAAACACCTTATCAGAAACAATTAATTTGATGTATTCATTATATCATCTAACATGATGAACATAAAAAGAGGGAGTTGGGTGCACTCAATACACCATGTTGTATTTTTTTTTTTTTCTTTTCAAACAAATACACTTTTAGTAATTGTATTAAAAGCTTGATTCCACCTACATCACACGCCTAAAAAAGCCAATCCTACTACTCTTTGTTACTTTTGTTATCTTTTACCAAAAAAATCTTAATAAATGGTAGAAACCCTTTGTTTCGAAAATGTTATTTCCGTTATAAAGGGTTGTCCTTATGTGGCCAAGCTTATACTCGTAATATAGGCGACCTAACCTGTTATTATAACTATATTTGAACTATTTTCTAATCATCTGGTAAATGTTTACCAAAAGAAATATCAAATTCGTGATTTTTAAAAAGTCATTCAGAAACTCTTAAAACTGACGTTCATAGATTCTAAATACCCTTTTCTTTAAAGACTTTAAAGTGGTACTATTTAATTGAGAGACATAAAGGATAAAGAAAATATAATCAAATCCAAAGTTTGACTGCACCCCCTTATTTTGTGAAAGCATCATCCCCCATTTTCTTCGAATTCTAGCCATCTTTACTCTTTCATGTTCATTAACTAACCTTTATAAATAATCAAACTTATCGGTCTTTATTGTTTATAGAAAAAATTAAAAATAAACTTTCATGTTTTCAACATTTTGTGCCTATAGACGTACAAAACTGGAATCATGGATAACATGTGAAGAATTAATTAATTTTTAATATATATCACTATTGTCTTAATTTGTGTACAAAGGAGTGTTTGGGATTGCATCTTTTCAACTTAATACTTCTAAACAGTTATTTAAGCATCTAAGTTGATAAATGATAAGTATACTAAAAGATACTTTTGTATGCAAGAACTGAAAATAAACAATCCTAAACACCTCTAGGTGTTAAGAAAAAACATTTTCTCCCACTAAATAATCTAAAATATACAAATAATTTTTTAGTAGTTAAACAATTTAGAATACATTTTAACATCGAATAAACACTCACTAATAAGTATGTTGAATCTGGACCGAGAACTGGTCGGAACCACCAAACCGAATCAGACTGAAACGAGCTATACCAGTCCGATTCGTGGTTTCAAGTTTCATGCAAAATAGACTTTTAGTTCGGTTCGTTCTATTCCCAAAAAAAAACCCCGAAGAAAGACAATAATATCTTTATCCTTGGTCCGATCCAAAACGTCATCAATTCAGTATCACTTATCAGTCTCACTAAAACTATTCTCATTTATCAGTTAAATTCAATTCCAAAGCAATTTGATTCAGGACTTTACATTCACCTAACCTCTAATGTATTTTTATCATCATGAACATACTATCCAACAAACCCAACCTCACAAGTCTAAAATTCAACTTTTTAAGGTTTTTTTTTTTTTCTTTTTTCTTTTCTTTAAAGAAAAAAACACCCCCACTACTCATATACATACACCTGTGATACCCCTCTCCCCAAAAACCTTTTCTTTTTTAGTCTTTAACTACAGGACCACCAACTTTTTTTATTTTAATTTTCAAACCCCCTCTCTCTATTACTTCCTACTCTTTTCACTTATTTTGATCTTAGCTTTGCAAATTCATCTTGAAAACTTCAACAACAAAAAACCCTTTTCTTGTTCATTTTGCATGCCAGACATATATTTGTTAATAACTAATGTAGAGAGAAAGTAGTCATAAAAGAAGGAAAAAAGGAGTTGATTTTGTTCTCACAATCTCAAGATCAAATGAAGAAATCCTTTTGGTTTTTTTGCTTATTGTTAAGTTTTGTTTTCTGTGTTAGAAGTGAAGAGCAAGATGATGCTTTTAAGTTATTATCTTTTAAGAAATCGTCGGTTGTTAACGATCCAAACGGAGTTTTATCCGATTGGTCGGTTTCGGTTTCGAGCCCGTGTTCATGGACAGGTGTCGTTTGTTCGAATGATAAACGTGTCACCGGTGTTAATTTAACAAACGCATACATCACCGGAGACCTTAATCTTTCCGAGCTCATGTTAATCTCTACTCTTACTGATGTCTATTTCTCCGGCAACTTTTTTTCCGGTAACCTGTCGTTTTCTTCGTCATCATGTTCGTTTCAAACTCTTGATTTATCGATGAATAATTTCTCACAAACATTAGATGTTCAATCGTTGTTTCTCACGTGTAATCGTTTATATTCGCTTAATTTATCGGAAAATAAACTTTCGGATTCCTCACTGTTGTCGGTTTCTTTTTCGAACTGCCGGAATATGAATATGCTGAATTTCTCCGGTAACAAACTCGCCGGAAGTCTCCCGAGTTCTCTCTCGTCTTGCAAGTATCTTACATCTCTAGACCTCTCCGACAACCGTCTTTCAGGGGACATACCCGCCGGTTTTATTCCCCACGGACCGGCTACTTTAAAGATTCTTGATCTTTCCGGCAACAACCTCACCGGAAAGTTTCAAAATCTCGACTTTGGGAGTTGCCAGAATCTTACAGTGATCAATCTATCTCGAAACGACCTCGCCGGAACTGGGTTTCCGGCGAGTTTAACAAACTGCCACCTTCTCGAGCGGTTTGACGTCAGCCACAATGCTTTACATATGAGGATTCCGGGAACCGTCATCGGAGATTTCAAGAATCTAAAAAGCTTGTCATTAGCTTCCAATCAGTTTTTCGGCGAGATTCCACCGGAAGTCGGAAATGTGTGCAACACGCTCGAGGAGCTTGATCTTTCCGGCAACCAGTTAACCGGCGAACTTCCGGCGACATTCAGGTCATGCCCTTCACTCTCAACCCTCAATCTCGGTCACAATTATCTCTCCGGTGACTTTTTAACCACGGTTGTAAGTTCTTTATCAAGTTTGAAATATCTTTCCGCATCATTCAACAACATCACGGGGAATTTACCGTTGACTTTAGGTAATTCTAGTCAACTTCAAGTTGTGGACTTGAGTTCTAATGAATTTACAGGAATTATACCTACTGAATTCTGTTCTTCAAGCTCACCATTTTCATCACTCGAGAAATTACTTTTGGCGAATAATTATCTATCAGGAATTGTACCAAAAAACCTCGGAAATTGCAAAAGTTTACAAACGATTGATTTAAGTTTCAACGGTCTTACCGGTGAAATTCCGTCAGAAATATGGAATTTACCGAATATTTTGGATGTTGTAATGTGGGCTAATAATCTCACTGGTGAAATCCCACAAGGGATTTGTGTAAAAGGAGGAAATTTACAAACTTTGATTCTAAACAACAATCTTATAACGGGAACGATCCCGTTATCGATCGCCAGCTGTACGAATCTGATTTGGGTTTCGCTCTCGAACAACAAATTCACGGGAGAAATACCCGAAGGTGTCGGGAATCTTGTTAATCTTGCTATACTTCAATTGGGCAACAATTCACTAACGGGCCGAGTCCCGTTAGGGCTTGGAAAATGTAGGAGCCTCATTTGGCTCGATTTGAATAGTAATTCACTCGAAGGGTCGTTGCCAAAAGAGCTCGCGGGCTCAGCCGGGCTCGTTTCACCCGGGCCCGTTTCGGGGAAGCAGTTTGCTTTTGTGAGGAACGAAGGTGGGACCGCGTGTAGATTTGCGGGCGGGTTGGTTGAATTCGAGGGTATACGGAAAGAGAGACTCGAAGGGTTTTTGAATTATCATTTTTGTCCATCGACCCGGATTTATTCGGGCTTGACAATGTATAATTATGAAAGTAATGGGAGTATGATTTATCTTGATTTATCCTACAATTTGTTAACGGGAAGTATTCCTCAAAGTTACGGGTCGTTAAGCTACTTACAAGTTCTAAATTTGGGTTACAATAATCTTAGTGGCGAAATCCCGTTTACTCTCGGAAATTTAAAAACCGCGTTACTTCTCGATCTTTCACATAATTCGTTAACGGGCTTTATTCCGGGGTCGTTAGGTAGTCTCTCGTTTCTCAACGATTTCGATGTGTCAAACAATAATCTCACGGGCCCGATTCCTTCAGCAGGACAGTTAACCACTTTCCCATCTTCTAAATACGAGAACAATACGGGCTTATGCGGGTTACCATTGGACCCTTGCGGGTCGGGAAACGGGCGGGCCAGGCTCAAACATGGAAGAAAGAGAACAAGTTCAATGGCTACCGGGGTGGTTGTCGGGATACTCGTGTCACTAATTTGCATCATGATCTTAACATTTATTCTTTTCAGGATGAAAAAATATCAGAAAAAAACCGAAACACGGGATAAATACATCGAAAGCTTGTCGACTTCCGGAAGCAGTAGTTGGAAGCTATCGGGTGTTCCCGAGCCGTTAAGCATAAACATCGCAACATTCGAGAAACCGTTGAGAAAACTAACATTCGGGCATTTGTTAGAAGCAACAAACGGGTTCAGTGCCGACACGTTAATCGGGTCGGGTGGGTTCGGTGACGTGTACAAAGCCCAATTAAAAGACGGAAGCATCGTAGCAATCAAAAAACTCATACACGTAACAAGCCAAGGAGACCGAGAATTCATGGCCGAAATGGAAACAATCGGGAAAATCAAACACCGAAACCTAGTACCGTTACTAGGTTATTGCAAAATCGGCGAAGAACGTCTTTTGGTATACGAGTACATGAAATGGGGTAGTTTGGAAGCCGTTTTACACGATCGGGTCAAAGGCGGGAATTGCATCCCGAGGCTCGATTGGTCATCGAGAAAGAAAATCGCAATCGGGTCAGCAAGAGGGCTAGCTTTTCTACACCATAGTTGTATCCCACATATAATTCATCGCGATATGAAATCGAGTAATGTACTTTTGGATGAAGATTTTGAAGCCCGTGTTTCGGATTTCGGTATGGCTCGGCTCGTGAACGCGCTCGATACTCATCTAAGCGTGAGTACATTGGCTGGTACCCCGGGGTACGTCCCACCGGAATATTACCAAAGCTTTCGGTGTACCGCTAAAGGCGATGTGTACAGTTATGGAGTCGTGTTGCTAGAATTAATATCGGGTAAAAAACCGATCGATACATTGGAGTTTGGTGATGATAATAATCTTGTAAGTTGGGCGAAACAGTTGCAACGAGAAAGACGACATCGCGAAATACTCGATCCCGAGTTATTATTATCGGATAAATCGTGTGAAAATGAGTTGTTACATTGTTTGAAGATTTCGTTTCAGTGTGTTGATGATAAATCATGGAGAAGGCCTACTATGATTCAAGTTATGGCGATGTTTAAGGAATTGCAGGAAGATTCTGGAAGCAGCGATATTTTAGATGGAATGTCGATGAAGAATTCGGTTATTGATGAATCGCAAGAGAAAGAGCCTTTAGGTGATCATCACACTTGAAGAAGAAAAAGAAACTTATATTATGGATCTTGAAATGATAAAATTTTATTGTTGTATTTGTATATATCAGAATATGGGATTTCTGAATGCTGTTTTACTCGGAAATTTTCGAATGTGTATTCCTTTTTTTTGGTTCTGTTTTTCTTGTCGAAATTTTGGTAATTGTTCTAGTATGAAATGATGCGATTTGTTCTTTGTAATTTAACGAGATTATTTCATATAATGTATAGTGTAAACAGGTAAATAGAGAGGAATTTTCTTTCAGGCTACTCGGAGAAAGTCGAGTTTTTCACTCTGATAACACTTAACAAGTGAGGTTTGAACTCCAATCTTTTGTCATCTTGTGAGATAAAGAGCCTCCTTTTCCACTATGACACCTTAAGATGGTCATATAATATTATAATGTATGGTGTGATTTTTTTTTAAAATGAGTATTCTCGTTTATAATGGACTTCCCAAAGGTGACTAAGTTTTGCTTGTGTTGTACGCGACATAACCTTGTCGTGGTCATTTCCAAACCTTCTTCTGGCATATGGTAAATGTTTACCTAAAAAAGAAATCTAAACGAACATCTAAAAAATTATTTCAGACACTCTTACTGCTAGATTATTAAAAGATGGTTATACAATATTATAATATATAGTGTATGGTTTATAAATCAAAATTTTACAGATAAAATTTCGTTTCACATCATACTCTATGATTATAGTAGAGTAAAAGATGGTATTTTGGGGGGTTTGGATTAAAAATGAATTTAATGATAGTTTTTTTTTAATCTTTTTTTTTTAATCTTTTTTACTTATCTTGGATCTAGAGAAATCTACTTTAGTCGTTTATGTCAAAACTTTTTTTAACCATGTTTTATAATCATTGCATCTTGTTGGATCAGAGTGTAATGTTTTCTGATTTGAGATATAGTTTGATTGATTATATTCTACTTTAATACTGTTTAGCTAATCATGCTTCAAGTTTGACGAAATTCCTATTGGGGTAGTGGAACCCAATCCCTTTTTCTAAAGATTGCTACAAATTCTAAGATGATAAATAGAATCTTAAACCATTATGTAAAATAAATCAACTGTCAAGTATTTTTTTTCTAAATAACTAGGTATTTTTACATTTTTAATATTTGGTCATGTTATAAATTTCAGCCAAATTGTATCATTAAAATATAGCTTTGTATCCCGTTTATCAGGATGTTGAATTACCAAAAGGAACAAAATGTAATTTTTCAATGACTAAAGAAAGAGAAATGTAAACATACGTTGTTAATTATGCAAAATTTACGACTTTAGCAAATTAACTATAACAACATGCAAGAAAGTACAATTTTCAATTACTAAATTTAGTAATTTAAAGATACTTAAGGCCCAATGTGTGAATTTTGAGAGAAAAAATTAAAGGTGGTGGTATTGGTGGGCCAGTAATGGTGCTGATGATGATTGAGCATCATATTTAAAATCCCTTTAATGGTAGTGGATTTTGGTCTTTAACTTTTATAGATTTCACCTTTTAAAAAAATATCTTTATGTTATAACAGAACAAATTTATTTAAAAATATATATATGTATAATCTTATAAAGTAGCAATTTCAAGATAATTACAGAATGAAAATAACTTTAATGCATGTATAAAGAGCATAAGTTGACCTTTTAGTGACATTTCTGTACAAGTTTTGGAATAAGGAATTCTAGAAAAGAATGGCATGCTCTGTTTTATCAAAAGCTGGTCAAACCATCTTTGTTGACTTTGTTGATCCAAAGAATAAACCAGGAAAAAAAAAGATTGAACCAGTTGAGGTTTAAAGTGGTCATAGGTGCATGAGTGTGAGAATGACATGTTTAACACTACTTTTTAGTTTTTCTCAAATTTCCTTTTTTTTTATTGCAATCAATATTTAGTTGAATTAAAGCCTAAAAGTTAGCTAAATATTTAAAAGTTGTAATGCTAACTTCCTCAATAAGTATGCCAGCTATAAAATTTAGGGCACTCATAATCTCACATGTTAGTATACGGTCCAAACGTGAATTAAAAAAGGAACAGTGTAACGATTTATATTTTTTAGTAACTTTTTTATGATACTAATTTTGCAGGACGTACCAGTTTTTCGATATAATTATTTGCTTTTTTGCAAAATAAGCATCCTTGTTAGCATTTCTCACTTGCTTTGTTACCACTGACACACCTGAGAAAATAATGAAAACTTAATAAATGTCATTGATTATCATGGTTATATAAATAATGATAAAATAATAATTAATAAATATATAATATCTTTCTCTTAAGAGGCCTGTGAATAATTGGATATATCATAAGAGGGAAAATTGCCAGGAACGGTAACCAAAAATTCCAAATTTTCCAATGTGGCAAACAAGAAATTCACTCAAGTTCAACTTTTTGAAATAATATAGGAGTGGAAGTTCAATTTTCACATATTTAGGGGAAGCCATGTCAGCATCCATGTCATTTTTTTTTATTATAAAAAAATAATTATTTATCTCCTTAATTTGTGAATTGGACTCTCATTCCTATATTTGTCAAAAATTGAAATCTCAGTCCTATTGATGAGAGAAATAAAAAAATTGTTTCCCACATTGAGAAATTTGGGATCTTTTGTATATTTTCTTGGCAATTTTCCTGATATAAAACTATATATATGAAGAAAAAAAATCTGCAGCAACATATCATTAATTAGGAAAATACGAATTTTTATGACATGCTTCAGAAACTAAAAATATGCCAAAAATATGCAAACAGGTAGACCACTAAGTGGACTCGTCTAATTTTAAGTAACTTCAGCAATTTCCTCTAATTCTGGTTGATAATATAGTCACTCTCATAATCCCATTGTTCTCATCATGTGCAGGCTCAAAAACTTCATATATTTAATGGTTTAGTGGCAATGTTAGTTATTTTGGATTTTATGGAATTCTAGTAACCTTTACATGAAGAATGATAAATGATAAAATTATGTTGCCATAAGGATCAAGTGATGCGATTAATATTGGAATGTTTTTTTAGTTAGTCATATTAGGATTATGATAGGTAATTTACATTTAATAGGAAGTTTCCATTTAACTTGCCAAAACAAGGACTCCAACTATAAGGCTATAAGGCGGTCAAAGTTTCATTTGTTTCTATTTGTGAGAACTTATACGAAAACCTTAACGTTTTAACTTTTAAGTCCGAAACTACTTGTCTACTTTTATGAAATCTACTAATATTTTGCAAAATAAGATACAAAATCTTGTTAATTTTCATGATCTTAGCCTTCTTAGGTGAGCATTCCACCATGCTTCAATTGTAGTTGCTAGACTTTTGTAAATAGTATAATCTCTGCTACAAACATGTGATTATATAAATAGTCTCAAATCAGCTTATAAGGTCCTACTTTTGAACGCTCTAAAGGCAGCACAAAACAGTTAAACAACTAAAAACTAAGCAACCACACGACTAACTTAAACTCTCAGAATCTGATCGAATATCGACAGGGATTAATATTACTTCCATATAAACAGTTAAATATTTGGTACAGAAACAGGTCAATATGGGCCATGCTACTATAATAATCAATAATCCCAAAAGGTGTTTGCTAAATCCAGAAATCCATAATATGATCGTATAGTCTTAGTCATCACTAATGCTAAATCCAGAATATGATCGTACAGTTTTCACTCACATGTGAATACGTATTCAATCCGTATCAGGATTTCTGACCTAGGGCTTAATTAACTACGCAATTAGGGAAACCACATTCAAGTCGATTACTGAAATTACAACATTGTATAATCAACTATACGAGAGCAAATACTACGATTAACATAGCGAATGAATCTAACACTTCAATAACAACCTGATCTGACTAATTTCAACGAGTATCGGCCATTTTCTCTCTGAAAGCATCACCGCTCCGGGAACTCCACGCGACGGAGATGAGTTAAATCACACGGTGGCGTGAACACCCCGACAACCATGGCTGAATCAAATGGAGTTTTTCTGAAGAAAGCGTAGCATTGTTGTCTGGTTTGAGTGATTTGATCATATACGCTGTTGTGAAATCTGAATTTGATGAAATTAATTGGCGCGAATTCGTTCTGTATTATTGAAGTTTTGATCCTTCGGTTTTATTACGTGAAACAAAGAAGTCCCTCTTCTATTTGTTTAAACATGTACAGTCCCTTGAACAATTGGTACATGACATTCCAGTCCTTCTATTTCAATTATTTTTTACGTAAGAAATATACAAACCCTTTTTTGACAGGCAAAAGAAAAGGCCAGACCAGAGCTCCGGCATTTGTGCTGAAAAAACTGAAATGAACAAAAAATGATTGAAACCTAACTGAACAGAAGATCGACTGAAACCTGACTAAACAGAATACCGACTGAAACCTTACCCAACCGAAACTGAAAATATATAATCGGTATGATTTTCTGTTCTGAAAATACATCATTATCAGTTTTGATACGCTTCTGTTCGGTTTCTGGATCGTGTACACCCGTAAAAAAATAGGCCCACATCATTACTATGTGACTCACTTGTATAGATCCATTATTAATGTAAAGTGTCCATTACAAATGAATTAGGAATATAATTAACATGATTTAACATTTTCTCAATACAATACTGATATAATATGATCCATTTATATACTCGGTGTGTTCAAACACTGCTTTTGTCCTTTTTATTTTTCTGAAATGCAAACTTTATCGAATAAAAAATCACTATTAGTTGAATTTAGTTTCTATTGTGAAATTTTTAAAAGATTTCATGTTCAATACATATGAGCAAAATAAAAGAAAAAATAGGCACCCCTTGTGTCTATGGGGGTTTATCTGTACCGATTCCGGACTTACTGCAAGCGAATGATCACTATGAGGTTAGTTGGCTTGTAAAGCGTGAAAGAATCCAAATTAGCAGAAAGAAAAAAGAAAAAAAGTACAATGGGGATCAATTCTTAGATGGTGTTTGGGATTGCGATTTGAAGTAGATTATCTGCTTATTGGGTTGTGAAAACGCAAATAATCTAAAATTAGTGTTTGACAAAATGTATGAAATAATCACTTATTTGCGTTTTGGAGCTTTCAAAATGAAGTTTTGAAAAAGTAGGTTGGTACCTACTTATTTGCGTTATGAAAATAGAGTTTTGAATATTACCTATTAACTAAACAAATAATCAGGTTTGTCAAACACTAAAAAACAGATTATCTGATTATTGCGATTTCAAACAACATAATCAGATCCAAACACTACTTTTCAGAATCACGTTTTATAACCGCATATTATCTGATTATTCATTTTCAAAGCATATAATTTATTTTCAATAAGCAATCCCAAACACCCCTTACAAACGATAAAGAACAAACGAGAAATACGGTCCAACACAGAACAAAAATAAAAGTAAACAATGATAGAAGAAGCCCAAGAAAGGCCCGCTGCTTTTGAACTAAAAACGTACATGCAAAACGATGAAGAATACAAAATGATACGCGAGGTAACCAAATTATAATTTGTAACAAAGTTGGTTTTTATTCTTTAAAAATAACTTTAGCTACTCGGTTACAGATAAATATAAGTCAAATTGAATTTTAGTATACATCAAATCTTATCCCTAAGCTTAAGACCATGGTGTTGTGACATGGTCAAAACGCAAGACTTGGCGGAATACTGAGCCTAACCATGGGTGTGATTAGGGGTGTCAAATTGGTTAACCAGAAACCGATTATGGTGTTATTTGGGAAACCTTTTTTTTTTTGTTGAACATCAAGCTTATTTAGAGGTGTTTATAGCTTATAAGCCATAAGCCCTTTAAATAAGCTTTCTCAAACACCCCCTATGTTAGTCGGGTCAGGTGTATACGGGTCTTATGTTTTATCGGTTTTGTTTAACTCGGCTCGAAAAACTGACAATAGCATCAGGACAAATATCGAGTTAGGATTACTTACTTTTGTCGGGTTTTAAGTTGATCCGATTGAAGTTTAAAGGTTTTTTATTTAAAAGTTAAAATATTTTTTTACCTATTGAAAGTTTAGATGTTGTATGCGTTTCTAGATGTTAAAATATTTTTTAAGTTGAAGTATCTATTTAAAATATAAAATTTGTTTTTACCTAAGCAAATTAAAATATTTTTTAGAAGTTTAAGGTTTTTTTGTGTGGCAAAACTGCAGTTACACCTAGTATATTGCTTTTAAAACAAATAAGAATTCTACGGAGTAATTATTTTCTAGACATATTAAAATAATTATAAAATAATATAGTTATTTTAATTTCTTATTATAACGAACTGTGAGAGTATTAATTCTTTTTGTTATATCTTCAAAACTTAGTTTGAATATTTTAAACCAGTCAACCTCACCAGATCAACCAACCTAATTATGTATAGAGTTAGATTTTGAGTTAGATTTTTTTACTTAAAACTCGATATGCTAACCCGATAATAGTCAAACATGACCTGATTATTCAATTTGACACCCCTAGGTGCGATCACTCCCAGCTATCGAAGATGTGGTTTTTTGGTTGTCCAAAAAGTTTTTTAAACAACTAAAAGAGCTACTATATAAACTATATTTATTTATATGATAATGGTGTTTCTTCCTATTATTTATTTTTATTATATTTCTACTTATTTTAATTATAACAGGTGATAAAATTAAAGGATAATATGAGGAAAACTAATTAATGGATGATACATGTCAAATTTAAATAAATAAACATACAAGTAGGAAGAAATATCATTTATCTTATATATGACATAACTAGTACGATTAGTTTATCTTACATGGGAGGGAGATAGGGAGAGTGAAAGCGACTTTAAACAAGAACAAATTTTCGTATTGGGGGCTCCGCATAAATTCCAATATTCACTATAGTTTTATACATTATAAAGAAAAGCAAGTTATTAACACATACTTATTGGAGTTATATATTCAAATTTTATTTAGTTCAGATCATACAATTTGACAAATTCATACAATTCAGGGTTTTATATTTCATTGAAGGGTTTGAAACTTTTTAGAGCACCCTTAATTTAAATAGACAATAATATATCCTAATTTCAGTAGATAATATTACATAAAAACTTAGGGAATATTTGGAAAATTTTATTTAATGATCTTCTAAGCTTCTTAGCTTAAAAACTGTTGAATTTTCAATAGCAGTATTTGAAATTATGATCTTAGATCATTATCAACACTAAACATCAATTTCACTTGGCTATAAGTATTAAGTTTCTACATATTAAATGATTTTCTATATCTGTTTAGTAATCAAAATTATTGTTAAATCTAATAGTATTGGTCAATATCGTATTTATTTTCAGTCAAAGTGTACTTTATTCATCATAAGCTATATAGATAAAAGTTATATAAAAGTAAATTCTTGTTGAGAACTAACACATTATCCATAGTTGCACGTGGGAGTTTGGTCCAATAATTAATTTTGTTTAGTTTATCATAGCTGTTGATCATTGATTAAAGGGTTTTGCTAATGATAGCTCTTAGGGCTGTCACTAACATGTATAAAAAACTTGTACATTGATTAAAAAAGTAATATTACTAAAATTCAGGGATTGTCTTTTATGTATTTTGCTTTCTTAATGACAGCACTAAGGGCTGTCATTAGTATGTTCCTTGATTAAATATCTAAAACAAAATTCATATTGCAAGAGTCTAGAGGTATATAGCATTTATGATGTGTTATAATGTTATGAGTTCAAATCTCGTCGTAGACAAAAATGGTATAAAAAACTCATGCTTTAGAAAAAAATGAAAACTCACACTTTTAAAAAAGAGGTGTTTAAATGATCTCAATTTTTCCTAAACGATGGAAAAAATTATATCCATTACACATCAATGATTCTATTATTTTTGTATGTATTAAATGAATTTTTAAATAAGAATGATAAGTTTGAGTTTATAAAATATTTTTATCTCATCCATTTAAGACATGAGTTAAACACACATGATAATTAATTCATAACAGAAACAAAGCATATTTATATAGAAAAGGCACCAAACCAAAAACGTCTTATGTATTTAAAACAATTACGAAACAAAAACGGTACATTTATTTTAATGAAAGAAGTATCTAAAATATTGTCAACGGAAACAAAATGAATCGAATCGAATCGAATCTCATCGCTATTATCTATGTGTTAATACGTAAAAGTTATTACACTTGTTTGAAATCTAATAAATACAATAATACTATTTGAAATGCAAGATCTTCATAGTTTTATCCGTCAAACAATATCTTAAAAATGTTATAAATTACCGCATGTTCTTAAGATAATACAGATACATATATTTCATTTAGACTTCTCTAACATTTCGAAGGCAATATATAGATATTTAAGGAAGTGACACCAAACTGACATACTACTGATATCAATACACATTTATTTAATATTTTAGACAGGAAATAGACACAAAAAAACTCATTTCCCTCGGCTTCTTCCCTGTCACAAAATCGAAGGCCAACATCAACAGTGATAATTAAGGTTTCGTGCTAACTGTATTACTAAACCAATGGTTAGAAGTTGCAAACTGATGAAACTATTGACACCAGTCTTATAAATCACTTCTGGAATTTTAGTATTTATAGAGAAAAAGTTAATTAGATAAAAGAAAAAGGAAAAGGAAATTGTTTTCACTCTCTGGTAGACCCTTAAAATACCAATCAATTCGGGTCCACTCCCAACAAACCATACATTTATTTATTTATAAATTATAAATTTTTCTGCAATAATATTTGTCTTGAAGAAAGAAAAGAGCTGAGGTGGGAAAATTAAAAGGCAAAACTACCAAAATTTCTGTCAAGAAATTATTTGTTTAATCCAATGGAAACCTGCTAATCACAGAGAATCAGCTAATCAGAGCTTACCATTGACTGTTTATGTGTTGTTATCAGGTTCGTAATCACAACTATTAAAAGTTAAAATCAATTTCATCGATAATTATTCATCAATTTCTTCATTAGGTTTTCATTTATGCTCAAACTTCATTTCAATTTTACTTTAAGCTATATATATTAAATTTTACGCATGAAGAATCGATGGATTTTGAATTTTGATGTATAGCTGTTAGATTTTGCCCTAGAATTCAGATCTTTTATTTTAATTCGAGAAATAATTCGTTTTCAGCTAGATCGTTTGTGGATTTACAAATTATGGTTTAGGATTACAAAATTGGGCGTAATCCATGATAAATTGTGAAAACGCACGTTTGATTGACATTGATTTTCGCCTCTAATTTTAGAATTTTTATAATTGTCTATTATTGTAGTTTCCTCTAGAACCAGAGCTAGAAGTGTGGTCTATCCGGATTATTTTTGGTTGATTGTTTTACCAAAAGCGGAATCAAATCATTTAGGTTTATTTGCTGTTATTGTGTAATCAATTTTTGGTACATAAAGTATTATCATCACTGTTTAGAGGCTAGGAATTCATTTTTAGCTTAAAAATACCAAAAAGTTAGATTTCCAAAATTCAAGCTGCATTTTTACTATACTAATCTTTGTAATTTTGTGTAGCTAATTAGTAATCGACTGATCGTTAGCTGATAATCGAAGAAAGAAGTTTTGTATTTTAATGGGTGGATTTGATGATAATCATGGTGGAATAATTGGAGATTGGATGCCTCCTAGCCCTAGCCCACGAACTTTATTTGCAGCTATGTTAGGTGATGATACGGGCCCACGGGCAGTAACCGAACCCCCAAAATATGATAATGGTAATGATAACGGGTTCACATTTCCTGGACCCGATAGACAAATCGGGTCAGAAAATGGTAAAACAGATGATCAAGTGATGAAAACGGGTGATTCTGGTGAACAGAAAACGGGCTCGAGAGGAGGTCTTGTTGAAAGAATGGCAGCCCGAGCTGGTCATAATGCTCCTAGATTGAATACTGATATTATGAAGCCCGTTGACAGCTCAGCAAACCAACAAACTAAACCACCGTTTTTGTTCTCACCTGGTTTCAGCCCGACTTATTTTCTGGATTCCCCTGTTTTCTTGTCGAATTCATTGGTAAGCTTGTTGCAAAAAAATTTCTTTTATTTTTTAAGTTAGAAATGATGTGATTTTTGCAAGTGAGTATTACATTCTATCTTTCATAATCAGAATTTAGAAATTGAATAAGTTACAGAAATTGCCCCTGTGAATCTTCCAAATTCTACGGTTTGTCCCTATACTTCTAATTTCATTTTTTTGTCCTTGTACTTTTTAATTTCGTGAAATTGTCCCCATTGTCTTCAAATTTTTTATTTTTTTTTGTCTATTTTAACCTAAAATGACCAAAATAGCCTTAATTTCGTAGAATTTGGAAGACCATAGGGACAATTTCTGTAACTTACTCTTAGATAAATTATTCAATTTGATTTTAATTCTTTTTTTTTTGTAGGTTCAACCATCTCCAACAACTGGAAAATTCCAATTTGGCCTAAATGGAAATAATAACAATAATGATAATGATAAAAGCTCAATGATGTTTTCAGATTCCACCAATAGGAGTAAAGAAAATTTCTTTGAGGAACCAAATAATGCATCATTCGTCTTTAAACCTTTCACAGATTCAGTTCCTTTACCCCGTGATCATGTAAGCAAAATAACATTATTTCTATATTATCTGTAGGTGGAAAACGGGCTGGGTAACTGGTCAAAACGGGTTCAACCGTTAAAACGAGTAACTTTTTTATGTGTCAAAAAGGGCCGGATCGTTTGCGTTTACCAGAAACACTTTTGTTCTTTTTTGTAAATACTAGTTGGTTTGTCAAAAATGATTACAAAAAATATATTATTTCAATATTACTCAATAATTTTGTACCCGGATTTTTAAGCTATTTATTTTACCTGTTTGGTTTGTTAGAGATAAACATAAAACTGAAGGGATAATTATTAAATTGTTGCTAGCTTTGCAATTTTTTTCTAAAATATAAAAGCCATGGCTTTGTGATTTTTTACATCAAACTGGCAATTTTATTAGAATGCTTGTAACAAATTATCTATTTAAATTGCATAAATTTGCAAAATGTTGCAAAAAAACCTTGCATATCACAAAATAATTGTTACAAATATTAACTTGCGAGGTACACTTTTGTGTTAAAAGTTGTTTATTTTATTTTATTTTTCTTTTGATTGAGATACTTCTAACAATCTTATAGTATGATTTTTTATTATTTATTTTGTATATGTGTTTATTTTTTTATTTTTTTATTAAGTTTGTTTTATATAATATCTAACTTAAATTCTTGAAGTGCTAATGATTGTTTCGTTCTGATCATTTAGGTCAATCCACCCTTTATGTCCTCACAATCTTTCCAAACAAATGGAACTTTAATTCAACCCGAGAAACAATTCCCACCTCAAAAATTTGACCCGACCCAAAATTACTCAGATTTCTCAACCGAAAACAAAAAGTTCTCACAATCTCAACAGCAACAACGGGAAGAACAACATGATGATGATGAAAATGGGGATCAAAGAAATAGTAATAATATCAATAATAATAATAATAATAATAATAATAATAATAATAATAACAATAATAATAATAATAATAATAATAATAATAATAATAATAATAATAATAATAATAATAATAATGGATCATCTGATGATGGATATAATTGGAGAAAATATGGACAAAAACAAGTAAGAGGTAGTGAGTATCCAAGAAGCTATTATAAATGTACTCACCCAAATTGTCCTGTTAAAAAGAAAGTCGAACGGTCTCACGAAGGCCATATAACTGAAATTATTTACAAAGGGGCCCACAATCACCCCAAAATTGGTTCAAATAAGAGGCCAGGAATCGGGTCATCGAGTGTCGGGAATGATACCCAAAATGATGGGAATGAGAATGGTGATGTTTGGGGGGCTAATATGCAAAATAAAGGCGGGAATCAGTGGGGGCAAGGTCAAGGTCAGGGGCAAGATAGTAATTTTGAGGTGAATTCTTCGGGGGTAGTCATGCAGGGGCAAAACAGTCAATTTGAAAGTAGCGATGCTGTTGATGGATCGACTACTTTTTCAAATGATGAAGAAGAAGATGATAGGGTGACACATGGTAGTGTGTCACTTGGGTATGATGGTGAAGGGGATGAATCTGAGTCAAAAAGAAGGTTTGACTTTTTTTTTTCAGTATCACACAATCACTTTCAAATTTCATACCCATATAACCTTTTGAGTAAATTACACGGATGGTCCTTTAAGTTTATAGTAAATTTCACCAATGGTCCTTTAGTTTCAAAAATTACACTAATGGTCCTTAATTCTGAAAGGTTTTTCACCGATGGTCCTTTACACTAACTGACGTTATTTTTTCTGTTAACTTACCCCATGTGCAATGCACATGAGGGTAAAAATGTCATTTTTTCATTTCTTTCCTTTTTATTCTTGAACTAAAAACTTTTATTTAAGATAAAAAAAAAATTAATTTAAGAATGAAAACAAATTAAAAATGACTTTTTTACCTCACGTGCATTGCACAATGGGTGAGTTAACAGAATAAATTAACGTCAGTTAGTGTAAAGGACTATCGGTGAAAAACCTTTCAGAATTAAGGACCAACAGTGTAATTTTTGAAACTAAAGGACCATTGGTGAAATTTGCTATAAACTTAAAGGACCATCCGTGTAATTTACTCTAACCTTTTTTAACTGTTGAATTATGTTTTTGATAATTTTAAGGAAAGTTGAAGCATATGCAGCAGATGTAAGTGGGGCCACCCGAGCCATTAGGGAACCGAGAGTTGTTGTCCAAACAACGAGTGAGGTGGACATTCTTGATGACGGTTATCGTTGGCGAAAGTACGGCCAAAAAGTCGTCAAAGGAAATCCAAATCCCAGGTTTTTTTTATCAATTCCATCTGTTATTTATTCAAGAGTAAATTACAAGGATGGTCCTTGAGTTTACACACAATTTCATTTATGGTCCTTTAGTTTAAAAAATTACACTACTAGTCCTTTCTTTGAAAATTCTATGCGCGAGTAAATTACAAAGATAGTCATTAAGGTTTACCCCAAATTTCACATATGGTCCTTTAGTTCAAACAATTACACCGGTAGTCCTATTTTTGTAAACGTTTTGCACATACAGTCCTTTAGTCTAACGTCTGTTACATATTTTAACAGAAAAAGGACCACTGGTGTAATTTTAAAGGACTACCGGTGTATCACCGATTCACCGGTATCTTTTTAACTGAAAAGGATAAAGAACATTAGGTTAAAGGACTTTATGTGCAAAAATATTCCAAAGAAAGGACTAGTAGTGTAACCTTTTAAACTAAAGGACCATAAGTGAAGTTTTGTGTAAACCTCGAGGACCCGTGGTCCTTTATCTGTTAAAATATGTAACGGACGTTAGACTAAAGGACCGTAGGTGCAAGAAGTTTCCAAAAAAGGACTACCATTGTAATTTTTTAAACTAACGGACCATATGTGAAATTTGGGGTAAACCTTAGGGACTATCCTTGTAATTTAGTCTTTATTTAATCTTAGAATTGGTTAGATGTGGGAAATGGGCGGGTTGTAGTTCGGGTCAAATAAAGATTCTTTTTTTAATTTTTTTACATAGGAGTTACTACAAGTGCACAAGTACGGGCTGCACAGTAAGAAAACACGTGGAACGGGCCTCACACGACTTAAAATCCGTAATCACAACATACGAAGGAAAACACAATCACGATGTCCCAGCAGCCCGAAACACCAGTCATTCCAACAACCAACAACAACAAACGGGCCACTTACCCGAACCATCTCGTATGCAACCCAACATGGCTCGGTTCGATAGACCACCTTACGGTTTACACAACAACCAACCGTTCTCGACCCACGGTTATGGTTACTCAATGAACCAGCAAGGACAAAATGGGCTAGGGCTAGCCCATATGGCTATGACGGCTAACCATCCGGTTCAGCATTATCTAAACCAACAAAGACAAATGATGGTGCCAAAAGGTGAACCGAAAGTTGAGCCCGTTTCTGACCCTGGTTTGAACTTAGCTAATGGTGCACCGGTTTATAATCAGATGATGAACCGATTGATGTAAAGGTTGATAAAAATATATATGCTCTCTCTCTTTTAAGGGGTTTTTTTAGTAGAAGTATTTAAAGTTGATGTTACATTTTTATATTTTTGTTGTTACAACTTTTAGGGGGTTTCTTTGTTTTATCTACTTATTTCCAGAATTTTAATTATTTATACATCAATTGAAGTTTATTAAAGTTATTTTGTAATCTTGTTTTTCTTCTATTTGTACTGTCCTGAGGAGAGTCTCCTCTACCATCTTACTAGAATTTTATTTATCTAGTTATCTGTAGTTTAAAAAAAAATACATGATGCATTACCTTACATTCTAATTTTATGCCACGTATAGATTCCGTAGTTTGTTTTTTAGTATAAAAATAAAATAAAATAAAATAAAATAAAGGACTATAAAAAAAACCCATAGGAATCTATAAAATGTTAAATAGATATTGGTGTTAACTTACTTTGAGAATACAAAACACTACATAAGGGTGTGAAAGAAAAAATATGAAATTAGATAGTCATTGGCTCTAATTATTGAAGATTTAGTTGATTGCCATACAATAATCATAGTTTAAGAGATCAAATCATGAAATGTAAAGTGTAATGGAAAAAAGAAAATCATAAATGTATTTATATAAAAATTCTCTATATGAAAAAATTGTTCTTTAAGAATTGAACAACCCATTATTTTCATTTTTATTTGATTTTATTTATTTATCTTAATTTTTAGTCATATCTCCATGTAAAAATCTCCTTTAATATATCCGACCAAACACACAGTGTGTTAATGGTGATCGTAGCTTTACCTCTAACATTCGCTACCGATTAAATTAACTCACCACCGCTAAGATTCATCAACGCCGCCGTAATCTACCGCCTGAGCTCCACTGATCAACATCCTCAGCTCACGCAAATCATTTCCCCTATATTTCCTCAACTACCACAGGTACGTCAACGAATTTACACATACTACAATCTGCCCTACTTGTCAACAGAAGTCAGCTAATTGATCAATCAATTTCGTTTTATTTCTTCAATTGAGCTGAAATACATGCTATTTCACTAGTTAAGCTTGGTAAATGAGTTGTTTTACGTGTATGTATAATTGTATACTCAATTGTTTATACATGTAAGTGTTAGTCGTGATTATTCAGTCGACTTCAAATTCGTCGACGTAGTCAGTAGTCCATCTCGTTTCCCCCTTTTTTTCTAGGGCAAAATAATTAGACACTTATGCAAAGGCATCGTAATCCTGCAAATGGATATAGGTCTAATCCTATCGGGATTGGAATCGGTGGTGGTGGTGTAGCTGCCGGTAGTCAGGGCTACCGGAGCTATAATCGCAGTGGTTTTGGCAGGGGCCAGCCACCTCCACCTCGCTGGATTGATGTTTTTATGGAAGCAGGGAAATTAGCTACTGAATATTTAGTTTCAAAAGGTTTAATTCCACCAAATTCGATTAATGGTAAATGGCAAAATAGTAATTTGAAGAATCAGATTGATGGTGTTTCTGATACAGTTTCTGGTAGAAGAAGGTTTTCTGATGATGGAATTAGGGCTAGAAGATCAATGGGATCATTTAAAAACACTGTTAATGAATTGAACCGTGAGATTAACCGGAGTTCTTCGTGGTCTGAAAAAGTTAAAACTTTATCATCATCAGATAAACAAGGAGATGATAATTCATTTTCTGGATCTATAGAAGGTCAAAGATCTGGTAAAGATGAGGATCAAAAACAGGTATCTGCTGATCTAGAATAAAAAAATTATGATTCAGGTGACTTAGAAACAACAATTACAAACCAACAAAACCAATCACCTGATGAAAATGAAAATACAGGTGTCAAAACACCAATTTCAGATGTTTCACATAAGGATCATGTTGAGTCTGAGGAGGGCAAAAACGTAAATACGAATACAAACGATGTGATGATAGATGATGGTAACCAAGAGTCTGAGAAACTATCTGTTAAAGAAGAAGTAGAACAACCTGATGAGAATAACAACATTTCTGCAGACAATAACAATAACAGTAACAGTAGTGACCTAATTAAGTTTAACAAAATACCAACAAAAACACGCTCTTCTATGAATCTTAAGGGATCAAAAAGTGATCCGGTTTTGATTTCTGGAGATGAAAACAAGAACAAAAGCCCGAATTCTGGAGAACCTGTGAACACGAATTTGAATTCTTTACATGATGATGAACAACAAGTATTGAACAATGAATTAAAGATCGAAGAAGATCAAAACTACACGTTTTCACACAGTTTATGCACACGATCTCAATCTTTTCCTCAAAGATCTTCAATTTCTGAGCAAGAATTAAATGAAGAACAACATGGGTATACTAGAAGCAGTTCTGTTTTATTAAATAGAGGTGAAAAACGACCACTGCAAATTAACAATATCACAGAAATTACCAAAAAACCTCGCCAATGGGTTTCTGTTAATCGTCAATCGTCTTCTCACGAGGGTAGATCAGTAATTACACAACACAACTCTAATTCAGAAGTAAAACAGCTTTTTCCTAATTCTTTCAAGATTTGTGACCTCAATCTAATGGGAGTTTCTGAAGCAAAACAAGAACCAGTTTCTGTTGACTTTGATTTGACCATGAATAATAGGTGCAATGTAGCTGATAGACATATTAGATGTGGACCTGATGGAAAAGGAGTTGAAGTCATTGATTTGGATTGTGATTCTGTACAAGATGATGATGATAACTCAGAACGAAGGCAGGTTTATTTATTAAATTATGATTCTTTTGTGCAAATTAAGTTAATTTGTTTTGTCACTATGTTACCCTTATTAATTGGGAAAATGAGTCGAATGACCAAAAAGAGTAACATAATAGTATACCAATTTTGAGATTATGTGGTACTTAAAGTTTTTGGCTCATCAAAAGGTAACATGAATAAAATTTCTTACGTTTAGGTGAATATTAGGCAAAAAATCGAGATTTTTATGTACCAAATTGTCAAAATTGGTATAGTATAAATTTCTAGTGTTCCTAATTCTATGCATAATGAAATGAGCCTGCAAAATGAAGAGGTATTTCCTTAAAAATTAACCTTAAATTTCATATTATAAGTCAATTTTCTTGGTTTACATGATTATATATCGACAAATTTTAGTTTATTATGATTTTGCTAGATATGGTTACCAGCCAACTTTTTATTGGGTAGTTGGTAAATGTGGTTAAAAACCCAATTTTGGTTGTTAAAGTTAATTATTTAACTATAACCATTTTGTAGTTATTAATCAAGTTTTACGCTTAACCATATCCCTTAGGGCTGCAATTCCGGTTTATTATGGTATAGATAATTAAATTTGGAGCAAGTGATATTAATCGTTCCTCGAGTTGTATGAAATTATGAATTTAGTCCCTCGAGTTCTTTTTAATTACACATATAAACCCTAGTTTTGAAACTTATAATACCAACCGTCCGTAAAAGCAAAAAAGACTTAATTTTGTAGGAACCTTTGACCTTACAAGTTTTAAAATTAGGGACCTTTGACCTGACAAGTTGGATTTTCCATGTAATAAATAAAGTCAAATGGGCAAAATCCATAATTTCAAACAAATTATAGGGAAGATTTATGTAATTTACTTTTAATTTGCAGCTCTTTAGGTTGTTATCAAGTTTCTACATGAAAAAAATTAATCCTTTAAATTTTGCGATATTTTTCGTTGTGCTTGTTTAATTTTGTAATCTTGGATTTTATATTTAGTACTGATTAAATTTACATATATTCTGATTGTTATTTCAGGGGATTCTTGGTGATGATGAGTCGATATATATGTCACTTGGAGAAATACCGATAAGTATGCCAAAACTTTAATCTTGTATGTCTTCTTGTAATATATATATACTCATATATAGACAACAGTTTTGCGATATATGCCTTTATATATCCATGAAATATATAAAGGTATTTCACCAAAAAAACCTTCTTCTGTTTGAACTTTTTAAATAATGTTAAGTTGTACTTCCTCCGTATCAAAATAAGTGACACAAATTGACTTACACATTTTTTGAGGCAAAAGATTAAAGTAGAGGTTAAAATAGATTAAAGTACATAGTTAGTGGAGAATGGGTCCCACTTTTCTTGAATAAAGTGATATTAATGAGTTTTAAAAGTAAAAGTAAGGGTATAAGGGTAATTTCACTTTATTAAAGTGGATAGTTAGTGGGTATGGGTCCCACTATTTTTACCAAATATGGAAAGTTTTTAAAGTGTGTCACTTATTTTGATACACCTCAAAATGGAAAGTGTGTCATTTATTTTGATACGGAGGAAGTATATGAAGTATTTATTTTGAATATTTTTGTGAAAAATGTTTATTTTAGCAAATTATTTATATATACCTTTTGGCACTTTGTCCTTGTTTTGCTAAATCATTCCGTCACTTTGTCTTTTTTTTTTTCTTCTGAAATATATATAAGCATTTTCCCGAAATACTGTTTTTTGTTAAACAACCGATGCAAAATACACTTTTCGTGAAATTACAGCTCTAATTTTTTTCATTTAGTAAAATCAGATCATTAATACTTTTTGTAATCATGTTTAATATATTAAACGCTATTAAGAACGGTGCATATAAATTTCGTCCCTGAAATATATGATATGTGACAATTTCAAGACCATATAATGCTTTCGGGTAGTTTTTATTTTATGTTAATTGTTGTAAGCTTCATAAAATGTAATATTGCCAAATAGTGAAAGAAGGTTTAGAAATGGTCACAAAAAATAGTTAGATTAGATCATTAGAAGCACCTTATTGGGAAAAACATTCTTATATTACATGTTGTTTTAGATGATATATGATATAATCTCATGGTTAATTTATTTGTGTTTTAATCATTTTAAAGTAGTTCACGAGTTTTTATACGATGTAATTGAAGATCAAAATAGTCAAATACCGATTTGTTTCATAGTTTAAAGTTTAAACACTGTGGTAACTGGTAAAGGTGTTAAATGAGATTATACATCATTTGTTAAATACTTATGAAAATATAATTTTATATTTATTAAATTATGTGGGTTATAGAATAACATAGTATCTCAACTGAAAGAACAACTCATGATTTATATGTCATGATATAATTACCTCAACTATTTTTCAAATATAAGATAAGATGCAAGTCTCATTCAAATATAGGATATGTGCACTTCTTTCAACAAAAACATATTTAAAGGCACTTCTTTCAACAACAAAAATATATATAAAAATATAATATTGTAGAATTTCATGTAAATTTTATGATATTTATATCTAAATAAACGAGTATTATAAGAATTTGCTTCATCTTCATCTTTCTTTCCAACATTCTTTTCTCCATACGCAAGCATAAATGGTCAAACGCACATCGATTTTTTATCAAAACATATTAAGCCTAAGATTTCGACTACATTGTTTGATAAACATTCTACTCTCGTATAAAATATTCAACCCATACTTGATAACAAAAATAATAATGTTGTAAAAATCACAGAAACAACCTTATTTTGCATGCTATCAAACCAGATTGACATCTTTTCTGCAAGTTTTTCGAAAAGAACCACTTTAATCTCAATAGTCAATACGTTATTTTAAGGCAATAAATTCTTTCAAGTTTTAACAAGAAAAGGTCGGATAATACGTTAAATGGTCTTGATCACGCATCGTATAAATATGAGTTAATTTAATCCCATTTATTTTTCATGATCTTTTTAGTCTAAAATTTTACACTACTCCAACACGTGTCAACATTTTAAGAAACAATTAAGAGAACTTGAATAAGATGCTCATTAAATTTGAATTATATTTGTCCACGTGTCCATGTAACCTCTTCTCCATTATGCTGACATGTAATTGCGACCTGTCAAGCACTATTGAAAGTAATACTTCCAGCGGCTGTAATTATCGCATACGAGCTACTTCCAGCGGCTGAAGTCGGACACTAATTTTGATCTTCAGAAGGAAAATGGTAATGTATCTCTACTTCGTAATCGGTTTTATGAATCGATAATAATTTTTGTATTTGACGAAAGCAGTGGTTTTAGTATATTACCGATTAATGAAAAAGCAAATGTTTTGGTTTTATTCTTCTGAAAAGGGTCGCACAATCAATCTGAAATTAACCAAACGATAGATTCCTTTTGCCAAATTAGCCCTAATTTATTAAATCTTATTCTTGACATTGTTCTGAGATTTCACAATTTTTGAAACAAACGGAAGCCGAGCTCCCGTATCGAAAGTTGTTGATAATTATCCTAAAATTATCGTTAATTATGTGCTAATTCTTTGATTGAACTCGATTAATACACTGATTCATAAAGCCAATAACCAATTTGATGAATCACGTAACTACGAGAATTATTTCGAGCCCCAATTAAGGCCACCATTTTCATTAACAATTCATAAACAACCTGAATACCTAACCGTGGTGTTGTATACGGTATCTTATGTGAACCACATTTAGCTATATTAAGCATTTACATGTAATTGTACGAGATGGATACAGTTTCTTCACACCTTTACTTACTCACTAGAGTTTAAAGATTAAAGATTCAATTTTACCCATCAATCTTTTCCATTATATATTTGACTTTTTGTAAATTGGTATGCTTCATATTGATTATTTGAAGATAGACATGATCATTTCGTATGTTAGGTTTTTTTCTCTTATGGTTTTTTGGGATTCCAACATTTTCTAAATGGATATGCTTGATCATTGGAAGAAAGATTAATGAAAAAAATCGTTTACTTTGTTGTGTTTTTTTCTTTTCTGAATATAGAGCTCAAGAAAAAAATTTGATTTTTAGTTTCTTTAAGGGATATCCATATGTAGTAGAACAAGACCTGAATTAATATCGGGATCAAGCCTAACACAAAGATGAAACCTATTTTAGAAGTGGCTTCAGTCGTACCTTATTTAGGGGATTATTTATAGTTCTGCTTAATTTATTATCTGCGGAGTAAAATTAGGGTACTTTAAAGTGTTATATCAACAGGGAATTGCCCCGTTTATTGTAATACCAAAAAACTAGAAATTTTGCTGTCAATTCAACAGGGAATGGTTTTAGTTGCTACAAGATTACCGACTTAAACATCATTTGCAAAAGAGTGATTTATTTGCAAAGCATGAAGCGATTACAACTGTATTTAACTATTTAATGTGCAGACATTAGGTTCTAGGATTCAGTTCAGTTTGTTCATCGGGAAGGTATGTCATTTTTTTATTTATATATTTCATTTTTTTTCAGTTCGAGAGACTTAAGATACAAAGAAAACCAACTATATTCCAGATTAAGACAGTGGTTAGTGGCGGCATACGCTTCAGAGATGGAAAAATCCTGCGATGAACGGAATAATTCAATGGGTTTAACAAGAACCATATGAGAAAATGAAATTGGTTACAAATGCGTTGCTTGAAGCCTTTCAAATTGAACCGAAGACAATTTCCAAGTATGTTTTGCTATGACTATTAATAAAAGCCAAGGTCAGACGTTTGTCGCAAGTTGATTTTTTTTCTTCAACAACAAGTATTCTTACATGTTCAACTGTATGTCGCTGTCTCAAAAGTTAAGAGCAATAAATGATTGAAGGTTATATGTTGCAACAAAGATGACAATTACACAAACTCAACAACAAATGTCGTATACAAACAAGTTTTATTTCGCCTCTAAATTTCCTATACCATTTATTCATGTATTAAAAATTGTTTATCATAATTTCAATAATGGATCGTTATGTTATTTCAACAGTTTTTTTTTTTTTTTTGTTATTTTCCTAAATTTCTCTCGAAACATGCCCGCCCATTCGGGTATATATACAGTCTAATATAAGAGAACGAATATACAGATCACACGTGTGCACACACGTTTTGACCATTAACTATTATAGCCTATGGAGGCCACATCTGACGTAAGCAGACCAATGTTTTTGGTGGGCCCCACTCACCATAAAATTATTTTTATAAATTATAGTATAAAAATTGTAACATCCCTTTCCTAGCGCCTTTTTTACGCTCTTCTGTTTATTACACGCTTCACTTTATTATGCATACATTATGTCAAGATCAAAGGAGCTTTGGTACAGAACTCCACACTGTTTTCAACGGTAAAATGTACAAATAATGGTACTAAAAATAAAGGATTCTAAATATTATGGGTATTTTTGTGAAAGCTATTATAATTTAAGATAGAAGTTGAAAATTGTATAGGGTAAACAAAAAAGGATTTACTTTCAGAATTATTTGGGAAAAGTCAAGCTTTTAAGCCTGATGTAGGCATCCTAGTCAATATCCTCATGACCGTTTACATATTTTTTTTCTCTAATCATCTTAAAGTGTTAACCACTAATGTTTAAACATCGGTCTCTTATGAGACAAATTACTTCCTTTTCCACTATGATACATTAACAACTAAATGAAGCTAAAGACTGAATAATTTTATATTTCATATGCTTCACGGCTTTTTAGCCAAAACATTACAATAATTTTTAGAATAAAATAAAATTGAATAATTAGTAGGAGATGTGTCTCACATATTTCAAATAAAGTGATGTTATTGATCTTTAAAAACACAATAATGGTAAAATGGTCGATTCAATATATTAAAGAAGATAGTGGATGTGAACTTTACTACTATTTATCAAATAAGGTAAAATTTTAAAATATATCACTTATTTTGAAACAATCAAATATAAAAAATTTATATTAATTATTTGAAACGAATGAAGTGTTTATGTCCATACCAAAACTAGTTTAAGATAAAATCTAAATATCGTATTTAGTGTTTGAAATTGAATCTTTCATTCAGAAGTGGAATTTGAAGTTGAAAATTTTACTTAAAAAGGAAGTTGAAGCTGAAATTTTTATTTATATAGAAGTGTTGGTTTAATTAGTTGGAGCTGATGACAATAAAGAATTAGTGAATTTTATTGTTTAAAATTATTTAAGTAAATTTATTTTTAAGCTTTCAGCTCATTCTAAAAACTCTTTCAACAAACTACCAGTTTTGATTTTTGAATATATTTTTTCTAGTTAAATACCACAATAGCGTATCAAAATATTTTTTTATGTGATAATATAAGCTTATTTTTTTTGGAAAATTTTGGACACCTATAATTATATATTTAATTATATATAATTAATGATTGGCATGTCCAAAATATAGTTGTGGTGAATGAGATATGAACTCTCAAAGTGGGGTGTACGGAGTAAAGAAATCAAACAAATGAACTAGTGGAAATTTGAACCTATCCACACTCGTCTCCCGGGTTTCATAGGGGTTCGTTTTTTTTCCACTCGGTTTTTTGTCACTTGATTTAGTGGAAGACACATGTTAGGGTGCATTAAATAACATCAACCTTCCATCTGAAGTAAAAAATGCATTTAATACACCACTTTAAAATGTAACATATAGACTCTAGTAATGTTTAACAACAATTTATTAGGAAATTTTATGTTATTTAATGCACCATAACATATGCCTTGGGGCACATGTTAGAAAAACCCTTTATATTTTTAATGTTTGTAATTAAAATAAATTTGAATGGATGGTTTCATTTCTTTGTAATGAATTGTGTTGAATTAACATAATGACATTAATGTGTGTCATTAGACCTTTGGACAATTTCTATTATAAATTGAAAATGTTGGGTTCATTTGTAGATACATTCTTGACAACTTGACACACATTCACCAACTCATCTATACATACTTACAGGCATCACAAATTTGCTCTCTCCATTTTTAGTGTTCCTTAAACACAAGAACTTTCGATAAGTGATCAAGCTTGATTATATTCGGTAGTGTAAAACTACTCGGCTGTTTTACCCTGGGAAATAGACAACGTATCTATTTTAAGGAGATCATGAATTTTACGAGACTTAACCAAAACCCAAAACTTGTTTCATCTTTATTTTCTACATATACTTGTTTCAATCTTTTATTTGTTTTAGTCATTTCCCAATTATATTGTATTTTCTTTAATGAAATTAGTATTAACTCCTACAATTTTCACAACAAAGATTTAAAATATATGATTTATATTTTCAAACAACTTTAGAATATAAAATATCGTATCTACAAAGTTCAATCGGAATTAAAAGCCACCGACTTAAGAATATTATAAAATCTTTGACGCCTAGAACTATAGACCAACTATTTTGTGAACTTTAAAAATTATGAAATTAGATATCGGTTGGTGTCCTTCACGTGACCCAAAATCAATTTATAATATTTTCAATATATGCCGCCTGTATTTATTTATTTTAATTTCTTTGGGTAACATCGAAATCATGTAACTTGTAATTCGTCGGAGATTTTAAAGAGAAAAAATTATATTAGTTCCTACATATTTTCTTTAAAGAATTGTTATGCTAGATTCTAAAATCAAAGATAGGAGAAAAAAGATTAATGGATTAAAGAAAATATTTAATCATGACAAATGTTAAAGTCATAAGATGATAAGAAGAAAAATATTTAATGAATATATATATTAAATTTAAAATAAATGATTAAATATAAATATAAAAAAATATAGGAAGGAATATAATTTTTCTTTAAAGAAAATATTATGTTAGATTCTAGGGCCAGGAATTCTATATTACTAAAAAGACGTTATGATTTATTATATTCCTTTTCAATAGTGTAAATTCACACCTTCACTATTATGCAATTAATCTACAATTGTTTCGATTAGGAATATTACTTGCAATTCGCGACGGATTTATAAAGATATACATTATATTTATTAAAAAATATTAATCATGTACTATCTCCGTATTAAAATAAGTGATACACTTTCTATTTAGGGGTGAAACAAAATAAGTGATACATTTTTAAAACTTATTTTATTTGGCAAAAAAGTGAGACTCATTCTCCACTAATTTTCTATTTTAATAAAATAAAATTACCCTTTTACACTTACTTTTACTTTTAAACATCATTAATATCACTTCATTCAAAAGAAGTGACACTCATTATCCACTAACTATCCATTTTAATATATTTTAAACCACTTTTTAATCTTTTGCCTCAAAAATCGTAATTCTTCAAATGTATCACTTATTTTGATACGGAGGTGGTATTCTAAGACGGGTGCCAATGGCACCGCCGGTTGGCACCGTCAGTGGTTGTAACATCCCAAAACCCAGCTAGTAGTTTATTGACCTTAGGGTATCTTATTAAATGATTATCTGATTAAATGCTTAGTTAATTTAATTAGCCTGCTGTCCTTTGCGGTATTTTAACCAAGGGGTTAAAATACCCGACTTGTGATTTATTTGGAATGAAAACGTGATTTTTATATATTTGGACTCCTTGTTAAATATCGTTTCCGGAAATACTTTCGTTTTTAAAATTGGAGTCCGTTTACTATTTTAAATAAATTAATTTCGAAAGGGACTTTTCAGACATATACTGTTAATTAAAACAAAAGCCACAAAGGGGTCCCACCCCCTTGTGTTGGCCGGTCAAGATAGAGGGAGGGAGAAACGCTCCTTTTCTTCCTTGTCTCAATTGTTCAAACATTATCCTCTCCTTTTTCACTATTTCATTGCTCCCTAAAACTCCATCTTTTTCCCTACTTGTTCTTGAGTGATCTTGGTGATTTCTTGGTGTTAAGACCCGAAATTCTTACCAAAGTTTGTGTAGAAGAACCCTAGAAGTAAGCTACATCTTTTCTTTACTTGTTCTTGTTGTTCTTGAGTTTGGTGGTGAACTAGGGTTTGTGATCTTTAGTGTTTTATGGATGAATCTTGGAATGGAAGTTGTTTTATGTGTTTATGCAAGCTTTTACATCTTTTGTATGGTTGGTTGTTGAAGGAATACAAGATTTGGTGAAAATCACCTTCAACCTCCATTAATGGTGGAAGTTGAAGGTGGGTTTTGACAAATCTTGGATTTCTTGAGTTATGGTTGGATATAATTGTTTATTAGGTTGTGAAATCATGTTTGTTAAGTTATGGATGTTAAAAACCTAGTATTGATCAATTGGTGAAGTAGTTTAACTAGTGTTTGGATGATTTTGTCAAAATGGTTAACTAGTGATCTTGGAAGTATCATACTTGGATTTGTGATGGTTATGATCTTGATGGAATTGTTAGATGATTGTGAATTGCTAGTTTAAAGATTTAATTGCTAGTTAATGGAAATGTGGAAGTGTTTGGATCATATTCGGGTTTTTGGCCCGTTTGGGTCAACTAGTTGTGAATACTTGCTAAATGGTCAAAATGGTCAATTGTATTGATGAAGGATTTGTGCTAGTTGTAAATGTCACAGAATGTGCATTTTATAAGCCTTGTGTAGTTAGATGTTGAAATTGTTGATTTTGACGGTTCGGTGAATTATCACTAACTCGGTATATTGTTGACAGGAACCGGAAAGGATACTCAGTGATACTAGCTCACTGAGTAAGGAATTGAAGGTTGAAAGGTAAGTGGATTCGACCTACAACTCGGGTTTCGGTTATTTCATTGGGTATTGTCTTGTTGGTGAAAAATGCAGAAAAATCGCCAGATGAAGAGAGTTCGCGACGCGAACTTAGTTCGCGATCGCGAAGTCGGTCCAGAGAAATTTGTTGGTCGTCGCGAAGTAGTTCACGACTGAGTTCCCGACGCGAACCCTATTTCGCGATCGCGAACTAGAGTTCGCGATTGGGAACTCAGTTTTGACGTTTTTCGCGGTGTTTTTCGTAGCTAGTTGACTTGTTATGTATGCCTAGTGTTAGGGAATACCATACATGACTAGGTGCACCATCGGGATGAGGTCAGTGTCGGATGGATAACGGCTGGGCACAGTGTATCGACTAATAAGGTATCCGACCTTACCTGTATATGTTACAGTGTTAAGGGGAGGGAGTTGCCGTGGGTGTTGGATGCAAAACGCTATCGGTTACCGTGGTTTTGGCCGACCATGGTTTAAGGCCCGCAAAGCCGCCGATCCTCTCAAATAAGTGATTACCCAAACCGGAGATGTTTTTATAACTTCCGTGTTTAAGTGACTACCAAACCGGAGATGTTCTTTAACTTCCGTGTTAAAGTGTTTAGTGTAGTCGGTAGAGTTAGGAATTCATTCACTTAGATTTTGTGCCAATCCCTCCCTTATTGACACATTTCAGGTTGGATGGCTTGAACGGGTCGGGCTTGGACGGGAAGTTTGACCATGCTTAAATTATGTTTTGTAAAATGAGCCGTGTTTAGTAATACCGTATTTTAAATAACTTTGGTTGTAATATTTTGTGGGACCACGTTCTGTAAACTTAACTAACTAGATGCTTCCGTACTTAGACTAATACTTAATTGCCTTTTTTTAAAAAAAAATGCGGTGTTACAACTTGGTATCAGAGCTTCGGTTTGGCGATGGATACATGGGGTTGGTGTTCCATTCTCAAATCGTGGCTCGTGTGTTGGTCAAACCTTCCGGTCAAAGGGGATTAGAGCAAGTGTGAATTGGGTTTAGCAGTTAGTATATGTGTACTAACGAGTTAAACTAAGCCTTGGTGAGATGTTGTGTTTTGTAGCAGGAATGGCTACGGATGGAAACACCTTGGATAATATCCCACCGAACACGAACCTTGGGAACGATGGAGCAACGGGCTCGGGGGGTGATGAAATACCGAATGAAGAATATATCTTGTTGTTGGAGACACGGAATATGGAACTTGAGGATACCATTAGGGCTCTTCGCCAAAATCAACCGACTGAGCCGCGACCCAAGGCTCGGTCTACCTTGCCACCTCCAACCCAAGCAAACCCACCCCCACACTTCACTCAAACTACTCAAAATCCCGTCTTTCCCCAAAATGACTCCTCATCTCCCAATACAAGCATACTACAACCGCCACTCGCCCACACCGTACCAATTGCCAATGCCCAACACCAACAATTCTTCTACCAACCTTTCCCGATTGAGAAGAAACTGTGCACTTACAAAAATTTTCTCGATTGTAAACCAACCGAGTACCGGGGAAGTACCGACCCGGCGGAAACTCTAACTTGGCTTAGGGCCACCGAGAGGGCTCTTATTGCTTGTAATTGTGAGGACCACTTGAAGGTCCGGTATGCGTCCCGAATGTTGGGGGGACCAGCTATGGATTGGTGGGATGGGTTGACCGCGAACTTTAGCAACGAAATGATGGATGCGGTCACGTGGAAACAATTTAAGGAGCAAGTGGAGGCTCGGTATTGTAGCCCGTTTGAGTTGGATAAGATCCGGAATGAGTTCATGATGTTGAAGATGACCGATCGGATGACGGTGGATGAGCTTATCCTCCAATTTAATGGTAAGCTCCGATTTGTGACACAATGTGTGACAACCCTCAAAATTGGGTATTTGACCCGACAATTATTATAACTCATTTTCTTTTAGCACAATCTGCTCATTATTATACTGTTTTATAACTTTGGGGTGAAAAACATAACAGCTACTTTTATAAAAATCTATTTGTGATTATGAATTCACAACCTCTCGTTTACTACTATACGTTTTAACTATTTCACTTTTGAGTGAAAAACATAACAACTATTTTATAAACGTTTACAACATTTTTAAACGTTTACTATATCGTGATGAAAACTATTTTTGGAAACTAGACAACGAATCCTTATGCTTGGACTAAGTTTAGATGTACATGGAAGTGCGTATATGTTACATACATAATCATTAGCTAGTTGCGACTAGGCCCTGGATATGCAAATAGTACTATTGGCGGAGACCTACCCTCCCACGTTATTGATCATTTATCGGTGTTTACCGACCACGAGGAGTGCATATCTAGCACGTTTAAGGTTGTTGTTTTGATTATGGACTTAGGGTCATCATTTTAACTCAAAGGTGTAGCTAACCTGTTGGGGGATCACCGTCTATTATGTTTCTACTACTGCTCTCGGAGCAGGCCAATCTTTAACTATTTATATCATCACACTATATTTTTGTCGATTATGGCATACTAAAACTATTGTTTCTACTAACGCGAGTAAAAACGTACTACTGCTCTCGGAGCAGGTCATTTTAACGTTATTATCATCACACCATTTTGCCGACGATGGCATACGAAAACTATTGTTTCTACTACTGCTTTTGAGCAGACTATTATTAACGTTTTATACTATCACACTATTTTTGCCATGGATGGCATACGAAAACTATAGAACTATTTTGATCTCATTAAAACCTGTGAATTCACTCAACAATTTTGTTGATACTTTTACTTATGTTTTTCAGGTAACTAAGCTAGGCATTGAGTCGCATGCATTGGAAGTCAAGCTTTCATTCTAATAAGATGCCACCTCTCTATTTCATTTTTATTAAACTATGTTTTGGATTCAAAGTACTCTGTTTACATTAAATTTTGGTGACATCTCTTTTTATCAAACATTTATTGTTTACGATAATCATATGCTATGTTTACTCGTGAAGTCGCACGCCCGTTCTTCCGCAAACCACTTTTGGCGGGGTGTGACAGATTGGTATCAGAGCTATTGGTTACAGTGAATTAGCGAGTCTAGTCTATAACTTCAAAACGATTTTGGGTCAAAACGTTTTCATTGCATCAAGTGTCTCATTGCATATAGAGTTGCATTGCATATAAAGATGCATTACATATCATTCATTTACCCCTTGCCTTGATAATAGATCTCTTGCTTTATATTGCCTTACACTTACCCTTAGGTATAGAGCTTTATTCCATTGGATACTTATACGTGAACCTATAGGTGAAACATATTACACTATATCGCCAATAAGTTCATTTGAATCCTCAGTACATGACATTACACTACTCACTGAACACTTACATCACATACCTAAATCGAATATCTTACTTACACTCCACTAATCACGTACACAAAAACATGAATTCGAGAATTGTTGTCGAAAGTCTACGAGCAGCGAAATCTTTGACAACTCTATTCGATTGAACATCGCGAATTATGACAGCATCATCAAACGATCTTCAACAAGAAACACATCAACACGTGCACCACATATTTCAATCACACTATATATTCTTCTCATACATTACACCTCTCGCGAGCATCATCACCTCAACTCTAAATTCCCGATAAACAAATTGTAAAACTCGAAATATTCCTCGCATGACTGACGACAAACGTCACCCCAATAATCTCAAACGCCGCGAAACGAAGTTGCGAAAGGCATCATGTTTTATTCTATGATGTCCTTAAATGAAGCACAACTTTTAAATTCGTATACTCCAGTATGAAATAAAGATTCTAAATTTCCGTAGAATCCATAATACAATCCTTGAAATTTCGCATACAATATGAGTATAAAGAAAATAATAGTATTCATGAATGAATTTATGAAATGATAATGATGAGGAAATATGGTATGATGATATTATAAACCGTCTGGCCAGCGTGTTTATAATTACATGATACAATGTGAAATTATCAAAGTCATGGAATTATAAAAGGAATCAATAAATAAACATCTTTAGCAAAACTATAACACTCATAAATGACTTACTAATATTTCCACCACCCTCGTCTAATTGAACTCAAAAGTAAACAAATCTCGAGAGCCTCACTGGTCACATATCAACTTTTCCATCTAAATTCACTTAAAGTTACCTCATATGAATAATATCAAGAGACTCAAAACAATATTCTACTAGTTAAATGTATCAGACTGAACACGTTTGTAAAAGAAATTTCGATTGCACTTTACATCAAAGATAGTTAAGTTGTTGAAGATGTATGAAGTATATGAAAAACAATATATTCATTTCAATCAATCATACGTTTTGGTACCCCAATATATATAGAACTTATATTAAGTTTTGCTTTTAAAAAAAAAAAAAAAAGATTTGTATATAGTTAAAGCGCTCAAGAAGTTATATCAAGGTTATAAGTTCATAAAAGAATTTATATATGTATTGTAATAAACAATATAATGCCACGTGTATAAGTGCTTAAAACACTTTAAATCTATATTTTAATAAATGTAGTTAACAAATCCACATTTATTACCGCAAATATGCGATTTGTCTGACCTACCACAAATTGTAAATTTTACTCGAAAATCAACCTACATTCCGACCATTCTCAACCGAAGTACGAAAATTGCTTGGTGTTTCCGGCTACGAATAGTGGCCAAATATTCTCATCTTTTATTATAAGTTATACCAAAGTAGCCCCTCTTGGAACAAAAAGAATAATATGACAACAAATAATGAAGCAAATATTTTCATCTTTTATATATTACAACTTAAATAAGACATGCAATCTCTTACGTACACTATGCAACAGATACATGAAACATGGAATAACTACTAGAAGTGGGAACCTCAATTATATTCCTAAATATTTGTCAACTAAGAGAAAACGTGGCTATCACTTAGCCGTGTAAATTTAATTCTTACCAAATTAATTTACCACTAAATTGTGTAAGTAATTCAAATACCGATATGTGACATGTAATCTGCCGAAGCGTGACCCGCTAAATAAACGATTAACCTAATAACCCAACCTTAACCTCCTCGATCTAAAAGATAAGAGATTGGACTAGAATGGAAAACAAGAAACTCTATTTTGAACCCTAAAGTAGAAAACATGTACTACATTAATCCTAACCTACCTAATGGAACTGAAAACTTCATCGTATACCACAACGTGTCTCATCAAGGATTATCTTGCGTCTTAATGCAAAATGGAAAATATATCGTCTACTGCATGTCTAGTAAAAAAAAAAGATAATAAATAAATAAAACTATACAACTCATCAAAACTAGTTGTCTTTGTGTTCACATTAAAAATAGGAGACACCACTTATACATTACTAAATGAACAATTTTCATCGACCACAAAAAGCCTCCAAAACATATCCGACACAATAATAATTGACACATGTGACGACGATGATAGGTCGAGTTGCTAATTGAGCACGAGGACAAAATAACATAGCATCTCGGTAAGGCCAAACGTAGTGGCCGATAACGAACCACACCACGTCAAGTGCGATCACTAAAATGTCTATCTATGTTTTTCTTCCGGACTCTCCACCTAGTAACACAACATTTTAAATTTCGGGACGAAATTTATTTAACAAGGGGAGAATGTGACAACCCTCAAAATTGGGTATTTGACCCGACAATTATTATAACTCATTTTCTTTTAGCACAATCTGCTCATTATTATACTGTTTTATAACTTTGGGGTGAAAAACATAACAGCTACTTTTATAAAAATCTATTTGTGATTATGAATTCACAACCTCTCGTTTACTACTATACGTTTTAACTATTTCACTTTTGAGTGAAAAACATAACAACTATTTTATAAACGTTTACAACATTTTTAAACGTTTACTATATCGTGATGAAAACTATTTTTGGAAACTAGACAACGAATCCTTATGCTTGGACTAAGTTTAGATGTACATGGAAGTGCGTATATGTTACATACATAATCATTAGCTAGTTGCGACTAGGCCCTGGATATGCAAATAGTACTATTGGCGGAGACCTACCCTCCCACGTTATTGATCATTTATCGGTGTTTACCGACCACGAGGAGTGCATATCTAGCACGTTTAAGGTTGTTGTTTTGATTATGGACTTAGGGTCATCATTTTAACTCAAAGGTGTAGCTAACCTGTTGGGGGATCACCGTCTATTATGTTTCTACTACTGCTCTCGGAGCAGGCCAATCTTTAACTATTTATATCATCACACTATATTTTTGTCGATTATGGCATACTAAAACTATTGTTTCTACTAACGCGAGTAAAATCGTACTACTGCTCTCGGAGCAGGTCATTTTAACGTTATTATCATCACACCATTTTGCCGACGATGGCATACGAAAACTATTGTTTCTACTACTGCTTTTGAGCAGACTATTATTAACATTTTATACTATCACACTATTTTTGCCATGGATGGCATACGAAAACTATAGAACTATTTTGATCTCATTAAAACCTGTGAATTCACTCAACAATTTTGTTGATACTTTTACTTATGTTTTTCAGGTAACTAAGCTAGGCATTGAGTCGCATGCATTGGAAGTCAAGCTTTCATTCTAATAAGATGTCACCTCTCTATTTCATTTTTATTAAACTATGTTTTGGATTCAAAGTACTTTGTTTACATTAAATTTTGGTGACATCTCTTTTTATCAAACATTTATTGTTTACGATAATCATATGCTATGTTTACTCGTGAAGTCGCACGCCCGTTCTTCCGCAAACCACTTTTGGCGGGGTGTGACACAATGGGTGCCCGATGAGTCCACCCAAATCAAACACTTTGTGGGGGCGTTGTTGCCCGAGTACCGGAATATAACGAGGCTTGCGGGGACTCTCTTGCAAGCCTATGATCTTGCCAAGTCGGCCGAGAGCAATTTCTTGGCTCAAAAGGTCGCTAGTCGAGAGAAGACTTCGTTTCACAAGGGAAAGTATGATCAATCAAGCTCGAGCAACCACAAGAAACCCCAAGGAAATCATAGGTCAATCAATGATCGTCGAAAACAAATCCTTCAAGGTTCCAACCAAAGGAACCCGTGGTGCTTACCGTGTAAGTCCGCCCATGCCGGACCGTGTATGACACAAACTCGAAAATGTCTTAAGTGTGGGCAGCACGGGCATGAGTCCTCGGAATGCAAGTTAGAGAATAGTGTTTGTTGGACGTGTCAGAAAGAGGGTCACAGGGCTATGCATTGTCCGATGAAGAAGAGTTCGGGTTTGGGTTCGGGCGGGGGAGCGGCTTCGTCGGGAAGTCAAAAGAGGAAGAGTCATCCGCCACCTACGGGTCGGGCATTCAAAATGACGGTGGAGGATGCCACCACCACCGACGATGTCATCACCGGTATGTTTCTAATAAACTCGATACCCGCTCGTGTATTATTTGATTCGGGTGCAAATAGTTCGTTTTCCTCAAAGAGTTTTTGTGACAAATTGAAATTGCCTTTTTCCTTGATCGCGACACCTCTAGAGGTAGAGGTGGCCGATGGTGAAATGGTTCTGGTCACGACATCCGTGTCCGGGGCTAGTATTGATATTGATGGCGTGAAATTTTCGATTCTTTTACTTGTTATGCCGATATCCGGCTTTGATGTGGTGTTAGGTATGGATTGGTTAAGTGCTAATAGGGCCAACATAAATTGTCATCAAAAGTTAATTACTTTTCTTTTACCCGACGGGTCACACGTCGTGGCCCGGGGAGACCGTGCGACCCCGACCATACCCATGATATCCATGATGAAAGCTCGTAAGTCCTTGACCAAGGGGTGTGAATCATTTTTGGCCTACGTTATTGATGTGAAAAAGGAAAAGAAAGTGATCGGTAATCTCCGGGTGGTTTCGGAATACCCGGAGGTGTTTCCCGAAGACTTGCCTGGGTTACCTCCCGTTCGGGAGGTAGAATTCAAAATTGATTTGGTGCCGGTCGCCAATCCCGTGGCTAGAGCACCATACCGTTTAGCACCGTCCGAGATTCGGGAAATGATGACACAAATCCAAGATTTATTGGATAAGGGTTTTATTCGGTCGAGTTCCTCACCTTGGGGAGCTCCGGTTTTATTCGTTAAGAAGAAAGATGGTGCACTTCGTATGTGTATCGATTATCGAGAATTAAATAAAAGAACGGTAAAGAATCGGTATCCTTTGCCGCGTATTGACGATTTATTTGATCAACTCCAAGGGTCTTCTTACTTCTCAAAGATTGATTTGAGATCGGGTTATCACCAAGTTCGGGTTCATGAAAACGATGTTCACAAAACGGCGTTCCGAACTCGCTATGGCCACTACGAGTTCTTGGTTATGCCGTTTGGGTTGACGAACGCTCCCGCGATATTTATGGATTTGATGAACCGAGTTTGTCGACCCTATCTCGACAAATTCGTTATTGTGTTCATTGATGATATTTTAATTTATTCCAAGACCGGAGAAGAACACGAAAAACACTTAAGGCAAGTGTTAGAAACGTTGAAGCGGGAACGATTATTTGCGAAGTTCTCGAAGTGCGAATTTTGGCTTCGAGAAGTTCACTTTTTGGGTCACGTTATTTGTTCGAATGGGGTCAAGGTGGACCCGACGAAGATCGAAGCGGTTATGAATTGGGTTGCTCCGAAGAACCCAACCGAGATAAAGAGTTTCTTGGGTTTGGCGGGTTATTACCGCCGCTTTATAAAGGATTTTTCAAAGATAGAGGGTCCTATGACGAGATTGACCCGTAAAGATGTACCGTTTCGGTGGGGTGAAAATCACGAGAAGTCATTTCAAACTCTAAAACAATTATTGTGTCAAGCTCTGGTTCTCGCCTTACCCGAAGGCCCGGAGGATTTTATTGTTTATTGTGACGCTTCACTTGCGGGTTTGGGTTGTGTGTTAATGCAACGAGATCGGGTCATTGCTTATGCTTCGAGGCAATTGAAGAATCACGAGAAGAATTACCCGACTCACGATTTAGAGTTGGCGGCGGTGGTTTTTGCACTAAAATTATGGAGACACTATTTGTACGGTACGAAATGCGTGATTTGGGAAATGCGTGATTTGCACGGATCATAAAAGTTTGCAATACGTGTTCACGCAAAAGGAGTTGAATATGCGTCAACGAAGATGGTTAGAGTTGATTAAGGATTACGATTGTGAAATCCGATATCATCCCGGGAAGGCAAATGTGGTGGCCGATGCCTTAAGTAGAAAGGGAGACTCGGGACGGGTACAATTTATGCGGATGGAAATTGTGTCGGATTTGGTGTCCCGGTTGAAGATTTCACAAATGGAAGCATTGAATGTCGAACATCTGAAGGCCGAGATTTTATTAAAGAGGAAAGATGATTTAGAAGAAGATTCTCGGGGTTTGAAGACATATCAATCTCGGGTTTGGGTACCGTTACTCGGGGGTTTGCGAGAATTGATTTTAGCCGAGGCTCACAATTCTCGGTTATCGGTTCACCCGGGTAGCACGAAGATGTATAATGATCTAAAAGCACTTTATTGGTGGCCGACAATGAAGACCGACATTGCCCGTTTTGTGGGCCAATGTCATATTTGTGCTCAAGTGAAGGCCGAGCACCAAAAGCCCTATGGAACTTTAACCCAATCACCGATTCCCGAGTGGAAGTGGGACCGGATTACTATGGATTTCGTGACCAAATTGTCGCGTACACAAAGGGGTCACGATATGATTTGGGTTATAGTTGACCGATTAACGAAGAGTGCTCATTTCTTGGCTACTAGTGAGACCGCCTCACTTAGTAGATTGGCGAAATTGTACATTGACGAAGTAGTATCTCGACATGAAATTCCAATTTCTATCGTGTCCGATAGAGATCCCCGTTTTGCTTCGAACATTTGGAATAGCTTGCAACGAGAAATTGGGGACGCGGGTGAATTTGAGTACCGCGTATCATCCCCAAACCGATGGGCAATCGGAAAGAACGATACAAACGCTTGAGGATATGTTGCGGGCTTGTGTGTTAGAGTATGGTGGGTCGTGGGATTCCCACCTACCGTTGATCGAGTTTGCTTATAATAACTCGTATCACTCAAGTATTAAGATGCCACCGTACGAGATGTTGTACGGGCGTCGGTGCCGAACCCCGACGTGTTGGTTGGAAGCGGGTGAGAAACAATATGCGGGGCCCGATATTGTACAAATGACCGCGGATAAAGTTGCTATTGCTCGAGAAAAGTTGAAAGCCGCCCGTGACCGACAAAAGATGTATGCCGACCCGAGGCGTAGACCCACTACGTTCTCGGAGAACGAGATGGTTTATTTGAAGGTTTCACCTTGGAAGGGTGTTATTCGTTTTGGTAAGCGAGGAAAGTTGGCCCCGAGGTTTATTGGGCCGTTCCGAATTAGTAAGGTGGTGAATTCTCAATCGGTAACACTCGAGTTACCCCCGGAGTAGTCGGCAATACACAACACTTTCAACATTTGTTACTTGAGAAAGTGTAACATCGAAGATCCGAGCCAAATTCTCCCGGTGCAAGAGTTGCGGGTTGATACGAAAAAGAGATTGGTCGAAGAACCGGTGGAGTTATTAGACCGAAAAGTAACGAAATTGAGAAAGAAACAAATTCCTATGGTTCTAGTAAAGTGGAAGCACAGTTTGGGGGCGAATATGACGTGGGAGACCGAGGCCGATATGCGGGAACGTTATCCCTCCTTATTTGATCGAGATGGGATTCCGGGGACGGAATCTTCTTAAGTGGGGGAGAGTTGTAACATCCCAAAACCCAGCCTAGTAGTTTATTGACCTTAAGGTATCTTATTAAATGATTATCTGATTAAATGCTTAGTTAATTTAATTAGCCTGCTGTCCTTTGCGGTATTTTAACCAAGGGGTTAAAATACCCGACTTGTGATTTATTTGGAATGAAAACGTGATTTTTATATATTTGGACTCCTTGTTAAATATCGTTTCCGGAAATACTTTCGTTTTTAAAATTGGAGTCCGTTTACTATTTTAAATAAATTAATTTCGAAAGGGACTTTTCAGACATATACTGTTAATTAAAACAAAAGCCACAAAGGGGTCCCACCCCCTTGTGTTGGCCGGTCAAGATAGAGGGAGGGAGAAACGCTCCTTTTCTTCCTTGTCTCAATTGTTCAAACATTATCCTCTCCTTTTTCACTATTTCATTGCTCCCTAAAACTCAATCTTTTTCCCTACTTGTTCTTGAGTGATCTTGGTGATTTCTTGGTGCTAAGACCCGAAATTCTTACCAAAGTTTGTGTAGAAGAACCCTAGAAGTAAGCTACATCTTTTCTTTACTTGTTCTTGTTGTTCTTGAGTTTGGTGGTGAACTAGGGTTTGTGATCTTTAGTGTTTTATGGATGAATCTTGGAATGGAAGTTGTTTTATGTGTTTATGCAAGCTTTTACATCTTTTGTATGGTTGATTGTTGAAGGAATACAAGATTTGGTGAAAATCACCTTCAACCTCCATTAATGGTGGAAGTTGAAGGTGGGTTTTGACAAATCTTGGATTTCTTGAGTTATGGTTGGATAGAATTGTTTATTAGGTTGTGAAATCATGTTTGTTAAGTTATGGATGTTAAAAACCTAGTATTGATCAATTGGTGAAGTAGTTTAACTAGTGTTTGGATGATTTTGTCAAAATGGTTAACTAGTGATCTTGGAAGTATCATACTTGGATTTGTGATGGTTATGATCTTGATGGAATTGTTAGATGATTGTGAATTGCTAGTTTAAAGATTTAATTGCTAGTTAATGGAAATGTGGAAGTGTTTGGATCATATTCGGGTTTTTGGCCCGTTTGGGTCAACTAGTTGTGAATACTTGCTAAATGGTCAAAATGGTCAATCGTATTTATGAAGGATTTGTGCTAGTTATAAATGTCACAGAATGTGCATTTTATAAGCCTTGTGTAGTTAGATGTTGAAATTGTTGATTTTGACGGTTCGGTGAATTATCACTAACTCGGTATATTGTTGACAGGAACCGGAAAGGATACTCAGTGATACTAGCTCACTGAGTAAGGAATTGAAGGTTGAAAGGTGAGTGGATTCGACCTACAACTCGGGTTTCGGTTATTTCATTGGGTATTGTCTTGTTGGTGAAAAATGCAGAAAAATCGCCAGATGAAGAGAGTTCGCGACGCGAACTTAGTTCGCGATCGCGAAGTCGGTCCAGAGAAATTTGTTGGTCGTCGCGAAGTAGTTCACGACTGAGTTCCCGACGCGAACCCTAGTTCGCGATCGCGAACTAGAGTTCGCGATTGGGAACTCAGTTTTGACGTTTTTCGCGGTGTTTTTCGTAGCTAGTTGACTTGTTATGTATGCCTAGTGTTAGGGAATACCATACATGACTAGGTGCACCATCGGGATGAGGTCAGTGTCGGATGGATAACGGCTGGGCACAGTGTATCGACTAATAGGGTATCCGACCTTACCTGTATATGTTACAGTGTTAAGGGAGGGAGTTGCCCTGGGTGTTGGATGCAAAACGCTATCGGTTACCGTGGTTTTGGCCGACCATGGTTTAAGGCCCGCAAAGCCGCCGATCCTCTCAAATAAGTGATTACCCAAACCGGAGATGTTTTTATAACTTCTGTGTTTAAGTGACTACCAAACCGGAGATGTTCTTTAACTTCCGTGTTAAAGTGTTTAGTGTAGTCGGTAGAGTTAGGAATTCATTCACTTAGCTTTTGTGCTAATCCCTCCCTTATTGACACATTTCAGGTTGGATGGCTTGAACGGGTCGGGCTTGGACGGGAAGTTTGACCATGCTTAAATTATGTTTTGTAAAATGAGTCGTGTTTAGTAATACCGTATTTTAAATAACTTTGGTTGTAATATTTTGTGGGACCACGTTCTGTAAACTTAACTAACTAGATGCTTCCGTACTTAGACTAATACTTAATTGCCTTTTTTTAAAAAAAAAAATGCGGTGTTACAGTGGTCCGCCGGTTGTGCCACCGTTGGCACGCCCCACCACTTTGTCCGCCGGTTTCAACCTCGCCAGTTTGGAGACGGGAGGGAAGGAGTGCGCCGGTTGAATGGGTGGGTCCAAGGGGGTATTTTGTGTGTGTGTGTGTTTTGTAATGGTGGGGCCCAAAAAATTAAAGGGCAGTGGTATTGTTGGCATGGGTACGTCAGTTTAGTGTCGGTTGGAGGGTGAGCTGACGTGGCGCGCTGATTTGGCAACAACTGACGGTATCAGTTTGCCAAACCATTGACACCGGTCTAAGTTTGTCTATGATAAACATTATTTAAGTAAAGTAACTTGAACATTATAAAACATAATTTCCATTATGTATAAATATTATTTAGGTAATGTAACTTGAACATAATAAAACATAATTTACTATGTATATTAGTCAAAACTTTTGAAAAACTATTCTTTATATTACTGGAAAAAACAGAAATTTTTTTATATAGTAATAAGTTTTCATCTAAAATTTCTATTACTATGTTTTAAGTAGAATTAAAGTTATACATGTGCCTTACATATTCATTTTTTGAGATATATTATTTATTCTTTGATAACCATGTGCATTTTATCTGATAAAAAGTTTGTCAAAATCACACTTTAAGAATATAAAGTAAAAGTGTTTAATAAGTTCAAATTTAACATTTATATTAAAATATATGAAAATAGACTTTATTAATATTTAATAAATACTAGATTTCAATATTTCTTTAAGAATATAAAGTAAAAGTGTTTAATAAGTTCAAATTTAACATTTATATTAAAATATGTGAAAATAGACTTTATTAATATTTAATAAATACTATATTTCAATATTAATGAAAAGTTTAAGTTCATTTATAACATTTAATCTCATACCTTTCAAGCATGCGTTACACAAAATATTAATAGAAAACTAAAAATTGCATATGATCATAACCGAAGAGGTAAATAAACACACACTATTAGGAGAGACCTAATAAACTATGATCATAATAATCATTACTTCTACATAGATTGCTCACGAAGATAGATGGATTTGATTCAAGTGTCATATGGTTTCATCTTACAAAAAAAAAAGAAAAAAAAAACTCATAACAATGGTTAGAATATGATTTACACCATCGGAGCGTGGTCCCGAATATATGGCTAAGGATCGAGCCACATTGAGTGATCTAGTTAGATAATTCGAATACTTACTAAAATCAACTCCTTTTGATAGAATATTTTGTAAGTATATGTGATATATAGAGAATATAATGTATAGTAGATAAAAAGGAAAGTCTGTGATGGATGTGAAAACCATAGCCACTTCTATGTGGAAATTTATCATATATACTAACTTAGTAATAAAATTATTTATTAAATTATATTTTTATATCAAGTGTTATATCTATCATATAATTTTTATAAGACTAAAAGATGGTAGAAAATTGCTGGCACTAATAGTACGATTGTGTAAATATCATGGTCCATAGTAAAATAATAGCCCAAAATGTTCCAAAAAAGGGTAGACAAGAATAATGTTAATGATTCATCGTCCGTTTGTCATCACTTGTGAGGTTCATCATGTAATTTTCGTGTTGTATACTTGTATTATTAAGTAGATGATACGATGTTGATTTTTATCCTTTGTGATGCAAACACTTTTTTTTTTTCTCAATCGGAATTTATAATTTATAAAATCATTTGCTTTTGAAAATATAAAAAGAGAAATTTTCTTATCTAAGGGGTCTAAGTGTGGTATCGTCAAAGTCACGCCAAATTACACCACCTGTGGCGCCAAAGGAATAACGGCTGTTAATTTTTTTTAGTTGTAATATATTTGTGGTCTTTTTTATGGGTCTTAAATGAATATTATATATATGTTAAACAATTAGGGGCAATTTTAGTCGGTGTGTTAAAACATGTTAAAGAAATAAAAATTTAAAAAATACCTTTAACATTAATCTCAAAATACCACTAATTTGCTACGTTTTTTTGTGTTATATTTTCATAAATATATATAGTTTCTTTTTCCTTAAAGAATATTTATAATTTAACATCAAAAGAGATAAACCAATATAATTTTTATTTCCTTCGAAATATTTACAATTTAAGATCAAAATAACCAAGTTACGGGCACTTGTTACCACTCAACTTTAGAGGTACGACTTTTTATCGACTTTAAAGTGTAAACTCATATACACTTGTTCCTATAATCATATGATAAAATCTGTATATAACGAAATGCTCAGAAATTTAGCATTAAAAACATTAAATCGGCCATGTGTCACACACATGGTATTTTGAAAATGTTAGTTTAATATCTTTGACAAAGAAAGAGTGGGTGTATTGATTAAACTACGTGCGTTTGTATTAAAACGTACATAACAAAATCACGATGCTAAGGGAATCTAACATACAAACGAGCCTTAGAACACACATCTTGTGGAATCTATTGACCATACACTCATAAAATCGACAACCCATCAAACTCCCACCAATGAAATTGACCATATAATGTAGGAAGAAAAATTGGTATGTGATTCGAAACTGGTTTGAAAATCGATTTGAAACCGGATTGAAGTATACTTTCTCGGATAAGATCGGAATCAAAACTACCATTGGGATCGGTTTGATTATCTTCGGCCAAACCGGATAGGGAAAACCGGTTTGAAAATTGGATTGGAGAAAACCAAATTCAAAATCGAATTCAGTTATTTGTAAGTGATTTGAGGTGACAAATGTATAAAAAATGAATTCAATCCGGTTTCGATCCGATCCAGTCTGGTTTTATCGGTTTCTATGTTTCGGTTCCAATCCTTTATGTTTTTTTTATTAAACTGGTTTTGACCATAATTACTCGAATTCACCGATTTTAAAACCGGATTGGTTTTTTGAACTAATTTGTTCGTGTGTAATGTAATGGGTTGTCTTAAATTAAAATAAATATATTCAAACATAACATTTTAAATTCATCATATAATCATTCTTTTAATTTAAATATTTATATACTTACGTACCAAGTGGTTTGTTCTAGGAGGTCCAAGAAAATTATAAAGTCTCAAGGAATGATTATTGGCACTTGGATCATCATGATCAATGGCTCAGATTAAATCACAAATTAATTGGGGTTTTTAGGCGGAGGGGTATGTTGGTCATTTTACCCAAGACTTAAACCTAACTTGTTCCTCACTTATCATTCTTCACTCTCTCTCTACCTCCTTACCTCTCGTCTGCTCTCTCCCTCCCCCTCTCTCTCTCTCTCTCTCTCTCACTAAAATCAATTGGAAATAGTCATGATTCAACTTGTTTTCGCCGATTTCTACCGTCATTTTGCGAAGATCGTTAGTTTTACACTCCTACAACTTCGGTCTTCTTCTACATTCAACTTTTACGCGATTTACAATGGGTGATTCTCGTTTTTCTTCGAAAAAACCTCTGATGAAATTATATGTAAGTTCAAATGCTACTCCATCAATTTCATAACATGTTTGTTGATACGTTTCTCTTTATTTTGTTGTTTTCTACTAAAATAACAAGTTTATTGTTAAGTGCTTCAGCTTTCTAATGTTTATTAGTAAATCACATGTGATTAATCGAAATGTTAATAGTTCCCCTGTTTTTGAAAACCCCTGTTTCAAATCACATGTGATTAAGATCTGTTTTATTCTAAAATAAATGTTTTTAGTTAATCACATGTGATTCTAAGTCTATTTCGCTTTAAATCATCTTTTTTTTTTGTGTTTAAACATATGTGCTTGTAATTTTGTTTTAAATCAGATGTGATTTTGAAGTTATTATTTGTTTTTTAGTTGCAAATCACATGTGATTTTACTGTTTTTATTATAGATTTCAGCTTTTGAGTGTTATTTAGTTGTAAATCACATGTGATTTTATTGTTTTTATTATAGATTTCAGCTTTTTAGTGTTTTTTGGTTTTAAATCACATGTGATTTTATTGTATTCACATGTTATCTGCCGTTTATTATTTTTTTGTTTACTCTGTTTTTAAATCACATGTGATTTTACAAATTTTATTATAGATTTTCATGTTTCTAGTGTTTTTTAGTTGTAAATCACATGTGATTTTACTATGTTCACATGTTTTATTATTTTTATGTTTACTCTGTTTTTAAATCACATGTGATTGTTATTTATTATTTGATTATTATGTTATTTAAGTTCAATCACATGTGATTGTTCTCAGCATCTCACCTAATCACAATCAAATAATTCATATCTTTCAATCACCTGTGATTAGTAAGCTAAATTACAGTTGTTTATTTGAGATTGTGAGTTCAATCACATGTGATTTCAGTTTAACTATCTCCTATTGTTATTTGTTGTCATAACTTACTTCTTTGTGTTTTATAGGTGGTGATGATGAATATCCAACTATGTTATCTAAGTTGTCTGAGATACGAACTAATGTTAATATTGGTAGAAAAAGACATCTATCACCATCAAAAACAAAAACTGATGCGGTGTCAAAGAAGATCAAAATAAAGCTTAAAAGATCAATTAGCAATGTGATTGGGAACAACATCACTAGTGATTTAATACTAAGTAACATGTTCCGTTTTTGTGCAATTGCTGTTTACTTTCCAATTACTTGTGATTTTTATTAACAATCACATGTTATTGTTTCTATGTACATGTCACTGTTTTTGTGCACTTGATGTTTACTTTCCAATCACATGTGATTTTGTTATGTATATAGACTCCTCTGTTTTATTATGAAAACTCTGTTTTACATAACAAAATCACATGTGATTTTTAATGAAATCAAAAGTGATATAATAAAATCACATGTGATTTAATACTTAACAACAAGACTAAAAATTTAATTTGTGAATTAAACATAAATATTAATAATGACAAAATAGTCATCCAAGATAATATTGTACAACTAATAATTAACCATCATTAATTATCAAATAAAATGTAAGTTGAAATAATACACCAATTGATAGTACAAATACACACTTATACCAAATACATAAAATTAATACTCTTCCTCCTTTTTCTCAAAGTCAAATGATTTTTGGCTTGTCTCTTCCTCCTGTCAAGATTCCATTTCCCATCCCCTAGACTTTCATATGTTGGTTATTAGCTCATTTTTTCATGCATTCTTGCATTTCCAAAGTTGTTCAACTTTCCTCATTAAAACACCACCCACAAACTTCCTTCTCCTTCACTTCGGTCGATCACAAGACACATGACACAACACTACTTTTCCACTTTTCAAGTTAATCACCAAAATAGAAATTCCTTTTTGCTTTTTCTTTTATTCTCAAACCAAGGTCATTGAACATCCAAATATGTTTGAAAATCTATCTTTTTAAGTCTTGAAATACTTTGTTACTTCTCTGCACACTCTCATCCTATTAGCAAAGTTGTGCTCATACAATCACATGTGATTTATAAAGCGAATCACATGTGATTTGTTTCTTAACAACCTCCTCTGTTTTTAAGCAAAGAAATCACATGTGATTCGCTCAGCAACCTCATCTCAACGCAGTCAAATAACGTAAAGCAAACAATCACATGTGATTTGTAAACCGAATCACTTGTGATTTGTTTCTTAACAACCTCCCTTGTTTTTAAGAAAATAAATCACATGTGATTCGCTCAACAACCTCATCTCAACGCAGTCAAATAACGTAAAGCAAACAATCACATGTGATTTGTAAACCGAATCACTTGTGATTTGTTTCTTAATAACCTCCCCTAGTTTTAAGCAAAGAAATCACATGTGATTCGCTTAGCAACCTCACATGAAGCAGTCAACTAATGCATAGCACACAATCACATGTGATTTGTGAAGCGAATCACCTGTGATTTATTTCTTAACAACCTCCCCTGATTTTAAGCAAAAAAATCACATGTGATTTGCTAAGCAACCTCACATGAAGCAGTCAAATAATGTATAGCACACAATCACATGTGATTTGTAAAGCGGATCACTTGTGATTTGTAAAGCGGATCACTTGTGATTTGTAATCTATAAACTCCCCTGTTTTACGAAAAGAAATCACATGTGATTCGCTTAGCGTTCTCAACTGAGCGCAATGAATTAACACACAACTTACAATCACAGGCGATTCGTTAGCGAATCACTTGTGATTTTGTTATCTAATAAACTTGAATTGTAATTTTTTACCTGAATCATCGATTTTTTTTCTCTGTTTCATTGCTATTGACATATTCTGGATGCAGATTCATTGATAACATCAGATATATTGATTTCGAGATTCAGATCTGCGTTTGATTACAACGATTTTGTTCAATCGCAATTTTAATTATGGCTCGAATTCGAGAAAAAACGTGATTCGAAGTTGCTGATTCGATTTCTACAGTCGATTCGATGTTTGAGATCTAGATCTGCCGTTTGCGACCCATTGTTTGTGATTTGTGGCTTAGAGATCGCCGGAAATCGCCATTGAAGAAGGAAGAAGCAGTTTGAGCGTAAGCTCCATTGAAGAAGGAAGAAGGTCTGGTGTTTTTTTGGACAATAATACCCCTCCATGTGTAATTTATGGATTGATATTGATCATTGATTAAGTTTGATCTGATGGTTGTGGATTGTTCCTTGGAACTTTATAATAATGTGAGACTTCCCTGAACACAACTCTACGTACCAAAAAAGAAACAATGTAATTATTAGCTAGTTTATACAGGCACGGTGGTACCCATATAATATATTACTTCATTCGTTCCAATTTTATTATCTATATTTCTTCTTTTATATATCTCAAAATTATTGCCCATTTTAAAAAATCAATAAAAAGAAAAACAGTTAGGTGATAAAAATAAAATAATATTATTTAAATAGTATAATAAATTTATTTTTTTTAAACTGTGTGATTCTTGTAAGTGAATAATAATATTTGAAATGAAGGGAGTACTGATTATTTGTAAGAGTTACAAAATTAATGAATGACATCGACCAATCTATATCCTAAGCATATGATATACTATCTCCGTATCAAAATAAGTGATACATTTTCTTAAAAAGGGTGGAACAAAATAAGTGATATACTTCTAATTCTTACCTTATTTGACAAAAAAAGTAGGACATTTTCTCAACTAACTATCTACTTTATTAAATAAAATTACTTTTTACCCTTACTTTTACTTTTAAACATCATTAATATCACTAAGTGGAACCTATTCTCCACTAACTATCCATTTTAATCTATCTTAATTCAAATTTTAATCTTTTACTTCAAAAACCGTGAAACTTCAAATGTATCACTTATTTTGATACTGAGGTAGTATATTTTTCTAAAGATAACAAGACTTTGTACTATAATAAGAACTATAATAAGTAAAACGCATCTACATCGCATTTAAATCAATGAATAGAGACAACAACGTACTCATTTTAGTCGGAAATTCCATTCATTCCAAGGAGGAGGTGAATTATTTACCACATAATTACTTCATATAGCATAAATACTTGTTATACATTATTATATGATCTATTGTTATATTATATTATATTAAATTAAATTTGCAAAGTAATTAAATCGGTGCGAAATTTACACTTGTCAAAAGAACGCAAATGCTTTATCTGAGTTGCATTTGCTCGTGTTTGTGACGAGTTTATAATGATACATATCATATTTTAGAAGCTTTTTATAACATTATATTTAATATAAAAAATACTATTAATGCAAAAAAGATTTACTATTTACGAACATATGATAGTATTACATTTATAGTTAATACTACGTATATACGTTTATCAAAAGTTTATATATGCCATTTATCAAATTGCGTTTTCCACGATTTTTTTATCGAATATAGAGTTGCTACATAGCAATCATTACTAAAAAAGTATTCCAAATTATTCAAAGTGTATAACACAGACAATTTAATTAGTAAATTTTTGACATTGTAAAACTTAAAAGATAATTATTTAATCATTTATTGTTTTTAAAATAAATCTTAATTTATATAAGTACCAAAATTATCTATCGTAAACTTCATTAACCTTCCATAAAATTAACATTTTTACTTATAAAGTAAATAAATATGGATACATTAACATTACTGGTAGTTTTTTCAATAAAAAAATTATGATGAATTGTATTCGGACAAATTGGAGTTTGGACAATGGTGTCTTAATTAAGAGGTAGGGTCTTGTCTTTTAGCTATGAGTGGAGAATTTTGATGAGTAAATGTCCGTGAAATGAAGGGCAAAATTGACAATTTACTAACCATGATAAATAATGCCAAAAGCAATAAATAAATGAAGAAAAATTATGAGAGTGATGTAGGGTAGGTTTAAGAGGACAGCTTTGTAGAGTACCAAAAACACCTCTCTCTCTCTCTCTTCCTTTTCTCTCTCTCTTTCTCTCTCATTCTCTCTCACATACACACACACAAATATTCATAGACGAAGATGAATCAATGGTTTCAATGGTTCAAATTTTGCTTTTTGTTGGAGAGAAGAACCTGATGCTTCCTTTTGATGTGTGAGTGGGTGGTGTTACTGCCCTAATCTCCTCAAATTTGTTATTTTTTTCATAAATCTTCTATCTTTTTTCTTCCCCTTGTATTTTCTCTCATTTTCCCAAATATCCCAGAAATAAAAGCTTATAAAGATAAGGTTTGCTTGATCCTTTCTTGATTTCATGGTTTTTTTCAAGCTAGTTTGTGTGTGAAAGTTTGCTTCTTGGTGTGGTTTTCTTGAAGTTTTTTCTCTTTTTGATCTTACCCTTTTAAAGATGGCTGCTTTCATCTTGAAGATTTGATTTTTATTTTATATTTTGTGAATCAAAAAATTTGAAGTTCAATGGTTTTAACTTTGAAAAATCAAGCTTTCGTGCTTGTGATTTCATGAACTTATTCAACTTGTTTCTTGGTTTTCTGTAATGACTTGAATCAGTTTTTCAAAATCTCTCGATCGTGATCTACTGTTCATTAGCTAAACCCAAAGATCTGACTTCAAAAAAATCTGATCTTCAATTATAATTTCTCTTAAATCTTCTTTCCAACTCCTACAATTAGATCTCGGTGTATGGATCTTGACTGATCTTGTGGTCAAAAGCTCAAATCTTTAAAAACCCATCTTGATTTAAGGTCTGAATTTATGTTTGTTATGTTGTGAAATGATGTTGATGTTAGTGGAAACAAGTTTTAAACTTTTCTTTTTTACATTTTCTCTTTGATTTGTGTGAGTTTAGCCATCAAACCCCACATAAAATAACAGTTTTTGAAGTTATCTTTCATCTCAATAACACCAATTTTAGCTTATGGGTATTGTAGTATACCAACTAATATTGGTTCCTTTCTTGCTCAAATGGATTCTAACTACAAAAAGTTATAATCTTGATGCTCAAATATGGTCTTATTTTGCAGGATTCTATCCATGATCATCTCTCACCAAGCATGCTTTTAAACAGATAAGTGGGGTTTTAAGTTTGAAATTCTAGAGAGAGGAAGAGTTTTAGAGAGAGATAGAGAAGGGTATCAGTGTCTTGTTTGTTATATATATAGATATAATATCTATATACATATATATGCTGAAGGCTAAGTGTAAAGGGGCAGTAGTAGTTGTTGAGAAGGAGAGTTCTTGTGACTGTTCAAACAGCACAAGAAGACATAAGATTATTAGCAACAGATGATATCCTTTGATGATTATTCACCATCAGATCCTTCATCATCATCTCATAATCATCAACAAAAACAAGATCAAATCTCTCATGATCTGAAGATTTCTGATACAGATCTGAAGTTTCTAGATGTTGATCTGGATGATATCAACAACAACCACCTTCCCAAATTCTCAATAAGGTAAAAAAAAGAACTACTTTAATGACTGTAATTTATTTCAAGATTTGATTTTTTTTACTGGGTTAGATCCAAGATTAACCAACCAAGTAAGTACTTGGCTCAGATTTCATGAAAAGATCATACTGTACCTCAGTCTCTGGCCTTTCACTTTGATTTTATTTCATATCAAGATTGATGACCCTTTTTCTGTTTTATGTTTTTTGTTTTATACTTTTATGTTTGTACCCATTTCAGGTTGTGAATTTATTGAATGGTTTCTGTTTCTTGATCATAAATCTTGTTTTGTGATTTTATGCTTTGTTTTAATTGATGATTTCTGATATGACTATTTACAAGACAAAATCTTTATTATGTTTTATGGTAAATCTTGAATTATTACAAGACAAAAAGTTTGGTTTAATTGTTTTGTAGGGATTATGTTTTCGGTTTAAGGAGCAAAGATATCGCCTCTAACTGGCCTTTTTCTTCAACAAGTTTACAACTTTGCTTGAACCATGGAGTCAAGAATTTGTTGCCACCTTTTGAGTCTCTTGCTTCACTGAGAAACAACTCATCTTTGACCAAATGCAGTCTTGAAAATCGTTTGACCGATGAAAAACTTATGAACAGTTTAGATGGAAAGCACACAAACGAAAAAGTAGCCTTGATCAAGTCTTTAACTACAAAATCAAGTGGTATAAAAGGTCAACAACGGTCAAAGGAGAAACCTTCATCTTCTTCTCAAAAACCTGAAAATGGTTCTTGTCACATTAAAAAGAGTAAATTTGTAACGAAATTTATAAATTCGGGTATCGAACAACGAGTTGAAGATCATATTACTACTCCAAATAGCTTCATCGTCTCTGAAACAATGGCATCAAAAGTTTGTCCCGTTTGTAAAACGTTCTCATCGTCTTCAAACACGACGTTAAACGCTCACATTGACCAATGTTTGACCGGAGAAGGAACTATGAAATGGACTGATAATCATCACAGTAGTACTCCCAAAGTTGTAGTCAAACATAAAGTCAAACCTAGGAAAATGAGGTTAATGCTGGATATATACAAAACCGCTCCACATTGTACCATTGAAGAACTCGATAGAAGAAATGGTACAAGTTGGGCTAATAATTCGAGTTTTCCCGCTCAAGAAATTCAGTTTCAAGAGGAAGAAGAAGAAAACATTAATGATCAAAACGAAGAAAATAATGATCCAAAAACGAGTAAAAATAATCACACGGTTGCTGATAATGAAGGTGATGTGTATATTGACACAAATGGGACAAAAGTTCGAATCTTATCAGTGCCAAAAATCGGTTCATCAGATAATAATGGAGCTCGAAAGTTAGTAAAAGGGAGTAAATGTATTATGGGTAAGAATAAAAACAATATTTTAAAGCAAAAACATCAACACAAGTATTTGAAAGTTAGTCCTAATGCCAAGAAACTAAGCCCACCAAAGCCTAAGGTACATTCTTTTGGCTTATATTTTAGATTTTAATCTAATAGCTCATGTTCTTATTAAAATTTTAAAAAGCCGATAAACTTATTCTCAGCTTAAGCTTATCGCTTAAATAGATATAAGTCGTTAAAAATACCCATTTTTTAAAATTTCATTAAGAGTAATGGTATTGCTTCCTATCATTTATTCCTACTTATCTTCCTCTTCAAGACATGTGTCAAAATCAAATAATATTATTAGGAGAGGGAATTAATAGATTAAACATGTCATCATATTGAGTGGATAGGAATAAATGGTAGGAATAAATATCATTTTTCTCAATAAACCCATAAGGTGTGAAAACAAGTTAATTTTTACACAATTACCCCCTAGTTAAATGTACTTTTTTGGACACGTTATATATAGGTGTGATTATTTGTTTGAGATTATTTTTAAGTTAATATTGATGAACAGGTAAGAAATGGTCAAGAAGATGTTGTAATGGCTGAAAATTGTAACAAAAATGAACATGTTAAAGACCCGAAGAAAGTGAATGATTCGGCTATTGTAAGGCCACCATGGGCATGTTCTAAGCGAACTCTTTTTTCAAAAAAGTTTATTAGCAAGAACCGAAAAGTGGAATTACCGACGAAAGATTTGGTTATCAAAACTGATTATAAATCTTATAAAAATAGTAAGAAAATGGAAACTGATGATGACAATGATGATGATGATGATGATGATGGTGATGGTGATGATGATGATGATTCTCAAGATGCATGTCCATCACAACATTCTGATGATCATGTTGATACAAGATCAAAGAGTAAAAAGTTTTCATTTTTAACCAAGAATCTATCATTCCCAGCTACCAAATTCAATATGAAAAGGAAATTCTCATCCGTGGAGAAATCTTGGACCGAATCGGCTGACGGGTCATCTCAAGATTCGTTAAAAGAACAATCTAGAACCCAAGAAACCGCGGTTTCAAAGAAGAATCAAGATTCAAGATCCGTTTCTTCGAAAAGTTTTTCAAATGAAGAATCTTCTGTCGGGATTCAAACCGCTAAATTCGATGAATTAAACGATGTAGAATCCATCCAAAACGATAAGTTATTACCGAGTTCATCCATCCCGACCCCGAGTTTTATCGGTTTGAGTACCTCTTTTGATCCCGAGTTCTCAAAACAAGACTGCATTGAGTTGTATCAAGATCCAATATGTTCAACTAATCGTGCTCCAAACGATGTTGAAAAACATGAAAATTATTTTCAAGAAGTTGATCCGATACCGATCCCGGGCCCACCGGGATCTTTCTTGCCCGCTAGCCCGGGTGGTGAAAGGGTTTTTGAAGAACAAGTTCAAGAAACTAGAGTTGTATCAAGTGATCAAAACCAACATCATCATGATACAATAGATCAAGATTCCATGTCGAATTCTCCGGTTTCAACGGTTTCTAATTCAAGATCTACTTCTATACAAGATGACGCGATTAAAAAATCGTTCTTTAATAACGAAAGTTTCAAGAATGACCAACCGTGTTGTTGCTCGAGAAAAGAGGCTGCTTTGAACTATCAAGATTCGTCTATTTTAAGGAAACAACAACCGATTGAATCGAATAGAAGTACACCGATTAGCGATTTTAACTACAAATCTGATCAAATGTTTTCTTTGAGCAAGTACCCGAATTCACAACCACCTGATTCTAGTCCTTCGAAACCTGTTCTCCGGTTAATGGGGAAGAACTTAATCGTGGTTAAGTCGGATGAAGATGAGTTTAGACCTCCACAATCGAGTCAACAATATCCTCAACGACCCGTGATCTTTAACCAATACCAAAACGGGTTCGAGTCTCAACATATGAGAAGAACACATGTTGACTCGAGGCCCGTTTATGACGGTTTCATGGCACCTTTGGATCGTTATGGTCATGGTGGGGCCTACATGGGGCCCTTCATGCCCCAGATCAGGCCCCACCATGGTTATAACGCTCATGATTATCAAACACTAAGTGGGAGAAATGTTTATATTAACGATGCCTCGAGTTCTAAGCCGAATAAAGAGATAATCATCATTGATGATTTACCAAAAAATGAAGATGATGATTCTATGCGAAGAAATGAGTTCTTGAGAAGAAATCAGGGGCAAATGAACCCGTTATATACAATGTATCCGTCACAAATATCTAGCCATTCATATGGTGGAGGTGGTGGTGGTTCAACGGTGTTTCATGGCGGTGGTTTTCAAACTTCTATTTCTAATGGAGATCTTGGCAAGTGGAATATGCTATCTTCATCAAAATCGTCATCAATGTCTAATTTGCAACCTTCAACAATATACTATCCTCCTAGTTATCCTTGAATGATCGATGTTTACAGATGAGTTTTGCAATATCGATATCTTTTTAAATAGTTTGTTTCTATATAGTTTGTGAGTTTTAGAGTTTTAAGAACTTTTTTGGGCTCCTGTACACGGGTGAACTTAACAATTTCCGAATAATAAGTTGTCTCTCTTTAACTCTAATCACCATTTCATGTGTTTCTTGAAATTTAGGCTAAAATCAAGAAATGGAAGACATTATTCACCATCATAGATCTTGTTACAAGTATGTGGTACCAAGATCTTTTTTTGGTGTTAGTTGTTTATAGGGGTTTTGTTTCTTTTGAAGTTTGCATTTTGTATGGAAGAACATGCATTCCGTGTTCATTCATGTGATATGCATGTATGTATCACCATTTCATGTGTTTCTTGAAATCTAAGCTTAAAATCAAGAAAGCAAATTTATTTTATTTTTAAACATTCTTCACCACCAAGGATATATAATTGCTACATATTTCTGGTACCGATGTCATTTATGGTGTTATATTGTTAAAGTTTTGAAACTTTGGAAGATGGTATTTTGTTTGGAAAAAAAATGCAATTCATGCATGTATAATGGGGTATGGATCTATAGAAAAGGATCCTTATTTGAAGAAGTTGAAGAAGCAATGCATTTTCGTAAAATATACATATATGTATACATATACATACATGTATGTATATATACATATATAATTAGACCATATATATTATATATATGCATATTCATGCCCTATATATATGTATATATACACATATATATACACATGCATTTTACATAACTTGCATTTGCATTTTCATATCGGAACTTGCATTTTCGTTTACGAAAATGCATATACATACTGTATATATATATGTGTATATATATACATATCGAGGGTATACATGTGAAAATATATATATCTATGGTCTATATATTTATGTATATGTACATATATGTATGTATATGTGTGTTTATATGTATATTTTACGAAAATGCAACCCTTTTCTAGCTTCTTCAAATAAGGATGCTTCTTTCTTGATCCATATTCTGTATAATGTGCATCGGTTTATGCCTTTCTTAAAATTTAGGCTTAAAATCAAGAAACCGAAGACCTTTTTTTAACGAAAACACTAATCTACTATTAAATACCATATATGTCATAATAAGGTTTGAACCCTCAAATAAAGTAGTATGAAGGACACTATACCGCTAGACTATAAACTTTTAATTTGGTCAGAACAAATTTTTGATACAACAACTACAAATATATGTATATATGTACATGCATGTATCTCTACCATTTCGTGTATGCATGAAATATAGCCGTTTGAACATCATTAGGTGAGTTGAACAACTACTACAATCTTAAAAAGTGAAAGAAAATAATAATGTCCATCACTTGCTTATGAAAAAAAAAAACATGGACCACCATGAAATGTCTTCTGTATGGTACTTATAATACAGTTGAGGCTTCAAAATGCAAAGTACTTGCATTCTCTTTTGAAAGACCATATTCTTGATCAATAGATGAAATTTTCATCTACGTGTATTTAAAAATAATGTTATTAAAACACTAACTTATATTTTTAAACTTGTACTTGTATATAAATTCTGTGAGAAGTAATATTTGTAATGTACATGTACAATTAAAAGTGTTTTTAAGTATGATATATTTAATGGAAAAAAGAGGTCGTGTTCATTTGAAACGTTATATAAACATGGGACCCCACATGAAATAACAACTAGACACCATTTATGTAGCGTATGGGGTTTGATGGGAACGTGTATGGTGATCTTTGCATGGTGAAAGTGGGACACTTTATCTATTTCAAATGACTAAAAAGGGCTTGATGCTTGTGGGCCAACTCTCCACATTATTCCATCAACTCTAAATATTAAATAAATAATATAGTACCGCTTTGCCACTATCAACTTTAATATTTTATACTCATTCGTAGAAATCTTTTATTTTAATTGTTTAAGAAAAAGATATTTGACGAAAAGACTTAATTATTTTTCAATTTATCTAGTTTTTTTTTTTTTCATAGATAAAGATAATAATCACTTGATGCAAATTGCCTAACATGATTTCTTAGTTTTATATTTTTTTAGATAAATATTTATAAGATGCTTGGATGAGGATTTTGAAACAATAATGATAATTGTTAAATCTCATACATCATAAATAAAACTTGACTGTCTTAAAATGTGGGTTATAAATTAATACCCTCAAAAGAAAAGAAAAAAATATGAGTACATGATATTTACTTGGTGATTCTAATTTATATTTAAACCACATCTAAAATATAACAAGACAAATAAGGGTTAGATAAGTATCTTCATGAATATATAGATTGACAGGAAGATCTGTCCTTTATAAAAGATTAATAGTTTTGTTATTATCGTTTTGTTAGATGATTTGTTAAACATAATAATTTAAATCTAAAATTTGTAGTTTAGTAGTATTCGTGTTTTGTATTGCTTATAGCTTTTGATCATGAGTTCCAATTTTATTTTAAACAAAATTATGATAGATTTAGAAACTATTAAAAAATAATAATTTGATTTTAATTAATTTTTATTACGAAAACCATTTTGTGGTAATTAGTAGCCTAATGTATTTTATACTAACCATTGGAACAAGTTATTAGGAGTGGTGTGTTTTATGAGTGTTTATAAAGATTTTACATGTTTGTTCGGTAACGTAATTGGAAATTGAAATTAATCCGTAAATGAGATAAATAAGAATATTCATAGTGGTGTTTGAAATCAGGGCTTAGTCACTGATACATATCAATTTTATAAAAAAAAAAATAACAAATCATGATCAAATCCTCTAGTGGTGAATAAACACATGACTAAATTTTAAATTTTATTTTATTAATACGTGTACCACATATCATACATAATGTACAAACAACCAATATACAATCGCGACCAACATATTCACCTGGATAACTAAATGCAAGGGGTTTGATCACCGATCAACATAACGGAAAGGACGCATCGCCTCAAAATAGTGATATATATCCTTTTACTAATCAGTAATCGCTATCTTAGAATGGATCGAAGGTAACGGGCCTATACGAATGTAAATTGTATATACCTAGCTATATTTGGGTCTATAACAATATTTTTATGGGCCCTTAAGATAGCTTATGACTTGTTAATATTGACAAATGTGACTTTTGAAAGTTTAATATATAAGCTTCATATATGATAAACTTACTCAATATACCGATCCCTTTTGGTTTGTTGATATTGAAATTGTCGTTTTAGCCTTTAGGGGCATGCTCGCCATAAGAGGGTTGGTAAATCCACCAAGATATATAAATTGATTTATGTTTTTGTCATAGAGGTTCAAAATGTTAACTTTTTGAATTTTTCATCAACCACAAAAGTTGTCATGGTGCTTGAATCTAATCTTAATATAGATTATTGCAGTTTGAAATAGTAGTAATTATTTTTTATTACGTATGATTAAAAGTTAACTAGCTAAAAAGGCTAGGCCAAGAAGTATAACACGTTATTAATGGAGTTTTTTTTAGACAATTTTAGATAACGAAAATGCTTAATGACTATTCTTATTACTATAAGTAATTGTACTGTAATTGTTTAATATAAATTATCGTCAGATATTCATGATTAAAGTATATTTATTTAAAATTATCTTACTCGTTAAATTCAATAGTAGATATTATTTGATAATCTAAACAGAAAAGAATTGTTAATTTAAAATCATATCCCTAAATATATGTCTTTTTTCAACAAAATGGTGCAAAAGTTGTACAGGCAGTGATGCATAGCACGTTACATTGTTGTTTTTATTCGTGACGGTCAAACCACAGGTCAAACAATTCTACGATGCCGTCTCCAACGCCGGCCGCCACCCCCACTTACACCACCATTCCGATCTCCGGGACTGACGTCATTTTCCGATCATTTCAGAACCTATCATCCTTCTTATCCCTCCACCGTCCCTGGCCAGAATTTATCTCCGGCGCTGGCTCATTCGATACGCCCGACTCACTCCACCTCACCGCCACCAGAATTCAAGCCAATTCGAAGTACTTTAACGTGAATTACGGCATTATCACCACCTTCTGCGCCGCCGTATCCTTAATTGGAGATCCAGCAACGCTGTTACTCTTCGCTTCGGTATTCACTTTATGGCTTGTACTCTACTTTTTCCGTGAAGATCCTATGGTTGTGTACGGACATCACGTTCACGATCACCTCGTGACCGCCGGACTTGTTATCATCACCGGAATTTGTATCTGGATTATAGGTTTTGTTATTAGTCTTCTAATCGGAATTGCGGTTGGAATTTTGATATCGTTCGTTCATGCGGTTTTCAGAAACCCTCAGGGAATTTACCTCGATGAAAACGATGCCGTTTCCGAAGGATTGATTTCACCTCAATCGAATTCTTCTAGAGATTACAATTTCTCCATTTAATATTCCGATATAAGTTTACTGACTCCCTTATTTTTTCTAAATTATTTCTGACAGTGATTTGTGTGATAGTTTTTAATTGATTGAATTTGGGGATTTGGATTGTTGTGACAGTTTATAAATATTAGAATTATATTGTGTTTATTTATATGATATGAACAATTAGGGTTCCTTTTTACTGGTTTGATTTGTAAAGTGTGATTCAGATTGTTGTTATCTGTGTTATTTGTTTATAAATTATCAATTTGATCATATTTGGTATTTCTACTGTGTTTTTGGTGAAGTGTTCTTACATCTGATGATCATATATAACTAATTTGATCATATTTTTGTATATTGAAGTGTTATTTGCTCTAATTCATATTATTAGAACACAAATTACTATTTGATCATATTTTCGCAGTGTTATTTGTTCTAATGATCTTTGATCATGTATTACTAATTTGATCATATTATGCTCTGCTGTAATGGATATATTCATCTTAATCTGTAATCTAGAACTCCAAATCTAAGGTTGACTTTGACTCATGGATACATCAATTGTGGTCCAATATCTCACTGACATTTTGGCATATAGTAAAGAACAATCAATCTCTTTTAGCTCCATAAGAAACCAGTGATCGGAAAACCAGTCTTTAATCCTTGTTTATAAATGTTAATGTTGATAAATGTTAATTAGCAGGATGTTGGAAGTGGAACTGAAAAAGGTAGTTGGAGGTGGAACTGAAAATGTAAAACGATATAAACTTTTAGTTTTATAAATAAACACATGTTAAAATAAAAACACAAATATATTTTATTTTTTTGTAACCTGCGGTCTGAGTCACATTTGCGAGCCGACTAACCCCATGGTGATCACCTGCTTTGTGGGTAGCCCAGAGTCAGCACAGGTGAGCACCCTATATGTTGTTGCACCTACGATTCGAACTTGATGCTTTATGTAATTAGATTAAAACTCCAATAAAAGAACTAAAAAACTCAAAACAACACAAGTAATTATTATGAATTGGGAAAATTGATCCGAAAATCTAATCTTGATTCATATCTTACTCCTCATTCTAACTAACTTTGCTAATGTTTCTTGAGCACCTAAAGTTTGAGCATGATTATGACCAAGCATTACTGTCCTAATACTAATACAAGTCCTACACAATTCTTCACCATTATCAAAATGCCCACCTCGTAACAACAATTTCGCACGTGTTTCCAACAACGTTGCCTTCAAAAGTGTCACATCTTGCCACACGTATTCATCGATTCTTTGATGTGAATTCATCTTTTTCTTCCAACAAAGTGACCCATGACACCAATCTTGAATTTGTGATACAAATGATTTCTCCACTTCTTCAAGAACATTTGTGCAAACTTTTAGTAGCTCTAGAGATGAATTACATCTTGAAAACGTCGTAAACGCCCTTATCGCTAACGGGAGAGCAGTTTTTTTAATGAAAAGAACCATGTCGTTTGGTTTTAATTGGACCGATGGTGGGTCAGATTTGAACCCGAATACAAGAAACGCGGAAGCCCAAAGATGATCCGAGTTTAAAACCGGGTTTCCGGTTTTTCTTATCCCGTGAATCGTTGCTTTTGCTGCAAGTAAACCGCCTTTTAGTCTTGCAAATATTTGAGTAATCGGGTGAAACAAAATGTGGCATCCGGGATGTCGATTTGCTCTTCTAGCAAGCCCTAATTTGACCAACACGAGAGCCGAATCTTCTTCGCTTTTTGAAGTTTGGTTCTCGAGAAAACCCGAACAACAAAAGAATGTCATGTTTGCACACTTGGCCCATTTCTTGAACCGGTTGGTCGAACCACTTATGTTGGTTGCAGCCACGGCTAGTAAGCTAGCTGAAACGGGTAACGGTGCGAACCAACCCCCGACTAAAAGCATCTTTGAGGCTAACACGTTACGGGTCCCATTAGCTTCATCTAAAATAGTCACACAAAAGATCAAAACTTTAAGTAGAAAATTATTATTCCCCGAAAAAACTTCATCAAAACGAGACGAATTTTCATCTACACAGATATGATTAATCGCTTCAAAGAGGGGCGAAATCGTAATTTCGGAAAGTAAACACCCTATTACCGATAACCCGAAACTTGATCTCCCCAATTTCTCATCAAATTTCCCGAGAATTTCAATTTCTTGAGCCGTATATTCTCTCTTTCGTTTTCCTTTCATTAGCAAGATTGCATCTTTTAACGGTAACGGTTGAAGTTGCATTGGATCAAAATTCATCACTTTTGGTAACCTAGTTGTGATAATAACATGTGAACCTCCTGTATTTCTTGGTATCAAATCATGTAAATCTTTACCTTCCCACCAATTATTTTCGGATTCGAGATTATCGATTATTAGCAAATACGGCATATCGCGAAATAATTCCCGTTTTACCCTTTTGAAAGCTTCGGTTTCTTGTTCATCAAAGCTTCTAATTCTCCCTCTCTCTTTCTCTTCATCTGCAGTTACATCTAACCCGAGATTTAGCGACAGATTTAGAATATTCTGTCGCAAATAACGAGCTTCACCACCTACCCATAACACCATTTTGTAACGCTGTGAATAACGGTTAGCAAACTCTAATGCAACCTCTGTTTTCCCCATTCCTGGACCTCCGTTAATGCACACAATACTGCTTCCAAAACTCTTGTATTTCCCACTTTTTGTTTTCTTGTATTTCGGTCTTTTTAACGAATTTCGCCCGATAACTGGTTCGACCCATGATTCTAATCTCGGCTCTTTACATTTTCCGACTTCTAAATTTATAAATTTCCCATTTCGGTTTCCATCAACTTCACTTTCTTCATCTGCTAACCCTTCTGATGTACCCGGTGTACCCCCTTTCGCGACAGTTATGCTACCATCGGTTTCGAATTCCCGACACCCGAAAAAAATCGTCTCGATTTCAGCCAACTCTTTTTCTCGACCCACAAAAAACCGGTTTTTCATAAACGGGATTTCGTCCACATTTTCGGTTTCTTTCTCAGCTACACTCATTCTTCCAAGTTTACCCCTCAAAATCCCGGCTGTTCGCGACACAATTTGTCGCCAATTCCCGTCGTTTGCTTCCAATTTGTATTCGTGACACTTTATCATCCCATCGATTGCTTCTTTGATTTCCTTACTATCCGAATTTTGACCGAGAAGATTAGCAATTTCGTTCGAATCGGTATCGAAAAACAGAGGAATTAGATTCTTTTTTTGAGCAAAGAATCTGATTTCTTCTAGACTTAGATAGCTTAACAGACTATCTTTAGTGACGACTATAACCCCAAATGCGACGGAACAGATTACTCTATCGGCAATTTCATGACTCTGTGAATCGGAATATTTAGCTCTATCTGCAACAAAACATGCAATACCTTGAAGTTCGAGCTCTGATTTGACCCATTTACAGAACAGGGTCAAGTTCGGGTTCTGCCCGTGGTATCCTATGTAGACATCGCAGCTTCTTAGTTTCGCGTTTGCCGGTGAAACCGACCCTTTTTGGAATGAAATACGTGGAACGGCGAATGAGAATGAGACACGTGGAGCGGTTGTGTTATTGGTGTGAGTATGAGTGTTGATATCTGAAGAAGGTAGGGAAACACAGTTGACTATTTTGACCTTTGGGTCGTCGGAAAAATCGTATCTTTCCGATGGAGGAGTGTATGAAGTGCTCGGTATGTCGTCGGTGCCGGACCCACAGTAGGACACCGGAGTTGATGGGTGGGTGAATGTGGTTGGTGTGGTGGTGCCGGTGGTTGCGCCGGCGCCGGATCCGGTGGTGGTGGTGGTTTCTTGAGGGTGATTTGGGTCATCTCTGGTGGCTCTCGGAGAGATGTAAGGTGATTGTAGGGCGGAGACAAAGGCGGAAGACGGCGGAGATATTAATGAAGGTGAGTTATACGGTGATGATGTAATCGATGTTGCCGGAACGATGTTTGTGAAGATTTCTTTTCTGGGTTTTTGGCCGGAGTTTGATATTTTAATGGTGAGATTTGTGGTGGCGGATGGTGGTGGGTTTTCTTGATTCATATTGTCAATAAAAGAAAATCTTGAAGAAATCTAAAAAAGTATGGATTTTTATTCAAGAAAACAGCTTTTCTTAGATTCCAGTTTGCTCAAATTTATGCTGACAGATTATAATCAAAATCTGTGATTCAGGAACTGTAACTGTGTGTTTGAATGCAACAGTAAACTTTATGAGGATGAAGAAGAAGAAGTTAGATACATGTGAAATAATACATCATCTTCTTACATTTGTGGGCCTTCAAAAGTCAGAAGTACCACCAAAACCCCACCATTTTCAACCCATCACAAACTCTTGATTGAAGTACAACACCTAAAGCACAAGGTACAAGTTTACCTGGAAATCTTGAAAGAACCCTATTTCTCTGAAGATGTGCAGCCTGCAGGAGGTGAGGTATGGTAAGACCAAATGGGTTAGACCCACAAAGTTTGAAAATAAAATATTGATTTAAGTGGCATAAAAAGAAGCTGCAGAGAGTGTATTATGGTCAGAACAAACCTTATTTTAAATTTAAATATAAATTTATACATTAAGTAACTATTTTTATTGGGGTTAGGCAATTTCTTTTTGTTTTATGTGTTGTCTAATTTATAATTCAAAATCTTGAAATTACTAAACTAGACAGAGAGATTGACTGGAATCTAACATGGGGGTTTTCAATTTTTTCAAGAGGAACTTGTTGGCAAATGGCAATGGTGAGATTTAATAATAAAATATTATTTTTTAAATTCAGTAATATGTTTATACAGTAACATGTTAGATTCCTTAGCCAGCTAGGGTCATGTCCCAGGGTAAATGTTAAAAGAAAATGTTTCCCTTTGTCTGACATGTGTGTCATGGCAACTGTGTTTCTGAATATGAATACATATTTGATCCATCACCATTAATTATGGCATTTCAATGTACCAAATAAGCACCATACCCTTCAATTACTCATTCTCATTTTTTTTTTTTTTATTATATAATATTCATAATGTTATGGTGTCCGCTATTGCTTCGGTTGGCTTTGATTTGGGGAAACCATTGGCATAGTCTTCGGTTTCATATCAGTTAAATCACTTCAGATTTCAGTTTAAAGGTGTGACCGCATAATTAAGCCTCAAACTTTGTTATGCCAGACAGTAAAACAACATTTTAAGCGATACAGTTAAAGGGTTTCAAGAGGTTGTGATTTTCAAGTATTTGGATGAGATAAAACTACAAAGTAAAAAAGTACACGAGTTTGCTTTTAAAAGGTCATAATATTTAGTACTTAAAATATATTTATATTTAAAATCATACAAACATATATTTATCATGCAATACACTTTTCTTATAAAGAGAAAAGAACGTGGCATGGTGAAAATTCTTTTTTTAAGAATCTCTTTCCCCCTACTTAAAAAGTTAGAAGTCTCATTCAAACTCCATGGGTATTTACAACTTTAAAGGTGTTTAAATTAGTATAATAATGTATGATTGAAGGAAGTTGTGAGTACGATCCAGTAACCGAATCGGAAACGAAATCAATTGTATCGAAACCAAAAATGATGAATAAACCGACAACATGTGATCGGTTCGATTTCGGTTTTAAATTTTCATATTTTCAGACCGGTTCACTACTAGAATCATAGTAGTATAAGAAACCATCAATTCCATTAATTGTACGATTCTCTCATAATTTATTGTTATTTGGTTTTTTCATTAATAGATTTAGTTATCAATTGTTAAATTATCTCTTTTTGTCCTTAAGTTTTGATATTTAATCAATAATTATTTGGTTTTGCATAATCCCTCTCTCTTCATAACTATTAATTGTACGATTCTTGCATAATTAATAACATAATTTAGTTTGTTCATTAAGGAATTAAAGATTTGCCGTTAAAAAAAGTTGTTAAACTATATTTATTAGTCAATCTCTCTCTTCACAACTATACAAACACAATCCATTGGTCTTAATAAGAGTTATGTCCGTTCAATTTTTGAATTCAAAATTATCATAAGTGCAACATTTTAAAGGTATAAATAATTGATGAATTATGATGCTTACAGAACAATTTTTATCAATATAAAGCAATTTCATCCCAAATGATAATCATGAACTTCCAAATCTTTTATCATATTTTGCATTTTATCAATGATATCATTATCACTTGATATAAGATTGCACCGCATGGATAAAATTGTTCTATAATAATCACCTCCCATAATTGATACCTTTTATGCTCATACATAAATATTATAGTGAAAACACTTTAGCAAAGAGTTAAGCTCTGTTAAATGTGTGCTAACAGTAGACTTCGGTTGGAAGTGAAGAGTTTCGGTTTACCGACACCGTTAACACGGTTTACTAATCGTTTGATTAATGTTTATTTCACAATTGTTATTTGAAAATAAATTTAATATTACATGTATAAACTAACAAAATATGATACAAACACTCGAAACCAACTCCAATTACTATTTCAGTTCCAATCGGATATATATCGATTACCCGAACCGAACCAGAACTCTATTCTTTAAAATGGTTCGGTTATCAGGTTTACTAATCGAAATAGGCTCTCGTGTACTTCGGATCCAGATCAATCAGAGGTGGTTATGGACACGATCTCATCCTAATACTGAGTTAGAAAAACTAAAATATCAATAATAGTCACACTTGGGAGCGTTTTTAATTTATTTTGAATTGACCATGCAATTTTAATCAAGTTCGTTAACACCGGCGAAAGGAGTGTTTGTGGTGACATCAACACATGCATCGTTTTCTTTTAATAGCGTTTGTTGTACATTTGGTATGAATAACTATTTTTTCAACTTTTGGGTACTTATTTACGTTCAAAAAGATCTTGATATTACATACCTTTGAGATATGAGTGACGTTTTAAAAAGATATCTCCTAAACTTGTAAAAATCTACTCATAAATTTGTACTAACACTTAGAATAACGTAGTCACATGACATGAAAGTGAACTCTGCCAGTATTTTTATTGTTTCCAAATTCTTATAGTTATGTAATTTCTATGTAACAAGGAGCATGTACCCGCGTTTTATGATGGATTTGTGTGATACAAATCACATAAAAATTGAATCGAAGCAAAAAAAATGGAAAAAGCCCACCGAAAAACTGAACTATTTGGAAAACCGATATGGGCGATTTCGGTTTTCGAAAAAACCGAATGTTTGAGGCGGTTTCGGGTGCATATAAAAATCTCAACCGAAGAAACCGCCTCACCCCGCGCGTCTGCCATTATAGATATTTCAAATTCTGCAAAATATTTTTATATATTTATAAAAGGTTTTATTAATTATTAAAAAAATATATTGAGTATAACATTTGGATTTTTCACATGATTTGTTTTTTGTATTATACAAAAAAACTCATTAATTGTTTCTTCTTTATTTATAGATAAAATTAGTTAAAGTTTCGAAATTTGAATTATAACTTTCAAGTTAAAAAATGGTAAATTTGAAAGAAATTAGAAAATCGAAACTATACCGATTATTAAGAAAAACTGAAACCGAACTAATTATTAATAAAATTCAAAGCCGAACCGATGTATTAAAAATAATCAAAAAATCAAAACCAAACTATTAATATTTTTAAGAGTAAATTATACAAAAGATCCTTTAAGTTTATAGTAAATTTCACCAAAGGTTTTTTAGTTTCAAAAACTACACTGATGGTCCTTAATTTTGAAAGGTTTTTCACCGATAGTCCTTTACACTAACTGACGTTAATTTTTTCTGTTAACTTACCTCATGTGCAATGCACATGAGGGTTAAAAAGTCAATTTTCATTTCATTTCTTTTTTTTCTTAAATTAAAATTTTTTATTTAAGATAAAAAAATTAGTTTAGGAATGAAAATTAATTAAAAATGACTTTTTTACCCTCACGTCATTGCACATAGGGTGGGTTAACTGAATAAATTAACATCAGTTAGTGTAAAGGACCATCGGTGAAAAACCTTTCAAAATTAAGAACAATCGGTATAATTTATAAAACTAAATAATCATTAATGAAATTTAGTACAAACTTAAAAGATCATTAATGCAGTTTACTCTATTTTTAAAAATCAAAATTATTAATTGTGGGTTTAGTTTCGGTTAAAATCCGCCCATATCACCCACATCATTGTACCTTCCATTCCATGTGGCGCGTTGTACTTTATCAAAACAAAGTATTCTAGTCCTTTTACTTTTTATTTTCTTCATAAATTTCATCGCTATAAAGTTCCACATGCTTCTTCAATTTAGGGTTTCCTGTTCCTTCAATCTGATCAACCATCGCCATATTTCCCAAATCACAGCTATAGTCTCTCATCTATGCAGTTTAAGGTACGTTGTTAGCATCGATTCATTTCCAATTTGCAATTCAAATCTTCGGTTGATCCACTTCGATTTAATTTTTAAGAGGTTGAAATATTGAATTGAATCAGATCAATTTCCAGCTGGAAATTCCGAATTCATTTTAGACAGATCCTCATTCAAGATTCAATTTCCATAATTTGATCTGGAATCTGAGCAATTGAGCTCGACGATCCTGTATATGTTACCTTAATTTAAATTCATTCGCTAGCAGTAGATTTTTCCACTTCAGGTATGGATTCAGAAATTGAGCGTTCACTGGAGGATAATGAGTTCTTAGAGACTCAAAATTTGGAAAAGAATGGTGAAATCGATACTAAATTGAAAGATAACGGTCTAAAAACTGAAGCTACAATGAAGAAAGAGTTATCACCGTCACCATCTCCGGCCACCAAAGGGCGGGGATTGAAGAAATGGCGGCGGATTCGTCGGGATTCCGGTAAGGAAACAAATAGTAATTTAGATAGCAATAGAAAAAGAGGTATGACTGCTTTACCTGCTGGATTTAAACAAAAAAGTGAAGGTTCTAATTCATCAACACATGCTGTATCAAATATTGTTGGTAATACTTCAGATCGAATTGGTCTTTACAGTGATTTTAGTTCAGGAAAAGGGCCCGATTTTGGATCTAGGGCAGATTCTGACAACAGTGAAGGTCAAAACAGTAGATCTTCAACAGCAGCTAGTGCTCCAACTACAAATCACAACTTTCCTGTCATAAATTCGGGATTTGATAAGAATAAGGTAACAAATTCGGGTATTTTGGCACAAAACGATCAGCAAGAAAAAAGTCGAAACATAACGAAGAAAGCTAGAGCAGTTAGAAACAAGAAAGAAAACTCGATTTCGAGCATGGAATCTGATTCTAGAAGCTCGAATTTTGTGTTTGTTCAAGGTAGTACTTCAATGACAAGTAATGGTAGGAGCGGGAAATTGGGTAATTATGATGAAGATGATAGTGATGACGTTCATAACGATGAAAAACATTTAAATGGTGAAGATCGAATTGAATCGAGTAAAAATGAGGCTGATTCTGCATATGTTTTGCATGGAGATTTAGCTGGAGATAATTCTTGGGAGGTTAAGAAAGATGAAAAAGTTGATGATCATGTTGAATCTATCATACCACTACATTTGGCTCAAGAAGCACTTGAGAGAGGTATTTTTTCGTTTTTTATGTTTGTCAATTTGCTAGTATCGTATTATCGTTCCCGTTTATATGTTCTTGTACAAATATTAGTGTAATTAATCATTCACATTATGCGATACAAGTTTGTTAGTGTCAAGAAATCATCTTTCTACTAAGAAAACGATCAATTGAAGTCCAAAAATCTAATCCTTCAATTATCAGGCCAATATGCATTTAGTAGCCATGAACTTGGCTGACTAGGTCCTTTACTACCTTAAACTATTAAAGGTGCAACATAGTACTATGAACTTGACAAAATTGTCAATTTAGTACCCTCACTCACTAATTTGGTCTTGTTTTCTCACTTGATTTGCTTCTAATATCAATATATTGAGATGAACGTATAATTTTTAGTCTGTCAAAAGCTCTAACGTAAGTAAGTCAAGTAAGAAAACGCGATACAATTAACGAGTCAGGGTACTAAATCAACCATGTTGTCAAGTTCAGGGTACCATGTTGTACTTTTAATATTCTAGGTTAGTAGAAGACATTGTCAGCCAAGTTAAGGGTAATAAAAGGTATTTACTATATTATTATTGCTTAACAGAAATCCAAAAACTGAGGAATGTCGGTAAAGACGATGATACATCAAGTTTGATCGATGAAGAATTCCAATCGAATAAAAACAACGAAATTAATTTACAAAACAAGCTTGAAGAAGCCTTTATTATGCTCGAGCACAAAAACACAAAAATCTCCCAACTTGAATCTGATTTAAATATAAAAGAAATAATAACCGAACATGAGGAACTCTTGAAACAACGAATTGCTGCTGAGCTGGAATATCTAGTCATCTCCAAAACAATCCAAACCCTTAAAACAGGTGCCATAGGTCAAACCGGTCAACAAAAGAAGGTGCAATTTGAAGATGCATGGAAATTGAAAAATATGGTTGGTAAGTATGCTTATTATGGTGTAATTCAGTTGGTTTTGCTTTTTGGTGTATTGTATATGCTTGTTTTGAAGTTTTCATCTAATAATGGTGAGGTTATACCTACTTAGGTTAAAACCAAAATGCTCTTTTTTATTTATTGTTATTAAATTTCCACTTGTTAAGATCTTTTGATAGATCATAATATAGAGATCAGTTGTTGTTGATCTTTTGTTTGTAATACTACTTTTGTAGATGGAATTTATTTATCAATTTTGTTTATATTTTTCGGGCAGTTCAGTTGTATGGTGTGATATTTGAACATGTTTTGAAAAACTTTATTTATTATGATTAGAGATAAAAACACCTCCAGTTTTATAGAAATTGGAGGTGAAAAAGCAAAGAAATTTTCTGAGGCTAAACGAACCATTCGTGTTCTCACCCAAACTAAAATAAATAAATAAAAGTACATGACAAATATAAGAGATGAGACGTGAAAAAATATTTTGATTTAAATACGAGTAATGATATATATTTTAAAGGTACACGATAAATATATTAACACGAAACATGATAAATTCTTGGTTGATATTTATAGAGAAATAAAATATATAAGATCTTTTAATATTTAACTTTAAATAAAAACGTTTACTATTAATTTTGAATGTTGAGATTTGTAGAAAAATAAAAAAGTTAAATAATATCTTTTAATTTACCTATAATACAATTTGCATAGTAAATGTATTGTTCATTACAAATGAATGGAACCGTGTTTAAATGAAACGGCGTTTAAGAAGTAGTGGCACCAAAATAGTCATGAACTCATAGATGCGTTGTGTTGTTTGTAAGTTTTCTAATATAATATACTATATATATATTACTCATATTTAAAAATTATATAAATATATAATAAATGATATTCTTTTTATATGATTTTCGTATTTTTTTTCTCTTCTTGAGATAAAACTTTTGCAATTTGCCCTTCTTTTTCCCTAAATTGAACGTTTTAAAACCTCGCAGCAAAGCGCGACTCTAATATTGTTTGTTTAAATAAAACAGGATAATGAAGCCTTCTCCAAAAGTTCCTGCAAGGCTGCAACTCTCCGCTCTTTTATGCATATGTAAAATGAGACTGTTATTAATTATTAAATTAGTATCCTTATCTTTATTTTATTCCAAGAATATACGATTCAAAATCGTAAATTTCAAAAAAATTATTTTATTCCAAGAAGTTGATTCAAAATTAAAGGAGTAATGCATTTGTAACCTATCCAAATAAGCTATTATGCTATATTTTTTGCTAGAGATTAACCCATGTTGTTACTAAACTTGCATAACAAATATCATTTTACAACATGAGTAAATCTTGCACTCAACATGAGATACTAGCTGCTGTTAAGTGTATAATAAGTTCTTTAATTGTAAAAAGTATCATCAAAGAATAAACGTTATACATTAACGGAGATTGAAAACTTACTTGAATGTTAATGCTATAAGGTTGTAAAAGGACTTCAAAATGTTTCTATTTATTAACTGTTCACGAATAGTGTTTTTTTATTAATGTAATGCTATGAATATAGGGGTGAGCATTTAGGCCGGAAAACCGAACCAAACTGAAAACCAACTGAAACCGAACTGAAAACATGTAATCGGTCTGGTTTCGATTTTGTAATTTCATGATTTTCGGTTTCAGGTCGGTTCGGTTCGTTCCTTGGATAGGGGTGAGCATTTGAGCATTTTCGATTTCGATCCTATTGGTTTTCGATTTTGTAATTTTGTGACAGGTGTATATATGGACATGGGCGGTACCAATGGGTGGGCAGAGTGGACATCTGCCTACCCCAAATTTTTTCTGATTAGTATAACTTTTTTTCTGGTTAGTTTATATTTTCATTTTTGCTAATCAAAAGATATATTATATATGAGAGATAACTAATGTAAGTCATATCTTACCCCTGACTTGCACCAAAATTTTTTTTCCACCTTTGAAAAAATTCAGCAAGTCAAAAACTTTTGTCCACCTATGAATAAATTTCTGGTACCACCCCTGTATATGGATGATTTTTTACTAAGTTAATGCTAGATGGCCATAGTCTGTGGCTAGCCACATAGGAAGAATGATACTACACTGAATGATGAAATCCTGATGCCTTCCAATGTATTATTCGAGTGCTACAGAAAAAAGTAGCCGAGACAAGAGAAACATTGATGGACCTTAAGTCCACACAATTGAATTTGGCCCTAATCTGTTGTCTAACAATATCTGCTCGAAAATATAGATGAAAATTTATATTTATAGAAAGAAAAATATGTTTATATTTAACTTTAATAAAATCTTTTAATTTTTAAGACTTCAACGACTTGACATGGATGAGATTTATAGGAAAATATAATTAAATAATATCTTTTAATTTTTAACTTTTAATCAATTTGGTAGATAGAAACGTTTTAGAAAGGTATACTCGAACCCAACTCATCAATTAAATGTTTTAATACCATGATGCGTTCTCGAGTTACTTTTGCAGGGGACATGAAAGTAAAAATATATTTTAAAAGAAATTGTGTTCTCGATATTTATTATGAAAGGAAAGGAATAAAATGAAATGAAATTATTTATTATAAACTCATTTATGATTTAAACTCATATACTTTTGGAGTCACAAATATTGCCATCCATGATCTAAATCATGGTGTTAGCCAAGTAACAATTTAAAACAATAACTATGTACTTGGAAGATCTTTTTATGGTCGTTAAATAAAAATTTTATATTCATTATTAATTGATATTAGCTTATACCATTAAAAAAGTCAAACCCATAATAAAAAAAGACAAACACAATACAAAAACATCAAATGGATTTCATGATTCATTAAATAAGTTAGTGTAAATAGAATGTCAACACACAAAATCAATATCTATTTACTTGGAAGATTTTTTCATATTAGAAGTCATGAAACTAAGAAGTTTCTTACTTTCATTCATTAACTAAATAGATCTAGAGAAATGATATTTAATTCTATCATTTAGGCTTACTGATAGGTCTACTCACTTGATAGGATGACATGTGTATTCCACTAATTCTTTCTCCTAATATTATTCCTTTAATTTTGACACGTGTCTTCATCTAATGAGTTCGCCTATGAGTATGTCTAAAGGGTTTTTCTAACATGTGCCCCCTAGGCACATGTTTAGATGTATTAACTTTCCTAATAGATTCTTAATATACATTAATAAACTTGATACTTTACATATTTAGAAAATGTATTAAATGCATTTGTAGGTTATAATGGAAATTTTGAGTTAATTAATACATCTAAACATGTGCCTAGGGGGCACATGTTAGAAAAACCCATTTATTAATTAGGGATCTAAATTAATACAATCTCCGAATTAACAAATAACCAATCTAACCATCAAATTCCAAGATTCAAAAAGAAAATATGAGAAGTAAAAAACGAAAATCATCCCGATTCATGTTCATCCGGAAGTTTCCGACACACAATAACCGTATATTTCGTCGGTTCTTCTGGGAAAAAAACACGCCAATGTGAATCGGGATGGCGTTTAATATGACCGTACAGATTCTTCATAGATAGAAAAGATTCTCCACACATAAAACACATCGGGTTACCATCATCATCCCCACATTGTAAAAAGAATGGAATTTTTTCCTCCATCAAGTTTTGTAATCGATCTACAAAATCAAAATCAATAATTGTTTAAATTAAAGTATTTATGGGCACTTAATTTAAAAGGGAACTGATTCGTACAGAGCAATTTTTATCCATACAGAGCAAATTCATCACAAATGACAATCATGCCCTGAATGGGAGGGGTGAAATGTAAAATGTGTTAAAAGTAAAGGAAGGACATGATTGTCATTTGGGATGAATTTGCTCTGCATGGATAAAAGTTGCTCTGTACGAATCAGCTCCCAATTTAAAAGGCAACGACCACAATGCGTGTCTTCTCTCTTGAAGTTGTGATATATATATAGGTGAGAATCTTCTGTATTAACAAATAATAAAATTCCTAAATATGCGGGGTAACCATCTAAATTCAAATTTAGATTTGTCTGGATTAGGTAAAAAATTTCAACTAACCCAAAACCCGCTGGCCCAAAAGTTCAGTATATTGTATTAAAGTGTCCATTGAGTTGTCGGACCAGGTCAGGTTGGGCTCTTATTGGGCCGGACTGGTGGGGTTTGAGGTAAAAAGTCATAACCCCAAGAACTGACCCGATAAGGAATCAATTTGATCGGGTTCGGTTGGTCGTGTTTGTTGGGTTGACCCGATCACGTTGGTCGGGTTACACCTTAGTTAAAATTTGTAAGTAAAATGAAAAAAATTAATCATTTATAAACCTAATTTTTACAGCCCAATATCCATTATCTTAATAGCCAAATTTCAACATATTGTTATTCTATTCAACAATTTTTAGTTTGTAGAAAAACGAGCATAATGAGCCCCGCGCTCCGCTGCGGGTATATTTAACTTTTATCGTTAATCAATTTAATTTTAAAGTTACAAAATATCAATAGAATATGTAATGGTAAGTTATTGTTTATCATTAGAAAAGATTAATTTATAAATATTTTAATTTTTACCGTGTATTTTGTTGGGATGTACCCAGAATTTGAGCTCAAACTTTTTGTGTTTGAAAGTGCTTTAATCTTATAGACCAAAGCTCTTAAATTTTACACTAATTAACTATAAAGTCAAATAAACTAATCATTATTGTAAGTATTATATAAATCATTTACACTTTTATTCTTAATATTTAAAAACTTCAAATTACAAACTTACATTCCACTATAATTCCATATTTATAATAAAAACAAGTTAATGACAATTGAATTTCAATTTATAGAACATTAAATACATATTAAAAAATATTGTAAAAAACTAAAATATATAATGCAGTATATATTATTGTGAAACTACCAAATTTGTGCACGCCAATTTGAAACTTTGACGTGTCAGTAAGCCAGTTTCTAAAAGGACTGCCAAGTGCCAACTACCACATTTTTGTTTTGACATTATTGGTCTCTTACACCATCGCCATCTGGGAAGTAACTTGGCAATTGATTGAGGGAGTCATTACTCATTAGCACGCTTACTTTACTTATTTTGTTTCAATATAATAAAGTGTAAACTGTAATGAGAAGAGAGTGTTCTATGTATTCCATGTTAAGTGAAAAAGTATTATTGGCATAAGTATGTTAATTGAATATTAGTTAAAATATCAGCTGACGTGACTCTGATTCAATAAAAACTAAAAAATCAGATGCTGTCACGTTTGGGGGCGAAATTGTTGTTTCTCTTATGATCTTATGTTTACAAGGACATAAATTTGAATAGCAATTTATACTCCATTGATAAACTTCTAAATTATAATCATTGTATTTAGATGATTGTTTTAAATTAAAAATTAATTATTATGTTTTCTTATTACAAGTATGGTTTGATGTTTTTGTTTAAGGAGGTCTAGAATTATTATAAAGTTCCAAGGAATATTTTTGGACCCTTGGATCAAGGAGAGCAATGGTCCATGTTATATCCTCATTTAAAACATTTTTTGTGCGTTGAAGGGTATAATGCCCCTCCATGTGTAATACTTATTTTTAATCTTATCATTGATTAAGCTTGATCTAATGATTGTTAGTTGTTCCATAGGACTTTATAATATTAGTGTTTCTCCCTGAGCACAACTCTTGATAATAACATACTTTTGTTGTTCATATTAAACAAACAACAGACAAAGTATGAAATAAAAATATGTTAAGGATACCTACATTACAAAATGATTTTTTTTACTATATCGTACAAGTTTTAAATTAGATTATTATACAAATATGTTAAAACATTTTCCCAACGAAATAAGACATGTTTGTTATCAAACAAAACATATATTTGTCAAAAATCTATATTCGCATATGATATCGTATGTGCTCTGTGTTTCACAAATAGGGACTAAATTTGTAAAAAGTGGAAAGTTTAGTGCTATAAATGAAATAAACTAAAGTGAAGGGTTATAAATATAGGAAAGTGGAGGGTAAAATTCAAAGCAACGCACCAATGGTTAGAAGTAGTAGTTAGGACGGGTCAAGCCTCAACGCCCGCCACGACTTTCCCTCCGGCACCATCTCCGGCGAAACCTCCGTCATCGGATTCGTAATGGCATATTTATTGAAGAAGCTTCTGGAATCTGCAAATCGATTGAATTCGAGTAATTCAAGCTCCAGTTCCAGCTCATCGTCGATTTTGAACAGCTCGGATTCAAGTCATGAATCTGAATCCGCTCGAATTATCGTGTGTTCATCGTCGACTGGTGAATTTGATCGAATTCCGCTCGATGTATTTATGCAAATTTTGAAATTGATTGGACCTAAAGAGGCGGCTAAGCTCACAGTTATCTGCAAATCATGGAAATTGATTGTTTCTGATAATATGCTGTGGATTTCTTACCTTCAGAACCAGAGAGATCCCTGGGATTCGATGTTCTTCGCTGAAACAAGTTTACGATCTGGTTATCCTCTTCGGTATGTCTTCGTTGTTGTTTGTTGTTAATTTGTTATCATATATTTATGAGTTTTCAATATGATTTCATAAAATTTGTATTTAATATTCGCATGTACTATGCTTTAGGAATTATTCGTACGAAAATTTGCTTAGATTTGTATATGATTTAACTGTGTTGAATTCTAATTGAAGACATGTGGCTGCTGAAGTTGCTATATTGGATATCTAGCAATACAAAATATTTAGGCTTAGAATTTAGAAGGAAATCTATAGAATATAGAAATTTTATCCACAGCAGTAATATGCAGTAATATCTAGCAAGTTGACAGTTTTTTATTCATCAAATGAAATATGCAGGATGATTCAATCATATATTATTAGAATTTTGATGTAGGACTTCTATTGAGGAAAATTTGAAGTTCAGAGATCTGGGAATGATCAAGTAGAAAGAATCCTTATTCCTTAGCATACAAAGCATAAAAAACATGTTCTTTTAAACAAATGAACAAATATTGTCAAATTGATGAACAAACGCACAAAATCTCAACACTCGGGCACTTGTTTTCGATCTTATTCATTTGTGTGAAAAACTTTGTTCATCAATGTGTAGAAAATAAAATGCTAAGGAGGGGTTTTACTGGATCCTGACCCTCGAAGATGAAGGGTTATTATGAAGTATGAACAATATTTCAATCTTTAGGCACAAATATTAGCATGCTTATGTAGTCCTTACAAATTGTCATCAGTTATAGACATCTATACATGTTCTTGTTTGCAAAACTTTGACAGTTGAGTCATGTTAGCTTACTTGATTTAATGAAAGTTAGTAAGCAGAGGCGTTACAATCAAATTTGTTTTTCATGTTTATCATTTATGTTGTTTGGTACTGTGTTTTAATTATAACTTGATATGTTTGGCATCCTTCATTTGTGAGTGCAGAACATATCCTTCTCAAATGCAATCATTTATGCATATTTATGGTCAACGAGCACAAGCTCCTGGAGCTATTATCATTGACGGTATGTATCTATATTTTATAAACTATACTAATCACATTATTTTTATTTTCATACAATCTATATGGGACCCGAAAAATGAAACTGTTATGATCATGTTAGTTAAATATTATCTTTAGCTCAATGTTTATTCTAAACTGTCACTTTAGGTGGTTCTGGTTATTGTAAATTTGGTTGGAGCAAATACGACTCCCCATCTGGGCGGGCTGCAACATTTTTGGTAAATTAATTTCTTTATCAACATTATAATATTTACAAGTTATTTTCTTGTATTTTTTTAAGATTATTTATATGTGTAGGAATTTGGTAACATTGATTCTCCAATGTACTCTAGGCTTCGCCATTTTTTTGCAACAATGTATAGCAGGTACTTATTTTCAATTAAAATATTCATAATATAATATATATATTTATTTTTTAATAATAATTTTCCCTTCATTTGAATTTGCAGGATGCAGGTGAAATCATCTACACAACCAACAGTCGTCTCGATTCCATTCTCCCAATATGGTGGTAAGCTGCTAATTACAGTTTGCAGATAATTAAGTGTGAATAATTGTCACTTTGTTTTGTTTTTAACTTTTTATTTAATTTCTTGACACTTATTTTATGTTATTTTTTTAATATTGTTTCAGATACACAAGCTGCTAAAACTGCTAGAAGGCAACTAAAAGAAGCTATCTACTCAGCAATGTTTGACATGAATGTTCCTTCAGTTTGTGCAGTTAGTCAGGTTTGACTAAATACCTTTTTGAGTAAATTACATAAATTGTCCGTGTGGTTTGTATGAAATCATGCTTTTCGTCCCTAAGATTCTTTTATTACACGTATAGTCCCTGATTTTGAAACCTGTAATACTAACAATCCCTAAAGGATAAAGGAAAAAAGTTTTTTTTTTATGTTTTTATGGACTATTGACATTACAAATTTCAAAATTAGGGACTATACGTGTAATAAAAATAAAGTCCAGGGGAAAAATCCGTAATCTCATATGAACCACTGGGATGATTATGTTACTGTTGCATGATATGCAGGCAACTTTAGCTTTATTTGCAGCAAGAAAAACTTCAGGAATTCTTGTAAATATCGGTTTTCATCAAACATCTATTGTACCAAGTATGATATCTCTTGCCATATTCTAATCTTTTATATTTTAGAAATAATTTTATATAAAAAATTATGATATTATATTTCCAGTTTTACATGGTAAAATAATGCACAATGTTGGTGTGGAAGCTGTTGGCGTTGGAGCTTTAAAGCTTACGGGATACCTAAGAGAACAAATGCAACAAAGAAATCTACATTTTTCTTCATTATACACAGTTAGAACATTAAAAGAGGTAACTAACTTCACCATGTTTACGCGATCTATCAAAATATTATTTAATTCTTACCAAAATCTCATGCTTGAATGCTTTATCACGAGATTTTGTCATTTTATCAAATTCTCGTGCTTTAATATAATTTAGGGATATTATAATTGCAACAACATCATAGGCCACACAACTATGTATCAGGTTTCGTTTATACCAAATCCGATAAAAAAAAAATCAATTAACAAAAAAGAAAATTCATAAATCTTTTGAAGAAACATATATATTACTTATGTTTATTTGTAAAGTAAAAAGTTATCCAATAGTCAAAGAAAATAAATTCTCATTATGTAGCACACTTTTGGCATAAACGAATCTGGATACAGTTGGGTGGCCTCCATATACATTATCCCTGAGTATTAATTAAATTAAATTTTAATATAATTATATTAAATTTCCATGCAGAATCTTTGTTATGTGGCTATTGATTATGAAGCTGAATTAGGAAAGGATACAGAAGCATCATATGAAGTTCCTGTTGAGGGTTGGTTTACTCTTAAACAGGAACGTTATAAAACAGGAGAGATTTTATTCCAACCGCGTATTGCAGGATTGTATGTATATATATATCCTTAATCTTTATTTATTATTTATATCAATTAGAGGTAATAATTTATGGAAAATGATAATGACAGCCCTTAGGGCTGTCATTAAGAAGGCAAAATAACAAAAGACAACCCCCTGAATTTTAGGAATATTACTTTTTTAATCAATGTACAAGCTTTTTATGCATGTTAGTGACAGCCCTAAGGGTTGTCATTAACAAATTTATATCACTGGGTTTATTTGGGTTGTGTGTTTTCTCAAACGGGTATTATATTGTGTCTGATTTTGTTATGAGATTGAAGGGTAGTTTTGTAATTTTGGTAAACAGGAGTGCAATGGGCTTGCATGAAGCCGTTGCACTTTGCATTGAACGTTGCCATGTGGAAGGATTAACTCTCGATGATTCCTGGTTCAAGACCGTTGTTTTGGCTGGGGGTAGTGCCTGCTTACCAGGACTAGTAGGTATAAAACTATAAATCACTATTTTTATGCAAGTTTATTATTTTTAAAATTAACAACGTACTTTTACATCTGTCATTGTTTAGTATTCGTAACTTTTTTTATATAAATAGCAGTATAGCACTTGTATGTATAAATTTAGAGTAAATTACAAAAATTGTCCCTGCGGTGTTTCAAATTCTATAATTTTGTCCTTATAATTTTGATTTTGTTTTTTTTGTCCCAGTATTTTGAGTTTTGTGATTTTTGTCCCTATGGTCTTCAACTTTCATTTTTTCATCTAGGGTATTTTTGTCATTTTAGGTCAGAATAGTCGAAAATATGAAATTTGAAGACCATGGATTACAAAATTAAAAAAATACAGGGTAAAAATAGTGAAATTAAAAGTATATGGAGAAAATCGTAGAATACGAAATACCACATGGACAATTCTGTAATTTACTCATAAATTTAACATTTTTTTTTTTGTAAAAAAACATATTTTAATGATCTAATCTAGACATAAACCATGTTTAAATAACCCAACTGGACGAAAATATTTACATGACTAAGCTTGAATAAATGTTAAAGTATGTTGGTTATTTAAAATAATATAAACCCTTTAATGCAACTATATGTGATCCATAAAGTGATGGATGTAATATCTTGATCTTTTTGAATTTTGTATATTTGTTGTGTAGAAAGATTAGATAAAGAACTTTGTGTTCTTCTTCCTCCATTTTTATCCAATGGAATACGGGTTATTCCACCCCCATACGGTGCGGATTCAGCATGGTACGGGGCAAAGCTTCTTAGCAATGTAAGTATCTCTAACGGCTCAAATATTTAGATATTATTGAAATAATATAATTTTTGTAAGTCATATTTGGCCCGCTAACAGTTTATATATAATAAGAATTTTTTGGAAGTGTTTTGGGTCAACCTGACCTGTGTCATACAAAAAGTGACTTGTTTTTTACCGATTACTAAGTCAACCTCTAAGGTTAAATGCAAAGTCACAGGGGTGAGCGTTTGGGCCGAAAAAACCAAACCAGACCGAAACCAAAAACATGTAATTGGTCGGTATTTTTTGGTTTTGGTCCAATCGGTTTCGGTGCGGTTTGCCGGTTTGGTCTAGTCCTCAGATAGTGGTGAATATTTGGGTTGAAAAAACAAAACCGAAACGAAAGACATGTAATCGGTTTGGTTTTCGGTTTTGAAAATTCATTATTATCGGTTTCGGTTTGGTTTCTAGTTCACGCTCACCCTATAAAGTGATGTAGTTTTTAGTTAAATTTCATGACATTTCATTTTCTTGTAGTTGAGCACGTTTCCGAACTCTTGGTGCATCCACAAAAAGGATTTTCGACCCAAATCTAGAAGAAACTTCTTATGGTAAGCTTTGGTTGGGTTGAATTTGTAAAAGTTTCTTGTTATACTTAATCTTTGTTTCTTGAAGATTAATTTAGTTACAAAACATCATAAGCGACCAATAGGTGGTGATAAAGGGTCGTATTATTATGTAATTGATGATTTGTGTATCATGATATACCTTGTAGCCTTCAATACATAAATATGCTTTTAATTTATGCCATGAATATAGGACCAAGTTTTTTTGGTGGTTGACTTGGGTTGTGTAGTCATTTTACTATGGACAAAAAAAATGAGTAGATTAGGTGTTTTTTAACGTTAAAAGGGGAAAATATCAAAAGTTAAAGCCGAATGAAATCTATATACAATTCTTACAAACTAGGGATGGGTTTGGGTTCTGAAACTGAACCGAACCAGATTAGAAAAGCCGAAATTGACTAAAAACAGTATCGAGAAACGGACCGAGATAATGGTTCCTGTTCGGTTCGATTCCTGTTATTGCGGATTTTGCAACATTGTGGGTAAGAAAATATAATAAATTATTAATTAATTACACAACTGACAGTATTAATTACACACAAAATAATTGTACTAATAGTTGCAGAATGAGGATTCTTACACAGATTTGTAGTAAAAATACCAACTTTCTGTATGGATAAGGAAAGATACTAACATATAATAACTGATTACACACAAGAAAACTGTAATAACACAAAAAAAGCTCTTACACATATTTTTTTTTTGTATAAATACCATCTTTCTGTATGGGTAAGGAAAGATGCTAATAAATATAAATAATAATGATTATACAACAATGTCGAAGAATTTCATTAGGAAGCTATATATCTAATACACGTGGTTTAACAATACAACATCAAAAACTCATACAAACTTACAGGAATCGGCAACGTGTGAAAAGACGATCTTGCCCTTTAAAACCACCGGAACAAGAATAATAACAATCCGGCAGATAACACCATCATTATAAACGGGCTGTGAATTTTGTGGCAGTTGTTAGAATCAGCAACAGTGGTCTTTCCTGATCCAGGTGCTAAAGCAGGACAAATTAGCCCAATTTTGTCATCTTGACACAAACTTGAAAAAAGGCCAGGTGGATAGTTCCCGTATAAATTGATGTAACTGAACATTGTTGATGAACACTCGTTTGATAAATCGTTTAGATCATCAGAATAAGGGCAAGCAAAATCTTTGAAAGCTTGACAACATAATTTAGCAGGGTATCGTGGACCTTTGCATTGGCTTGTGATGATTGTGTAATTCATGAATTCAAAGTTTACAGGGCATGCTGCAGATTAAAACAAACTAATTAATTATATAAAAAAATTTGGGACTCGGTTAAGAGCATGTAATTCATTGATTTGACTCAAAATTGAGCATTATTATGTTCCCAAATTCGAACAATATGTCTATACATTGATCAATCGTATTATGGCAGTTCATAACTAATATCGACAAATGTGCAAAATTGATTTGATGAATCTCTCGGACTCTAATAATTGTGATCTGTGACAAACTAGATATTAAGGGCGTGTATATAATATTGTAATCTATGGATTTGAGTTGAAAATTTGAGCAAAATTAAGCTGAGAATTTCGAATTTAATTCAGAATCTCAAAAATCATGCTCCCAAACCCGAATTTAGAGATTGCTCCAGTTAAGGGAGTTCAAACTTCTTCCATCTTCGAGAATGATAAAGTGGTTGATTTAAACAGTAATACTGAGAGAAAATAAACAAAATTAAGAACAACCTAGAGAGTGTTCAAAGTTCAAACAAATGATTGTGCTAAATTCAATTTTAGGGCTTGTGATTTCTGGATTGAAGTCTAAATATTGAGCAAAATTGAGTTCATAGATTCCAATTTCCAGAACCTGAAAGCATCATGCTATCACACCCTAATCTAGAGATCAATCCAATTATAGCAGTCTAAAATCAAGGACATGACCTATTTCTTCTAATATTGAGAATCAAATAATCGTACAGGGATATAACAAGAATAAAAATTAAGAAACAAACGTTTTTTAGCTTGAAGAAGGCTTCGTCCAATAGAAGCTTCAGAGCCATCTGCACACACACAAGTCAAAATCAGAAGTTGACTTGACCTAAAAACACTAACAAGTAACAACCATAATCAAAATCAAAATTAACGAGCATTGTAGCAATATAACGAACCCGGAGATGATAAACAAGTGGAGATACAGCAAAGCAAAAGGAGAAACGAGATCGCAATCTTCATATTTGGAGAACCAAAACAGCAGCAACTGAAATCAAACGAATTGATTGGTTGTAGATTGTTGGATTGCTGAAGAATGGAGTGAGAGAGAAAAGGGGAATGCAGGAAAGACAGCAAATTACAGACAGATCCAGAATATTAACATGGACTCATGGACATGGAAGCCAGTTAGTTGTATTCACGCGGTGTGTTAGATGGACCTTTTAAATGTTATTCGGCACAAAACTATATTCTAATTATATTATTTTAATTCAATTTATTTAATTTAATCCATTTTTAATGTAATGATTTGTGCGCACTTAACTTATAATGCTAATTATATGTATTAATTCATTCATTAATCATATGAGTATTTATTATGTCTTGGTTTAACTAGTAACAAGCATTAAACATGCTATTCATTTTCTCTCGGTTTTAATGTTATCTATACAACTGTCGTTTATGGAAAATTTAAGTGTTACGAGTACTTAAGATTGTTTATTGAAGATTGTATATTTTTAAAATTAGCGCTTATAAAACATAATTATAAAAAATAGTTATAATAATCATATAATCAGTTTTTTAAATTTTTGTAAAAATATCAAAAGTATTCCTTTACATGTTACAGTAAGGGTGTGTTTGGTACAGAGAATTGGGAGAAGAGAAATGGAATTGGCACTCAAATCCTTTGTTTGGTTACATAGAGAAAGGGAGAGGAAGGAGAATTGTCAATTCCCATTCTCTAGTTTTGTTTCTCCTTGAAAGCAAGGGAAAATGTGAGAATTGAAAAGTTAAAATTGAAAGAAAAAAAAAAGCGGAGACTTGAAAGCTCAACTTTATCACTTCGTCTTTTTAAAAAACATAGCCGCCCCTAGAAACCTTCGTTCGTTCGTACGTACGTAGCAGGAGAAAACCTCCATTCTTCATAGCTTCTTTCCAACAAGGTTCTCTCTCTCTCTCTCTCTCTCTCTCTCTCTCTCTCTCATGTCGAACTTAACACAAATTCGTTTCCATATGGTCATTTTCACTCATGTCGAAGTAAACACAAATTTGTTTCTATATGCTTGATTTTGATTCAATTGAATTAGTTTCTTTAAGTATGTGATAATTCTTAATTTTTGAACTATGTGGTTTTATTAATGCACTTTCGTTATTAATTTATCCATGTATTTTGTATGTTATAATAATGATTGTTGTGGGAAAAAAATATGTTTGCTAATTATAAAGTTTGTACGATTCTCTATTGATTTTTTTTGTTATACCAAACAAGAGAAATGATTCTCTGCTGCAATTATCTGTTGAAGTCTTTGTGCTACCAAACAGAGGAGTCAATTCTCTTTCTCCAGACTAATTCTCTTTCTCTGCAATTCCATTCTCTGCAACCATTTCCCTGCAATTCCATTATCTGTACCAAACGTACCCTAAGGTTCAAGTGCCCTATACTTTAGGGTTACGTTTTGTTTGAATCGTTAAATACATTTTCCTATAAAAGATGGATAATAGTGTATTCATGTTTTTGTTTGAAAAAATAATTGTTCAAATCAATTAGGTTTATGGACAATCTAATAACTGTACCGAACGGAATCAGACTAACTGAGAATCAAGGAAATGTATTTGGCCAGACCGAGAACATCTTGGACCAGCCTGAGAACTGATTGTGCATAAAAAATTAAACCTAGAACCGAAGCGTTGGTTCGGTCAGTAAAGTTTGCAGACCTACAATGAACCACATGGTTATGCTATGGTTCTTTCACTATCACAACATTTTGTACGTTAGTTCGTTATCTTAAGTTGAAAGATTGTCACAACGGGCGTCTCATCTCACTCTCTTTTTACAAGGATTCAAACTTAAGATGATCAACAAAATGGCCAAACAAATAGGGTGTTATATATGAAGATGTCAAATTGAAAACTAAGAAATGTTATATTTTCAAGAATGTTGTTATATGGTAAGTAAACCATTTCTATACCGCTTTTGTTTTTTCGTTAAAACAAAGTTACATGACATTACATCACTCTCAATCCATTGGATTCACTTCCTACTTCATTTCTCTTTACACATATGCCAACCAAAAACGCAGCTGTCCGTCCTTGAGATCTTAACAGATTCTTCGTCGCTGCACAAAATATATATAACTATCATCATTCAATGTTTTTATTACATGTCAACACTTTCTTGCTCTTTTTTTATGTTTATGAATAATTAAAACATTATAAAAACAATACTATACAAGTAACTCTTAAAAACAAAAGCTTGTTTTATGTAATAAACCAATTTGGGGGGTTTTAAACAGTTCGGGTGACTTTCGACCCATTTGATGCCCGTTCAAGATAAAAAAAACAACTCAAATCGACTGACTTTTAGGTCAAATGGGTCAATCGAATAGCCAAATTTTAGCATCAATTATTTAAATAATACAAATAAAATTATCTTACACGTAATTTTGATGCCTGCAAGTTTTCCAGTAACTCTGCAATCTCGAGTTGCTTCACCACCGTAGCATGAAGTACCTGTTAAAATAACCGAATTTAAGTAAACCACAACACAAATTTATAAAATAGAAATATATTTCTTTAAATGAGTCGGATCTTACACTTTTGGTTTTATTTAGATCAAATTCAACAGATTTAATTCTCTCCAAAGAATCATTTAACATGTTTTCTTTCTCAACAGGTATTTGAGCTGGCTTTTTCTTAAGTTCTTCAAGTAATGTTTCAAGTTTTTCAAGCCGTTCAACAAACGGAAACACACGGTCACTTCCAACATTCTCGGGTTCTGTATCATCTTCACTTGCATTTGCTGGCAATACATTGTTTTGTCTTCTGAAAAAGTCAACTGGTTGACTTCCAATAACTGTGATTAATTTTGTCACCAATGAGAGTAGTGGTTTTCCTATGATGTATAACCATTGAAGGAAGAACATTCCAGAAGGTGTTTGTTGAGTGTGTAGTGTTGGAGATTTGTTATGAGAAATTAGTTGTTCTTCTACAGGGGTAAAATCGTCATTGCAACTATAATAAGCAGGTGAACCAGATGATGTTGCCTGAATATATATTATAAATTAATTACAGTTAATGTTGGATAAAACCAAAAACTTTCACCATTTTGGCTGTTTAAAAAATATATAAATAAATAAAAATCTCACAAACTGATACTAAGAGACTTACTTCTTCACAAACTGATGCTAATTTTGGAATTACAGAATTAGTCCTTGTAGTTAGAGAGCAAGGATCATCTATATCTGATCCTGATTCTATAGTCGACGAATCATTTCTTCTAACCTATAAAACACAAATTTTATAAATTTAATAAACATTTCTATTAATGACAAAATATTAATATTCAAGATATTTAAAAGATATACTTGCCTTTACGGGAAGTATTTGTACATAAGAATCAACTTTCTGTTGATCACTAGAAAAACTGGTGATTTGTCTTACAAACGTGGCTTCTGCATTATTCACAACCTGTAGAGAAGAATGAATTAATTACAAAATAGCCCCTTTAATTGAATAGAAATGGCATATATACGCCAGCATGATGGGATATTTACAACACACAAATATGGTAACCAAATTTTACAAATTTGGCCTTAATTTTGTCAAAAATTGATCTTTGGTTACCACATTGTCAAAAGTTTAATTTTCAGTCCTTTGTTGACTGATAAAGATTTTTTATAACCACATTGTCAAAGCTAACTGATATTTGGTAAACTTTTTTTTAGCAATTTTGCGTTACATAAATCATTATTTAGAAAAAGTGTATACCTTCATTATTTCAGGGTCATTCCATGGACCCATGTTAGACCGAAGGCAGCCGTCCTCACCAGGACATGTGCACGAACCACCAAGAAAATCGGGCAATTGGCTGAATGAATTTATGGTTAGGGAGTTAGAAACTTTTATAATAAAAAGGAAAATAAAAATGAAAACAAAAACCTTAGTGTGTGTTTTTTAGTTGCAGAAAGTTATCTCCAGAAAACAATAGACTTATTTTAAAATGTATTCAGATGTTTTCGTTTTCCAATTTAAGAGGGGTTACAGTTATATATCGAGCAAATGTCACAAAATAGCATTGGTCTGTTTCAGTAATTATAATGTTTTACGACTCATTTTGGTAATTACAATGATTTTAGTCAGCCTATATTGATAATTAAAGTTTGTTTCGTCTACAGGTGTTTTGGGCCTAATTTGGTTTTTTTTTTTTTACATTTCAATTAACTGGCTTATAATTTAAAGGATATCTCTATTTTATGACATTTTCCAATTTACATCTCTAAAAACAAAAAATATTCGAAAATTGTAAAAGTTAGTTTTCAAGAATTTAGTTATTAAATTGAAAGTGGATTTTCTATTTTCTACGTATCTTTACCTTAGAAGTCCAATTTGAACACTTTTTCAGGTTTTCGAGTTTTCATTAAAAAAATTCTAGAAAATGACCACAAGTTTGTACACAAACCTTGGGTCAATAACTTCAAGTAGTTTCCCTAACGACTTAGGTTCCAACACATGAATTTTAGCAATTGTTTTTGCATCCAAGAATTTTTGAGCAGCAGGCCACAAATATCTTTTAAAAGTCGAGCCAGCATTCACAACAAACATACGGTGTAATGTCTGCAAATAAATATGGAAATGCATTATTATAAAAAATAATAATAAAATAAAAAGAACTACTGATTTAGAAATTTCATTTTAATATTGAGTCATTTACCTCTGGATAATAGTTATTATCAACTTTTGCCATTGCTCCAAGAATACTTGCAGCACTAGGAGTGAAATTCTTCAATCCCTGTATATCATAATATATTATTACACATAATTATAGCTTTTTATTGTGTTTTTTAAACATCAATTGTCGTAAAATAGCCATATACTTTAGGAAATGGTCCGTTTTGGTAATTATAACTTTTTAAAGATCACTTTAACATTTACAAGTTTTTAGCAGCCTACTTTGCTTATAAATAGTGTTAATAATCGTCATAAATAATAACTAAATAGGGCCAAAACGCACCACCACATAAAGTAATACTATTTTGTTACATTTTGCCCTTTTTTAAAAGCCAAAATACCCGGTGCATTTTTAGCTTATTTCAAACGCGCTTTTTAGCATAAGCTGGAAAAATGTGCAGATGACCAAAACACCCCTTATAAATTTATATCACATACCAAGCCTTGAACATCAAGAATGGTTGTAGTAGAACAAATTTGTTTTTTTGCAGCAATTGAACAAGCAGGAAACTTCTCACAAAAAGCTCTTTCAAATTCTTGAACATGATATTTTAAATATCGTTCGATTGTAGTAATTTTCATAAGCCTACTGGGGTGTGCTTTCCCAAGTCTTTCAATATAAACAGGTCTTCCTTCTTTATCAACACCATGATACCCTTGAGGATAATGTTGTAATACTTCTTCAAGTTCTTCAAATTCATAATCCTACAAATGTTTAAATTTATGTAAAGATTACACCATTTACATAAGGATAAATGTTATAAAATAGCAATATGTTTAGGCAGTGGTCCATATTGGTAAATGGTAATAAAAACTTTTAAGGTCCGTTTTCAGCTACCTACCCTCGTAATTAAATATTTCTTTTCGTGCCTAACAGATAAAAAAAGGGAAGTTTTTTTTCTCCCTGTTTAGTAATTAATTTTTATGTTTATTAAGGCATGAAGGCTCAAAAACTTGTAATTACCAAAATGGACCTTGAAAAGTTATAATTATCAAAATGGACCTTAAAAAGTCATGATTACCAAAATGGACCAACTTCTAAAACATGTTGCTATTTTACAATATTTCTACAAAATTGCTAAAAAAATATGATTTAAATTACCTCCAATATTGTGTCTGTTCCGTACTCTTTTCGCCAGTTTAGCATTTCTGCCCACATGCGGATTGTTTTCTCATTGTTAAAATCCCTAGCTTTCAAGAATCTGAATATAAAAAATAAAAGTTGAGTGTACATAACTACATATTATAGATTTTATTATGAATAATTGAATATAAAATAATGACTTAGAAAAGGTGGAAAAATTCACTAGCCTCAACAAAGTATGATAATCATCATGTCTTTCTGGAAGCAAATCTTTGTCAAGAAGTTTTTGCCTAAATTCATGAACTGATTTCTCCTCACTTGCATCGCGTATATCTTCTATTGAAACTGAAGGAACTCTATAATCAACTTTTCTTTTTCCCCTTTTCTTTAAAGAGTGAGTGAACTTATTTGAAGCATTTATAGCTTTCTTCCTTAAATTTCCGATTTTAGATCGTCGTCTTTCCTCTTCAGAATTCTCAAAATCCAACCTCCTTTCTCTTACTTCATCAAAAACATCAAGTCCTTCTAAGCCTAACACATTGAATTTAAAAATCCATAATGTTTATACTTGTGTTCTTACAAAACAAAGGCTTATTAGTTATTGAAATGCTACTGAATAATGTTACAGTGCTGCAAATTGTGCAACTTACCTGACATTTTAGCCAGGTACAGAAGTGTAGAAACTCAGCAGAAAACTTCAGTGCAGGAAACAAATTTTGTCACTGGAATTTCAGTGATATCAAAGTGGCTGACCTACAATAAAATGCATAATGCGACATATATAAGCTTGAATTCAAAACTAAACAATTCCACCATAAATCTCAGATAGATTTCAGATGTTCAACATAAAAAGTAAGATAGCTTTCAATTTCTTCTATCTCTCTTCACATACATCATACAGGAATCAAGAAATAATGCAGATCTATAACTTCTTGGATACCTAATCATTAGAAAAGCTTACAAACCGAAAGAAAAAAAACAACATTATAAATCTAACATATGTAAATTTCCTAATGCCGTGATTTTGAAGCAATATACACTTACTAGAAATAGCGTTTTCAAAGATTCAGCAATTATCAACTGAGATAATCCCCAAAGTTAACCACAAAAGCAAATGTTCAAATTACAACAATGCACTTAACGAATGACGAAACAGTCAGATCTCAAACAAACAATAGCACGTCTCAATATCTTCAAACACGGTAAAATTAAGAAGACATTTGATTCAATATAAAGTTTATTGAATAGATAAAAACATACCGAAGCCCTAAAGCATAAGCGTGAGATCAAAATCTGGTAATCTGCAAAGCTGTTCCAATTAGATTCAGGTGAAACGTCTTTTTACAGACTAATCGTATAAATTCACGAGAAGGTTGAAAGTAATTGCCGGAATCTTTATCGATTGACGAACAAATTTTCGAGGGAGAAGATTACACAGAGATTGATTTGTGATTTATGTGTATGTATGTATATATATTGTATGTATAGGTTTTCTTCTTTCTCACACACACTCCAACTAACCTTTTTTTTCTCCTTACATCAAGCTGCTCGCTTCCTTTGCTTATTTGTCACCCCTGTCTCCTCCTTCTTTTTGTACTTGCATATTTTTATATTTGTACCTCTTTTATGAGAAAGTTGCATAACGCACCCTCGTTTATTGTATATTTAATATGAAACCCCTTTGATATTCTAAACAAATAGTTTGTTTATTTTTTCACAATGTTACTTCATTTGCCATACTACATTTCACTAAACACTAGTTTAATCATGAAGTAAAATTAGGGATGTATTCGGTTTTAGAATCGGATTAAACCAAACTGGAAAAAAAGCGAATACTTAAATTAAATAAATACAAGAACAGAGAACTAGCCGACCGAAATTACAGTTTCGATTCGTCCAGTTGTTTTGGGTTTAAACCCAAAAATTGTATCATCAACCTTGACTACCATGGTTATGAGAAGTTATTTTAGACTTGAAATTTTCAAAATTCAGTGTTGGAACTGAAAAAACCGGAATCAGACAAGAACATAGAAAATGAAAACCTAAAAGACAAAAAAAAATTGAGAACTAACCCGAAAATCATAAATTAAGTCCGATCAGTTCTAATCTAATTTTCAGTATAAAAACACACCCCTAGTTAGAATGATAAATCCCTCTAATAGAAACAAAATAGACAAACTCTTGTAAGTCAAAATCTAATATTATTGTTAAATATTAATGAAATTCACGAGATGGTTTATCATAAAAAATGTTAAGGTTCATGAAATTTTGAGTCATGGGTTAAAATAATACATTCCCTGTAATAGAAACAAAATAGACAGTCTCTTGTAAGTCAAAATGTGATGTTAGCACTAAAACTATAATTTACTGTAATACGAGATATTAAAGGTTTGTAAATTTTAATGCATGGTTACATTAATGGCTCATAAATCTAATTTTTTTTGTAAACGTAAATGTTTATGAACATGTACCTTCATTTAATCATAAACTCCCTCTTATATTAAAAGGAGAAATATGGCGTTATACAACGAATTTTACATTAAAAATGCCTCATTTTATATGTATTTATTGTTGCGTGTGGGTTCAAAAATATTCAGTGACAATGTAGTATTATTGACATATCAATTTAAATGTCAGCAGATATGTTATTGATAGGCAAAAAATAAAGCGTTGTTTTAATGTTACTGTATGATTTTAATCTATATGGGCTGCGTGTATTAACAGTGTTTATGTAGATCATTTTATATTAATCTATGATATCTTTTGGATATATTACCAACATAATTTATGTTTATTAATCTGTAGAGGATCGAAATATCCACCTACAATCCAACACTAAAAAGAACTTTTTGCACGAATTAAAATAAAAAAATAAATGGATTGTCCCGCGTGGTAAAAACAAGATTTACTTTTTAAACACATAAACAAGAGAATCTAATTACAATTTTGACCCATGAAAAAGTATCCAACCAGATTCTCTGATGTGCCTAGATCTGGTTTACCAGTAATAGGGGTGTTCCCTTATGCCACGTGTACGGCTATGATGCTGACATGTCCGTCAGATTAAGGAATGTATCCCATGTCCAAAAACAAACTTACAAAACTCATTGCTTCAAACTTACGACTCGAAACGGGGCCAGGGAAACAAACACTCAGGGCTGTGTAACTCTATGAGATCATATCCTTAACGTATTGTATATTGTGATATGTACTTCGATTTCACTATGGTCAGGTTATGCATAGCAATGTTACGACACCTAAATCCACAAATATTGTTTTTAAAAGAATTAGTTTTGTAATTTAAAAAGGGATAGCGGAGCTTGTTGCCCGATTGTCTTCTTTCTCTATGTAAAAAACGATTTTAACTTAGATTGAATTTTTTTTTTAAAGTTATAAAAAGTATCATTAAAGGGGCTTAAAATTCGGGTTACATCATTTTAAAAAATTTTAGAAAGCCACGTTTATACATAAGTTAATAACCTGAACATGACCCGATTTATAAGAGGGTAGGATGAGTCGACCTATTTTTGACACGAACTCATTTAGTCTCAACTCAAACCTGATTATTTATGTTTCAGGTTGCAGGTTGTGTCGAGAATTACCGCCTTTAATGTCCCCTACTATCAAACGGGGATCACTTATTTAGCTGAAAGATCGTTGCAGGTGAACGAACCTTTCTTATCCAAATGGATATCTAATCCTGATGGTATCAGATTTATTTAATTTTTCTTTAAGACCACCCGTAACGCCAAGGTCGCAAGCTTTGGTCGTCCGATGTGGCGACGCGTCCTCCCTTACGGCCGCACCAACCCGACGCGTCCTAAGGGTGTATCGGTCGTCCAGACGACCGATCAAATTTCAAAGGGGAAAGGTTTTTTCAAAGGGGAATGATTTGGTCGCCTGGTTACGTGTGTTTGGTCGAGATTTTTTATATGTTTGGTCGGGCTGATGTGGCGCAGAGATGGCAAGGATGACCAAACTTAGTTTGGTCACCCATTACGCACAGTCTAATGTTGTAATTTTGTAATCTTGCCTTAGTGATTTTGGTTTTTATGCTTAGTGGATGGTCATATTTTTAAAACACAATTTATTTAAAGAGTTTTTAAGTTATTAGTATAATAATTTTGAAAATTCAAATTTATATAAACTTATTAAGCTAATAATATCATGAACTCATTAAATACCAACACGGGACTGTAGAATTCCTGTACAATATTGTTGGTACCCTAACGTTGCTTGTCGGTTGAGAGACAAATTATTGCATTATATTCCTTTTTAGTTCAAGAAAAAAAATTAGTGGTCTTTAGCATTCCGTATAATGTTGTGGTTCGAAAAAGATGGATTGCATTTTATATTATGTGCACGTCACAAGTAGTGTTTGTTCGACACATTATCCATCATGAAAAGAAGTATAAGTTGGATGGCTTGAAATATATTATTAAAAGTTTCCTTTTATAGGATAATATATTTCTTTATGTCTTTATAAATGACAAACGGTACACATTTTGCTTTTAGAAAAATCTCACCTAATTTGCACGGAGTATATGACATAATAGTATAATACCGATGTTTGCTCACTGATTTCACGTAAATTTTAATTAACTTATGGATCAAAATTATGAGCATTTAGGTAATAAATATTACGAGTAATAAGTAATACATAAATTTAAATTAACATATTTCAACACAAACTTTTTCAAATTATCTAAAAGGAGTTCTAAATTATTAAAAAGAGTCGGGATTGTTGCTTTTTAACTCGTATAAAGATATTGTTAATAATAATACACAATGGTCATAGTATTTTTCTGAGAAAAATTCACAATAATCACCTACTTTTTTGTTTAAATGAATAGAATAAGTAAAGTTAACTTTGTCAGAAATACATGTAATATTACTAATGTTTTAACTATCTTTATCATTAACTTTATACATTGGACTATTGGAGAGATACACATCAATGAAGTCACTTTCATTGTAGTCGTTATCTACTTATCTTCCTCGAAACATTATGTTCTATAATCTCAAGTCGATTCATAATTGAATACTATATATTTTGACTCTTACCTTTATCTTAATCGTATTTAAATAATAATTATGTAAAACATAACAAAGTAATAAAACTTTTAATTTACTGAAGTTATGTGAATGTAGACATGTAACAATGAAGAAAATAATAAAGTTTGAAAGTGGCACAAGTCATGAAGCATATGAGACCCATCTAGAGCATACCACTAACATTTGTGAGAGTGGTATCCTATTCAAATAAATCTATCAGAATCCAAGTTTAGATTCGGGTTAATTTTATGAGAGTTACTTTGAGTTTGACTGTGATGGTGAGTTATATGAATAAATCAGTTTATTCATATGTGCATATGATCACATAAAACAAGATTATTTTATTAATGTGTGATTATATTGAATGATTGGCTAACATACACCAAAATTTCGCCTACTGAATCCCCAACCACATACAATACCGAATTGGCCTAATAAAAAACATGACATTTATATGCAACAGAAAAGATGGTGACACTTCGTAGAAGAGTAGGAGGGTGTTGAATAGCAAATTAGTTTACACAGGGGATGCAAATGGTAAAGTGAGATAGATAAGGGGGTTAAGTGCAATTTAGAAGAATCGGGTGGGGTAAAATAAAGAAGGGAAGGAGAGCAGCATAAAGGTAGTTAAGAAAAAAAGAGAGAGGAAAGGAATCGAGTGAGAGCGACCCCACGCTAAGCCTCTGTAGACCTGTCATTTTCATGATGTCCAACGTACCTTACCATGTCCCTCTCACTTTCTATACAATCTCTCTCGTATACTGTTCGAATTTTACATAAGATCTTGTAATAAAAATATAAAAATATAAGTAAACATACACATGCATATGGATGACAATTTAGGTCAGGTTCAGGTTGACGGTTCGTGTTGGCGGGACAAAAATATTCAACGACTTGTTTATATAGGTTGGTCAGACATTTCAACCATAATCGTGAGTATTGTTGTGAATTTGGGACCCTCGATCGATGATGTATATTGGGGTTGATTAATGAGAATCGAGTAAAATCGTTGGTGTCCATTCATACAACTTGTCGATACCTATTTGTTGTACACTTTGTGATTTATTTCAAATCAATATATACTCAGCGAAAGCTAGTTTCTTCCAGCATGCGTGTTACACTCTTACTGATTCATATATATTTAGCAATTATTATACATCATAATCTTGTTTACTTAACCAGAGCCAAAAGAATCATCTAATAATAGTCTATCGGTAAGAGTCCACCAATGTTTTTTAGAAACACGAATTTGATTTTTATTTTATTTTTTTAGAGTAAGAATTTACCCAAATGGTATGAGAAAAGTACAAAAACATTCACAGTAATGATAGAGTCATGTACATGTTTAAGTATAAGCTTGGTCACTTTTAATTTGTAATTTGTGACGTGCAAATAGATATTTTTTTGAAAGAAGAAAAAAGAGCAGATAAGGAAAAATTGAGAAATTTAACCATTGTTATTAAACTTGTAGATCTTGTAAAAATAATGAAAATAGATTTAAGGTAATATTTCCATCTTATTATTATTATTATTATTTTAAGTTTGTTGGGAGATCACGTGGGTGTCAGCGTGGAGGACAAAAAAGAGAATAAGGTTGTGATGACGAGTCAATTGATTTCTACAGGGTTTCTTCTTGAATATTGTTATTCATCACACTCCTTTTTTTATTATTTCAAATAGAATAAAATGTTACAAATCAATATTTTGATGCAATAGTCAATAGATGATCAGAAACGTACTTTACTTTATTAACCGAATCATTTTGATACAAACTAACTCCTATACATCTGAAATAATATCTACAACTATTTAGGTAAATACTTACTAAATATTCATGTAAAAAGTTCGACCACAATAACAATTAGATTACATGGAAAAGTTCGACCACATTAGGAAGCTTGTCATAACTCATAAACAGGAATACCATTTTCAAGTTATAATCTATATCTAATTGATTGATTGAACAAGCTTAAAACAATAAAGTTCTGAAAGTAAAATAATTTAGATCAGTAGTCAAAACTAAAAAACTCGTTTAAGATGTGCTTTTGATTGCATGGAGCCTCATAAATCACTATATTCAAGATATTAATTAATTGTTTTAATAATATATATTTATGTGAGTGGCTTTGGAATAAAAAGTTGTAGTATGTATGATTCTTCTCGGTTATAAAAATATCATTAGGATGTTAATAACTATTTATATATGACTCTTCCTCAAATTTTTGGCACTTCGATCAGTTTCGAAATAAATGATACATTGTTTATTTAATTGTCTTTAGTAAAAAATTATAATAAAAATTAAAAACATTAAATTGAATAGTTAGAGGGAATACATCAAACACCTTTTCAATAAAGTCATATTAATATTGTTTAAAAGTAATATTAAAAATAAATGAATCTTTTCAATACATTAAAGTTAGTGGATGTAAGTTCTACCACTTTTACCAAATAAAGTAGATTATTAAAGTATATCACTTATTTTGAATCTGATAAAAAGGAAAATATATATCACTTATTTTAAAATGGATGAAATATTATTCTTTATAATTTTAATTTTATTTGTGTATGTTGATGGGTTTCGGTTTGATATTATGGGTCATATGATCAAACAATCGTACAGGTAACAGTATAAACAAAAATATATATTTTATTTTATATAAATATATTTTCAATAAAACTATTATTTTTACCCAAATATATTTTGATCTAAGCATGTTTTTACTCGTTACCACTCATTCAATACAATTAATTTGCTATATCTACAAACTCGTCGTGCCCTAAAATTTGCTTCTAACGTGCAATTTCCAACCACAAGAGTGAACTTGTAAATTTCTATCATGTGAAGATAACTTGTACAATTTCAAGTTGATATGATAGAAGGGTGTTTGGCAATCATTCATTCATTCATAATTTCATATCATAACTTTAACATTATTATACACGTACATATTACAACTTTACACTCAATAATTAGCCTTTTTCATAATTGTTTTACAATGGAAAATGATGGTAGTGTTACAAGAACCGAAGTTAACCCCATGCGTCTATGATAAGGTGGAAGCAGCAATTTAAAGCTGTAACTATTCTTTAAAGATGTTTGACAAATTAAGTAACTGATAATTTAAGCTGTAAGATGTAAAATAACATGAAGACATATGAAATGGCTAAATGTAGAAGGAATTGATTATTTAAAAATACTATGGTAATTATCTTTTATAAAGTTTCAGCTCCTTTTTAAAAACTATTTTAAGTTGCTTTTGTTATGAAGTTTTTATAAAAAATAAAAGCTAAAATTCTTATATTCAAACAATGTTTTAACTTTTGTAGGAACTTATTTTTGAAGACAAAACACTTCAAAAAAATCTCCAAATATACCATACAAAGATAAAGTCATTTTCATATTTCGACCCCCCATGTGGATTTATTCTATACCTTCCGTTTTAATTCGTCATCGTAATTTTATTATTAAGAAATTAATTTTAGTAACATTTGAACTTAGGTTTCGTGAATTTATGAATAGTACCTTAGAAATATCTAGCAGATTTAATCTAATAGTCTAACTTGACATGTTTCTTACAAATTTCAAAGTTTATGACTCATCGACAAAAATCTTCATTACACATACGGAAGAAATAGTGTCTAATGATGTGACGCTATCCGGTCCCGTACCATGTCGCTACCGATAATTTAGAGCGTGTACAACGTAGTGAGGTACCAAATACTATAATAACTGTTTGGTACGTGTTTGATACCAATTTTGAACTAGTTCTCATCTTTGAGCTAGTAATTTTAATTGATTTTCTTTTATCAAATGTATGTCGTTTAACATAAGTAATAAACAAATAACTTTAATCCAATTACGCACCGAATATTAGATTATTAGAAATGGTGATCAAATTAGTTTCGTATCAACGGCCCGTCAGTTTTATCTTTTTATTGCAAACACATAACTAAACTATTCTCATATTTACTTGCCATAAACTATGATATTAGACGTATTAAAGTAACTGAGTTATATGACTCAAATATGTATATGTATTTAGTTATAAAAATGGTTAGATTTGCAAAAAGTGAAGAAAAATATTGAAAAACTATTTTGTAAATTTATAATTATATATTTATCATCTTTATTTGTATAATTGTACGTATAATTAAGTATAATTTATAGACAAAATTATTGTTTTGCATCATGTCGTAGGGAACATCATGGTCTCGTAATAGCTTCTAACGCTTGAGGCTTGAAGCAATGAGGCTTGAGGCTTAACTATAATGTCACCACACGTTTCACGTTTTTTAGAACTTTACTAAAACCAATATTTAGTACCGGGTATATAGCCACTAATTATGTCGGTATCATGATTTCTTACAAAAATATGATAACTCCTTATGGGCAATAGGATGTACCCCTACATTATATATGAAAATTGAAGAAAAAACACAATGACCTAATAAGTAATAAGCCACATCACGGCTAAGATTACACGTAACAAAATAAATTTGGTCAAATTTGGAATGTGGGCAGAAACCCCATGCCTGAAAAAACCTAACCAACCTAATTGTATAAGGCCCATACTTTCCACAAACTTCTTGTCATTAAACGACGACGTCCTACAAAGTGTGAGGAGACACATCAGACCACAACATTCATATACCCACGATACATTTCTTTCTGTCTAGTAAACGTAACAAAGACACCAACCGACAAAATAAAAGGGCAAAATGGTCAAATAACAAGAGTCACACTTACACACAAAACCATCGTTGGGACTTGGGGCCTAGCGCCTAGCGTAGGATCATAGATACATACCATTTTGGATTTTTTTTTTCAAAATAGGCATGATTGGAGATACATTTTCACAAATAGACTTCTTTGTGTTTTGTTTTCAAAAATAGGCTTTATGAGGTCCCCGAGGCCGGCTTCCCCATTAAAACCGGCCTCCTGGAGACCGGCTTTGGCTTCTCTGATGTGACCACTGGATTGTGGTACTCCCCGAGGCCGGCTTCATAAAGCTTGCCTCCCCGAGGCCGGCTTCACTTCACACCCACCTACACATTAACCGAAAACATAACCACAAGGGTGTGAAGTGTAACATTTTCCCCATTTTCCCAACGTAGGTCGCCAGAAGAAAAAAGCGTCTAATGTTGATGAATCTCCAGAAACCGCTATGGACGGCGTAGTGCGGAAACAGCGATTCGTTCGAGATCGAGGTATGTCACCAGCACGATCCTCAGACGACGGTGGAGAAGATGAATTTAGCGATGGATCAATCGACTTCGAATTGTTAGAAACAGAGTCATCCAAGCAAACTCCGCAGAAGACTCCATCTCGTAATTCGATCCGGCGCGGCGGCAGACAAAAGAGTGCTTCAGAAATAATTTTCTGTTTGAGTACGTTAGTGCGTGCGAAGCCTAATCGATTATGCAGCTTGAAAGGAAAGCCACCGTTGGACGTAGGATTTTCCGGCGATACCAGACCTCCGCCGGTGCCTAACCTTTCGTGCACGAAATCGTTCTGCGCAAATCGATCTTTTAGAAGCCGGCCTCGGGGAGGCCTTCTTTTAGAAGCCGGCCTCGGGGAGGCCTTCTTCCCAATCCAGTGGTCACATCAACAAGCAGAAGCCGGCCTCGGGGAGTCCGGGTTTAATTGGAAGCCGGCCTCGGGGACGGCGGAAAGCCTATTTTTGAAAACGAAAAAGCATCGAACCTATTTGTGAAAATTGAACGCCGATTAGGCCTATTTTTGAAAAAAATTCACCATTTTGCTTTAGGTTAGGGGTATGGGCCATGTGGTGCCCATGTGGCATTTTTTCTTCTTTTACCGTATCTAAACAATTGTCATTTAATGAATCCATTTTTTTTCCAGGAAACCAGTTTTCCATTTTTTCCTCTAGTTAACAGTGTCTATCTTGGTGGAAAAATAATGTAAGATCACAAGCCTAAAGTTGAAGTATGGTTCACTGTAAGGTTTTGGTTTGCAAGAAGCACCGTACTAATACATGCGGGTAGGGTTCGGTTTCGTACCCTTGTGCGCCCATAATTGCGGTTAGGGGTGAGCTCGGTTCAAAAACCGAACCGAACCGAAACCGATAAAACCGAAACCGAAAATGATGAATATTCAAAACCGAAACCGAACCAATAACAAGTTATTGGTTTTGGTTCGGTTCGGTATCGGTCCGGTTCGGTTTCGGTTCGGTTTTTTTAGGCAAAATGTTCATCCTTATCACAAAACCGAACCGAAACCGAATACGATGAATTCTCAAAACCGAAACCGAACCGATAACGTGTTATCGGTTTTGGTTCGGTTCGGTTTCGGTCGGTTTTCGGTTTGATTTTTTCGGTCCAAATGCTCACCCCTAATTGCGGTGAATAGAAAGACATAATTGTCCTTGAACCTTTCCAAAAAGTGGGAGTGAATTTTCATGTCTTGTTACAAAAAGAACATTTTTTACTGTTGGTATAAGCATTGAATGATGATGAATACACAAATAGTTATATGTTTGTCACCATGTCTACAAGCACCATACTGAAGTAGGGCAAACAAAGTACAACAGACCGACAATTAGACGGACGGGACAACTCGGTACCCGACTTCTTGTCCTTTACCAACAACAAATATCACATCCATATCTTTTCATCGTTTGTGACCACTACCCATTAACGTGCCAAGTTACATTCTATCTTGTCATACAAGGGCGATAATTCCCGACACTACCTAAAACATGACACAATCCCGACACCAAAACCTAAACGTACTCTAGAAAATGAAAATGGTTTTCAAAATTCATGATTATCAATTTCGGTCCGGTTCTCAGATAGGAGTGAACATTTGGGCTGAAAAAACTAAAACATGCAATCAACTCAGTTTTCGGTTATGAAAATTTATCATTATTCTGGACCGAGCTCACCTCTAACCCCTTTTGCCACCTCTATAGCTTGTAAGCTACCCATCCAACACGACCAAGAATAACATGTATATATAATGCCACACACACACATGCGATATATTTATATATAGTTGATACGTATTAGAAATGGAGTCAATTTTTTTATGCGGTCATAGAAAATAAGAAAACAAAGCCACAACCAATTTTTTATATATCATGAGTAGGTGGTTTATCCACTAGAAAGTAGAGACCTTTTATTTTGACATAGCCTAGCCCATGGCATATTTCTGGGTCCATGATCGGGCAGTGGTCTCATACTTGGTCCGATCGTTCTTGTACATATGAGCAATCTCGGGCACCAAAGGATCATCCGGGTTCGGGTCGGTTAACATTGAGCAAATTGAAAGCAAAACCTGTCAAGTTTTTATGTATTAGGATTTTATAAAGCTAGTTGGCAATTTTGACCCGTTTTATTATAAATGGGCCGATTCTGGCTATGTTTTAACTCTGACGGGTCAAACTGATAAAATTAGAAATAAATGAAACAACTTAGCGTAACAGGTAAACCGAAATGCGTCTGAAAGTCCATGAAAGTGTACTTTTAAGTATAAATTGCATAAGACCTTGTAAATCACTAAATCTTTTATTTGGAGGATTAGATTAATATTGAAATGATTAACCGTTACAAGAATTGGAAAACCCACTTTGACCAGTTACCCAGCCCATTCATATTTCATCTTTAAACCCAACCATGGCTATTTTCAAACCTTCCACTGGCTTATCGCTAGGCCATCACCAAATGGTTATTTTGGTAATTATAGCCTTCAAAGATGTAAGGAGATATAACCACACAGGGTCAGATGAAAATATACAAAATAATAACCACATAAGGCTAGAATAAAAATATATAAAAAATAATAACCACATAGGGTCAGGAAAAAAATTAGTTAACAAAGTAGGTGGGTTCAAAAAACTTGTGATTACCAAAATAGACCTCGAGAAGTTATAGTTACCAATATATATAACCGTTTAAAGTATAATTTTATAATATTTTCCAGAGAAAAGATTTACCTTAGAGATGGTAAGTGCAGGACTCCACTGTTCTTTCAGGATATCAAGACAGATGCTGCCATTGCTGTTTATATTTGGATGAAACACTTTGGTTCGGAAGGAAACCTGCCAACCATATAGCATAATTAATATAATGGAAAATAATTAACATAAGTTATAGTAACCGAATATTACCTTTGGTGGCTTGAACGGGTAATCTGGCGGGAAGTGAATGGAGACAAGAAATACTCCACCAGAAAACGGGCTGTCAGTAGGGCCCATAATGGTTGCTTGCCAGTGGAACATGTCTTCACCAACAGGGCCTGAAGAAACAACAAATTATGAGAACTTCAGTAGTGAAATCAAAAAATGTAACAGAAGTTTGAAGTATTCAATTGACATGGGAGAGTAAAGAAAGATTGTTAGTAACTAACCAGCACTGCAAGAAGTAGGAGGGTCCTTTTGCAAGTCCTTCAATTCCTTCTGAATCCGCTTAGAAGCCATCACAAGATTTTGTTCCTTCCTTATGCCAACCTGCAATGCATAAACAATTAGTAACAATGTAAGACGTCTGTTTTAACATTTTTTTAAAGAAAGACAGATCTCAAGATCATTTAGAATTGCTTTGAACAATGAGATGTTTATGTACGATGAAAACAGATGACTATGATTCAAAAGAATTAACTACTGCCAACAAATCATCTCTTAAAGCTCTAGAACAGTACAAAATTATCTCAGCTTGAGTTTATACCAATAGTGATTGTTAATTAATCAAATAGCATGAAAATAGATCTCCAGTTCACAAACGAGGAGCATAATGCAACTATGCAACTACATTAAACACTAGCGAGCACTTCAAAACATCCTAACAAAAACGAAAGCTGTCTTTATTCTCTGAAAGTGGAAAAGAATACAAACAAAATGTTCATCTTTGCAACTGAATGGGCACAAAGTTACAAATGAAAGAATAAAAGTTGCAGTATCATCCTTGCTCTGTTCTAATCCTCATCCAATTCATTACAAATAAATCCGATTAACTTCTTATTTGAAGTTAGTGTTTATTTAGTGGAAGATCGGAAGCTGAAGTATTATACACCAAAAATCCTCCAGAAAAAAACATTCTATACATTTAAGAGAGATTACATTACGTATAAAACTAAAATAATAATAATAATAATAATTGTACAAACAAGCAGTGCAAACGCAATTATTAGTGACGATTCAACATGCATATGCGATTAAACAGCTAAGCTTACAAAACCCTACGAAACAGAATCAAACCAGCTTCTTAACAGAATCGATCAATTAATCTAAATATAAAACGAATTAAACAACAAAAAAACTCAAACTGATCACCTCGGAGAGCAGAGCTAGCAATCGAGTGAAGTTTGAACACGCAGATACAAAATTGAACAGCTATACTTACATAAAAACCGTACGAGATCGAATCAAATCAACTTCTTAAGAGAATCGGTCACTGAAACAAAATATAAAATAATTTAAACGACCAGAAATACCCGAATTGAACGATTACCTGGAGGAACGGAGCTAGGGTTTGAATTGCTGAATTGTATTTGGTACTCTTGTTGTGAAAACTAAGCGACTGTATTTATAGTATGGAGGTAGTTGGGCCGCGTGTCAGGAGCGATCATATCTGTCAATAATCTACGATGCATTGCCATTCGCGTGATACCAAATATTTGTTATTTTTATATTAGTTTAGTAGTTTGTATCTTAGCGTGAAACATAATAAAAGACTAAAAGTGCTGTTTTTATAAAATTCTTTTTTTAATGTATGGTATTGGTATATATTAATGCACATTAAATAAATTAATAATTTTTTAAAATATAATAATTAAGATTAATAATTTTAATTCTACAATTTTAAAGTTCACTGCATTCTCATATACTCGATATAAACAAACAAAATATGAGCTTTAAAAATAAGGCATGACTTTTGGTCACTAGAAATTGTTCCATTAAGAAATAAAAATCGTGAAATTGAAATACCACAAGGACCATAAGAAGAGACGTGTCAATATTTTACTAAAATAATTCTTTAATTACTATGACATATTGCTTTCATCTTTGTGTCAAAGCCTATTAAAGGTATTCCAATTTATAATGAGTTTCTAGATAGTTCTTGTGATATATGTGTACTAATTATTTATATGATTGTTTCTGAACTTTTCTCATTTTATCTAGTGAATACTTATCTACAAAAAAGATCGAACTCGTAACATCTGTGAGATTAATTCGAACACTCTTAACGCTAACCTGGTTAAAAATACATAATTTTGCTTATTTAATTTGCTTATATATATTCGATACCCCAAATCTCAACCCAATTTCTCTAATAAAATCAAATCGAACATATGAATACATGATTTCTCAATAATCGGAGAGCAAACAGCATCAGCAGAAAAAAGGTTGACTTTTTCCCCCCTCGAGCACACTTCACCACGTCCCCAATTAATTTTCTTCAGTTTTTAATCACTCTTTATAGTAGGATACTAGAATTTATTTTAGCCAAATATATGTGGTGAAATAAACGACGTTTCAAAGATGCTTCTGGAACCTTCTATATGACCCGTGTATTATGGAATATATTGATCTCAGCTTCTGCTAGACACAGGTCGTTTCACAAATCACGTGAAACGTTAGATGAAATGGTGACCGTTGGATCAAAACCCGATCATGTAACACTTGTTTCTCTTTTATCAGCTTGTAATCATCGTGGTTATCATTTGATGACTGAAAACTTTGGTGTACCTAATTGGTTTTAAGATGGAACCCCACAAATTGACATGGTATCAGAGCAAGGTTTACCCGTTGTTGGTCAAACGGCCACACGGACCACACGTAACCCACAAATATCCACGTGTTAGGCGTGAAAAAAAAATGACGCCACACGTGAGGGGGCGTGTTGAGATGTCCCACATTGGACAAAATATGAACCGGTAATGTGCTTATAAGGGTCATGGGCTACTCCTCTTACAACCAATTGGTTTTAAGATGGAACCTCATAAACCTGACAGGTATCGATCATTGTGTTTGTGTAATCGGTAGGTTTATAAGTAAGATTGTGAGATGAAAAATTGTGGTGAGAGATCCTTTTAGGTTTCATCATTTTAGTGATGGGAAATGCTCTTGCTGTGATTATTGGTAGTAAGGTGAGTTTAAGATGTTGAAGTTTACGATTCAAGAAACATCTTTAGGGACATAAGGTAATAATACAAAAGATAGTTTATTATATACTGTTTGTAAATATGTAACAAACTTCATATGAATTATGATTCTAGCAAATGTTATAATATACTTATATACCAATTCGGTAATTAACTAATTATAGTAGTATTTTTTTTTAAGGTACGTTATGGTATTTACATATTTTGAGTTGACTTACTTAATTTTGGTGAATATGATACGATATATTATATAGTACCAATTATAGCAACTTAATTAATCATTCAGATCCATGATGGATTAGTATCATGAACTCGGTGCAAGAATTGCCGATAAGATAAAAACGCCTCGTAAGATCATGTGAGTAATGTTGATGATATCTGTTGAAAAACGTTCCTTGTTTAAGCCTTCTAAGAACATCTCCAATGTAAGTTTTTTATAAAACCTTTTACCTCTTTAGAAAGTTATTTAAAGACATATGACCTTCTAGAAAAAAAAAACTTTTACTTCAAAGGCTTATTATTTTATAAGTCATTCTTAAGTCACAAAATGTTAAAAGGTTAATCTAAGTTTACTAAATTATATGATTTGCACTTATTACCTAAGTTACACGGAAACGGATACGGACAGGGAAACGGATACGGGAAACGGAAAAACTTAAAAATTCAAGATACGGATACAGTACATAATATATAAAAATATATATTTTTTAAAGATATTCCATATAGATATTACTGATGTAAAGTGTATAAACTCTAAAAATACTAAATCTTTTGTAATTAATTATCAATAATCAAATCATTTTTTAAATCCGGTTCATCTAGTGACAGATCAACAACCTCCAAAACCCTACATTTTCCATTAAATCAAAAGTATCTCCACCTACATCCCACATTTTTACATCTTCCATTGAATCAAAAGCCCATGACAATGTTTAAAAAAACAGATACGTTTCTTGAAACGCCGAAGAAACTTCACAGATACGTTTGCGGCACCTGAGAAACGTTTCGGGCAGGTTTCCTAGGAGTATCGGTTTCCCAAAAGTTTCCGATACGGGAGCGGCACTCTAGATGGAGTTTCCGTGCAACTTAGCTTATTACATGATTAGCATGTGCAGGTAAGTTGAGGGACTTAACATGGAAGATGCTGATATCTTTGGACTGAAGTGTAGAGATTGTTGTTCTTTAATGACCGAAGGTTGAAGTTTTAAAGGGTGAAAGATGTAAATTCTTCCTTTATAGTACGAAGGGGGCTATGGCCTATGGAGATCATTTTCTTTTTGCCAGTGATAGCCGCATCTGGCTACTCTCTCTTTTCCGAAAAGTATGGACAAAAGTTGTCCAATTCTGAATATATATCCATAGGTACACTCCACACTTATAAATAAGTATGGGTGGCTTGGTGGCTTGTGCAGATGTAAAAACGAGTAAAATGGGGAACATAAAAGGACGAAATGATGGAGCATGGGGGAGTAGGTAGTTGACAGAAATCAAGTACCAAGGAATGGGAAACAAATTTAAAAGAGTTGATTTCTTGGTTAGTAGGTGTAGTATATAGCTTCTGTCTTTTACATGTAAAAAGACAGTCATATGCCAAAAACATTAATGTTGATGATATCTGATGAAAAACGTTCCTTGTTTAAGCCTTCTAAGAACATCTCCAATGTAAGCTTTTTACAAAACTTTTTACCTCTTTAGAAAGTTATTTAAAGACATATGACCTTCTAGAAAAAAAAGCTTTTACTTCAAAGGCTTATTATTTTATAAGTCATTCTTAAGTCACAAAATGTTAAAAGGTTAATCTAAGTTTACTAAATTATATGATTTGTACTTATTACCTAAGTTACACGGAAACGGATACGGACATGGAAACGAATACGGGAAAACTTAAAAATTCAAGATACGGATACAGTACATAAAATATATAAAAAATATTTTTTTAAAGAAATTCCAAATAGATATTACTGATGTAAAGTGTATAAACTCTAAAAATACTAAATCTTTTGTAATTAATTATCAATAATCAAATCATTTTTTAAATCCGGTTCATCTAGTGACAGATCAACAACCTCCAAAACCCTACATTTTCCATTAAATCAAAAGTATCTCCACCTACATCCCACATTTTTACATCTTCCATTGAATCAAAAGCCCATGACAATGTTTAAAAAAGCAGATACGTTTCTTGAAACGCCGAAGAAACTTCACAGATACGTTTGCGGCACCTGAGAAACGTTTCGGGCAAGTTTCCTAAGAGTATCGGTTTCCCAAAAGTTTCCGATACGGGAGCGGCACTCTAGATGGAGTTTTCGTGCAACTTAGCTTATTACATGATTAGCATGTGCAGGTAAGTTGAGGGACTTAACATGGAAGATGCTGATATCTTTGGACTGAAGTGTAGAGATTGTTGTTCTTTAATGACCGAAGGTTGAAGTTTTAAAGGGTGAAAGATGTAAATTTTTCCTTTATAGTACGAAGGGGGCTATGGCCTATGGAGATCATTTTCTTTTTGCCAGTGATAGCCGCATCTGGCTACTCTCTCTTTTCCGAAAAGTATGGACAAAAGCTGTCCAATTCTGAATATATATCCATAGGTACACTCCATACTTATAAATAAGTATGGGTGGCTTGGTGGCTTGTGCAGATGTAAAAACGAGTAAAATGGGGAACATAAAAGGACGAAATGATGGAGCATGGGGGAGTAGGTAGTTGACAGAAATCAAGTACCAAGGAATGGGAAACAAATTTAAAAGAGTTGATTTCTTGGTTAGTAGGTGTAGTATATAGCTTCTGTCTTTTACATGTAAAAAGACAGTCATATGCCAAAAACATTAATGCATCACATCAAACGTTTTCAATCTTCGTACGAATCCTTTTATGCATTCATGCTTTCCTTTATATACTTGCTTCAAACTAAACATCACCATCCCGACGAAGGTCTGCCGCTCCAAACCAAACATCACCATCTCCGGCGATCTTCGTAAGGTATAAACTCTCTTTCTCCGTTTCTCTTCGAACACGCATATATCCGGTCTTCTCCTTAGTATTCCGGCGAAGTGACCTTCTTGTCGGCGGGTTCCCGTCACCGGCGAACTGTACCCATCACTGGCCAAAGAGCTTCTCGCCGGACGCCGGAACCCCTTTTCCCCGTCGTCTGTTATTTTCCTCGCAGGCCACAATTTAACAAATTGAGCCCACAAATAACAAATATTCGAGGCCAGCCTTGTTTCAATTTATTAATCTCAGTGATTATTTTGACAAGTCCACCATTCTCCAATAATTAGTGGCCCACCATTCTCTAATAATTATCTGAACTCTTTTTGTTGGCAAAAATTTTTGTTGGCAAAAATTGAGCAGGAAATTGTTATGAGTTATTTAGATAGGATGAAAACTCCAAGAATGGTCGAAGTATTAAGGGACAAGTATGCCAAAGTAAGTTATCTTTCAATTCAACTAATTTTCTCAAAATATATCTTTATGTTGAAACTTTTTTGTTCAATTTAGCTGTGTCGTGATATCGAAGACAAGGGAGAGACTGAAGATATACAACATCAAAGGGGAGACTGTATGTATTCTCTCTCACATATATTTCTTTAATTAGGTTTGTGTTAGATATTTTTTAATTTTGTTTTGCAGATTGGCAGGTATCTTGCAGCTTTAAGAGATAGAGAAGACAGATTTGTCTTAGTTGCTCTGTAATGACTTTATTATTTTTATATTTTTTTAGACATGTTTTTTTTTTCTATTTGGCTTATAATATTTATTAATTTTTCAGAAACACCATTTACTTTAGAAGTACATTTGTGTTTGACCTCCATTTCCAGACGTTGAACAACGCCAAGATTATTTTTGAAACAATCTTGGACTGTGAAAGATTGTTCCAAAGTAAGTTTAAAATATTTAATTATTAGGTTGAAATTAATTAGTAGGCTGAAACTTGACTCTAATTGTGCTCTTTATTTTTCTGTAGCAACCCAGGAACTTAGAGTTATCACGGGAAGAGGCGGGGGCCACCATGAAAACCCAGCTATACGAGACTGGATTAGATATTATTGTAACCTTAAGAAATTAGGTGTGATGCATCGTGTAACGACCCGAAATTTATAGATAAATAAATTTTATAAAAATATGATAAATAAGGATAAATCATTTAAAAAGCGTAGGAATTGGTTTCGTGTCATTTGGACACCGTATGAGAAAGTTATGGACAAAACCGTGTCGAAACAAAGGTCGAAAAGTGCAGCCTGGGCTGCACAGCCAAAGATAGCGACGCGATTTTGAGATAGCGACGCGATTTTTTGCTGTTTTCCACAGAAAGCCGAAATAGCGAAGTCTTGGGTCGCGATTTTGGATCGCGGGCAAAAGATAGCGACGCGATCTATAGATCGCGACGCGATTTATCGTCTGTGCAACATTAAAGTCGGGATTTTGCTCAATTATTGCATATCAAAACTCTGGTTTTTCTCTCCCAGCGACCTTGTATACGTTTTTGAGTGGAAAACACCATTTGGAGCCGATTTCTTCATCAAATCTTGTGATTCTTCACTCCTAGTTGAAGATTAAAGGTATATCTTCACTCCTTTGTAGTTGTAGCTCAAGATCTATGGATCTTGAAGCTAGGGTTTGAAACCCTTGTTCTTGGATTGATGATATACGGTGAAATAAATGTTGTATACACTTAATAGATGGTATATTAACAAGGAAAACAAGTGTATGATTTCGATTTGTAAGAATCTTACGGATTGGTTAAACCTAGGGTTTGGTAAATCGATATAATTGGGGGAAATGGATTGATGGGTGTTATCTAGAGGTAGATGAACACATGAGTAGTAATAATTGATGTTGATCATATTGTGATAATTGTATTAGGCTTTTGGTGAAGTCTTGGAAAGTTGATTGGATTGAGAAGCAAGAGATTGGGTGTCAAGAACACGGTTTGAGCATCTTATTGCTAAGGTGAGTACATGAGACTTTTAAACTGGGTACATAGCAAAGAGTTTTGAAAATACATATGATATTTTATGGGTCTTTATTAATAAATGTTTTTAATAAAGATATGATTGAAAAGACGAGAAAATGTAATTACTAGACTATCTAAGTATGTCTAAGATGATTGATGATTTTGAAAGAGATCATGAAAAGTGATTAATACTAATTATTAATATGATGTATGATATTTAGTTTATTAATAATATGCATTAATAAAACTAAGGATGATGATATTAAGTAAAGAGTATTGATTAGTACATTATACTAATAAAAGTGATGAATGAAAGTATATGTAAATGAATATGAATTGACTAGTAATAAATATGTATTATAGTCAAGAAGAGATAAAAGTATTATGATATCGATAGATAGGAAATGTATCCTATGAGAATAAATACGGATGGACCTCTTGGGGTTCATAGATGTAGAAGTAACTGTGGTTGCTTATGATCGGGTCCATGGGACCATACAGGTACGTTCACACTGTGATGAACTAATTACATGTCGTTAGTATTAAATGACTAACTTGTTTGATGTTGAATGTGATAGCCGAAGGCTTTGACTGTCATAACTGTTAGGTTATGGTAAGAGATAGATGGTGGTGACGCGGGGGACCCCGGTCACTGGGCGGTGGTATATATGTTTATACACCGAGTGTATATATGTTTATACACTAAGCACACGGGTGCTTCTAGTACGCATATGTTTGGTACTAGGTATGTTAGGTTCTAATACATATATGTTTATGTATTAGACATGTTGGTGTTTCTAGTACATGTATGTTTATGTACTAGATATGGTTGTGCTTCTAGTACGCATATGTTTGGTACTAGGTATGCTAGGTTCTAATCCATATATGTTTATGTATTAGACAGGTTGATGCTTCTAGTACATATATGTTTATGTACTAGATATGATTGGGTTTATGGTACCTATATGTCTAGGTACTAGATATGTTTGCTAAGAGAGCAGAGTAGCTAGAGTCACAAAAGAGTGACTAGACGGTATTTATGTAGTTTATATATATGTTTATATATTTTTGAAATTGTCATTATTATTATTGGGGTCTAAAACCCATGTATCTCACGAGACTATTTTGTCTCACGTACTACGTTTGTTTTGTGGCTATGTACTCAGGTACAGGTTTAGAGTGATAGAAGGTTGCACTAGAAGTGGCCTAGAGATGTTTAGCTCGGGAGCTAATAGGTAGATCCTGTTGCCTATGGTTTTGATATACTTGGTGACACCGTATTTTGTAAACTCTGATATAAGTATTAAAGTTTTTGTTAAACTGTATTTTGGACAATGTGTCAAATGTTGGGAAAATGTATTTTACATGATTTAAACGATGTTTTAAAAATACGGGTGTTACAACTTGGTATCAGAGCTATAGTTTAAGTGAATTAGGTTGGATGTCCATCCTAGTCTTAGACTGTAGCATTAGGAATGTAAGATTCCTTGAGATCATTAGGTTGACCTTGAGACTTTATGTTAAGTTTAGGGTTGAACCTAGGGGACCTATGAAAGTGATGTGATTATGGATAATCAGTATTATGAGACTCATGAAACGTACACGAGGTACTAATTGTTTTATGTCTTTCGTAGTCAAGATTGAAAGAAATGGTTAACACTCGAAGAAGTGGGAAAGCCCCGGAGGGCCGGGAGGAGGATACACCTCATGTTGAGGCTGAGGTTGAACACGCAAGTCAACCGTCGATGCACCGGGTGGATGAATCGGAGGTCGGAGCTAATAGAACTCCGGTGACCATGGCGGACCTCCAAACTATTATTGATCAATTCAAGGGAGTGGTGGCCGATGAGGTGCACCGCATAATTGGGGACCGTGAAAGGTCGGATGGAAATCGTGTATCCGAGGCTAGATCGGACGAGAAAACCAGGGGTGGTGGCACCCGGGTGGAGAAATCCTCCACAGGTGGTTGTAGTGATGCAAGAGCGAGGCCCGATGAAAATTATGGTTGTTCTTTTAAGACATTCATGGCTTGTAAGCCAAACATATATACGGGTAGTTCGGACCCGAAGGTAACTATGAGGTGGATCCGAGAGACCGAGCGGGTCATCGGAAGTAGCAAGTGCAAGAAAACCGATATGGTGTTGTATGCATCTCAATTGCTAAAAGAGGATGCTATGGTCTGGTGGGACATAGTTTATGAGACCCTCGGGAGGGAGGTGGTAGAGAGAATGTCATGGGATGAGTTTACCATGAGGTTGAGGAAGAAATTTTGTCCCGACCGGGATTTGGAGAAAATGCATGAGAAGTTTGTGACCCTAAGAAAGGGTGAGATGTCGGTCGAGGAGTACACGAGGGAATTCACGGGATTACTTCCGTTTGTTGCTAAGACCTACTCCGAGGAGAGGTTGAGGGTAGTTAGGTATGCTAGTGGGCTACCTTGGGATTATCAGTTAGAGGTAAAGAGAGCGGTCACGCTAGATGAGGCCATTAGTGCCGCCCGAGGTGTGGAAGAGGTGAACGAGGCAAAAGTTGTCGAGAGGGCGTATGTGGGAGATAAGAGGAATGCCGAGAGTGGATCGGGTACGGTTAAAAAGGGAAAGTTCACGTCGAACTTCTCTAGGCAAGGAAGTGTAGCCTCGTGCAAGAGGTGTGGGAAGAATCATACCGGCGAATGCCGTGGGGAACCAAAAATTTGCCATGATTGTGGAAAGACGGGACATTTGGCCCGAGATTGTAGATCCAAACCTATGGCCGAGGTTGAATGTTACTCGTGCCATGAGAAAGGGCATTATAGCCACGTGTGCCCGAAGAAGAAAACCGGAACGCTTGTGTCAAAGGCTCAAAAGAAGGCGGAGCCGGCAAAGGTGAGAGGACGATCCTTCCTACTCACCCGGGAAGAGGCGCGCAATTGGGCGTCAGGTTCGGGAGCTAAGGATTAGGCGGCCCGTAATTGTAGCAATGGATGTTTAGGCCGGTGTGCCATTTGTTTCCCTAAGACTTTAGTTTTGGGTATTATTGTAATCCTTCCGAATGCGTTGGTTAAGAACATAGTTTGAATGTTATGAATTTTATTGTTAATTTATTCACTTGAAAGATTTGATTTAGCAAGGTTGAATAATTGTCGATAAGAGTAGAGGCATTTGGTAGGGCCATTGAGATGGACTGGATGATTATGCACCAAGCCAGTATGTTGTGTGGGTATAGCCATATTGTTGGATTGTTGCCCAATTTGGTGCTTACGGGAATTAGTATGTGAGTTGTATGACGTGAATAGTCATCGTGGGAATAATCTTCCGGGTTAAATGAATTTTTTTTTTTTTTTGAATCATAGACCGGAGTCGGTTGGTAGACTCAAAGATGACCGGGATGACCGGCGAGTTATGGTTAATAGAATTGAGTGATAGTTACTTCTGTAGCGACAAAAGATTTGGAAATATGGTAATAAAGAAATGAACCGATTAATGACGGTTAATGTGTAAGTGGAACGGTAAATAACGAATAGAGAATGTTATTAGTTACCCGCGGGGTACGATGCATGTGCATCATATGATGACCTTGGAAGGCATATAATTGTGGAAAGATAATATTATATCATATGAAATGTGCTAGGTAATATGTCCTATGGAAGACATATGAATGGGAGGGAAAACAATAATGCGTTTTGTGGGAGAGGTGCTTGAATGCCCGATAAATGATTTGATGATCGAATGGGTAAGATAGTAGCAAGGCTACACGATGCGAAAAGATGGATGTCAGATGGCATTGGTGTGACATATACATATGTTTGTATATGTGCATGGTGAAGATGTTTATATGATGTTGGTGTGACATATACATATGTTTGTATATGTGCATGATGATGATGTTTATTTGATATAAGTGCGATATATATACATATGTTTGTATATGTGCAGAATAGAGATGTATAGACGGTATTGGTGACATATACATATGTTTGTATATGTGCACAATAGAGGTATTTAGATTGAATTGGCATGATATACGTGTGTATATCTATATGTGTGTATATGTTTATGTGTTTATTTGATGAATGTAGAACCGTGTGGTTAATGAATATTACTATTATGTTATGGTAAATGAGAATTGGGCTTGAAATGCGGGTTGCATTTAGGTCATGTAAATGTAGGGGATGCCTACGATTTATAGAATAGAGGGAAAGAGAAACTCCTAGTGAGCAAATTACCATGTGGTAACCAAGACATAGTACACCGTATAAGGGTGCGGGACGTATTATGGTAGGGGGCCTAGTACCGATAATGTAAGTTGATCAATGTGATACAAAGATGGTTGAAAGAATACTAAGTGATAGTATGAGTGACCAAGTGAAGCTCAAGAAACGGTAAATGTTATTGTGACCTTATGTTAAGGTGTGACCCTTGGATTAACGGGGACGATTGATGAGAAAGTAATAATGGGTAGAACTGAGAGTGATAGATTGGTAATGATACGCCGTGTGTACGGAAATCGCTAGTTGGAAAGGGTATGGTTGACTTTATGTAAAAGTCAACGCTAGTCAACCCGCGATTGGTTGAATTGGTCTAAGATGGACTTTGATTCTCGTTTTGATTTGCTAATAAATATTGATAGCATAATGTGTCGATTATGTGTTTGTGAAAAAGTTGATGAGATGGTTGATTGAGTTGTAGTCAGTTTATACGACTTGACCCGTTTGGGTGATTTCGATGTTGAAATTGGGAATCAAGTGTAAGACTGTAGTTGAATCATAAACAAAAAGTAAATGGTAAAGGAAAGGAGGATTTATGAAACCTTTAACGAGAAGGGAAAATGTTAAGGTTTAGCTGACTTTGTGCTTAAGTCAAAGGGTAAACAATGTGGGAATATACCAATGTCGGGATATATCGGCTTGGTCAAGGCTGGAGTTTGATATCCGTTTTAATCAATTAGTTAATGGTATGGTTGTATCATACCATTGTTATGAGAATGAAAGGATTGGTCGAGAGAATGACGGTGTTATGGTCAAATTGTGAAATTTTGACCCGTCTAAGTATTGTGGGTTTTAAATTGGGTCTTGACCGTTCGGGCTTAACGGAGTTAAGTGAATGTTTGGATATGTAATGTTAACGGAACGGGAATGAGGAAAGTTTGTTGGTAATGACCACAAGGGAATGAGAGCGGAAAGCTCGGTTGAATGTGGGTTGAAATTCTTAGCGATTCCGAGGACGGAATCCTCTTAAGGGGTAGATAGTTGTAACGACCCGAAATTTATAGATAAATAAATTTTATAAAAATATGATAAATAAGGATAAATCATTTAAAAAGCGTAGGAATTGGTTTCGTGTCATTTGGACACCGTATGAGAAAGTTATGGACAAAACCGTGTCGAAACAAAGGTCGAAAAGTGCAGCCTGGGCTGCACAGCCAAAGATAGCGACGCGATTTTGAGATAGCGACGCGATTTTTTGCTGTTTTCCACAGAAAGCCGAAATAGCGAAGTCTTGGGTCGCGATTTTGGATCGCGGGCAAAAGATAGCGACGCGATCTATAGATCGCGACGCGATTTATCGTCTGTGCAACATTAAAGTCGGGATTTTGCTCAATTATTGCATATCAAAACTCTGGTTTTTCTCTCCCAGCGACCTTGTATACGTTTTTGAGTGGAAAACACCATTTGGAGCCGATTTCTTCATCAAATCTTGTGATTCTTCACTCCTAGTTGAAGATTAAAGGTATATCTTCACTCCTTTGTAGTTGTAGCTCAAGATCTATGGATCTTGAAGCTAGGGTTTGAAACCCTTGTTCTTGGATTGATGATATACGGTGAAATAAATGTTGTATACACTTAATAGATGGTATATTAACAAGGAAAACAAGTGTATGATTTCGATTTGTAAGAATCTTACGGATTGGTTAAACCTAGGGTTTGGTAAATCGATATAATTGGGGGAAATGGATTGATGGGTGTTATCTAGAGGTAGATGAACACATGAGTAGTAATAATTGATGTTGATCATATTGTGATAATTGTATTAGGCTTTTGGTGAAGTCTTGGAAAGTTGATTGGATTGAGAAGCAAGAGATTGGGTGTCAAGAACACGGTTTGAGCATCTTATTGCTAAGGTGAGTACATGAGACTTTTAAACTGGGTACATAGCAAAGAGTTTTGAAAATACATATGATATTTTATGGGTCTTTATTAATAAATGTTTTTAATAAAGATATGATTGAAAAGACGAGAAAATGTAATTACTAGACTATCTAAGTATGTCTAAGATGATTGATGATTTTGAAAGAGATCATGAAAAGTGATTAATACTAATTATTAATATGATGTATGATATTTAGTTTATTAATAATATGCATTAATAAAACTAAGGATGATGATATTAAGTAAAGAGTATTGATTAGTACATTATACTAATAAAAGTGATGAATGAAAGTATATGTAAATGAATATGAATTGACTAGTAATAAATATGTATTATAGTCAAGAAGAGATAAAAGTATTATGATATCGATAGATAGGAAATGTATCCTATGAGAATAAATACGGATGGACCTCTTGGGGTTCATAGATGTAGAAGTAACTGTGGTTGCTTATGATCGGGTCCATGGGACCATACAGGTACGTTCACACTGTGATGAACTAATTACATGTCGTTAGTATTAAATGACTAACTTGTTTGATGTTGAATGTGATAGCCGAAGGCTTTGACTGTCATAACTGTTAGGTTATGGTAAGAGATAGATGGTGGTGACGCGGGGGACCCCGGTCACTGGGCGGTGGTATATATGTTTATACACCGAGTGTATATATGTTTATACACTAAGCACACGGGTGCTTCTAGTACGCATATGTTTGGTACTAGGTATGTTAGGTTCTAATACATATATGTTTGTGTATTAGACATGTTGGTGTTTCTAGTACATGTATGTTTATGTACTAGATATGGTTGTGCTTCTAGTACGCATATGTTTGGTACTAGGTATGCTAGGTTCTAATCCATATATGTTTATGTATTAGACAGGTTGATGCTTCTAGTACATATATGTTTATGTACTAGATATGATTGGGTTTATGGTACCTATATGTCTAGGTACTAGATATGTTTGCTAAGAGAGCAGAGTAGCTAGAGTCACAAAAGAGTGACTAGACGGTATTTATGTAGTTTATATATATGTTTATATATTTTTGAAATTGTCATTATTATTATTGGGGTCTAAAACCCATGTATCTCACGAGACTATTTTGTCTCACGTACTACGTTTGTTTTGTGGCTATGTACTCAGGTACAGGTTTAGAGTGATAGAAGGTTGCACTAGAAGTGGCCTAGAGATGTTTAGCTCGGGAGCTAATAGGTAGATCCTGTTGCCTATGGTTTTGATATACTTGGTGACACCGTATTTTGTAAACTCTGATATAAGTATTAAAGTTTTTGTTAAACTGTATTTTGGACAATGTGTCAAATGTTGGGAAAATGTATTTTACATGATTTAAACGATGTTTTAAAAATACGGGTGTTACACATCGGACCCTGGAGTTCTTATACCACAATTACCGGTTGAAAAGTTACAATCTTAGAAATCGGGTACTTGACACGACATCCATGTTAGTCTAGTTTTAATTTTGGCATTTAAGAAGTCATTCATTTTGCACTTAAGTCTAGTAAAAATATCATATCATGTTTCATTAGTATGCATCATCACTTGTACATTTTCATCTTGTTTGCATTACAACATTAGGATTGTAGTTAGCGAGTTGGTGACTAATCATAACTAAAAATATAATTTTTATAGTTTTAACTGAAACACTAAATCAAATAATACTAGTGGTACGAGAAATTACAAACAAAACATAATACTAACTACGTAGTTAGGAGGGCCGTGATAATCACGGCCCATGAAAATCGATTCAAGAAAACTTTGATAATAAACACAAGAAGCGGAATTGGTTTATAAGTGACAAATCAAACATTTGTCTTGTATTTCCATTATGGTCATTTTGCAACCTTAATTAACATCTGTTATCTATTAATTAAATTTAAATCCCTACAATTTCAATCATTTTTATATGATCAGGTTCTGGAATTAAGGGGTCAAAAGCTAGAGTCTGCTTGAAATTGCACAAGAACAGGTTTCTGCTTTGAGCTTGATTATTGAAGTTCTAACCTAACAGTTTCTAAAATCAAAATTGAACCATTTATGTTTAGTTTTATAAGTTCAAACTATTGTGATTTCAGTATTCTTTAAGTTTGTAAGGTGGTTATTATGATTAGTTTAGTTTGAACCAAAACAACCTTTGATCAATTTTGATTTAAAGAATGGACTCAGTTGACTTTCAAAGAGTCGATGTTGACTTTCCAGGGGTCACTGGGTTATAATGTTGTTATAAAGGATTCCAAAAGGCCAAGAACGTTAAACAAATTTGAACTTGAAACATAACTTAACTTTTTTTCTGAATAGATGATGTAATATACATAAAATCTATAAATTTTGACTTTTAATGGTCGAATATTGTTATTGGCAACTTTGTAATATAGGAGATGAGATTATTATTGGGCTGCCCATCTATCTGGTACTAATACAACCTACAGAAATCAAACATTTATTCAGCCCCAGTATATAACTGAAATTTTAAAATACAAGACAGCAAAACAATCACAATAAAAAAGAACACAGCTAAGACTGAAAAATCTGAGTATACAACATAAATGAATAGCATGATATATAAATTGATTTATAAAGATTAAATTATGCCTAAGGCACCAAGGACTTGATTGAAGAGCAATAGTTCGAATAGGGTGCAAAAAAATTCTCAAATGGCGTAATTGAACAATACTATAGGCATGATTTTGGTTAAACACTCTTTTAAGATTTTAAATATCAATCATTGAACAAAAGCAGATGCCAACAGAGCTTATAAATGCAAAAATCATTACAACAAAAAAACTTACACAACAGGCCACGACAACAACTCTTCAATTTGAATACCACACAACGATTTGTGAAGTGTCATGAATCTCTACAAATCCTAACAAACCCATATCTTTGGCCGCTTTTAAATCTTTACTTGGCCGCGAACATAAACGATGCTCTCATTACAAAATCATTTAATTGTTGTAGCAATAGCGATAACTATTAACAATAACATAAAAACAGATCATAATAAACGGTTTTTAAAACTATATGTACAGAAACTTAAAACAATATTCAGTAGTGTTTATTTTTTTATTTTGGATGGAATTGCTTAAGCAATTAACTCTTTGATTTAGGCTGCACTTAATTTAAGGTTGAATGATTTAAGGTCAAAAAAAGGCAATTGAGATTTTTTTTCCTAATTGATTTAGGTTCCAGTCAATTGAATGGCTTAAGTAAGGTCAAATCAGGCCTAACTTAGGGTAATTGTTGTTCCATTTGCTGTAAGTTTTGTTTAATCCTGTCGAATTTGAGAACAATAGACATAAATTAATTTAAGCCTAAATCATACTTTTTAAAATCAGACATTTTTCAATTTAAGATGATATAAATTAGAGGTGATTTAATGGATGGGTCACATGTGAATAATGGGTTGAACAGATATGTTTTGGTTCTGGCCCCAAACAGGTCGACCCGTTTGATTTTTTTTAAACTTTTATCAATTTGAACTTTGATTATGCGACTTGGGAGCTACGAATGTTAAAATAAAGTACAGGAAACTTTTGGCCAGTTTGACTCTTTTTTAAACTTTTATCAATAAAATCTTTGATTGAACGACTCAGGAAACTTTTGACCAGTTTGATTTTTTTTTTTTGAACTTTTATCAATCAAATCTCTGATTGAGCGACTTTTGACCTATTTGACGCGCTTTCTATTTTAATTATTTTTTACTTGGTCTATTTGACCCATTAAAGATAAAAATGCAGCCCGCGTCTACCAATTATTAGCAGACGGGTCAGATATCATCCCGGGCATGTAAAACTCATTTGCTCCATTTTGGTATTCCGTGGAACAAATAGATGCTACTTATTTTGTCATTATAATTGCTTGAGATAATCGGTTTTAAACCCGAAATAACATGACCTGACCCAGAACCCAAACAGTTAATTCAGATTGCTGCCAAATTCAAGTTACTGGTCAAATTGCTGCCAAACTTTAGGTTAATTGCCATCAAGTTTAGGTTGATTAAAATGGGTCAACCAAGTAATTATAATTTATTAACCCTACGTTTAATGTCATAAAGTATTCATTTTAATAATAAATTTACCTAATAGTTGTAAGCTCGTTTTCTTCTTCAATCGCTAGATCATGTGTGCATCCACTAAAATAGTGCATGTCTTTTTCATATCTCAGATGTAAAGCAATGTAAGAACCATAAGATCTCATTCTGTCCACCAACTACAAAAAAATAAAAATAAAAAAATAAGTAAACATAGAAAAGAAACTCATAATTCAAACTAAATAATAATTTTCTTTTTACTTTTCCCATTGCTTCTATATGAGGGGAAAATCATAGGGCTTCAGAAAAAGCATGAAAATGTAATTTTTTAGTATGGGTATTTTGCTGCACGAATAAGCTAAGCAGGTCAAATTAAAGATTACTTTCCCATTCTAGATTCATTTTTTGTATAAATAAATAATTTTTCAATAAAAAATAATCAAGAAGGATAATTAGTAAAGATAGTCAAGTGTAAATAGTAATTAATACCTGATAATTATCCTATAAGCCTGAAATCTCTTGCAGATAGTAATCAATACGTGACCAACTTCGAAAGTGCTTAAAAGCTCTAGTTGCACTCATCAATTCATCAGGAAGTTTATTAGTAGTATATTATTTTAACATCATTAGCCAATGAAATAGTCTTCATCAAATACATCAGAAAAGTTGCTGCATTTTAAACAAATTTACACTTTTACTCATCAAAAATGTTAATTAAAGCATTTATAACTTTTTTTACCTTGTGTCTTTGCCAAAAAACAGCGTTTATCGAGTTCTGCTACTACAAGAATAGCGTTTATAGTACGGGCTACAGCTACGATATTACATATCTGCATGATAAAAGGGTTTTGTAAATATATTGGGACTAATAAGTCATAAAACATCATTTTTACAAATACACTTTGGGCCGTTGACCCGTTTCTCTTTATCTAAATATTTTGGTTTTGGCCCGTTTTCATATTAGCTAAATATCTTGGTTTGGCTCGTCAAGGATGAATCATAACCCCATTCATATATAAATATATACATACGGTAACACACATTTGATTGAGGAGCTGCTAATGTCATGAATAATTGTTATTTGAATGAAATTAGAAATTAGTACTTAAATAAGATGTAGTTGGTTCAACAAACCGGGTGAAGTCACAGTTTAGTGGAGGCTTCCAATGAAGCATTAGCAGTTGTAGTTGGACCACCGAACTCTCAAGTCTAAAAGAGTGAAAACATGTATTACTACTTATATCAAGGAAAACTTATATATGAAGAATCACACGGAATTAAAAGGGAGTGAATCATATTAACCTTGAGAGGAGCTTTTGACCAATGATTTCATTCTAGTTTCTATTTCAACTTCCACAGAAAAAACTAAATTAGTTAGTATAATAGTCTAATATAAAATGAAAATAAAATTATGTAATTTCATAAAATTTCCACGGAATCCCTCCTTCAAGGATGTGACCTTAATCTCTCTCGGTATGTAACCAACCTCCTGTCAATAATCATTAGCAAAATAGTTAGCAACAATTATGAAAATAACTTGTTAGCGTTGAACCTTGGGGATAGCAAAATAGTTATAAATATAATAGTTATTAGAATCGGGGCATAAACTTTAAGATCTTATAAAGCTTCAGTCTTTATACGTTTAGTTTGAATTTAGGTATTTGGCTGACCCGAAACTAGGCTGATCCAATCGGGGCATATGGGCTGGGTTAAATGTCTCCATCTTTGCTTTTGGGGTGGACCCAAAATGTGGTTTGATCAATCCTTGTAAAATAAAAGTTAAAAGAATTACTGAAAAATTAAAAACAAATTATTATTTTTTTGAAAAAATCCTTAGGAAAAGCCTATCTTTGACTAAAAAAAGTCAAAGTGCTATGTTTGCTTCACATAATTGATATTCTCACCGTTATTTTATTGTTTAATTGTCAGTGATTATAATTATATCGTTTTTGTTACGTGGTTAGGCCTTTGTATTACTACTTTGACCATGGGTGGTATGTTGACCAAGACCGAGGAACCACCTTTGACTTCGGTACCAACAACAAAAATCGAAACCAAAATCTTGGAAACGATGAGACGCAGAGAATCTAAAGGGACTTCCATGAAATCGTTCAATACCATAATCCTAAAGTTCCCGAAAATTGACACGGGCTTAAGAAAATGCAAAGCTATATTTGAACAATTTGGTAAGCATATCAATATTTCACGAAAAATATGCATGTAGATATCGGGGTGTTTAGATATGCGTATAAAACTATGAATTTATCATTTCATATTTTTTGGTTAAAAGTCATTTTCATTCTAACTATTTACAATCAAACAAATTAGTTTTGGAGAAACATGTAAAAAATTGCTCTAAAGAAACTGATTATTGCAATAAGAGCAAATGTCCAAGATGTCATCAGTCGGTCCTCGGTCTAGCTGAAACCATTTTCTCGGTTCTTGGTTCGGTTGCGGGTGGTTTGGTTTGGTCATTGGACCGTGCACATGCCTATTGTTGTCCATTTTGGTAAATGAACTTTTTAAGGTACATTTTGATACTTAGAAGTTTTTAGCCAATCTCTTGTGGTAATTATAGAGTTATAAAACATACAAAATAGTAACTACATGGACCAAAAAAACATTTGTTTAAATTACCAGAATGGATCACTCCTTTTATGATATTTCTTTTTCTATTAATTTTTTTTTTTCTTTTCATTTTGTGTATTTTATTTTTTTTCAATATTTTATGTTCTTTGTTTGTGAGCACAGATGAAGATAAAAGTGGTTCAATCGATCGAAAAGAGCTGAAAAATTGTTTGCGTAAGCTGGAAATAGATTTTACAGATGAAGAAATTAACGATCTTTTTGTGGAATGTGATATAAATGATGATATGGGAATCGGGTTCAAGGAGTTTATTGTGCTTTTATGTCTCGTTTACCTTCTCAACAAAGATTCGGCTTCCAAGAACTCTGTATCCATATACATGCGGGGTGGGTTGGGTTATGATGGGTAATCTTTTGGTATGGGTCGGGTTGGCCCATTTGAGACAAAACACAACCCATGCATAAGTAAACCAGTCGAAATTGCCACCTGTAACTTTTTTATTTTATTTTGTTATTTTCTTGACATTTTGATAACCCGGATATCGAAGGGACTTTTGAAACATTGGTTGAGTCATTTGTGTTTTTGGACAAAAACAAAGATGGTTATGTTAGCAGGATGGTTGGTGCAATTAATGAGACTACTTCCGGCAAACGCTCTTCTGGGAGGATAGCCATGAGAAGATTCGGTATCTTTTATATTAAATTAATCTGTTAAATTACAAAAAAAATGTGTTTTATTACAATAATAATAATCTGAGTTTTGTTTTTGTGTGTTTGCAGAAGAAATGGATTGGGATAAAAACGGAATGGTGAACTTTAAGGAGTTCCTTTTCGCTTTCACAAAATGGGTTGGAATTGAGGATGAAGAAGAGGGTGATGAGAACGAATGAGAAAAAAAACCCAAAACATCGATTTGGGATCACGAGCAGATGGTAAGAAGATCAATTTGTGTAATTTCGTGTGTTTGTACCAGTAAATAGTTGTGAACGTCGAACCTATTATTAAGAAAATATTTTAATGTTACTGCTTTGATGTTTTTGGAAACTGTTAGTTGGTATTGTGCATAGAATTAGGATGTTGAAAAGAGCTAGTTAATTATAGAAATTGCCCCTCGGTATTTTGGATTTTGTGTCTATGAACTTTTTTTTTCTTAATTTTTTTCATTCCCACCCAAAATAGCCTTATTCTAAATTCTCATTTTTAAAACCTTTTTTCCCTTTTTATTCCATCTCGACAGGATAAATTAAAAATAATGATATTTTTATTCAATTTAGGTGGAAATAGATTAAATAAAGGAAAAATGAGGAATACATGGAAAACAAAATGAATAAATAGCGACATAAACATAGAATCTGAAATATGGTAAGGACAAATTCTGTAATTTACTCAAAAAGCTATTTAACCAAACTAAAAAAGTTAACCGTTCAATGTGAATCCTTTTAGGCTAGTAAACATCTTTTGAATAGTTGGGTGATCGTGATCCGTAATATGCAGTTCAGTTGATGTTCTGCACTTTTTGGTACTTTAAAGAAGGCTGTCTGAACCCAACAATTTATTACTTTCTGAGTTTCTGTCTATCAGCCAAAGAACACAATTTTTCAATAATGTGCAATTATTTCTTTTTTTAAATAGTTGGATGTTAGTTTTACCTTTTTAGCACACAATTTAGAGATTTATAATTAGTGCAGTTAGCGATATTATGTAATGAGAAACTTTGTAAGTTAATTCGGTAAGACATTTCTAGATAAATTAAAATAGTAAAGTGAATATTTTATCAATAAATATGAATTCTCACATATGACTTCCATTCTACCAAAACTCTCATAACAATCCTTCAAACACACATACACACACAAATAATCAATAAATACAAAGGATATGTACACATATCCCATACTATATATAACATTACTCTTAATCTTAATTTAAGGAGAAAAGACACACACGTACCTGAGACGATATATAAAACACATACGTAAAAACGGGATGCAAATAGTATCCAGTGCCCCGATGGCAGTTGGAGGCCAAACAAGACAGGTGTCATTTGTTTGTTTGTGTGGCCAATGCATATATACGGAATATATGCAAGTAATTTCAACGGGATGAATATTTTTGTATTTATTTATTATTTTTTTAACCTCTGGTCTTTGCTCTTTTCATCCCGAGGTTATTGTTGAAGGGTGAAACTGAACCCGACATTTGAGAGGTTTCATCACGAAGGGTCCCGTTTAGCATCGCAAGTTCTCGAAGTTGCTGCTTTTTGTAGAAATCATGAGTCTCCTCCTGCACACAAAATTGTTCATCTAAAATTAATATATTTGGTTACAAATACGGGTTGAAACGGGTCAAAAGTCTAATAAGATGTAATTTAGTGCTCACATATGTCAAAATCACTTTATTCAAAAACAAACAAAACAAAAAATGTAATAAAATAATTTCTTTTAATAGAATTTTTTGGACAAAAAGTGTTTTAGGTCAACCAGGACCAAACGGGTCGAAACTCGAAAGCCTCTGAAAGTGTATTTTTGGAGCAAAAACCACCTAAATCACTTTATTTAAAAAAATAGATTATAGTTTTTGTAATCATATTATATTGAACACATAAAAAAATAAAAATTTAGGACAACAATGCTTCAACTCAACTCATTAAGACCCATACACAAAGCTAGTGGATATGACCCGTTACCCAATCCACATGACCCGCCCATTTAGTGAATATATACCACAGGTCTAAGGAGATCTTCAAGTATTTCACGGGCCTGCATCAAACGGGCATCAATTATATCAACAGGTAATTCTGCTTCCACAAGTATGTGAAGAGGTTCGTTCAAGTGTTCAAACCCTGATTTTCCTCTCATCATCTCTTCCTACATTCATCCAACAAACAATTACAACATGTATCTTCACCCATTTATGAACGGGGGTTATCTTATATCTCTAATGGGTAATATATAAAATGAGAACAGGTTAAACGGGTCAACTCAACCCGTTTTGGCCCGTACATAATTACCTTTGTTGGATCCTTGATACTTCCACGTCCTCTGATAAGTACACGGCAGTCAGTACTTGCTTCCACTCGCTTAAGAGAGTTCCCTCGGGGCCCAAGAAGTCGTCCAACAAAATTAAACTACAATTTCATAAACTTTTATTAAAATATATATAAAAAAAATAATGATAATAATAATAATAATAATACAATTTATTGGCAGAGTGAATGAACAATAACTTACATTAGGATAACTTGCTACAGGGATATCAACCCTAATTGTCTTCTTCACTACAAGACCAGATGGTGAAGGTGAACCAAGCCAGCTTTGTGCAGATGAGGGCTGCAATAAAGAAGACATCTGCATAAAACAATTCTAAATTCTCTTAAAAATAAATACGAATAAAATAAGCTAAAATACATGTATTTTTGTGCTTTTATATGGCTACTGCAGTGAACAGGCAAGTTTCAAAACGGCATAAAAAATTTTAATCAGATAAGAGAGACGAAAATATGCTAATTATTGAGCAGAATGATTCATATTAAGTAACTAATTATTGTATGGCTGCAAACCAATGTCCAGCAAGGCTCATAAAACTGCATGTTGACTGTTTTGACCGTTAAAAGCATCCCCAGTGGCTCTCTGTAAGCAATATAAGAAAGGGCCAAACAAACATGTAGACTATATTACATCATGGGTTAAAAGAATGGTTAACTATCTAACTACAGTTACATCTGGTGTTAGCCGATAACTACCTGTCATGAATCATGATTATAAGTAAGACTTAAAGATAAAAGTCAAACAAGTCAATGCAGTTAGCATGGAAAAAAGTAAGAGTATTAATGTGTCAGGAATGCTTAGTAAGAAATTAGAGTAAGTAAAAAGGTTATGTTAATGGTTAGTAATCCGTACTTCTGAATGAATTGGTGAAGACCATCTGTTCATGTTCATGTTAGCTCCATATATTCCTCCTGAAGCCATGGGGCTAGCATTAGCATATTCAAGCCCACTTTGATCTAAAACTGATGCATTCCCCAACAGTGTGGTTACACGCAGTATTTCTGCTCCAAAAATGTCAATTTTACAAGAACAATATGTACCAGTTAGCAGTTAACAAAGTAGTCGTTAGCAGTTAAATTAACACACGACATTAGTGATTTGATGGGTCAGTTCCAAGCCCATGAGAAAAACTCTTGCAAAAATTATTAAAATAGTCACTCTCTGATGAACCCTCCAATCATAAGCTGTTTAGCATTAGACTGGAAATGTTATAAGCTAAAGACTAGACAGCTACTACATTTTGTGTAAGCAAAGTCAATTACCGTAGTCAACTTTGTTAGAACTTCAACGATTATCATAGGAAAATAATGGTTCGGCCTACTAAATACTAATAATCAAAATACAAACAAATACACACTCTTTTTCATCAGAACGAACTTGGTTGGTAAGTCGTTTGTACTCCAACCTTTTTGGAGCTGATAAACAAGCCAATTAAGCTATGAAAAGGGAACCACAATAGTTAGCATGTTATGTATCATACTTCCCCTTTAGTTTGAGCTTCAAACTAACCACTTCACTAATCTAAAAAGCCTAAAAGTGTCTAGTAAAAAATCTATGAAGATATTCCATAGTGTGTTCATGATGCTAAAAAACTGATGCAGAACAGAGTATTATGCTATAAAATTATAAAAAAAACAAGTTTAACAAACTCACCCTGATTCAGCAACCGATAACATTGTGGAAGCACGGGCACAAATGGATTGAGTTTATTACGTTCAGATAGTAACTCTGAGAGATACCTATATACAAGAAAATCACACTAACCACCATCAAACATGAAATATGAACCAATAATAACAAAATCAAAGAACAACTGCCATCAAATCGAATTCTATAACCACTCTGTATCGTATTTGCAACAAATTCTGTATCAATTGTGCAAAATTACTGTACATCGATAGAGCAACACGCATCTGATCTAACTAACAGTCGAATTACGTTACTGAAACAAGATCTAAGTTACAAAAAACCCTATGAATTAAGATCTAAGTAAAAACATAGCGTTATCGAGAGTAAAACGAATAAAAAACGCCATACTTCTCTTGCTCGACGAGAGCAGTAGCTGCGGAACGTAGACCGGCGATATGAGGAGAGTGAGGAGCTGACGGTGACGGCGAGTACGCCATATACCTGCCGGAAGACATCGTTACGTAAATCTGGCGATCTGAGCTCAGATCACGTTTCAGTAATCTGTTCACGCCGATCAGAATTCACTCACACAAACACGGAAATCGAAGATTGATTAGCGTCGGTGGAAGGAAAGACAGATGTGAGCTTGGCATTTATTGTTGATGAGATTGGGATTGAAATTTGAGAAGGTCCAATCGTACACCAACACACACACACTACGATTGATTTTACTGTAGAAATCTACGATTGGTTTTACTGTCAACTTTTTTGTGAGGTAAAAAGGAGAAAATATGAATATGATGTATGAACATGAACATTGAACACACCTTCTTTCTTCTTTTTGTGGTTGGGCATGCTTTCATTATGTTGTTGTGTGATTGTAGGCCCTAAATTTCTCCTTTGGCCCATTATATCATACATATTTCATTCTAGAGTTTTATAATTATTTTAGAAACAACATGATATACTAGATGGGAGTATTTGAGCCGACCGAACTGAAATTATACCGAGACTGAAAAATGTAATCGGTTTGGTTTCAGTCCAATTTATTCATCGGATAGGGATGTACATTTGGGCTAAGATAATTGAACCTAAATCGAACCGAGCCGAACCAAAACCGAAAACATGTAATCAATTCGGTTTCGGTTTTGAAAATTCTTCATTTTCGGTTTCGATTCTATTGGTTTTGTTTCGGTTCAATTGGTTTTGCACCGCACTTACCCATATAATATACTAACGGTAAAAACGTCTGAAATTATCTCCTAAAGATCACGAGTTCCATCTTTTCTCTAGGTAAATATTGACTAAATGACCATATGAAAATCAATAGAGAATAGTTTTTTATAAATGAATAATTATTTTAGAAACATGGTATAATATGAATGATGCATTGTGAATTTTAACTTCTATTGTAATTTCTAGTGAACATTAAAATGGTACCATACCCAACATTTATCATACGAGACCAAAGTATATGTTTTGCCCCAAATCACAAACCACACACATGTTTATGGACGATTCGGGAGCTCACATTAGATTTTTCATTTGGAGAAACTTTTGTCCACAATTGTTATACTAAATTAACTTACATTTGGAGAAACTTCTGTCTACAATTGTTGTGATTGTTATACTAAATTAACACCAAGAGTTCATAATTTATTCACGATAAATAACAAAAATAAAATATAACAAATGAATTAAATCAATACAAATTAAATCGTTAGATTACTCTAGTCATAGAAATACATTAAACTACCAATAAAGAAGGCTTGATTTCGATATTGATCGAATAACACAAGTTGTGTCACTCTTCTGGTTAACCACGGTGTCAAAATCCAGTCGAACAACCACACACTTGCCCTAAAATTGGCCCGTTCCATCGATAATAAATATAATAGTTCAAAGGTCATGAGTTCAATGATCGGACCAAAACGCTTCATTCCCCAATTTACCAAAAAAAAAAAACCTTTTCAAATATCGAATTTGTGCAATTAAGCACAAATCATGAATTTGCAAAGGGGAAGAACTAAACCCGAGACCGAAACAAGGCAAATAGTGATGAAATACTTAGAACACCAAACAAGTGGTCTCCATTTGATCTCTACACTCGAACTCTTCATCCTCTTTCCATTTCCAGGCTCTTTTGATAGATCAAAACTAACCCCTTTGATCCTTAATTCTTGAATAAATCTCGTTAAACCCCGATTTTCGGTTTTCTCAATCAAAATCTGTTTGTTCACTTTCCAATACCTAAAAAGCTTCATTTGAACCAAAACCACCATCACAACACAAAATGATAAAGATGTTATCATAGGTATCCACCATTTTTCACAAACATCAACATCATTATCATATGATGTGAATAAAATTGTCAAAAAAAGACCATGAAATGTGAAGAAAAACAAACAAAGTTGGAAAATTTCTCGCCGGAGAGTATCTAATCGTGTCTCTTTTCCGGCGATCCGGCGGCCGGAGAGATGTTCTTCTCGTTGTAAAAGCTTCAAAAGCAAGAGATGTCCGGGGGATTCTGATATTTCCATTAATGGGTGATCTTGGATTGCAGCGATGGCGTTGATGGCGGAGATTATCTGCTTCTGGTGCTCTCCGTCCACCGGAATTTCGACGACGTGGTCGAGATGGTGGTTTAGGGCTTTCATTTCCGCCATTGATGAATTCCAGAAGCTTCAAAAAGCAGAGATAATGATGAAATTGATGAAGGAAATGTAAAATTGGAGCTGAAATCTGCTTAGATTTGCAAATTACACAGTATGATTTGTGTGATTCAAGTGGTAATTTGTTGGATATTTAGAGGTTTATGAGCACCTGAGATGGTCAACTCGTAACGGTCATTTTTCTTTTGCTCACAACGGTCAGATTATTTCATCAAGTGTAAATTGATAGTTTGCTCCCTCATACATTTGCAGATTCTTTAGTCAAACCCCTCAATTTAATTGTTAGTACTTAAATGACCCATATAACATTATAACTTACTATTTAGTTCACAAAGTCACCATTGACCTAATTAAACAAGTTTTATTATCACGAACTCGACCTCTGGAGATATTTTTTCCAAAGATGATATATATGAAGATGTGAAAGAACAAATTTTTATGTATTGTGTATTTACATAAAGATATAGATATAGTTATAGAATAGTTAAATTTGTAGTTTATATGATATGAATTAAGCTTAAAAATATTTAAAAAAATTATTAAAAATGTATTCAAAAGCTCATAATCACTCTCACTATATTTATTTAAAATGTATTAGAAAATAACTTAAGTAATTATTAAGAAAGCACAGCTTTGTACCAACCGTTTTAATATACATTTCCTACTATAACAACAATAACAATACTTTGAATATCAAAGTGTGAAATATAAATAATCATACATTTATATGAAAGTAGAAAGACTATTTCCCAAAAGATATTTGTCGAATAGTAGTGGAGAAAAAAGAGCGATAATAAAAAAATAAATGGGTAAAATTTTAATAATAAATAAATAGATAAAAATAATAAAAATTAGAAAGTGTGGTTTCATGAGAATATATACACCTTAATAAGATACAATAATGTGAAGTATATATGACATACTTCCTCCGATTCAAAATAAGTGATACACTTGGGGTTTCACGATTTTTGAGGCAAAAGATTATAATGATGGTTAAATTAGATTAATTGGATGGTTAGTGGAGAATGGGTCTCACACCTTTTGAATAAAGTAAGGTTAATGATGTTTAAAAGTAAAAAGTAAGGGTAAATGAGTAATTTCACTTTGTTAAAGTAGATAGTTAGTGGGTGTGGGTCCCATTTTTTATGCCAAATAAGGAAACTTTTCAAAGTGTATCACTTATTTTGAATCACCCCAAAAAGGAAAGTGTATCACTTATTTTGAATCGGAGGAAGTATAAAATATGTAAGACATATAAGGTATGCAAAGTATATTTGTAAAATACGCAGGATATGTGTGTATATATAATAATGAATAAGTAAAACATATAAAATGTATATTTATGGTAGAGTTGTTTGTATACATCATGACATTTTGCTTCTGGTTTATGTTTTCTATATAAGAACGTGTTCTTCTTTTTGTTTATAGAAGGGTGAAATTGGTTTAAAAATTTTTGAAAGTCGACCATGTATTTTTTCCATGTGTTTGGCAGTTGACCAAGTTTATAGGAGGCAACGTTTTGTAATCCGCTTTTCAAGTTCTCATTTCACACCTCACAAATTTGCATGTTGCAACAATAATATCATCTTTCTGAAATTCATTAATTCGTAGTCATTGTGATCAGTCTCACCAGAAACTATGAGTTGGTGGCGATCCGGGTTCGTTGGCGTTGCAAGGGTACGTGTTTTCTGTTTTTCGAGTTTTCTTTTCTATGAATTGAATTTGATTATGTTTTATGTTTTTCGAGTTTTCTTCAAAAAGAAAAAAAAAACTAAGAAAACGTGACATTTTATTAACAGAAAAAACGTGAGGACAACGCTCCTTCACGAAAATATCAAAAGTTTGCTTTAATAATCGGAGTCACGGGCATTGTTGGAAATAGCCTAGCGGAGATCCTACCGCTACACGACACCCCTGCCGGCCCGTGGAAGGTTTACGGGGTGGCCCGCCGCCCTCAACCACCATGGATCGCCGATTATCCCATGGAATATATCCAATGTGACATAAAAAACCGACAAGAAACACAATCAAAACTATCAAAACTACAAGATCTCACCCACGTGTTTTACGTCACGTGGGCTAGTTGCCCGACCGAAGAAGAAAATTGCAAAATAAACGGGCAAATGTTTACAAACGTTCTCGATGCAATAATCCCCAATTCCCCTAATTTACAACATATATGCTTACAAACGGGTTCTAAGCATTATATCGGGCCATTTGAAAAATGGGGGGAAGTCAATGTGTCACATGATGGCCCTTTTCATGAAGATCTACCTAGGCTTGAAAAATCTAATTTCTACTACACACTTGAAGATATTTTGTTTAAAGATGTTAGAAAAAAGGAAGGGTTAACATGGTCGATTCATCGGCCCCGAATGATTTTCGGGTCCTCACCGTATAGTACTATGAATATTTTAGTAAGTTTGTGTGTTTATGCTGCAATTTGTAAACACGAAGGCAAACCGCTGAAATTTCCGGGTACAAAAGTAGGGTGGAATAGCTATAACGACGCTTCGGATGCGGATCTAATCGCGGAGCACCATATTTGGGCCGCGGTTGACCCGATTGCGAAAAACGAAGCTTTTAACATTAGTAATGGTGACGTGTTCAAATGGAAGCATTTTTGGAAAGTTTTGGCTGAGCAATTTGGTGTTGAAAATGGGGGGTTACAAGAAGATAAAGATAGAAAAAGTTTGAAAGAGATGATGAAAGATAAAGGGCCGGTTTGGGATGCAATAGTGACGGAAAAGGGGCTTTTACCGACGAAATTGGAAGAGATTGGAGGGTGGTGGTTTGTGGATGTTTTACTTAGTAATGAGGGTATATTGGATATCATGAACAAGAGTAAAGAACATGGGTTTTTAGGGTTTCGGAACTCGAAATCATCTTTGGTTTCTTGGATTGATAAGATAAAGTGTTGCAAGATTGTTCCCTAGATGTTTTTTTTTTCTTTTGTTTTTATACAAGTTTAAGGCGTGTTTCGATATGCATTTTGGATCTGATTATATGATATTTGAAATAGTAATAAATCCGGCTATAAGAACAGGAGGTATGGTATCAAGTTATACTAATTTATTTTTTTTAAAACAGCCACCAAATAAAAATAAAAATGCTAACGAGAAGTTAGAAATTACAATATCTCAATAGGATATTTCAACCAATTTATCCAAGTTATACTAATGTTGAAGGCATTTTTGCACCTTTAACATAGTTTTAACTTTTAAAACACATCTTAAAATTACTTTTGGATTTAATATTCTTAAAACACTCCTTTGAGATTCACAAAAACTACTTCCAAACAATCACAATTTAAAATTAAAAAAAAAACAAAAGAAAAGAAAAAGCCTTAGTTTTATTTTGGCGTGCCCCATGCTCTCACCGAAACCATCATTGGCGGAAGACACAGTGTAGGAAATACACCTTTAACGATGTTAAACCTTGTTTGGCGATGCTACACATTGTGTGCTCTAAAGCATAGAATTTGTACTAACTCCGGACTTGTAATGACATAAAAAACCTAAATATTAGTTTGACATATTAATTAATTAATGAGTAATAATGATATTTTCTTCTTATATTTTCTGTCTACCCACATGCTTTCACATTTGATTATTATAAGTATCAAAATTAAAGAATGATACGAGAAAAATAAATTAATAGATTACACATGTCAATCTTAAATGTTGATGTAAATATGAATAAAAACAAAAAAGTATGAAAGAACTAATAGTATTATTTCTCATAATATATACAACCACACGAGGGATTAATGTCATGCATTCTAATTGGTTCCACATCATCAATTTATAGGTTATGGGAGGTGAATCTTAAATGTTGATGTAAATATGAATAAAAACAAAAAAGTATGAAAGAACTAATAGTATTATTTCTCATAATATATACAACCACACGAGGGATTAATGTCATGCATTCTAATTGGTTCCACATCATCAATTTATAGGTTATGGGAGGTGAATCTTAAATGTTGATGTAAATATGAATAAAAACAAAAAAGTATGAAAGAACTAATAGTATTATTTCTCATAATATATACAACCACACGAGGGATTAATGTCATGCATTCTAATTGGTTCCACATCATCAATTTATAGGTTATGGGAGGTGAATCTTAAATGTTGATGTAAATATGAATAAAAACAAAAAAGTATGAAAGAACTAATAGTATTATTTCTCATAATATATACAACCACACGAGGGATTAATGTCATGCATTCTAATTGGTTCCACATCATCAATTTATAGGTTATGGGAGGTGAATCTTAAATGTTGATGTAAATATGAATAAAAACAAAAAAGTATGAAAGAACTAATAGTATTATTTCTCATAATATATACAACCACACGAGGGATTAATGTCATGCATTCTAATTGGTTCCACATCATCAATTTATAGGTTATGGGAGGTGACAACTAAGATATATATTATACATATATATTTTTTTTGCAAATATTGGTATGTAGAGATAAAGCTAAAATGACACCGGGCGTAAAGAAAAGACTAAATGATCGGTCGTGACCCTCCGTCCCCAACACTTCGACGCATCCTCTCATTTACATATCATTCTCCCTACACGTCCTCATGCAGGTTTGGTCGTATAATGATAGTCATAAGGCATCATTCATTGGGTGTAATTTGTACTTTGTATTTAGTAAGTAATACGTATGTTAATAAAATAAATTTTAAAGTTTAATTGTGGGTTTGATCATTGCTTAATTTAGTTAGAGTTTATTATATATTTCGACAGAATTTAGTTAGAGTTTATTATATATTTAGTTGAAAGAGAAAAAAACTAATATGATGCTTAGTCCTAGTCTGAATTCAGTTTTATTCATTGATTACCTTTTATAAAGTCTTTGATCCATGACAATATATACTTCCATATAAGATAAAAACTATGGTGTTTGCCTTATTCTTGGGATCGAAGGTTCAAGTTCCAACATGGTAAATTAAGATTTGCCATTAAAGAAAAGAAAGATAAAAACTATGTCAGACCCTTCTAAAAGTTATACAACACGTTTTTATTTTATTAATAAAAAGATATGCAAAACTCAGTTGACTAAGCTCCGACTGCGGTCCCATTTTCAGGCGTATTTTCCACCTTCTGCTTCAGGTGGTCAACCCAACCGTTTCCGACGTCCTTCACCATCTCCCCGGATTCCGTCACCCACCCAAACGACGTATCATCTCTAACTAACCGGAAAAACCAAACAAACGACGCAATTCCCGCCATTGCCATCAGGCCGGCGACAGCAAACCCTACCAACGCTACATATAACACAAATCCGGCAACCAGCATCAGAGGGATGGAGATTACAATAAGTGGAACGGTGATTATAAACAACATAAGCGTTGCAATAAAACTTAATGCCATCAGTCCGAGAAGTGGTCCGGCGATAACGACGGCGGCCGCGGCTGATAAGACGACCGTTTTGCCGGTGATTTGGTGTTTTTGTTGTAGCTCCGGCGTGTTGAAGTTCCATTCGATGGTCATATTTCTTTTTTTTTTGTTTTGGACTTTTGGATAAGGGTTTCGTTCGCGTTTACTGGCGTATTTATGCTGGTAGGCAGAGAGCCATGTGGCACTCCACGTGTCGATGGTGTTGACGTGGTTGCTGTTTTGGAGAACAAGTAGCAATTGTTTGACTAAAATCCACGTTGGTGATGAAAGGTTGAAAACGATGACGTAAACCGACCCGACCCATAAGCACCGTCTTTGATATCCCCGATTTTATTGTATGTATTTTGGACCTTTTGGTCACCCAGGCCCAAGTGGAATACAGAGTGAACTGCGAAGTAGCAAACAGTCGAGGATATACCAAAAGAGGCCCATTAGCTTCAACGACGCCGTATTAAATTCCAACGGAGAAATTATAAGACAACGTTTTAGATCTCCCGCTTTCCCGAAAACTGGAAATTTTTTGGAACCCTAGCTAGCATTCTCCCTTTGCGATACGCAACAATGAAGCTCGTCAGGTCTGATCATTACTTACTAAATGACTCTAAGTTTCTTCATTCTTATTTATTGTTTGCTCGTTACGCGAAATCATTTTAATGGCGTTTACCCCTTTTGCGTAAAAAATAGGTTTTTGATGAAGTTGAACAACGAAACAGTCTCGATCGAGCTGAAAAATGGAACAGTTGTACATGGAACCATCACAGGTAACTCTTTGTTCGCTTTTCTTTTATGCTATATTGTTTCTGTTGATAGTTGATTTGAACAATTCAGCACTCCAGGAATTAGGGTTTTGTTAAACACTGGAGTGTATTAACTGCACAATGATTGCCCACTCGCTTTACCTCTACAATTTCCATAATTTTATAGCATAAAATGAATTTTTTGTTTTAATTGATCACTCTACAATACTGAGTGAACAAAAAAAAACAATGAGTATTGGTGTATAGCTATTAGTAAAATAAAGTTATACCTTTCATAAACAACTTCATGATTAGTTTTTGATTATGCAAAAGCGAGCCCTTTGGTTTAAGCAGAAGTGAACGCTTCTATTAGGAATTCAAAATCTGTAACCAATATATAGACGAATTACACAGAGCAAGTAAGAATCACAGGGGGTGTTTGGGAAAGCTTATTTAAAAGGCTTGTGCTTATTATCATGAGCGATTAATATGTAATTAAGGGCATGTTTATGGGTTTGTATGGTGTTAGGTGTTGATATTAGCATGAACACACACTTGAAGACGGTGAAATTGACACTGAAAGGGAAAAATCCTGTAACCCTTGACCATTTGAGCGTGAGAGGCAATAATATTCGTTACTACATACTTCCCGACAGCTTGAATCTCGAGACTTTGCTAGTGGAAGAAACACCTAGAGTCAAGCCCAAGAAACCAACTGCAGGTACATACTTGTTTTTTGTTAGAAACTTATCTTTAACTAATTTTGAATGACTATTGTACCGTATTCTACATTCCTTTTAAAATAGTCAACTACTCATCACTAATTTTACATATCTTATTTAAACCTATATGTCTGTTCCAGGCTTCCATAAATAAAAATAATTGAAATATGCAAATGAATAAAAATTAAAAAATGTAATCAATTTTTAAATCAGTAACCATATAATCAATATTTTTGATTTTATTGGAAAAGTACGTATAACATGAACCAGGGAACCTGAATAATTATCATCTACATATTTCATTTAAATGGCTTGTATAGAGTACGTGTTTGGATTTTGGAAGGTATAACATCTAACCCAGCCTATTTGGAACCATATAAAAAGTACTTGTTTACCTGTTACCCAGCCTTTTAACCTGCACATTTGTAACCCCTTCATTTATAAATATTTCATTTGTGCTTAATCTTGTATTTTAATGGTTTTAACTTTTACATGTGATGTAGGGCGTCCCGTTGGACGTGGAAGAGGCAGGGGCCGAGGTCGTGGACGTGGGCGCGCTCGTTAGTTATATCACTATCTTATTTTGGTTATATTATAGTGTCGGGCTATTTGTAATTGTGGTTTTGTAAGATTTTATCGTCCGTCAAAGTGTTTGGAATAGTGATGGTTTCTATTTCTTGGTGAACTGATTTGGACATGATCTATTGAGTAAAATTTAGGTTTAAGATTTTATCTTAATTTGCATCCTTCCATAGACACTTGCTTAGGTTTCATTCATACTTTTACATATGTTTTGTTTTCAATAACTATTTTGAGAAAAGAATAGTCAGAAATGGATCATTTCATCCTCAAGACAATACGTGATATAGGCTATTAATGATGAGGAACAGTCTAGTAGAGTATACAAATGGTTTACATTATCAACTCAATTAAAGTAAAAAGTTGTGGGCAAATGAATTGCTTACATTATAGCTTACAAAAATATGTAATAAATAGCGAATATCTGATATACAGAAGAAGAAAAAAGGTGATGTACAAAGTATGAATAAATAGCGAATATCTGAATAATTGTTTGTTAAATTGTTTTCGCAACAGCTGGCAGTGATTTTAGAAGCATTGGTGAGGGTCGGCGTAAAGTATGATTCAGAAGGAGCATAAAAGTCAAAAGAGTCAAGGCCCCAGCTTGGTGGGCCGCACCAAGAGAAACAGGCACATACGATAAAAGAGTTGATATGCCCAATGTAACCTGCAATTAATATACCCAAGAAATCACTTAACATTACAATAGTATAAATTAGAGTGGCAAAAATCAGGGTCAACAAGGGTAAGCTTAAGTTCCAGTCAAAACGGGTCAGTCTGATCTTTTTTTTAACACTTTTTTTAGCTTTTCAAATAACATACAACTATCATAAAAACGCAATATTCTCTAGTGGTAGTCAATTTTGGTAATTATATTTTTGAAGACAAGTTTGGTAATTACAAGCGCTATACTTTAATAATAATTAAACTTCTTTCTTCCATATCTAGTAAATAAAATAATTGGCCATGTGTGATTATTCCTTTTTACTTTTTCAATACAATAATTACCGACGTAGGACGACTCAATAACTTATAATTACCAAATTAGACCAACACATAAAGTACATTGCTATTTAGTAACATTTGCTCAACTATATAAAAAATGATTAAAAAATTATGTTATTAAAATAACATATATTTTGTTAGACACAGAACGTTTTATGCATTTTAGCTACTTGTTTTATATATTGCCTGTTACAAAATATTAACGCTAGTTTAGACCCGTGTTCATATAAATGGCTTGGTAACAAAATACATACCTGAAGAGCAGCCATTCCCACAGTGCTTCCGATTAGAGAACGAATAGCAGGATGAAGGTCAACTTTTCTTGTTGACCACCATAAACCAGTAATTGATGCTAAGGTCAAAGTTGCAAGTATACGATGATCAAGCTGTGAAAAAACAATAGAAAAAACATTTAATCAATTAATAAGTTATATAAAAGAAATTAATTATATAATTAAGCTACCTGCACAGTTGCTGTGTTCTCAAAGAAATTGCGAATAACTGGTGTCATACTTAAAATATCTTCTGGAATCCATGAATCACCCATTTTAGGGAACGTATTAAATGCATGACCCTAAATAAATTTTTAAATAAAAATGAAACTACAATTAGTTCTTTTCTTATAAGGTTATAAACAACAATAATATAATACACATAAATATATTTAAAAGTGATTTAATATTTTAATGTTAAACATAAACATATTATTAGTAATTAGCAACTTTTTAGTTGATAACTTCATAAAATAATATAGCGATTATAAATTAAAATGAATTAAAACGACGAAATCATCAATAAAAACAAGTTTTCAATTGAGTTCGATAACTAACTAAACAAAAAGATGATGGCAAGTTTTTTATTTCTTCTTTATTATAGATAAAAATAAAGAAATAGTTGCATACCGCATCATTTCCTGCAACAAAGGCTCCTGAAACTGCAGTTATACCAACAATGATACCAACAGGAAGAGCTAACCGTTTGACTTTTGCAGCCCCTTTGACCCAACTTATTGACTCAGTAGGTGGGTCGGGCATGACAACAGAAAGCGCGGTCCAAAAGAGCCCACAATATATAGCAAAAGCTGAAGTTAGGTGAGCAGCAAGACGATACGGGCTGACCCGTGGTTGTGAGTATTCTGAGGGTGGTTCCTGATGACAAAAAAAAAATGATTAATGATTGTTTATGAGCTTTAAATTTCACATAATTTGAGGTGGAAATTTTGACCCGTTTACTTATAAAGATGTAGGGTAAGAAAATAGCTTATAATAGTACTTGTCAAACGGGTCGAGTGTTGAGCAAAGTCTACTATTATTGGATAGATCATGTTATTCAAAAAAGGGACTATTATTGAAATAATAAATTTTTGTAATCATATTTGATGCACTAACTAATTATGGGAAAAATAAGTTTCAGGCATATAGTTTTCAGGCCAGCCCTTCTTTCTAACTATACCAATAAAAATGATTATTTCATATTTAAGAAATTAACTTATCACCGAAAATGGTATAATGTTTGTCATCATACTTGACACACTAATTATTTATCAGAAAATTTGTACAAAAAGTATTGTGCGCAACCAAAATCGACCCATACAAAAAATCCGTATATATATAAATTTTGCCACCTCAACTATATATGTATTTAATTAAAATATTAAAAAAGGATGCTTACTTCTAAACCACTTTTAACCATCCACCAACCAATCAATCCTTGACCACCACCAAGAGCAAATAAACCAGCAAGCCTAACTCCAAGCCTTAAATTAATATAACCTTTTCTAATAAAATATGAAAATGGTAGAGCAAACATCAACCCTAATCCCCTACCCCACATACGGTGTGCATATTCCATCCAATAAATGAATTTAAAATCATCAATATCCATTCCTCTGTTCACACTGCAACTCGTCAAAAACCATATATAAATTAGTAATAAACCAAAAACCAAACAATAAATTTTACTTTAAGATGGTTATTATGGGTCTGTTATGTTGGCTATTTTGGATTATTAAAATAACAAATTACATTAAGACCATAATAAGACCAATTAAAATAAATTGCAAAGGTATTACACGTACTGATGATTAAACTAACCGCTTGAACTCAGGTGATTGTTTATATTTCTCAAACTCAATCAACCAATCTTCATCTGACAAAGGAGGAAGACTGCCTGTAAATTTCCAATCAGTCATTGAAAGACCAGACCGAGTCAGCCGTGTTACACCACCAAGAATAACCATACTGAAAACCCATGCAGCTGATGCAAAAAGCCAAATTCCTATTGCTTTTTGAGCGTGTGGTCCAGCTGTAACAAGATATTTAACTGTCTCTGTATTTTCCTTGCAAGCAGTTGTAGCTACTGTTGAGATATACTTAAAGGACGGCTTGTACGAACCCTAATATACAAAAACAAAACGATAAGCTCATAAGCTGTTGATGCAATAAACATCCAAAACTTCCGGTTTACCTGAAACCGGCATTTTGCTTAGGTGGCACTCACGTTGATTGAAACTTTTTTTATGTTTTTTTAAAATTTTGATGTAGTAACTAATGAAAACATGCTACTGTGTGTATTGTTATTCTATTTGAATGGTATTACCAAATTACATGTTAATGGGAATTTAGGTACACTGATACACTCGTGTAGTCCTATGTAGTTTGCCCTATATAGTTAGCTGATCTGTGCATGATTAAAAAATAACAATAACACAAATTGAAGTGTTTTAGCATCCATAGAGCTCATCATCAAAAAACTAAACATCTAACTGTTATTTTATAATCAACACGTACAAACAGATTCATATTCAATACCAAAAGCGAAAACCACAAGATGCATCTTATAATTGAGAAATCGCAACTGAGAAACTCAGTCTTATCGAAATTAGGGATCGTAATTACATACAACAAGGTTCAAACTCAAAACCTGAACGCAAACAACAAAAATGCAATCACAGCTGTAATTTCATTGTAATTACAATTACATTTCCAGCTTTAATTAACAAAAAAATAGTTAGTTTGTTAAATCGAACAGTACCTTGTTGTAAGTGTACACGGATCGAAAGCCATTGATGAAACAGCTTCTAACGCTAGGATTAGCAATATGATTATAAGCCGAATAACGCCCGAAAGCGAATGAACTATACACTTTTGTCGATTCGCAGTGAGACGAAAATGAGGATCTGATCTGATTGATGGATTTCGTCCTCCTAAAAATCGTAATTAATCTGTTCTCCAACATAATTATTTTTTCTGTGTGTTTTCTGCTGCTAGGGTTTAGAATCTGAAATTCAATCGCGAGGGTTGAATTGTTGTTTAAGAGTGAAGCATAAAAACGTGGGTTGGCATGTCACCATGAAACTCGTATGTCATAAAACATCAAAACGTGTACAAGTGCAACGAAAATATTGTTGGTTGAGTTGGTTTTTGAATTGGGGTGTAAACGAGTCGAGTCGAGCCGAGTTCTGTCAAACTCGAGCTCGACTTGTCAATTAAAACTCGAGCTTGAAGCTCGATTCGAAACTCGACGAGCTTCCATTTTTAAGCTCGAACTCGACTCGGTGAAAGCTCAAAACTCGACTCGATACTCGGATCGGCTCGAAAAGTTTTGATTTTTTTTAAAGTGCACACATTTTTGTTGTTAATATGTACTTGGAAAAGGGTAAAAAGGTAATTATGTATATTAAAAAGGGTAAAAAGATAATTAAATAAAAACTCGATAAGGCTCGCGAGCCTAACGAGATGTGTATTTTGGAACTCGAACTCGACTCGAAACCCTACTCGGGTAGCTCGAGCTCGACTCGGTTCACAACGAGTCGATTCCGAGTATTTTGCGAGTCGGTCTCGAGTAACTCACGAGCTGTCTCGACTCGATTACACCCCTATTTTTGAAGGGGCCGGAAACTTATGTAAAGAGTTTTTTATTTTATTAATTTAATATGTTTGAATATAGTTTATTTAAATTTATTAAATTAAAAATCTTTTGAATATTTTTTCTCAAACATGCTCTAAATGAAAGATATAAAAGAACACGAATAGTTTTTTTTTTTTTTATCTCTAAAATTGTGTTTATATATATAATGATATTTTATGTAGTGCTATAAATATTTTAATGCTCTAAATGAAAGAAATAAAAGAACACGCATAGTTTTTATTTATCTCTAAAATTGTGTTTATTTATAAAATAATATTTTATGTAGTGCTATAAATATTTTAATGCTCTAAATGAAAGAAATAAAAGAACGCATAGTTTTTATATATCTCTAAAATTGTGCTTATATATAAAATAATATTTTATGTAGTGCTACAAATATTTTAGTTTATAAATATGTGTCTATTTTTACAAATTTGTCATGAAGCGCGTGCTCATATTCTCGTTTAAAATACCCATTCAATTGTTTGTATTTTATCTATTCTAATACTTCAGTATTTGCAATCCTGCATATTGGTTTCTTAAACGTATCCCTTCTGCTATTAGATAATCTCGTTTGACAGAATATACATCTTTCTTTTCGGCATTGCTTTTGGTTTATCCGTACACTTGGGGTTTGGCCTAGCATCATTTTCTTTCTATGTGGCATTTCAGGGGGTGAGACCGATATTGAGAGTAAATTTAAGTACCAAAAACTTTATTCACTATTAGTAACTAACTTATTTTAGCATTACTATTTATGGATTTTCGTATGACAACCTTGTATTTCGAATTTCGAATTTATGTTGTTATGGACTTTTAGGAGTTATTAATAAATGGATTTGCTTTGTTTATCGCATATCAGCATATGTAGATCCTGATTCTCTTGTCAAATTCGGATGTTACAAAATACAAAGTACTAACCACACAACCAATAACGTAGAACGACCTCATATAAATTTGGACATGCTAAGGGCACTCGGTGTGGCACCGCCAAAGACTCGTCAAATCTTGCCGCCTTTGCCGCCATTCACTCGCCATATCGATTGTTCTCGTGCTGAAATGAAGAAGATTGGCGAGCCTTTAACATGAGACGGTCTTTTAACACCATGGGGGAAGCTTTTAACATGTATGTTTAACATCATTTAACATAACTATAATATCATGTGCATACCTTGTGCCCTAATGAGTACGCAAATTTATTAATTTGTCAGATTTGCTAATCATAACTTTTAGTGCGTGTTACGTACTGAGTAAATGATTAACTTTTACTTTTTTTATTTTTAAAAAATATCATATATGTATAATTACACTTCAAAGTAATTGTAATTGTGGTGTTTATCATATTGCTTTTTCTCTTCACACTTTTATGTTACAATTACTTTATTAATCGTTTTTTTCTCTCTCACTAAAGCTCTAAGTAATCTTTATTTATATCGTCAATTGGAATCTTAATGAAGTGTCGTCTTTTCTCACGCTTGTTGATATTAATCCCTAAGTTTCGTATCATTGTTGTGAACTTCTCATTAATTTAGGTAAATTAAGTATGTATAAAAGTCGACGAGGATCACTAATAATACCAAGTTCGTCCCTAATAAGAAGTTAATCAAATACCAAATTTACGGGTTATCATCTATCATAACTCGAGTGTGCCAAACGTACATATGGCCATATTGAACAAAGTTATTTGTAATCTATGCAACATAGATCGATATACAACATTGAATCTAAATAATTGTCAATTTTCATTAAAAACTGTCAATTTAAACATAAAATTTACAGAGAATTGTAAACGTTGGAGATCAATAAATACACCATTCCTATCACATCCCTTAATTGGTTGTCTTAATGGACGATGATGGACATTATAACGGGGGAGGCGAGCGAAAAGACCTACCATATACGACATGAGAATACGGGTGAGGTTCAGAATAATGCACTATGCTCTTGATTTTCTGAAATCCTTCATTGAATATGTCAAAACCGAACACCAACCCGATTGATATCCCTACCAATATCGTGCACACGCATATCATGCATAACATCAAACTACACATATTTAAGAATGTTGAAGAAGAGTACGAAGATGAAGATGATTATGATTATGAGCACTTTTTTTTCTTACTTCGGAGAAAATCCTACGTTTTAATTTACAAATACATACAAGGAAAAAGGCAAGGACATATTCATTTAAGTAGTGATGGTTTCACATAGATGGTTGAACGAGTTTTTGGTGTTGAGTCATCATCATGATAGTTAACTTGATCACAATTTACGGAATATTATATATAATTGTGCATTTCAAAACGTGTAAGGATACAATTGGGAAGTCTTTTTTCTGTTTTCATGTATATATTTAGATTTTTTTTTTTGCAAGTATAATACATTATTCGACCACTTTTGTGGCTTAGCTTAAATCTTGTTCGTAAACGTGTGTTTTCTAAAATTATAAAAAATGTAAGTGTGTGATGACGACATAATGAAGCTATAAACTTTAGGAGGTATGAGTGTATAATGACTTACGATATATTATATTTTCCAATGCGTGACTTAAGATTACAATACATATCGATAAATTAGCATGGTCCATGTTGGTAAGTCTACAAAGTGTAATGAAAGCTACCAATAGACAAATAAAATGAAATGCATCCAATTGTCGGGCTCTTACCACACAACATAGGGTGAATATCCTCTCGATTACAGTGTTGAAAAGTTATTTATGAGTTCATATTTGACATTAACGACTCATTTAAATCAATTTTATGTTAAATGTAGTAACAAGAACTTTTCACACATTTATAATTGAGCAAAGTTAGTCCATATTTTACATTAGTAACATAATGTTGTTGGATGAATTTCACAAATAACATATCAATCAACAATCTTAGTAAATTAACATGATAACAACTTATATCATACTATAAACATTTTGTTAAAAAAATATGAGTTGAAATAAATATAAATGTGTTAATGAAATTCTACTAGTATAATTACATAATAGTAGAAGGGAATTGAACATCTGTATAATTTTTTTTATGCTGGAGAAAGTAAACAGAGGTAAACAGAAGAAGATGATACCCGCCAACTTTAATGAGATTATATTTAAGTACCTATTACGTTATGGGTATTTTGTAGATTAAAATTATCATAAGCAGTTTCGACAAGGGAATTAATTTATGTACTATATTTTTTTAATACATATATCTCATGATATAAGTATTGTTACGGACTTTATAATCACACAATGTAATTATTGTGATATACAAATTAAGAAATATAATATAAAAATCACCATTTTTTATAATGATTTCTCCAAATCTTCCCAAAAAGAAATTTTAAATGAATTTTCTTTCCATATTATTCTCTCTAGGGGTGGGCATTTGGACTGAAAAAATCGAACCGAACCGAAAATCGATCGAAACCGAACTGAAACCGATATATCGATCCGATTTTGAAAATTCACTGTTTTCGGTTATATCAGTTTCGGTTCGGTTCAGTTTTTGAAAAATGATAAACATTTGAACTAAAAAAGTCGAACCGAACCAAAACCGACAACATGTCATCAGTTCGATTTTGATTTTTTCATCGTTATCCGTTTCTATCAATTTCAGTTCGGTTCAATTTTTCCCTAATTCTCTCAATACAAACATAATCTTCTTTTCATTTCACATGATCCCTTTTCTCTTTTTTCCCAATTTTAGTTCTCGAACACAGCATAAACCCTAAACCCACTCCCACGCAACAGTCACAAGCAATAATTCAGATCTCAATCGATTGAGAAGTTGACCAATTTTAATCGAAAACGAACTGTTACTATTGGTTCTGGTGATTTGATGGCTTCCAATCAAAATCAAAATCAACAATCAGGTGGAGTACAATTTGATGTTCAAAGGTTATTCAATCCTACTTCTTCACCATCACCACCACTGATCGCAACAACTTCACAATATCCCAACAATCCGTATCCTCCTCCGCCGTCTACCGCCGCTTCGTATCCTCCGCCCACAGTCACCGGCACAGGCGGACCTTACTCTTACCAGCCACCTCAAAACCATCAATTCCACGTTCCACCACCGCCTTTCCATCCTCAACAGCAACTTGACGACCATTTACCATCTAATTTACAACATCAGCGATCCCTTCCTTACCCTGCTTCATCTCTACAACCACCTAGCCCGAATACTACAAGCTCAAACTCAAACCCTAACCCTAACCATGGAGCTCGACTCATGGCTCTGTTAAGCACACCACCACCTTCTGCTCCCGATATTTCATCACAATTATCTAATCCTTTACCTTCAGCTCCTACACAGAATCCTAATTTTAACGCTATGCTTCCTTCATCACCAGGTCCATCTCGGATGTCGAGCAGTAAGCTACCAAAAGGACGGCATTTGATCGGTGATCGTGCTGTTTACGACATTGATGCTAGGTTGCCTGGAGAAATTCAACCTCAGCTTGAGGTCACTCCCATTACTAAGTATGGATCTGATCCAAATTTGGTGGTTGGTCGTCAGATTGCTGTTAACAAAACTTATATATGCTATGGTTTGAAACCTGGAACTATTAGGGTTCTCAACATAAACACTGCATTGAGATCACTGCTTAAAGGACTTGCTCAGGTTAGCTAGTTTTTTCTAATCGTGTTTAGCAGATTACAATATAATCATGAAGTTAGAGATAATTTGTGTTTATTTTTCAGAGGGTTACAGATATGGCTTTCTTTGCAGAGGATGTTCACCTTTTAGCTAGGTAGAAACTCACTTGCTGATAGCTTATCTATTATCCTGTTTCAATCTGTGTGTTAATACTGACATGTTTGCATGCAGTGCAAGCATGGATGGACGAATTTCCGTGTGGAAAATTGCAGAAGGTCCTGATGAGGAAGATAAACCACAAATCACTGGAAAAACAGTTATTGCAGTCCAAATTGTAGGAGAAGAAGAATCTGTTCATCCTCGAGTTTGTTGGCACTGCCATAAACAAGTAATATTTTACTTTCTTAAGGTTATGTTGTGATCTTGTAAAGTGAAAGTGAAACTTAAAATGGACTTTTGTAAATTCTGCAGGAAGTTCTTGTAGTTGGAATTGGGAATCGTATTCTTAGAATAGATACTACAAAAGTTGGGAGAGGTAAAGTATATTCTGCAGAGGAACCACTTACATGTCCGGTTGATAAGTTGATTGATGGAATTCAGTTTGTTGGTAAGCATGATGGTGAAGTGACAGATTTGTCAATGTGTCAATGGATGACAACTCGATTGGTTTCTTCTTCTGTAGATGGAACAGTGAGTTTTGAATTTAATCACTACATTTCTTACTATAATCATGTTATTTTGGGCACTAAACGTTAATAAGCTACAACTTTTCCAATTAGGGTTTTATAGCATACTTAAATTAGGGGTCTTACTAATAACATTTTTTGATATTCAGCTATTCACCTCAGATTCATAGTGACCCATACAAAATTATCATCTATTTTGTGCTAATGTTTATTTTTGTAGTTCTTGTGGTTGCATTTTAATCCTTTTTTCCTTGTATAAGTTATGCATCTGAATCATATATTTGGTTGAACAGATAAAGATCTGGGCAGATCGAATATCGGCACCCATTGCAGTTCTGAGGCCACATGATGGCCTTCCTGTGAATTCTGTTACATTTTTGACAGCTCCTCATCGCCCAGATCACATCATACTTATCACTGGGGTATGTTCTCAACCACTAACAAACCTTTTGTTATATTTAAACCATGAAGTAACGGGTCAATCATGCAAATTGTTAGTATGGGTCAAAATGGGTCGACTTGCACCGGCCCACGAACACTTCAACATTTTATTTTTATAAATAGTTAATGTGTTGATTATGATTAATAAAACTAAATCAACACAGTTATAATCTAGTCTTTGAATTAAAACATCGTATGAGCTTATTTGTTTTCCCGCTTAGTTTTGAGTCATAAGTAATAAATAATAAGCTCATAGCCGGGTAAAAACGGGCTTAATTAAAATTTAACTAATATATTTAAATTGACCCATTTGACCCGTATATTTCAACTCTGCCGGTTGTAATACACCCAAACATAATATACCCAAAAAGCCCTTGATTCTGATAATTTGGAATATGGTTGTAGGGCCCGTTGAATCGTGAAATAAAAATATGGGCTTCAGAAAGTGAAGAAGGATGGTTACTTCCTAGTGATGCTGACTCATGGCACTGTACTCAAACATTAGAGTTAAAAAGCTCTTCCGAATCTAAAACCGAAGATGCTTTTTTCAATCAAGTAGTTTCATTATCTCAAGCGGGTCTTGTCTTACTAGCAAACGCCAAAAAAAATGCTATATATGCTGTACACCTGGATTACGGGCCTAACCCTGAATCGACCCGTTTGGATTACATTGCAGAGTTCACAGTCACTATGCCCATATTAAGCTTTACGGGCACCAGTGATCTGCTACAAAACGGGGACCACATCGTTCAGGTTTACTGTGTCCAAACACAAGCTATTCAACAATATGCTTTAGATTTATCACAGTGTCTACCACCTCCTGTTTATGATGTTTCGGGCTCAACCGTTTCACGTGATGCAATTGGGTCAGAAAGTTTTACGGGTTTGGAACCTGATGGTGCACCTATGTTGAGCCAGCCCGTTAGTTCTCCGGTTATAGATATTTCTTGTGTTGCTTCACCTACTATTCCATCGAGCCCGAATTTGCCACGTCAGCAACTGAATGGTTTTGATGATCAGAAAATTGTTGAATATTCGGTTAACAAACAATTAGAAAGTGTTCATTCAAACTTGTCTAATGCGGGCTCGTTGAAGGATGATGATGAAAAGAAAGTTGCAAAAGAGAAGTTTAAGCATCCAACTCATTTGGTTACTCCTTCTGAGTTAATGGCCACATCATCATCTGATGTGGCAGTAATCTCTGACACACAGAATGCTGAGGTGGAAGTGAAGGTTGTTAATGGTGATACTTTCCTACTTGCTGAAAACAATGTTGAAGAAAAGGAAAAATCTAAATGTTTTTCCTCACAAGCATCAAGTCTTGGGGTTGATATCATTAACGAGTCTAAACAACTTGATGGAATTGTGGAAAACAATGCAGAGGATGAAACTTTAGGTGTTAGGGATGAAGTTGATGACATGGCAACTGATCGAGTGGGACTCGTTGAGCCTGTTCAATCTGCATCGCGAGAAAAAAAGAAAAAGAAGAAGAATGCTCAAGTATCGGGTCAATCTTCTTCTTCTTCACCAAATGTTTTGAAATCGTTTGATTCTTGTGATGATTTAGGAGTTGGTTCAAGTGTTCTTTCAACAGACGCCATACAATCACAAATTCAGTCCATGCAAGAAGCACTTGCTCAGGTAAATTTATTTTCAATTTTCTTTATATATATATATATATATATATATATATATATATATATATATTGTTTTTTTTGTTGGAATTATGTATTTCTAATAAAGTTAGTTAAATATCTTTTTACAGGTTTTGATAAACCAAAAGGAAATCCAAAAACAGATCCCAGTATTAGCTACAACACAAATGACAAAAGAAGGCAAAAGAATTGAAGCATCAATTGCTAAAAACATGGAGAAAATTCATAAAGCTAATTCTGATGCTCATTGGGCCCGTACTCTGGAAGAATTTGCAAAACAAGAAAAGTTAAACCAAGAACGATATCAGTTAATTTCATCATCTGCTTCAGCGGGCCACAAGGAATTGCTGACATCATCAGAGAAAATGATGAAAAAAGAAATGGCTGCAATTATGCCTGCTGTTGTGCGTTCTGTTACTCCAGTTGTTGAAAAAGCTATCTCTACAGCTGTCTCAGAGGCTTTCCAGGTTAACTAATTTTTAACATCGGGCCGGGCGGGATGGGTAACTGGTTAGAAGTTTAAACGGGCTTTAGTTCAAAAAGCTCGAATATTTTTAATTTTTTATAGTAATTAATTTGTTAAAAAAAACTTATTTCAAATACATGTAAAAAATCTATTTTCAATAATAGAGCTTATATAAAACATATGTATATAAGTTACATCATAACATAACCATAAGTCAAATACTTACTGGAAAAGTCTAAAAATATTAATAAAAATTACTGACAAAATATTATATGCAAACTCCAATTCATATACTACCTCCATATCAAAATAAGTGATACACTTCTTGAAACACGGTTTTTGAGGCAAAAGATTAAAAAATACTTTATAAAAGATTAAAGTGGATACTTGTATATACACCTAAATATTACATAAGACTCGAAAAGCTCGATAAAACCTTGTTTTTATGCTTGAACTTGATAAAAAAAAGAGTAAATTACACAAAAGGTCCTTTAAGTTTATAGCAAATTTCACCAATGGTCCTTTAGTTTCAAAAATTACACGGATGGTCCTTAATTCTGAAAGGTTTTTCACCGATGGTCCTTTACACTAACTGATGTTAGTTTTTTCTGTTAACTTGCATGAGGGTAAAAAAGTCATTTTTCATTTCATTTCTTTTCATTCCTAAACTAAAAACTTTTATTTAAGATAAAAAAAAATTAGTTTAAGAATGAAAAGAAATTAAAAATGACTTTTTTACCCTCACATGCATTGCGCATGGGGTGAGTTAACAAAATAAATTAACGTCAGTTAGTGTAAAGGACCATCGGTGAAAAACCTTTCAGAATTAAGGACCATCGGTGTAATTTTTAAAACTAAAGAATCATTGGTGAAATTTGCTATAAACTTAAAGGACCATCCGTGTAATTTGCTCAAAAAAAAAACTACTCACTTTGGGTGAATTCCAACTCATTCAACCCAAATTGACCCATTTAAAGTAAACAGTTTTCTGATAAAATTGTAAATTGAATGCAGAAGGGAATAGGTGATAAATCTGTAAATCAATTGGAGAAAACAGTTAATTCCAAACTCGAAGCTAATATTTCTAGGCAAATTCAAGCTCAATTTCAAACTGCTGGCAAACAAGCTCTACAGGTATGTCACACAAATACAATGGTTGTATTTTTATTTTTTCATTTAACATTTTATTTCATCTTTTTATTAATTTTCTAAATTATGTTGCAGGAAGCATTGAGATCGAGTATGGAGATTTCTGTTGTTCCTGCTTTTGAGATGTCTTGCAAGACCATGTTTGACCAAGTTGATGCTAGATTTCAAAAGGGAATGATTGACCATACAACTGCAACTCAACAGAAAGTTGAATCCATACATTCACCTTTGGCCTTTTCTTTAAGGGTAAGAAAATATAACTATAAAATATAAATTGTTTATTAATAAAACATTGAAATACATATACATACACGCCGTTGTTTTTTCAGTGCAATCAAAACTTGACATCACGTTTTAGACCCTTCAAAAAACTTAAATTTTTTTTTTTTCATTATTTTTTTTGTAATTTGTAGTTTTTAACAAATAGAAGGTGATGTGAGAGTTTATTTCGTAAAAACAAAATAAAAAATTAAGTCATGAAATTTTTGTTGTGAAGGTTCAGCTCTCTGAAGCCTTCACGTCAAGTCAGTTTACTTCATATTTTTTTAGATTAGTAACCTTCACAACGAAAAAAATATTTACTTTCACATTGAAGATTTCACTATTATTAAATACAATTTTTAATTTTCCATGTGTAAAGAGTGATCTAATAACGTAATAATGATTAAAAAAAGATTTCTAGAAAAAGTTATTCAAATGTTTAAACTAATTATAAAGGTTTTGATTGCACCAGTTGCATGAACTTTGCCTGGTTGCACTAATTATATATGCTTGATTGCATATATATGTGTGTGTGTGTGTGTTATTTTACTTGATTTCCCTTGATGTGTTATGTTGGTTTTTTTAAGGATACCATAAATTCAGCATCATCTGTGACCCAAACATTAAACAATGAATTAGCTGATGGTCAAAGGAAATTGTTGGCTCTTGGAGCAAATTCTAAATCTGCAAATTCATTAATAAGCCAACTAAGCAACGGGCCTAAGGGTGGTTTCCATGAAAAGGTCAGTTAGTGTGTATATATATTTGTGTGTATATTTTAAATTACTAGCAGGGTACCCGCGCAATGCGGCGGCGGGTACCCAGAAACCATATTTCATGGCGAGCAAGTGTTGTTCGTTTGCACGGTAATAATTGTTGCTAGAAATAAATAATTAAACGGAAATGTGGATTTTGGTAAGAGTTGATGATTTACAGCGTCGTATATTTAATGTTATTGGGTAAAATGGTTTTCGAGTAACAGACTTTTGTTATTAAGTGTGGGTGGTGTTACCAAAGTGTAATGTATAGCAAGTGGTTAACACATAGTGATAAGTTAGGAGAGGTCTTGGGTTCGAATCTTATTAGCCACGATTTATTTTTTTAAGGTAGAGAACTAACTAACAAAAGTGGAAAGGTCCTTAAAATCAAGTTTAAGGAGCTCCTTAAACTTGCCTAATGGGGTAGGCCTAAATGCTTTATATAGTAGTAAGATAAGTATATACTTGTGTTGTTTGTACTAGGTTGAAGCACCGGTGGATCCAACAAAAGAGCTATCTAGGTTGGTAAACGAGCACAAATATGAGGAGGCTTTTACTGCTGCCTTACAAAGAAGTGATGTTCGGATCGTGTCTTGGTTATGCTCTCAGGTAATTTAATTTTTCTTGAGTGGGTCCATTAATGCTCTAAATAATAAGTAAAAAAGTTTAAAAGAAAACATCTATCAGTTTCCCTATAAAATTACTTTCTTTTTTATACTTTTGTGTTAATCTCATGTTGACATATTAGTGGTGTTAAAAAAACTTGTAGGTTGATCTACAAGGAATATTAACAAGTACCCCTGTTCCTTTAAGCCAAGGGGTACTTTTGTCATTATTGCAACAATTAGCATGTGATATTGTGAACGATATATCCCGAAAACTTGGTTGGATGATGGATGTTGTTGTTGCAATCGAACCATCAGATGGAACCATTGCAATGCACGTAAGACCAATTTTTGAACAAGTTTACTCAATATTAAACCATCAAATTAGTGTCCCCACAACTTCCGTTGCTGACCTGTCAAGCATACGTGTGGTCATGAAACTCGTGAATTCAACACTAAGGAGCTTGTAAGTAATTTGATTTCATTTAGATGAATGTTTTGTACAAAATTCTTGGATTTTTTTTGTAAGGGATATTGGACTTTTTTTTGCCTACTTTATTTTGTTTTCTAGAAAGCTCTTGCTGTTCTTACGTGTTAGTGTTTTTCTTATCTCCTTCGGTTTCTAATACAACAAAATGTCACAATCTCGTCTTGCCAAAAGTGGAGTAAGAGGAGGTGATATGTAGATAGTTATATATTTTTCCGAGAGTAGAAAGGAGAGGTTGCTTTTAAAAAATTCGGAGTGTGGTGTTAAATATACAACATGAAAAGCAAGTGGTGTAGGTAAAACATGTAAAGTATTTGTAAGAAAATTAATTTATGAATTATAGTTTTTGATTCATATACCACAATGTATAAGTATTATTGCAAAGTGTACAAACATATTAAATAATAGTTGTTATGTATGGGTCAAAAAGTGTGGAAGTGTATACAAGTCGCGCCCTTATTTGTACATAACACACTTGAAAATCACTAACTATAGAATGGTTATATTTGGATGCTTGTACAATAACCAATTAAATGATCGTTACTCATTTTTCACATGGCCAAAATCCATATACTTCCTCCGTATCAAAATAAGTGACACACTTTCTGTTTTAGGGTGTATCAAAATAAGTGACACATTTTGAAAACTTTCCTTATTTGGTAAAAATAGTGGGATTCATATCCACTAACTATCTACTTTAATAAAGTGAAATTACTCTTATACCCTTACTTTTACCTTTAAAACTCATTAATATCACTTTATTCAAGAAAAGTAGGACCCATTCTCCACTAAGTATGTACTTTAATCTATTTTGACATCTACTTTAATCTTTTACCTCAAAAAATGTGTAAGCCAATTTGTGTCACTTATTTTGTTACGGAGGAAGTACAAAAGATTTTAAAAAGCGTAAGGTATGGTGGGGTGACATCATGAAGTCTCAAGTCACGACGAATAATAATTAGTCATGATGTTTTTCAAGGTGTGACTTAAAGCGACAATTTTTTTTATATAATCCATACTTGTATATGTATAGTAAGTTCATAAAAAATTATAGATCTATTCATTTATATTGATTTATATGGTAATCCATATATAAAGTTCAACAAAAGTATTACATCAAAATTTATAATTATACTTCCTCCGATTTAAAATAAGTGATACATTGTTGGTTTTACGTTTTTTGAGGCAAATGATTATAATGAGAGTTAAATTAGATTAATTTGATGGTTAGTGGGGATGAGTCCCACAGTATTTGAATAAAGTAAGATTAATAATGTTTAAAAGTAAAAGTAAGGGTAAAGAGGTCATTTCACTTTATTAAAGTATGTAGTTAGTGGGTGTGGGGCCCTGTACTTTTTACCAAATAAGGTAAATTTTCAAAGTGTATCACTTATTTTGATACACCCAAATATAGAAAGTATATCACTTATTTTGAATTGTAGGAAATATATCATTATTTTTTTTATATAAAAAAATCAATTTTCATAACACATGTATATAAAAAACTAGTCATAGGCGTGTTTTATTTCACTTTATATTACCTTACGCCTTACACAACCACCATAATATGTGCCTTACACAACCACCATAATCTATTTCACATTACGTATTAAGGCCGGCGACACCACTATAACACACGTTTTAATATCCTTTGCAAGATAAGATGCTCTTGGTAATTATCAAAAATAAATAAATAAGTTTATAATTTTATATATCAAAACACTCTAGATTTTGTTTTATTTTATTTTTTAAGCTACTCAAAAACAGTTTAATTTCAATATAGAAAACTCTAACGTAAAAAAAGTAAAAAAATTCAATTTTTTATACCAAATATACCCTTTTTCTTTAATGACCATCATCGGTTCATTAATCAACTTATTAAAATTAAAATGATTGGTTTGTAAGATAAAACCAAATATCGTATAAACCCACCGTAGCGATCCCAACAATTACGGTGCAGAAACTTGAATTGCATTCTGTTCTTATTAGGGGTCAACAACAACAATAAGCTTCAACAAGAAAAACATCAGAAAAATAATTTATCAGAATCTTCAAATCGAATCGAATTAGTGAAGAATATGAAGATCACTGTAATGACGCCTGACGAACAAATCGTTACTTTAGAAGTGGATCGCGATGAATCCGTACATATTCTTCCTTTAATTTTTAAATCCCTCTTTCAAAACCCTAGAAAACCTTTTTTCTTTGAATTGTTGATTATAACTTTACTTGTATCAACAGGTTGAAAATCTGAAAGCGCTACTTGAAATTGAGGTGAGATTTTGAATTCAGTAGTTACCTAGTTTAATATTTTTCGTCTGTTATCTATAATTTTGCTATAATTTTGACATAAAGTTTGTAATTTTGGCAGCATCTTGTGTAGTTTTGATTTGTATAATTACTAATTTTATAGTTTTGTGGTGTAATTGTGATGTAATGTGTTTACAATAAGTAGTCTCAAGTGCCACTTCAGCAACAACAGCTGCTTTACAATGGAAAAGAGATGAGGAATGCTGAGACATTGAGTGGTCTTGGTGTTGCTGATGGAGATTTAGTGATGATGGTTTCTAGTGCTGCTCCTTCAAGGTGTGATTTTGATTTTATTTTTAATTTTAATTGTATATAGCTGCACTACTCACATTGTTATGAGGAAATTAAGAAACCATTTACTTATGAATGGGTCGATTTTGGTTACAATTATCGCTAAATGAACTTAGCTAAAAGAGAAACGGGTCAAATCGGGTTGAATGTATCATTTAGTGTTTTTATTGCTTACAATCTCCTAAAGATTACTCCATTAGATGATTCTTGTATGATAAGTTAATAACATAATTTTTTTTTTGACATTTTTCAGTTGTTTTTAATCATATATCACACGTTTTATAGTTATTATAATCAGCCTTATATAGTTTTTGTAATCATATTTAAACTCATTTGGTATTCATAACAAAATTCCATATCACTCAGTGAACTACTTATCGATTAACTGAAACTGTTATGAACTTTGGTTCAATATTCAGGGGTTCTAGCAATGAAGTTAGCTTAAACCCTGATGGATCAGCTGCAGATCCAGCTGCTTTCCAGCAACAAATACGGAACAATTCAAATTTAATGGCCCAATTATTTCAGGTATATATATATATTTTTTAATTTTGTCAAGTGTATTACTATTTCTGCTGTTGTGTTCCTGAATTAAGTGAATCCTGACCCTTGATCTGAGTAACAGAGCGATCCTGAGTTGGCACAAGTTATTCTTGGAAATGATCTGAATAAATTGCAAGATGTGTTACGAATGCGTCATCGTCAAAGGTCTGAATTTAATCGACAAAAGGAGGAAGAAATGGTATTTTATTATTTTTTATTATATTGCAGTCTTTTCATGTAATTTTGTATCTAATAGCTATCTTCATGTTTTTTCGTTTTTTTTTTTTCAAAATTAAGGCACTACTTTATGCAGACCCTTTTGATGTGGAGGCACAAAAGAAAATTGAAGCTGCAATCCGGCAGGTTTGTGATAATTTATATATTTGTTTATAATTTTTTTCTCAATTGAGCCCTATTTTTTATTTGATTTTTGTAGTGAAATATTGTTATTTGACTTTTGAGTCGATGCTCCTTTTTTACAGAAAGGAATCGATGAAAATTGGGCTGCTGCATTAGAACACAACCCTGAAGCTTTTGCAAAAGTGGTATGTATTATTGACCAGCATTTTTGTATAAACTGAAGTTTATTTTAAATAAATATTTTTTATTGATTTATTTTTCAGGTCATGTTGTATGTTGATATGGAAGTAAATGGTGTTCCCTTGAAGGTAATACTTATAGAAAAAATATTGGGGACTTTGTGCTTTATTTTATTTCATGTGCATTTTTTTTAGTTTTTGTGAATAAATTTCCATGTTTTTCAATCTCTTCATTGGCAATTTTTGTAATTTAGGCATTTGTTGATAGTGGAGCACAGTCAACTATAATATCAAAAAGCTGTGCAGAGCGTTTGGGGTATGTACATTTGTTCTCTTTTTTTGTTTTTGTTTTTGTTTTTCTTCGTTTTTTAAAATAGTATTCATTGATGGAATAATTTAACTTTTGTGAAAACTTTATGTAGAATCCGAATAACCCATAGGGGCAACTGTAATTTACCCTTTCATTTATGTTGACTAACAACTTGTTACAAAATCTTATAAAAGAATGTTACTACGTTTATTGGCACATAGTTTTTTAAGCTATTTGGTCATTTAACTTTAAGTTTGCAATAATTTTATAAAATCTTTTAGACTACAGTTTTATTAAATTCAGCTTATGTAGTATTTAATCAAATGCCTCAGGTATTCACTTGGAGACAAAAAAAAACTTTTTATTAACAGATGATAATCTAAAATATTAATAACGTAAAATAAAAATTGAACTTTTTTTTGCTGCTAAAAATAATATTATTTTTACAGACTACTTAGGCTTTTAGACAACCGTTACAAGGGTATTGCTCAAGGAGTTGGTCAATCAGAAATTCTTGGTCGGATACATGTTGCTCCAATTAAAGTAATATTCTTACTTCAAACTATTTACACATTATTTAAATATTTATATCATAATCTTGCTAATTAAATGTTTTTTTGTTAATTAATTTTAGATTGGGAATATTTTCTATCCTTGTTCTTTTCTGGTGTTGGATTCTCCGAATATGGAATTTCTTTTTGGGCTTGATATGCTTCGTAAGCATCAATGCATAATTGATTTAAAAGATAATGTCTTAAGAGTTGGTGGAGGAGAGGTTGCAGTACCATTTTTACAAGGTTAACAATATTTTATTTTATTTTATTGTTAATATTACGTGTCTTTTTTTTTCAATTACTTGATTATATATTCTTTTTTTTGTTTAAACTTTATTTATTAATGTTTTTATAGAGAAGGATATCCCAAATCGTTTCTTGGATGAGGAGAAACTATTGAAGGAAGCTTCTAGCTCTGCACCTCAAGTAAGATACCACTCTTTGAATATTTTTTTTGAATTATAAGTTTTTTTTTTTAATTATGATTGTAAAAACTTAAATAACATCTCATTTGTGTGAATAAATCGATTTAAGAGGTTGGAAATATACGAATAAGACTTTGGGTGACTTTAAACTTAAATGATTTAACATGCGGATGTCTTCTTTGAAATGCAGGGTACATCTGGATCAGCAACACCATATAGTGGTCAATCATCTGGTTAGAATTCTTTCCCACTTTTTATTGTTTTCTCTTGTAAATCACGTGAAAATTGTGACGTTTGACTGGAACAAATAATTTCCCAAAAGCGTTTTGAGTTTCAGTAAAATGTCTAAAATACCCCTTTATAATGGCGAAATAGGAGATTCTTGTAGACCCAGATCAAACAGGTAAAACTAAAATATCCCAGGTCAACCAAAGTACTCGACCCGATCCGTTATCAAACATGTCCGACCTGCCCTCTTTGCCACCTCGAGTTATACTACTTGTAGTGATGATATAGAAAAATGAAATAAAGGTTTAAATAAATCCACAAAAGAAAACTTTTCATGTGACATCTCAAAACAGAAAGTGGGGAGGGTAAACTGGTAAATTTATTGACGACAATTAACGTGCTCATTGTTATGCTTAACCTGCAGGACCCGTGAGTGCTGGTCCTACTCAGGTAATTATATATTCTATTTATGTAATACAATTTTTTTTTTTTATTTTCACAATTGTGTCTATGAAACATATAAATTAAAAGAAATTAAAAATAAAAATAAAAATTCAAATATAATGCAAACGGAATATGAAATGTATTTATATGTTTGTTTAGGGAGCTGAATTTGAAGCCAAAATTGGGAAGCTTATCGAATTAGGGTTTAGTCGAGACTCGGTTATACAAGCTTTAAAGCTTTTTGATGGTAATGAAGAACAAGCAGCTGGATATCTTTTTGGCGGGTAGATCTTGTATCTTTAATTTTTAAGAATTAAAAGTTTTAATTTGAAAAATGTGTACTTTGTAACATTAATTCCTCTTTTTCGGACTTCAATTGGTGTATCTTATTACATTGATTTTTGTTGGTTAATGACCCAGCTCGAGAACGAAATAGGCCATAGTGTTTTGCGGTTCATTTTAGTACACTATATTTTTGACCCGTTTGACATGTTTAATTTTTAGTTCACTGTTTTTACCTCTTTCTGTTTCATTTAATTTCCCCCCGATATGGATAAACGCCCTATATTTTTACCGTTTCTTTTTAATACACTACTTTTGACCTGTTTATGTTTCTTACTTGTTTGACCCGTTTCATTTTCTTAACTAGTTGAGCCTTTCCGTTTTTAATTCACTATACTCTTTATCTATTTATTGATTATATCTGCTTTTATACACTTGTACCACAGTAATGTAACATGAATCTAATAAAAGAAAACAACCTACGGTCAACTATATTATTTTGAAAAAATTACTTATTAAAAATAAATGTTTTAACTTTTAAAATAGATAAATAAACGTGACAACATTTAGATTTGATTATACTAAAAGAAAACGCAACAATTTTGTTAATATTTATAAAATCTGATTAATTGTTTAATTAATAGATAAAAATCAAATAATTGCATTTCAAAACGCAATAATCACTGTTGCATTTCCAAACGCAATAACCACCGTCTAACTTGCTTTTCCAAAATTGTACTTCGGGGGCATGAAAAACACATATAAATGATTTTTTGGTTCTTTTTTGCCAAACACATTTACATATAAGCAAATAATTAGTTATAAATCACAATCTCAAACACACCTAAATCTCAAAAAATAAAAAAAAAATAATAGTTACATATTGAAATAATTTCAACTTTGTATCATGGAATCTATATATACTTAAAAAATGAGTTTCATTTTTGAAGTTGCTTTAGTTACACATTGCTTTAATTACACATCATTATCACTCAGCCTTTACTCTCCAAAGCTTTAAAAAACGAGTTTCATTCTTGCCCTTTGATACAACCGTTTCACACCAGCTAAATAAAGAGCCTTAGATGCTAAATAAAGAGCCTTAAATACACTGCTTTAATTACACAACCATTAAATGTCCTACTAGCCTTAAATACAACCGTTTCAGAAGCCGTTACAGATTCCACAATCATACATATCATCACCTGCACACATATAAAAACGGGTCAGTAATCAAGCATATCTTGCAAACGTTCGGCTCTACAACAATGGCGAACTCATTAAAAACCCAAACCGCCAATTTCACACTCGATCTCCTCAGCTACACTTATTTTATCCATTGATTAGAGATCCCTGCAATCATATTATTTAAAGCGAAAAGCAGGCAAACAAAATGAGGTATTTACATTATCACCATATTGCAGATTCCGCCAAACTAATATCATTTGTTTATGTGCAGGCTACACCTTCACAAAATCATTGTTATTGTAAAAAAACAGAATTTAAGAAAAAAAATTAAAAAAACATAATTAACACTAATATCATTGTTGCTTCTTTTGAACCAATCTGACCTTTATCCTCAAAGTGAAACAGAGTTACCTTTTTTTTATTGACAGGTAAAGCAGCATGAACCAAATCAGTTCCATAAGAAGCCTTTCAGTAAGCTTTTGTGATTCATCTTTTTGAATTAAACTGTGATGTAATATATTCAACCTAACCAATTGATGTCTTTAACTCCCCTTGCCCGCGTCCAAAACCTGGCTATAATTTTAACAAACACACATAAAAACAAAAATAAATAAAATAAAATTAGTTTATATAATCAATCTCATTTTCGCATTTATAAATATAAAAGGCATTTAAGTATCTCAATGCTAGATAATGTGGCAAAAAACCTCTACCATGAAGATTCTTAAAACTTTCAACATAAATAACAAGTAGTTCTTTTTGTTGACTATGACTTATAACCGCTCTACAATTACATAAAAATGTTGAACATTTTTATATTTATGAAATACGAAACAATTAAAATAAAATAAATAATACCTTCCAATTGGGTGAGGGGTTCCTTTTTCCATTGCAGCAGCAGCAACAGTCTGGGCTCTTTTTCATTAGTTCGAACAAAACAAGAAGTTGTAGACTCATGAGACATGACCATTATGGCTCAAAATTTGCCTGGCGTAATTTAAAAAAGAAAAATCATTTTTAAGCCTATGGTTCCAAAATGAAGCATATTTCTAAAATCAGTTTATATGAAGAAAAAAAAAAAATCTATTTTTCTACCAATATTCCAAAATGAAAACAAAGTAAAAATTAAACACTTATAACAATTCAGTTTTCTTTTTTCACATTATAAACAATTTCCAGTAAGTTAGAAAATCATTTAACCAGTTTGGTTAATTTTAAGCACACTGATATATCAGAAAAATGATTTAACTCTTATTTTTCAAATTAGGGTTTTACCATAATTTGAAACGATCGACATTTGTAAAGATAAAATGAACCCTTTTAATTCGGTAGATATAAATTTTAAAACTTACCTTAGGGTTTAGAGGAGATAATCGTTGGTGAAGATGATCGATACGTGATGCGTTATGCTGATTTGTCGGACCAATTCTCACAGTGCTAAGCGAAAGAGGTATTTCGTCTGTTATCTCCTATTGAAATATTAAATGGACCAATTCCATAAAATTAAGCCCACTCCAAACACTAAAATTATATAAGTAGGCCAGGTGAAAGAAACCGTAAGCCCATTGAATAATCATTCTTGGTTTTTGATTTGTGTATATAACTGATCCATGAAATCATGTGATACATATTTGAAAAGAAAAGGAAAAAGATTAAGGGGTAATTTCGTCATTTGGCATGATACATGTTAAATAAATAAAAAGTAACACAGCGCCCGCCCACCAAAGTCAAAGAAAATTATCTATCCTGAATAACTTAGCAACCAATTTACAAAAGTGTCCTCACATTCAAGAAAAGGACGAAATTTTATTAAGGGCAAGATAATAAATATACATTCATTGGTGAATGTATTATAGATAATATCTTGGTCTTATTGTAAGCATTTTTATTATTTTTTTAATATAATTACTATAACGTTTGTAAATTTAGATGGTTTGAAATAATCATTAATCCAATTTATATTCATTTATATTCCATTAATATAATATTGAACTATATCATGTTTGTTTGTTTGTAATGCAATGTGATTTTGAATAGTTTAAATAGAATAAATTATAAAAAGCTTCACCCAAGTAGTAATTAGCAACTCATTCCTTCCAACACTATACCCGTTAGTGTTAATCTGGCAAATTTAGATTAGTGTATATACCAACCACGTGTTAACTCTTAAATTCGGTGCACCGGCTATGCTTCTACAAAGTGATTATTATGAATACAAGATCTAAATTTGTACTCATAATCATCACTCCGTAGAAGCATGTTAATTCTTAAAATATATCATCGTTTATCCATACTTGTGCTTCTAAAAGAATAAGCACCAAGATCTTTGTAGTGACACTTATATGTTATGAATAACATGTTTTATGTTATGTTAATATAAGCACTCATGTTTTATTACTTTACATTTTCTCCGACACACTTTGTTATGTTCATACTTTGCAGTTGACACAAATAATTCCTTATCATGAACAAAGCCCGTGCATCGCACGGGCCATGCTGCCTCGTTACTATTAAAAAATTGTAAACTAGTCATTTAACTACATTCAAATTGTTGATCCAACAAATAAACCAACCATCCCGCATATACTGCTTACAGGGCTACAAACGTTTGATGCAAAAACTGACATATACCCAAAAAAAACATCAACATATACCCAAAAAAAACATCACATTCTATGTAGCGTTTTCCCCCTAACCTGAATTTACAGTCGTGGCACGAACAATCAATACAAAAAGCCCGACTTTTTTAGGGATTAACCAACAACCTACACACCGTACCCGCGATCAATATCCAACAAACAGTTTTGCAAAAAAGCAATCCTTCCTTTACTCATATCTTGAAGCCCTTTCAACAGATTTACACAATCTTCAGCCCTGCATCTTTCAAACCCGATTCTTAACAAATATGGAACATGACTAAGTAAGTAACCGTCACTCTGCCCAAACGTGGAGCGTGCATGATCAAAATACTCCCGGAAAACACGAAAACATGTCTCCCTTTGGGGTAACACAACTAGTTGAGGTTGTGGAGGAAATTTATGATATAAAACGGTTGATGATTTAATGGATGTTGGATATAATGTGAATTTAAAAGTAGAACATTTTCCTAAAGGAAAAGGGTTATCGGGGTTTTTGCCATCACCTCTTTTGTTGTTATAACCGGGGTAATCATTGATGTTGAATTTGACACATTCAAGTAATGTTAAAGAATTTTGTGCAGCAAGTTGTTCGATATTCCACGTGTCAAATGGGTGTGCGGTTTTATGAGATACATGAATTTCACCGTTTGGACGTAACATTCTACTTGCGTTGTGAAAGAAACCTCGAACGAGATTCTTATGCTTCCTAAAAACAACAATTTAAGACATTAATATAAGTGAAGGAGTAAAATATATTGATCGTCCCTCAAATAAACTATTTACGGATGTAGTCCTTACTTTCATTGTTCGCTTTCACTTATTTGGGCGCGTTAGCTCTTTTGGTCATTAAGCAAACAATGAAAGTAGGAATGGTATCCGTAATTTTGACCAAAACACAACGATCAATTGTGTAATTTTGATCAAAACACAAATAATTATATGCATCGTTGGTTCTCTAGTTTTTTAGGCAAAAACTTATAATGACGGTTATGGTGGATTAAAGTAGATAATTAATGGAAGATGATCTTTTGAATAAAGTGATGTTAACAATGTTTAAAATTGTATGAATTATTTTGAAATTAAAAAATAAATAGAAAAGGAGGGCCTCCATCTATTTATATAATTTATCTAAAAAGGAGCTTACATGATGACTCGTTGATCGCTTTCACGCCCCAAAAAACCAGCATGTGGAAAATTATATATAATCCGGTCAAACTTTCGCATTTGAAGATGAGTATGAAGTTTCATTTTGATTGCATCAACTCCATGTATCAGATGAGCTCCAAAACTAGCCAACATTTTCAAGTTTGCTTCTGCTCCCTTGTATTTCTTGATCACAACATCTATTAAATTGAGATTATTGTTTAGCCTGATTATTAGCCGTACATCAACATGTATAATAATGCATGAAACTGATTATTGTAACCCTAGAGGGGTGTTTGGGTAAACGTATTTGGAAGATGTAAGTTTATAAAAAATCCTAGAAATATGACTTAGCTCAATCAATTTCAAAATACAAAAGATATTAGTTGATCCAAACACTCCTAAAGTTTCGTTTAGCTTAATCAATTTCAATATATTAGTTGATCCAAACACTCCTAAAGTTTCGTTTAGCTTAATCAATTTCAATATATTAGTTGATCCAAACACTCCTAAAGTCTCGTTTAGCTTAATCAAATCAAAATTCATAATACAGCAAACATATAAGGTTTTGAAATAGCGATTTACCGTAAGAATCGAGCGAAGTAGCAACAATGTTAGTAGCAGAGCCAAAACTCATAGCCAGACAACGAGAAAAAGAGAAATCCCCTTCCCCTACTAACAATATCTGATGATTCGAATTGTAATGTTTGATCCATTTGACTTCATCGATTCCGTTAATCCACTCATACCTCCATGCAATTTCCGCCATTGCTAATGATGATTCCATTGCTGCGTGTGTTGTCAGTTGTATGATGGTTTTAACGTATATGCACGTTTTCGAGAATATGATGAATTTGCCTTGAAAAATAACGGTTATTACCAAATTGCCATTATAAGTTTACGCTACACAGTGACTTGTGGCAGTGGAACCGTCAACTGTGGACTGATTTCATAGAAAGGGTAACATTGGAAATAGAAATTTCATCTTACATGGTATGATGTCCCCCAAAAGTAGGCAATTAGTATAGCTATGGCTATATTTCCCTTAGCCCCTTCAAGTTTGAGAAATTAACAGTTTCGTTTCATATATTTTGGAGTTACAAATAAAGAAAGCAATTAAATTTAGAAAATACGTAAGTTATTACTACAAATAATACATTTATTAATCTCGCACCATTTTATATTGAATGTTGATTTCTAATTTTCTACATTCCTTACATAACTTCATGCGTCTTTAGCATACAACTCAAACTAACAGGTTTAATTCTTAGTCAAATACATTTGTATTTCAAGATAAATTTGTGTTTATTAAAAGTAGGGAGACTCAAAAATAACAAGTTAAATATGTGAAATAATCGCTGTCACATTGTGTAGTTCCATGCTAGTGTTGAATAATTTGAACATAACAAGTAAGTTAAATATGTGAAAAATTAAGGGGAAATGAACACCACGACAAGAGATCAAGTACAATCAATATATAGAGACTAGAGTAGTGAAATAACAAAGTATGTATCTTAATGTAAGGATATGAACATGACAATTAATTAAAACTACAATATATATATCCAATACATTTTCACTACTTCATGAGTAGCTCGGTTAGTATTTGTATCCTTTCACATACAAACTTTCGGAAGCTAAACCACCCGCACCATCTCCACCATATGTCCCGAGAGTAGCCTCGGAGTTTGCCTTGCACCGTGCCAAGAAGTTGGCTTGTGCTGCCGCCACGTTTTCCTTCTTCCCGCCCCATGTTTTAAGTGTGCTCGATTGCAATGCTCGCCCAAATGAAAATGATAGTGTCCATGGCTTCAACACTTCTAATTTGTTCATTGCATTTAGGTTTACCGTTGCTTCTTCCTCACTTTGTCCACCTGACAAAAACACAATTCCCGGCACTGCTGCTGGCACGGTCCTACGCAGTGTTGTTACCGTGTATTCAGCAATCACTTCTGGTGTCACCTTTTAAATCAACAAAAAAAGTATTAGACACAACCTATTACGAGAGATCTCACTGGAAGGAGATTCTATACTCTCAGGTAGTTGTATGATTGTCTACATTTTACCCCGTCCATACCATTCATTTGTAGAGATTGGATATCATGGTTGTATTGATTTTTTATTTATTTTTTTTACAAAATTAAAGTGTTGGTCTGTATCAGACAAGTACAAATTTTATAAGTTTTGGCCGCTTACCCATCCCATCCAGTTTACCATATCTAGTATGTATTGTAGCCCTTTATCTTTGGTTTTCAATCTTGAGGAGTTATTTTTTTTTTTTTTATAACAAGATCATAAGTTTAATATTTTCGGCAACATAGAGTAAAAATATCAACAATATATAAAAATATCAATAATAATACCTTTGGACTATCAGAACCAGGTGTAACCATATTCGGTTTCAAGAGGGTTCCCTCAAGAAGCACATGTTGCTCGTTGAGCGCCTTGTAAACCGCGGCCAACACCATCTCGGTTGCATATGCGCATTTCTTGATATCATGGCTTCCATCGGTCAATATCTCTGGCTCAACAATGGGCACAAGCCCATTTTCTTGACAAATGATTGCATAGCGAGCCAACCCTTGAGCGTTCTGTTGAATAGACAGCTCAGAGGGCTCAGTCGGTCCAATCTTAAGGACCGCACGCCACTTGGCAAAACGGGCTCCAGCCTTGTAATACTCAGCACAACGGGCACCAAGCCCGTCTAACCCTTGAGTGGTGGTTTCACCATTGGTGCCCGAAAGGTCAACAACACCCTTGTCAACTTTAATTCCGGGAAGGACATCGGCTTCTAGAAGAACATCAACAAAAGGCTTCCCGTCGGTTGTTTTTTGGTAAAGGGTTTCCTCAAAGAGAATGACACCCGAGAGGTAAGATAACGCGTTTGGAGAAGTGAAAAGGAGTTCACGAAGAGCTTGGCGGTTTGACTCAATGTTCTCAACGTTGATGCTCGAGAGACGTTTGCCGATGGTACCCGTGCTCTCATCGGCCGCCAATATACCCTTGCCTGGTGTGGCAATGTATTTGGCATTCTTGATCAACTCATCTACATGTCATAACAAACATTATAAACCATTGATAACAATATTAATAATATAGTGTATAAACATATAAATAACATTTATTACGTACCGGCATACTTTCCTACAAAGGCCGACATGGTTAATGGGGAGCTCGATAGTGAGTACAAGACGAGAAAACAATAAAAGACGATGGTCAATCTTTATAGACTTTTATTTTCTTGAAATTAAAACTAGAAATGGGAATATGCCAAGTGAGATTCAATCGAATCAACGGTTGACATGTGTTGTGGTCTTGAACCTAAAGAAAGTTATCAAAATGGGATAAGGAAGGAAAACGGGTGATGATTTAATATGCCAAATGGCATTTTTGTTCTTTGCATTTGGACTCTTTATTTATCTATCTTGTTCTTGTGAACATCGTTCATTAGCTCATCATCCACGTTTGTCCTCTTAACACACACACACTTCCAAGATCTTTGTAAAGGAGTCCGTACTATCTTCATGCATATGGAACTGGATTAGATTCCCACCTTTAAAAATAAGTTGCATATTCTATTATAAGCGTCGATAAAAGATGTTGGTTTTTAACTTCAAAGTTTGCATGAACTATTCCTTTATAAAATGATATATTAATGAGTAATAAAGTATAATTTTCTTTAACAACATAACACACCACACAAACTACTCTTTAATTAATCTACATCATTTTGTTCATAGAGGAACTCGAACCTATAACCATAAACCAATGGTGAACACTTTTTCCAACACCTTATATCGCTAGGGCCTAGGCTAGCTAGAAGTCATTTGGTAGTAATAAAGTATAAATTAACCCAAGTTCTCATTGGATCTAATCTTCAAGGTGCAGCTGCAACAGTCGCAACTGTTCTTATTAGAGGAAAGGGTCAGTGCGTTGATTTAGTTTTGGAAAATAAACCACTTAAATGGTTAGTAGTTTTCTGCTGATTTTTTAATTGTATATTTAATTAATTAATTGTATATATTATATATATAAAAGTTTTTTTCTTGTAGGGTTTTTAAGAGAGCAACACGGATAAATGCAGGAAGATTGATACTTGTAGGAAGCTCTGAATGGGAAAGAGGTATGGTTAGTGTTAAGATGTTGTCAACTGGGGAATAATACGATGAGTTTAACGGTGATGATTTAGAGTGACATTTACTACAAATTTAATGTAATTTTAGCATTAATTTAGGTTTGTATTGCATGTTACAAAATTTTGTTTTTCTTGAAGGTGATTATTGTTTTATATAGTTGTACACTTAGCTAAAAATAGTTTGCAATGTATTGCGTATGAGTTTAGTTAATAGTTATGGTGTAAAAATGAATTATCTTTTCCTAATTCACGTCTAATACAAACCAACCAAATAACCTAACCAAAACTTATCAAAACATAAACAAATTCAACTACTACTTGTATCATCGCTTCATCCTGCATCAGGTATCCTCAACTCTTGAGTGAAAAACAAAGCTCGGGAACGTTGTCGTAATATCCCTATTAACAAAAAAAATTAACCAAAAAAATACAATATAATCTTAAAAAAGCAAATGAAAAAAATGGAAGTTACTTGAGGTATTGAAGGGTCATATTCTTTAATAAAGATGGATGTCGCAACACGAGGATTCTCCATTCTTCTTTGTCAATCTTTCCATCGTGTTTTGTATCAGCTTCTTCAAACGTCTAAACCAACATATTCATTTATATACTAATAAATATTCAACTTATAATATCAATTTAAAAAAAAAAATTAAATTATTGAGCAGTACCTTATCAATGATGCTCTCTATGACATCATCCTTAAGATTCATGCCAGATTCAGCAAGTGTAGCAACCACCATTTGCTTAACCTACACTCAAATTAGACCTTAATATAGTACAAATCACTAAAATGTAACATATAATAAATTAATATAAGTACCTCTTGTCTTTCTATGAAACCTTGTTGCTTGAGATCGTAAAGTTGAAACGAAACTGCAAGCAAATAGAAAATTAGTATATTTTGGTAATGTTTGTAACACTATAATTACCAAAGCGGGCCACCACTTGAAGTATATTTGCCATTTTATGACATTTGCCCTCTAAAAAAAGATATTATTGTATATATATATTAGAGTCTTACATTGGATTTTATCATCAATGGGGGCGTTTGGATGGAAAACTGAGAGTGCACGAGCAAACTCTTCGAATCCAAGGATTCCATTATGCTTGGTGTCAAACAAGTCAAACACCCGATCAGCAAACAAGCTTTCCTTTTTATTTGTTTTAAATAATGCCAACTGGAACTCTTCCTGAGATATATATAAGAATAATTAGAAACTGAATTTTGAAATTCCTTAAAAAATTGGGTAAAAGGATGATAGTCACTCATTTGGGCCGTAAAATGGGTGTATTAAGTAATATGTCAAACGGGTCATTTTTATTTTTTTTGTATAATCCTAAATCGACCCATTAATAAGTAAACCGACTTATGAAGCATTTGAATGCCCTATAAATGACTTTCAACCTATTTTTTTTTCTAATTAAGCCCTTTAGCCTAACCCACTTGGCTTGTTAGAGATAAGAAAAAAACTCAAATGGATCAAATTTGCAAACCTTATTAATTAGTCCGTCATCAATCACAGCACTGCTAATCTTCTTAAACAGCTCATATAGTGCTTCTATTTCGCTCACACTAACTGCATTACACAAAAGCAACAATATTTTAACACTAAAATCATTACTAAATGTGGAAAAACAGAAAATGACTTTAAGCATAATTTAATTTTGATTGCGTACAAACTGTCTCTCGGGCTAGAATTTCAGGATCTTCAAGGGCGGTTGTTTGTTTGTATTCAAGATGAAAGCAACGAAGAAGGGAAGCAATTAAATGCTTAATCCCCTCTAAACACTCAGACATTGTATTTGTTGTACATCAAAATACTCCATTACCATTCCTAAAACAAATAGAATAGTAAATAAATAAATAAAAAATCAAAGCTTTAATAAAAAATAAAAATAAAAAAACAACCTTTTGTCCATTCTCTGCAGCTTGTATATTAAATATGAGCAAAATTGTTGTAGGTCAATGGTCAACCACACTATTTCTGTTCAAAGTAACGAAAAAAGTTCATTAGGAAACATTGTTAGAAATTATAAACGATATTAACTGATGTGGCAACCCATCTAAAACACTAATTAGGGTTCCTAATTAGTCTTATGAACTAAATCAACGATCGTTAATATCCTAACGATATCAATTATCACCAGCACATGATCTAATTCATCACATAGAATAGATACATAAAATTCAAATAATATTGTTGAATTTTAAATTATGCTGCTCTTAATTTCCAAAATTAACCAGTAAATCAGATATCGAATTACATACGCGTGACATCAACTAACCTTAGAGATTATGCTCCAATGGAAATGGGATGAAATATTGAATACCAGAATTGGATTATTGCAGAAATCGGATGACAAAAATTGAAGAAAAATTAATTAATGGAACAGAAAACAAGAAAAAATATCATCTTTAATATATGCAATGATGTGAGGATTGATACGAGGATGGGTGTACATATCCGTAGTCTCGGTGAGGGAGATCACGTGACCACCAAACGGATAGATGTTGCTGCACACCCTTTTTCGTCTTTTTACCACTCTCATAGTCATACCATTATACTATTTGAATTTGTAATCGTAATTATTTGGATGTGGTTTAGAATTTGAAAAAAAAAAATCGGTGTTTATCCTTTATTTTTGCGATAAGATTTAAATCAAAATTTGATTTTTTTTTTATGAGATATTCGGTTATTTGTTTATTTATTTTTTAGTAAATTACAAGTACGGTTTATTAATTTCATGTAGATTACTTACTAATATATATATATATATATATATATTTTTTACATTTTGCTTCTATCATCTTTTAATATAAGGCCTGTTAAATAATTTAATAGAAAAATAACTATTGATGCAATTATTTAACAGAAAAATTAAACAAACTTGAAGTTAAAGAACTTAGGTATAAAATGTTTACAAAACAAGAGCTACTAGCGCAATTATATAAAGTATTTAAGTAGTATCATTAAAACATAGTAAATGAATCTTAGTTATTGGATTAAAAAACTACTCCTTTCGCCCCACAAAAAAGTTTACATTTCCCCTTAAAATTTTGTCTCATATAAAAATTTACATTTATCAAATTTGGGGGTCCACCTAATAAAATAATATTATTACCAATCATTCCACCAATAAAACATTTTCTCTCTCCAATCTAATATTATATTTTAATCAAAAGTATTACATATGACCCCACCACTAACTATCTCCTTAAAGATTGTGCCCAAATGAAATGTAAACTTTTTTATGGTACGGAGGGAGTATTTAACTAGATGATTTGACTTTTAAAAGTTGATTAATTCAAAAGCTGAGATGAATTTACTAAAAAAAGTTAACTACCTTTAACCTTTCTCTACTTATAAACCAAAAAATGATTAGACTATATTTGTATGGGCCAAACGATGTTAAGCCTAATAAGAATATGGGCTTGATGGTTCTAAAAGCCCAATAAATAAAAGAACTCTATGCAAAGCGAAATTTCCCTATACGTGAAGCTGATGACAAAACAATATCATAATCAAATCGATTTTTTTTCATCGGAAATCAAATCGGATTAGTTCTATAAGCTAGCCCTAGGTTTTCAAATCGAACCAGTGCTATTTCATCAAATTCATAAAATTTGGCGTTTGAGTTCATCAGTTCGTTATGGGAAAGAGGAAGGAGCGTAGACTCGCGGCCAAAACTGCTTCTAATCGGAGAGTAAAACTCGATCTATTAGAGGAACCCTCTGGTAATCATGTTGTATGCTTTGTTTACGTGTTTGCTTGTTTAATTTTTTTTTTCAGTAGTTGATTATTGTTGTTGCGAGTATCTGTTGCAATTAAGTTTGTTAGTTACGGAGACTGCTAACATGATAAATTGATAATTGATTTGAGTTAGAGCTAACCTGTAAGATTAGGTCAATACTTTTTCTGAATATCTGTTTCAAGTTTACCAAAATTTGATTATTGATTCATGAGAGCTCATGGATTTGTAAGTTGAAGACAAATGATAGAACAACTGGAATTTGTCTAACAAATGATAGAACAACTATAATAATTTAAAATCCTAAGGCTGTTGGCTGTTGCTTCTTCCAACTTGTAGCTCACCTGTTAATTTGACAATGAATTATGGTTATAATGAGAAATAGAACGTATAATAAGAATATAATATGAAGAAATAAAAACATAGATACCTTATATACTTATAGGTAATAGTCAACTGTAATTTGTGATAAGTTACCACAAAAAGAGTCTTCAATGGACTAAAAAAAGTCTAAACACGATTGTTGATTCTATTCCTGGAATCTGTTCATTCTAGGCTTAATAATCTTTATTGTATTAACTGAATTATAGGAGATTTTGGTGATTCGTCTAACAAACAAGAAGTTGGAGATGGTGAAAATTCAAAACATGATGCTGAGTCAGCCGATTCACCAACTTCTTCAGGTGGGTACCATCAAATTTCTCCACAGAATGATCTTTGTAGAGGGCATCATTGTATTCATTGATCTTTATACTTTATACAAGACAATTTTTCTCTGACTGTTAGATGGCTGTTATATTGGGAATTCAATTGGTCTTCTGAGCCTGTTTCTTTGATTGAAATTCCTGACATATTATGCAGAGTTTCAACCTATCAACAAGAGTGGTTTGTATGTTTCTGCCTTTTTTGTATTATTCTGAGTTACTGATTTATTTCCAAATGTTTCAGGTGGCTGTGACATGATATGCAAAGTCGTTCCGTTAAAATATTTCAGTTTTTGATTTTTTTTCATAAGTTTGGATTTAATATGAGAAGTTTCTGTTAAGTATAGGCTAAGTGATTAGCTGAAACCAGGAATATGGATTCTTGTTTTCATGGTGTTTGACTTTTTAGCATCTTTTTTTTCAGGTCAAAGGGCAGAAAATCCTCTGTTATTACTTGGACAATATAGCGATGAAGAAGTGGAGGAAGAATCTGGTAAAGAAATGAATCATGATTCTGGAGAGAATTCCTCAATTGAGCTTGATGAACAGGTGTGCTTCTAGATTAACCTCTACCAATGTTGACCCAAACCTGTTTTGACCCGTTAACCAACCTGCCCAAGTTTCCAGAATAATTAACGGGCCGTATTTTGACCTCTAATTACTTTTGTTTTTTTAGCAGGTAAAGGTAGAAAGTCAAAATGGCACAAAAACCGATGAAGATGAAAACATTATTACAGAAAAAGCTGATAAAGAGAAAAATGATCAATCGTCATCAGATATTTTGCAAAAGTTTGAAGAAAACAATGTAATAGAAGAAAATAAAACCGAGTCTCCACAGTTACATGTAGATGCAGCGGATCACCCCCCTGTTCCTTATACATCTGATACAGGAGATACAGATTCGGGCTGGAAAATGGTATTACATGAAGAAAGTAATTCATATTATTATTGGAATATTTTGACTGGTCAAACTTCTTGGGAAGTCCCTCCTGCTCTTACAACTGAATCTGCTCCAGAAGGTGTGGAAACACAACCTAATAATGGAATTGCAAATGATATTGTTTTTGAGGATACTGACAATGATGGTTTTAGGGCTGAATTAGAAGTGAATAATAATACAGTTACTTTGGAAAATGATAATGTAATAAATTGTGGGAATTTATTACGTAATGGGGTAGCTCAAGTTGATAATTCTGGTATTCAAGATATGAGTGGTCATTTATATCAGGGAACAGTTGGTGATTTATGTTCTGACTCTTCTCGGCTTCTGGAAATTGGTGAAAGTTTATTAGAAAGATTGAAATCTTTGAAAGGGTATGCATAAATTATCTGTTTTGACATAATAATAAGCATGTCATAAATGTTTGCAAAAAGTTATATTATCTAAATGATCTGTTTTTTTTAATTAAAATTGGGTTGGGAGGTTTTGTGCATTTAAAGTAAACTTTGGTTGCCTTTTGACCTCCTCAGCCCGTTTTTTATTAAGCTATTTATATATCCCGTTTGACCCGCTAGAGATTAAACATAACCTGAATTGACCCCATTTATAAGCAATTGGGTCAAACTTGCCTTCTTTAGCTATATCTTAATATATTTATGTATTCTCTTGATTAATATTGATTCTTTTTTTTTTCTTTTAAATTTCAGGTCTGAAGGATTCAGTGAGCAGATATCAAAGTTGACTTTTGAACTTGATATAAGACTTGCAGACATCAAATCACTAGTACCTTACGGATCGTCATTACTTCCTTTTTGGTTACATTCTGAAAATCAGCTGAAAAAACTTGAAATTTCCATTAACGACGAAATTCTAAAATATTCTCAATTTAAAAAAATCGGCGAAATACACGAAACAATAAACAAATTAACTGCAAATGAAATTAATCCAGAATTTGGTGCTTCTATTCATGTTCATGAAAATGCAATTCAACCTCCAAATGGGGCCCACCATTCTGTGGAAGATGAAGATATGGATGTTGAAATGGAAGTTGAAGATGCTAAAATTTCTATTGTAGATGAATCGGGTCAACATAACGGGCCCCAATTGGATCAATCTATTCATAACGTGCCACAGTTGGATCAATCTATTCATGAGTCTCGTTTACCTGAAGAAGAATACAACGTTCCACAACCGCCAAATGACGAGTGGGTCCCACCACCACCACCACCACCAGATGATGAACCACTACCACCACCACCGCCAGACGAGCCGCCAGAAACCGCCGTCCCACCACCGCCAGCAGAGATCCAGTCAGCACAGCCTTATTTTGGAGAACAATATAGTTATACATACCCGGGGTCCACTTACGAATATTATGGTCAAAGTCAAACAAACACGGAATTACCAAGTAATAGTTATTACGTTGATGCTAATGGATGTCAAGTAGCTGCACCCCTTCCGACCCTATATTATGCCAACCCGTATCCAGATGGGGATCCGGTTATGAATACAGCTCAGCCCGTTTCGTATTACATACAAAACGGGCCGGTTTCAACTGCACCAGTTATTGCCAGTGTGGAAACTGAATCATCTACTCACAAGGTTCCCACAGAATCAGTTACTAAAGTTCAACCTAAAGGTATATATTCACTGTAACATTTTTTAATAATTTTTTTAGTATTATTCATTTAATGTCAACTACTATTTTCTGCCTATTAGTATTTTATAGTTGTATCTAAAGATGGAAAGTAGGTTTGGTTTAGGTTAAGCTAAAGGGTTTAACTAAAAAATCAATAATTATATGGTTTTTGTTTTTTGTTTTTATAGAAAACCTATTAATATTTTTCTTCTATATTTTCAGTTTCACGTAATAAAAAGCGAACTGTTGCATCGGTGCCCACTTTAAGGTCCAACAAGAAAGTTTCTGGCTTGGTGGATAAGGTAAATATTCACTTTTTAAAAATATTTTTATTGATAATTCATGTTCCACCAATAATTAAGTTAGTATCTTTGCAGTGGAAGGCTGTTAAAGAGGAATTACACGATGACGAGGAAGACGAACCTGAAAATGCACTCGAGGTTTTAGAGAAAAAACGACAACGAGAGATCGAGGTTTCTTTTTCATTAATAATTATGATATATTATTATTATATAATAATTATATAACATTGTGTCCTTCATATGTTATGTTTGCAGCAATGGCATGCTCAGCAGATTGCAACTGGAGAAGCTAAAGAGAATGCAAATTTTCAGCCTCTTGGTGGTGATTGGTAAAAATCCCATTTTGGACATTTTTTAGTTATTTTGATTTTTATAATTTTCGACAAATTTTTGCTTACTGTATTTTGTACGTTTATTTAGGCGGGAAAGAGTTAGGCGAAAAAGAGCTAAAAAATCAACAGAAACCAAAGAAAATGTATCAAAGTCCAATGATGACCCGAACCAACAGCCCGATCTTGCTGAACTCTCAAAACAACTCCCACCGGGATGGCAGGTAAAACAATCTTTGTTATTTGGGGTTGTCCATTTGGGTTATGTTTTATCTCTAATGGGCCAATCTTCGGGCCCAAAGCTTGCTTCAACTTTCTAAGTTATCTGTATTAAAAATATTAGTGTAGTTATTTGAATTTAATTATTATTAAAGCCAGCCAACCAAGTATTGAAAATTTGAAACTAGCCGTCCAAGTATGTATCTAGTTTTTATACTTGTGTTCCTTACAGAGTAGAGTAGAGTAGAGTTAACAAACAATACTTATTATTGTAATTGTATCACTAATTATATTATTACGGACAAATAATGTTTTGGATATACAAATTGGTAATGAAGTTTGTATATGCAATTGCAGGCATATTGGGATGAAGCATCAAAGCAGGTGTATTATGGGAACTCAAAAACATCAGAGACCACATGGGTTAAACCCACAAAATAAAACACTAGCATTGCATTGCATTGTACAACACAAGATTTATATATTTTTCTTTTTGTTATATCAATTTCGGTTACATTTTATATATTTTTAATTTTGCTCCAAGCCCGAGTTACTTTTTGAGTTGTAGCAAACACACGTTGTATGGGATCCAAGTTGTCACAAACACACCTTGTAACCCACAAGTATGAGGCTTAATGGTTGAATTTAGTCAGTGAAGTTCCTAAGTCTCAAGTTCATCCTTGCTATGTGCAAATGAAATATTCCCTTGTTGCCATGGAGATTTACGCTACACGTAAAACTGGTGGTCGTCCTGATATTAGTCGACTTGCAAAACGAGTTCCGTATTACTAAAAAAACACAAACATAAACACATTGTGCACATAATGAGTAAACTTAAGGTACCTCACGGTTATTGACCAATACTAAACATTTACTATTTGAGAAAAATGTAGAGTATATGAATAATATTTTTTCAAAATGTTTTTGCGAAATCATTGCAATGTGCGGATATATGCTCCTCATTATCAAATTAACCACCATAATATTTGGACATGTGTTTTTTTTTCAAACGACATTTATGTAGAAACGATAGTCTAGCAAAATGCTAAACTACAACGAAAATTACAATGACTTTATAAGCCAATCGACTCATAAAATCTTAACTTTGCGATTTCTTCAATTATTTGCTACTTCAAACCGATTACACATATCCCACTACTCACTAAAAGAAGCCCCGTAGAAACAAGGGATTTCCGATTATATGAACATGTGTTTAGTTACTAAAAACTAATGGTTGGATTAAGAAGTGGATTACGAAATTAGGCAGTGATGTGGACATATTAAACAATTAATGGTCAAAAGTAAACCATCCAAATTTAGTAAATATTTGGTATCTCACCAACACCTCTCAATTCACTTGTTTTTCTGTCCCTCGTTTTATCCTCTCGCATGTTGTTCCCAAGATCACTATAATACATTCTCTCTGAATCAGATTATAACAACAAGAGATGGAGGGAAAACAAGAAGTAAGTTTCCAACCACCAAAACTAAAAATGGAAGATCCGAAAAAGCAACAAACGTCACCTCGTTGCTATGCAGATTTAACGTCACCAAGAGGACCGTTGGATATGAAACATAATTGCCTTTGTTCACCAACAACCCACGTTGGATCCTTTCGGTGTCGGTACCACAGAAATGGTTCCCCTGGTAACCATGAAAGCCATCTCACAAGCCTTGAAGACAAAAGCTAGACCACAAAACAATAAAATGTTCCTCAAACCTTGGTTTGTTTTTTGGGAATACTGTATCGAAATGTATTAGCTTATTGCGTGTTGTTATTGTTTGTAAGTATACTTTTAAACATTGTTATGTATCAGGTGACTTTATCAGGTAATCAATAAGTTTTCAACGTTTGAAACATTTTTTTTGTTATTTAATATGCGACATAAATACTCATTGAGATATCCAGTATATCAAGTGTGCAAATGATCTTTTTCCTCTTCTAGAAATTATAGAAGAACACCCCAAAAGTCTTTTTTTTAAACAGGAATATATGAATAAAAAGCGTTAAATAATGCATATGAATAGTGTTGGATTATGGTAGCGTAAATAGGGAATTCTTCCAAAATTATAAAATTAACATAAAAATATCGTAAGTATTTAAACAACGCACTTGAGGTTATAAAATGGCCGTCCATTAAAATGAACTTTGAGATCAGTTGCTTTATACAAGAACACTAAACAAAAAATGAAAATAATAAACAAATATATCCAAACCTCGAGGTTACTCGTGAATTACAAATTTAAAATAGTTCCTAAAAAAGCAAAGTGTATGTATATATACATACATACATACCTATCCATGCATGCATACATATGTTGCAGTGTATGTAATTAGTGATATACGTTTGTCCACATTCATATCCATATATGTGTTATTGTTCCAATTCTTGCTTGCAAAGGGGGCAACAAGATACTATTTTGAGCCATTGATCAACACATTTCATATGGAAGACATGTGAGCATCCCAATTGCCTCATGTCTTCCTTCTCCTTGTATTTTGCTAAACATATACAACACTCCTGTATATATACAAATATATATGGATTTCGTTAGAGTTGTAGTTAATAAAACGTAGCATGTCATACATCCGCGATACGACATTGAGAATAAAGATATAGAAAGTTAGAAACTACACAACAAAAAGCGACGCACGCCCACTATACAAACGTTTTTAATGCACATAGTACAAATCACTTTTTGCGGTGTACAAATTATCTCTGATATATAATAATAAACTTACAGTGGTTGAGTTATCGACGATGGATTTTCCATGTTCTAAATCTTGATCAATTTCTTTGTATTTCCATGTAGGTAAATTGGAGATTTGTTCTTCGGATGCGCCACGATTGATCGAGCCGGCATTCATGTTATACCCGAGGACGCTACTAATAAGTGGCACAAAACAACAAAGAAATAGAAATAATATGAAAGGAAATGAATATGTGATGGCATTCCAAGCAAGTAGTGAGATGCAAAGCACGTCGAGTTTTGGAGCTCTTCGAAAGGTCCCAAATCGGGAATCAAACACCCAAACGTTCCCCATCACGAACCATATTGCAAAGAATAATTCCATAAATGTTCGACATTTGTTCATCGTTTGCAAGTTCCTGTGTACAAACACCACAATCATTGTTTTACGGTGCTTATACAAATAAATCAAAGAAACGATATATAAGCTTATGGTTACCTTGACTCTTCGATGTTAACTTGTATCCAACAAAAGACCCGATATCTCCAAAACAACAAACCCAAATTAAGCACACATCCGGTTCCATACCCGGTAGCCCATGTTCTCATGGGCCAAACCGGTTTCTCTTCTTTGGAAACAGATAGAGTATAAGTTATCATCCCAATTTGAAAAACCAAACTCATGAATTCCATAAGCATCCAAGACCTCGTATTAAACGGGTTTGAACTTATATCCGATCTTGACCCATTTTGGTAATGAAACACCCTTCTTGCAAAACTGTACCACCTTGCCCTTGATATCCTAATTGCCATTCTTACCAAAAAAGAAGAAGGTATGGAAGTTGTGGCCCGAGTCATAGCCCGAACTTGTGGGCCCACATCATCTGCGGGCCGCTCTTCTCCACTATTAGGAATTAATGAAAATGAAATCGCGACTGCGAAGTTGCATAGTGATTCTGGTGTAAAAAAGTATCGTGTGTTCATTATGAAAAAGGGTCACAATTATTAATATGCACCTTTAAACTAATATTATGTCCATATAACTTGACTTTCAAGAAACTCAAAGTACAACTTTTCTTGATTTTTAGCTTGAAGACCAATGTGCCGAGGGCAAGATTAGAACTTCTTAAATCTAATTGTATGGATAGCTCAAGATTTTAACAAAGACATTAGCATAGTTAAAACTTTAAAAAACTTAGTTTCAAGAAACCATATGGATTGGAATTAAACCTCAAGAAATCGATATGGGCAGGATTAGAAATTCAAGAATTCGATCATATGGACAAGAATCAAACTTTAAGTACAACATCAAGAAACCAATACGGTAAGGGTAGACTTAGAAATTCAATAAACCGATATGGAGAATGATCAAAACCTCAGAAAACAATTAGAAGTTCAATGAACCAATCATAATAGTAGGATATATAATTGCTTCAAGTAAACAATGATTTGGACGAAAGATGAAGAATTTTGGCTAGAATTTTGGAGAATGATATGATAAGAAATGAAAGAAAGAAATATTTGGGAAGGAAAGAAAGGAAGGTTAGAGATGGTGGCCGAGAAACTGCAACTGCTTTGCTTTGATTCCAAGGCAATGATATGATATAGAAGAAGATAACAAGTATATGTGTAACAACGGTTGGCCTAACTTAATTAGTTGGTGTTTTGTTGTTTTTAATAAGCAATTTAAAGCTACTTCAAATGCAAACTACGGATCATATTTTTTGATTATATTTGGATTAGGGTATGGTTTAAGAGACTTATTTTATATTTAGACTTTAAAATTTGAGTTGATCTTACTCCCTCATAGAGTCATGGTTGTATTGTGACATACCAAACCAACAAATATAAAGACCATGAGTTTGACTCCCTTTCTATTATTAGTTCTGTCAAAAATATATCTTATAAATATAAAAATGAAAACACCAAACATAACCCTTTACCATTATTTTAATTATTTTGATATTTAGACTTTATAAATATATCTTAAGGTGCATTTGATGAAAATACATTTCGCAAGGGTGAGTATTTGGTGCGGGTGTGTCATCGGTGAGCTAGCTAGGGTCAAATGACTGACTATGTTAGGCTTTTATTTTCAGTTGTTGGAAAATCACTTTCCTTGATTGGTTGAGATCACAATTCTCAGATTCCAAGGATTTTGATGTCATACCCTCCCTATACTAATATACCTACAACCCAAGGCTTCTAGCCTAGTGGTATTCAAGGAGGATTTAAGGTGTTGCCCATGACCTATTGGTCTTGGGTTCAAGTCCCGTCGTGGACAAAAAAAGGTGGATGGTTCGAGGGAAGGCATACCGCCCCTTGTGGATGTCACTGTCTAGGCTCGAACCACTAACTTACTAACTTGCCGTTCAAAAAAAAACTAATATACCTACATGTATACACACCTACCTACCTACCCACCCACATACATACATACTTACATACATCGACTCGTCGAGACATTAATTAATGACCTATATACATCGAAACATACGTACATACATACATATATAAAGACCTATGTCATGTTACATACATATATACATATGTTGCGTCCTGATTTCGAGAGCTTCGGTCCGGACGGTCTCCTGAGAGAAGTACCTGAAATCACTAGCAACCCTAAGTCAGAAGTCCTCCGGAAAGGGTTTCCGGAAGGACGCTCCGATGCTTAAGTAAGTTAATATGATCGACGTAAGGTCTTATACGGATGAGAGGAGGAAAATATAGGTGAGAGTAATAAATGATAAGTATTGAATGCTCCCTTAACCGAGTTTTACCCTCTATTTATGGTCGCATGTTTGAGCGGGAAAAGAGGGCAGCTTTAGGAGCGGGAAAAGAAGATATGGCCTTTGGTCCGTATCTTCCATTATCCTTTGGTCCTCTGCCCACTACCTGCTTGTATCCATCGGACCGTAGCGCCGGTCATCGTCAGACCTTACCTTCATTAAATGCGAGCATGGCTCGAGGATGGCTTTACCCTGAAACCCGGACACGCTTGATCAGAGCTTTGGGACTTGCATCCCAATGATGGCTACGCTCGAGTCCTTCCTTCAGACGGCATTCGGTTCGGTCCGTCCGTCTAACGTATCCGGTCGTCCGGATGTAAAGAGGTTCATACCATACCTCATTAACATACAAATACATACATAAAGACAAATGTCATGTTACATACATGTATACATACAAATACATACATTTAACAACACACAAATTTGACACTGTCAAATTGTCAATCACAAAACATGAGAAACTACTTAAAACATAGAGGGGCCCATTTGATACTTTAGTAAAACCTGGGGGCGGGAAAGTATCGTGGTTGTAACTTGTAAATAAAACAGGGGAACCATTCTTTTATCCAAGTGGATCCCCGTCGATTCAAAGTAATCTGTTATAATTTCATTAATTTGTTATAATTTCTTACAATTTCATCGAATTGCTTCCTCATTCAGTCATTTGATTTCATTTCATTCACGCAGTTTTTTGTCCTCCACAGAAATGGAATGTTCTTCGACGGAGATTGCTCAGCAGACAGGTTAAATTTGTTTGAGCCGAAAATTCAAATTTCAAATTTAAATTTCAGTATTTTTGGCTATTTTGATTTGGAGTTTCTTAAAAGCTGTCTCAAATGCATATTACTGAGAAATTATGAGTTTGGTGTTTCAAATCCAATCCAGAATGTAACTGTTTAAGCAATGGTAGTGTGGCTTTGAAATTTATTAGTATTTGCAAAATTGCAATCTCATTGTAGGTTTTTGTAAACCCTTGGATGTTTTATGCTTGCTCGAGAGGGATTAAAATGGCTATTATGCTAATCCAAGTAGCCCAAAACGTGTCGATTGTGCTGTGTTCATAGGAGTTCCCTTTAAGTGATGATCTTGCAAAGACAAAAACGATCTCGAATCCTCGATTCTGAGGGAAACTCTCATCATGGTTAGTATTCGTTGGTGGCTTAGGCTAGATTTTTGGACTTCAAAATTATTTTTGTAAATCCCTATAAAATCAATCACAAACTATCTAGTTTTTTTTTGAAGGATTAATTATTCAAGTTAATCCGTAAGGAAATTATTAGAAATCTAATGTTAAAGCGACCTATTTCTAACGGTTTTTACTTTTTACTCGTTTATATGCACTTCTTATACCATTTACTTATAATATCTATGTACAGAAATATGTACATAGGTACTTTGATGTATAGGAATGTATAATTATACAAATAAATATGTATTTATTTCAAAAGTTGTAAAGCAGTCAGTCAGGAGTCTGACACTAAATTTGGATATTCCGACCTAATCCCGTGGACAGCAAATTTGCATTTTGTTTAACATTTGTTGTGGGCAACATTACAATTTAAAAGTTGGAAAATCTTCCTATACACTATTATTAACATCAATCTTTTGATTGTGTTCTTGGACTATCTGATTGGAGGGTATACTCTTATCCTTTACGTTAAGTGTGGTGTAAACCGACATCCCGCATATCGCTACAAACGCACCCAAAATGCTGGCATAACCCGGATCCGACCCGAAAACCAAATACCCTCCAACAAGGATCACACAGGTCTTAAACTGCCCTAATACCACGTGTGATGTAGCTGACGTCGCTCTGCATGCAATTGCAACCAACAAACACACTGAGTTAGTTGACTCGTTTTCAAATGAGTTGACTCGTTCACTCACCCGAGAGCTAAAGCTCCAGACCACTGAAGAAGGAAGCCCAAAAGAGCCGAAATGAAAACCGCAACCGAGTTATCAAGATTCCATTTGAACGATAATGCGCCCGGTGGATCCAATATCGGCATCAAAACCACCAAGAAGAATACAGTTATTGGTGTCGTCTTCCACATCAACCTACCATCAAATTACATTATAATTAATTCTTTATTTACATTGACCGCAACCCCAAAAAATTGGTCAAAACCGAAAACCCGGCCCGTTTGTGACCCATAACCTAATATCAGCAAAATTTACGTTTACGGGTTCAGTTTTGGATGATACTTACGCTAAAGCGGTCCAATTGCATTTTTGTTGTAGATTAGACCACAATATTTTATTTATAGCACTTGGTATTATCCATGCAATTGCCATGCAAGCACCGAATAAATTGAATTCTAAATCTGTTACGGTTGCAACCGCCACACCTACAGAAACAACCACTAGTGCAACTACCTGAAAAAACGGCTACGCATAAGATAAATGTTACAGATAGTGAAAATGAGTTTGTTTTGTGTAACCTTATGAAAAGAAATGATTTTTTTGAATAGAATGAATTCTGCAAGAACGATGGTGGGAGTAACCGCAATTTTAGCCATTTGGTAAAAACCAACACTGCACATGTAACACACAAGATATGATACTCTATAATCACGAACCGCAAAAACAATGCTGAATGAAATAGTTGGGTTAGAGGTGCCTTATGGGTTGACTCGGGTTATATTTTATCCCACAGGTCGAATAAAATCAAAAGCATTGGCTAAAAGTAAGCAAGTAGAAAATTTCAGCATAATTACAGAAAATTAAAACATTTTGGATAAGAATTGTTTCGGGTCAACTCGATCTCGCCTGGCCCAACACGCCCTGATGCACATAAAATATGCCAAACCAGCAACAGGGCCATTTTACCACCTCTTTAGTTATGAATAGGTCAATTCAGGTTATTGGTATCACATAGCTAAATTTAAACTAGTTGAATGTGTTGGAAGAATATTATTTTATCACATGGGCCGAACAGATTAATTATTTATGGAAAATTTAAACATTTTTTTAGATAAAGTATGTCTCGGGTCAACCCCGCCAAAATACATGTGTTGACTGGAACTAACCCATTGCCAACTCATGAATGGGTCGGTTCAGGTTATAACTTATCCTACAAGACAAATAACATAAAAAATGATCTAAATAATATAATATTTAGATCATCATGAGTTAAATTGTATCATTTTTAGCAAAAAAAATCATTTTTTTCTACAAAAAACTGAAATTCATATTGAAATAGTGTAATATTTGTAATCATCATTCGGACAAAAAAAAGGTTTCGGGTCAACCCAGCAAAACACCCGTTTTGACAAGGACGGGCGCCCATTTCCACACCTCTAAAAGTCAAAGATTTCACACGTTTTGACCTGTTGTGCTTGAGACTAGTATTAGCCAAACCCGAAGCAAAAGCCATGACAGCACCCAAACCAAATAGCGACGAAAACGACGTAGTTTTGGCGGGAGGTGATGGCGGCAACACGGACATAACCTTAAAAACCGCGAGTAACAGCCATGCAAACGTGTAATGAATTAATGTTAGAAGAATCGGGTAATTAAATCCAATGCTCCCCATTACCTATAATTAAAGAAACAAAATTAAACATAATTTTGATAACAAATTGGAAGTATTTGTTTTCTGACCAGTTTGTTTCCCATGATTATTCCAACAGAAACTATGAAATTGAAGGTTAAGGCGACAACGGGCCCACATAATCTTTGTTGTTGACGTTTGGCTCCTTCTGATGTTCGAAGTTCATTGTAGAGTGATCCTTTCAGTTCTTCCAATGCTCGTGCTAACACCAAAACAACACTAAATCTCATCAACAAAACAAGCTTAGTAGTTTTGGCCCGTTTACTGTAAACGGGTCGATCTGGCTTAAACGAGTTAAACTAAAATATTTAATCGTTAAGAAACTGGGTCAAATATACATTCATATCTATAAAAACCTCCTATATCATTTTCATTTTACAAAAATTGAAGTATTTATGTAGTAATATAGTTTTTGTAATCATATTTCTATATGTATAAAGTCTCTGTTTTTTATTAAAGGAAAAAGTTGTTGCGGGCTAGTGGGTCCAACTTGACCCGGCATATTTTCTCATGCACCGATAATAACCTGTTATGACTTATGACCCTTTAACCAACCGTTTAATCCGCTAATTTTTCAACCTCCAGTGGTATTAAGTTTCAGTTTTGACTTTTAGAATTCAAAATACTTTTTAAAATCTAAACTCAAAATTTCAGTCTTATTTACATCAAAATGTCTTTTCAATGCACTAATCTTTCATGATTTGAAGAATTTAATAATTTCTTTCTGTATAACCAAAAACAATGCTACATATTACCAAGTTCAAAACGACACGTTAGACTTTAAAACTCAAAATTGAAGTTCCACAGATTTTCAAGCATGCAACTGTTTGTGGAAGAAGTAACACAGCCATAATCATGAACGTAAATTAACAACATAAAAATCAAACAGTTTATCAAATGATTATCTAATAAACATTCAACAATAGAAGATAGCAGAACACAAACTATATTTTAATCAAAGTTTAGATGAATCAAACCTGCTTTGCCTGCATCGCTGTCTTTTCTTTTAAAGAATATTTTTCTATCATATTTTCCAATAAAATTGCTAACTAATTCCATTCCCTTAAACATCATGCATTCCTGAATGAAATTAATGAATAACAAATGCCCAATTTATCAGAATAAAATTGGGTTTTAGAAAAATTTAATTTCAAGATTCTAAGGAGGTGCAGTGTAATTTATAGCGAACAGGTAGGTACAGATGGAAAGTGCTTCGAAATAAATTAATAAATAAATGATTATATGGGTTTGGTTATTATTTACTCAACTATTATTTAAATCAGCACCTTTTTTGTGAAGTGTAGTTGAATTGATTTCTTCTACACTACGTCTGAAGTTTGTGCGTGGTTCACATATTATTGTCGACTAGACTTCTTTTCGTTAGGTTGAAGAATGAGAAATAGTAACTACAAAGTTGCCAAAATAAGAAACAAAGTATTAAAAATTTGAATTATGACTTATTAAAGAGTATTTTGTAATTTGCAATGTATTAGACTATTAGTCAATGCCTCTAATACTGTCGAACCAGATGAGTGTTTAACCGGATGTCAATATTGTTGTTGAACATTGTATGGTGTACAAATGCTAAAAAACCAGAAAGATAATTTTCTGGGTGGCATAATTCCCTGGGTTACTTGTTCGACTCACCTATTTTTAAAACATCTAAGTCTTAGGTTATATACAATTGAACCTGATAAAATATGTTTGTATATTAAAAGAAACATAATCTATGCAGTCGTCGTCCAACCATCTTGCCTGTTGAGAGGTTAAATTTAGTGGGTTTGAGCACATAGAGGACGGATCTTGATCTATTGTTATTCGTGGGATCTTTTGAAGTATCTTGATCAATATCGGATTTTTGTATGCTGTTATTCTGAAATCACTTCAGTGGCGAATGTTTAGCAACTGGGTACGATGTTTAGCACCTTGGTACGATGTTTAGCAAATCAAGTAGCCTTTTTTAATGAATTAATGGCATTAATCTAAGTCATCATAATTCTGATTTACAAAGTCTACTAAAGACATACGTGTTTATTTACCATTTAATATAAATAATATTTTTGAAAGACAATATAAAAGTAGTAAAAGTTGGAACAAATAACAATTAAAAAAATGTTATCAATAGGATTTTCTAGCAACCTATCTAATTAAATCGCATTTTAAAAACATAAATTACTATACGTTTTGCACATTATATGGTACAATATGAACAATGGATGGTGCAATAACTACGCAACTACTTAACTTTGTGCATAAAAGTGTCAAGTGTGGTGCCAGTCAATAAGGTTTGATCTCGAAAAAAATAGTGAAATTCCAAAAAAAGGTTCTAAATTAATCTCTATAAGCAACACAAAATACCATCTATTCATCCACCCGCAAAGCAGGTGGTCACACTTGTTATAATAAGATTCGCAAAGCAGGTCAAAAACCCAACTTACAAAAAAAATACCAACGTCATTGACTCCTTTGTCATTAAATTACCCATTTACGATATATCGTTATTAAACAGTTGTGAATGAACAACTGTTGTCGTAAGTTTGATGGAGGTTTATACGTAAGTTTTAAACAGTTATCGTAAGCTTTTATGTAGATTCATTTGCACAACGTTACACTTGGTATGAAGCTTGATGCCAATGAGATCTTAATTTCAAAACTCATGCTAGCTGCTGCGAAAACAGATTAACAAGACTCACCACGATAACAACTGCTACCTATTTGTAAATTCTGCATCCATGATTGTACATTATGGAATTTATCACGATGGCCTTAACAAACCAATTAAAGTGAATTGTGTATATTAACCTGAGGTTAAAAGTTTAAGAATTACCCAAACGAGATTGAAGAAATTCGTTTTCCTTTTTAATGGCATCAAGATCTGCTTGTAATTTGTCAATGTTGAAAGTTCGGGCAGATATACTTGAAAGCTTAGTCTCAAGATCTGTAAATTCTCTACGTGTTCGGTCAGTTGCAAGGATCTTTTCTGATATTTCTTCAAAACTCTCGTGGATTTCTGTCAGTAACATGTGGGCCCGCTCACCAACTGGGTCCTTCTTTGCTTCCCTACAAAATGACCCTTCTTTTTAGTATAACGGGTGAGTCGGGTAACATGCAAATTTTGGTATAGTTCAGCACGAAACACTTGTTGTAAAAATTATTTAATAATAATTAGTTTCAAATATGATTTACAAAATATAATTTATTCAAATTTGTTCCTAAGAACCAAACTATATCTGAAGTAATACACAGTTTTTACCTCATCAGTGTTTCATCCACCACAGCATAAGTTCGATGCAATCGTTCTTGAATCATGTTACTCTCCAACTGAAGTTCTCGGGTCTCTTTTAAGATACGTTCTATGTCAATATCCTGTTTTCTGCTGTTTTTAGTTATCTCTTTTATCCGCTCAATATAAGATTTTCTTGTAGCTGTTTTGGGTAATTTCTCAATTTCTGTTGAAAGTCTGGAAATTTCTTCATCCCTGAGTTATGACAAAATATCCAGATTCATAAATTAAATGCATATAAACAATGTATCAGATAATGATTTACCTTTGTGTTGTTTCAGATAATACAGACACCAAATCCTGCTCAAGTTTTTGATGTTTTTCTTGAGATTTCGGTTGTTTTGCAAATATAGCTTCTTCGAGATTTCTTTTCTTCTCTTCTAAAGGCCTTATGGTGGCTTTCCTGTTTTAGATATTAATTAATTTTACTTTAGATATAAATAAGGAATCAAGAGTTTCTTTGAACATTTACCATTTTGACTCCAGTTTTGCAAGATTATGCCTCTTTGCATCTATTTGCTCGGTGAGCTGTGTAACATATGAATCGAAAGGGTTTTGTTCATCACAAGCCATTTCAACTGCCAATTTTAACAGATTGTGTTGTTCTTCCAGTTGCTGTAACCCTAATGAATTGGCAGGTGTTTCATCAGAAAGCACATTTTCTTGATCTAGTAACATTTGTGTCTTGTCACTCATCTGTAAATAGTAGACATTCATCAAAGACAAGCATTCAGCCTTCTTATTCTTTCATTTAGAAATGGGAACAGAAAAAAAGATCATTGCTTGTGGACTGAAGCAAAACTTTTGAAAAAAATATATGCAACGATATACTTGCCTGAGGTGATTCGTCTTGAAGAGACATTAGTGCCTGCTCAAGTTTATGTTGACCATCTTCCTGTAACCCTCTGCCATTTTCCATGCCAGTTAATCCGAGATTATTATTTTCCGGATTCCCTTCATTATTACCATTATCAACTGCAACATTTTCTTCAGAATACTGGATCGAATTCGGACCCGCTTCTACAGTTTTCAGTTTTAGGGCTTCAACTTTGGTATGCAAATCCTGCCCCTCATTGTCAGCATAATTGGAAGATTTTTCTATATTTACTGTTGTACTGGCAGTTTGAGATGATTCAGAGAGCCTCCCAACTAGAAATCTTATCAACTTATACATGTCTTCTTTGGATGGATACAGGAACTGCCGTAAGCAAGAGATATATTCTGTTTCTAAGAATAATTTCAGAACAATAATTATATACTAGGTGGATCTAGTTTCATCAATAAGTTCATTGAAAACCAGCTATAGTATACCTAGCGTAACTCAAATTAGTGCATTTCTAACTCAAATTAGGGCAATTCTAACTCATACTGGGGCATTACTGTCAAAGCAGCTCGAGAAACTGAATTATTACTTCTAAAATGCCACGTTAAGGGGGAATAAGTACATGTTGATTTTAAGATTAGAGTTTTACTTCTACAATGCAAACTAATGTGAATTTAGTCAAAACCCAATCGCAGCAATTCATGTGTTCTAGTGGACTCGCTTTCGAAATTTCAGAAGCTTCATTGTAGTTAAAAATGAAATCAAATTAACGATAGTTAGCTGATGCAAGGATAGTACCTTGTGGAAGCTCATGTCGCCGATGTAACCTAGATCTTTGAAGGATGAGGCTAGATCAGTGCAGATTTTGTAACGATCGGCCATAGATTCCGGTAAAGTGACGGGAAAGGATTCCGAATTGGAAATTATGCGAAGAGAATGAGCACAGATCGATACCAAAGCTTCCGGTGTTAGATCTTCAACTAATAAAGCATCCGGTGGGATCGGAACTCCGATGTTTGCCAGCGAATTCAATAAAATCTCTTGCGGTTCCTCCATCTCCGTCTCTCTGATTACTACAGTACACACTCGAGTCACCTTGTTTCCATCATCACTATCTATCTATGTTACATTGTTACTGCGACATATTTAGTTGACGACGTCGTTCGCGATTTCAATATTGGCAACTTCGGCCCTCTACTTTATTTTCTTATACTTTTTTCCTTCGGTTTATGCTTGTTGATGATTTACCTCATAGACGAATGTTCGAAAATGATCACAATAATGGCAATATCGCGTACATAATGAGCATTAGCTCGGCCGGAGCCCGTTATAAATGGGTTAACCTTGTAATAAAATATATTGGATATAAAAATTAGTATACTTTTTAAGAAAGAAAAAGAAAATTGTAAATAATGTTAAGTAGATGTTAGAAAACCATGTTCTTGACATGATGTAGTTAAGGTAGTTGGTGAGCTTGTGCACAAAGGGTGTGTCACAACTACAAATTCTTCTTGCACAGCAATAGAGTCAAGGAGAGTATATAGGTTTGATCTTGGTATGTTTTTGTTGAATAAATTTATATGTAAAAACACAATTAAACAACACATTGAATACCACGATTTGCTTTGATGGATTCCGCGAGCCAAGATGAAATCGAAGATCTGTCATCAACATCTCAAATTGTTCATAACTTGGATATAAGTTACCCTACAAACAGATCAAGCTCTCAAATTGATATCCAAGATGACACCATTAAAGACCGCCCGCTTCCCATTTTTCTCAAGGTGTTGCTTTGATGGAAATTTTATAACTTATAAACGCCCGTTAATTTGTTGTTATTAAGAGATTTGCAGTATCTTGTTTTGAATGCAGTTTGAAGATATAGAGTTTAAGGTGAAAATAAGCAAAGCAACACCAGGGAATCCAGTGAAAGCGGTTATGTCAAAAGTGGTCTCACAAACAAACGCGGAACAAGACAACTATAAGCAGATTTTGAAGGGTATAACGGGGAGTATTGGGCCGGGTGAGATTCTTGCGTTGATGGGGCCCTCGGGTAGTGGGAAAACAACACTTTTGAAGGTCATAGGAGGAAGATTACGCGAAAACGTTAAGGGGACTATTACATATAATGATGTTCCATATAATCCTGTTCTAAAAAGAAGGTGGGATATATATAATCAATTTAATAGTTACATTAGTTAAATGTACTAATTGGATTTATGTACAGAATTGGATTTGTTACACAAGATGATGTGCTCTACCCGCAATTAACGGTGGAGGAAACTTTGATTTTCGCTGCCTTTTTAAGGCTTTCGAGCAGTATGAGCAAAAGGCAGAAATATGATAGAGTTGAGGTCATTCTTAAAGAACTAGGTCTCGAAAGGTTGGTTTTCCATGTTCCCGTTAGAGGGTTGGTCAACGGGTCAAATGTGTGGGTTGGTTAACGGGTCAAATGGGCAGGGATCAAAATAAATACTTTCTACTACAGAAATGGGTTAGGTAACGCGTCAAACGGGTTGGGCCAAAAATATAGTTGTCTATGGGTAGAAACGGGTTGCATTGGCCCAAAAGATTTTAATATCCAAATCTTTTATACATATATAGTTTCTCTATTATTTGAATACTTATATTATTCAATATATGACTATTGAATGAACCCGCTTAACTTATTTCCTTTATTTATGTGATGAGAATCAATATCATATGTATTTTATAACGAAATGTTTACTAGTTGTTTGTTGTTATTACAAAAAAGATGCCGTAAGACACGAGTAGGAGGAGGTTTTGTAAGTGGGATATCAGGGGGTGAGAGAAAAAGAACGAGCATAGGATACGAGATATTGGTTGATCCTTCCTTGTTATTGCTCGATGAACCAACTTCCGGCCTTGATTCCACATCAGCAAACAAACTCATTCAGATCCTAAGAGAAAACGCTAAGGTGCTAAATATAATTTGTGTTTTACTATTTATTATTTTATTTAGGCGTTTGTTGTTTTGATTTAGGCGGGAAGGACAATTATCACAACAATCCACCAGCCATCAAGTAAAATGTTTCATATGTTTGACAAGATCTTATTAATATCGGAAGGCCATCCTATGTACTATGGTAAAGCAAGAGAATCGATGGGTTATTTCTCGTCTTTACAGTTCATACCCGATATAGCCATGAATCCTGCAGAGTTCTTGTTAGATTTAGCAACGGGTCAAGTAAATGACATTAGTGCCCCTGATGATATTGTCACTCCTAAAGGCACCACTGAATATGAAAGGGCTGTCATCAGGGTAAAGCTACTTCCTTCATCTTCTCATTTTCCTTCTTACTAGAGGAGTCGAGTGGCAACATCAGCCCGTTTACTTTAAAACGGGTTGATTTGAGTTATACACAACCTTGAAATAGAAAAATGGATACGTTATAATAATTAAAGCTAAAAAGGAAAAGCTTGATATGGGTTAAATGGGCCAAACAAGTTGAAAGTTGCATAAAGTGTATTCTTAATATATACAACCTCCTAAACCGCTATATTCAAAATAATTATTTATTATAACAATAATATAGTTTTTCTAATCATATACTAGTATATATGATGGACAAACATGTTTTGGGTCAATCCAACCCAGTTACTAAAATGAATTTTTTAATATTTTCTATCATAATTTATTTTGAAAAATGGACAAAATGTGCATCTGGTTGACCCAACTCAATCGGTTTGGCATGTACTAATAATCACCCATTTTGAACCAAACCAATTTTGTCCCATGCTAAAAAGCACCCACTTTGACCCAAACCATTTTGACCCGTACCTAACATATAGTGTATGTTGTATTGTATGCAAGTAGTATGTACAACAAAGGTATAAGAGTGAACTGGAGAGCAAAGAGAAAGAAGCCAATCATAGAACGGGAAAGGCCCCCGAACATCTTAGATTAGCCATTCAAGTGAAGAAAGATTGGACGATAAGTTGGTGGGACCAATTTTTGATATTATTCAAAAGAACATACAGAGAAAGATGGAGAGATTACTTTGATATGTTAAGAATCCTTCAATCTCTTGGTGTTGCAGTTTTGTTAGGCCTTCTATGGTGGAAATCTAGCTATGCTACTGAAGCTCACCTTAGAGATCAGGTCAGCTGAACGGGTCAGGTTGGTTTGACCCGGAAATCATTTTTAATCATATGCGTTAATTATGACTAAAAACGATGATATTACAGAAATAATCATATTTTCTGATTTGACCCTTTTGATTTAAATAGGTAGAAAACAAAATTTTACGGCGTTGCCCGTTTGAAATAAATGGGTAGAATTTCCACCTCTAGTCTAAATTAGTGGGAAAGATGGCGGGCCGACCTGTGATAGTTCATTTTCAAAAACTATATTTATATTTTATAATTAGCTAATTTTATTTTATGATAAAATAAAGATACAATTACAGTAACAAATGATAGGATTCCCACCTCAAGTTTGGTTCAACTTTTTTTTTTTTTTACAATATCGTTTGAATTTGTTTAACCTGGTGCAGATCGGGTTGTTATTTTACGTGTGTATTTTCTGGACATCTTCCTCAATATTTGGAGCCGTTTATGTATTCCCATTCGAGAAATTCTTTTTGGTAAAAGAAAGAAAAGCGGACATGTATAGGCTAAGTGCTTACTACGTTTGCAGCACGTTGTGTGACATGATCGCACACATTACTTACCCAACTGTCTTCATGTCCATTCTCTATTTCATGGTTGGATTCAAGAAAACTATACAATGCTTTTTTATGACATTATCCGCCGTCTTATTAATAGCCATAACAAGCCAAGTAAGTACAAAATCATAAAATATTTTATTAATACGTTACATTTGGGATATATATATATTAACAGATTTTGTTTTTAATACTTAGGGTGCAGGGGAGATGTTTGGGGCTGCAGTGATGAGCATTAGAAGGGCAGGCATGGTTGCTTCTTTAATACTAATGTTGTTTCTTCTCACCGGAGGTTATTATGTTCAGGTAAAACGGGTTGGGCTATTTTAACTAAAATTAGAATTCTGATTAATTTGGTTTATGTTTTGTTGCAGCACATACCGCAATTTATGCAATGGTTAAAGTACATATCATTCATGTATCACGGGTTCAGGCTGCTGCTAAAAGTACAATACACGGGTGATGAGTTATACGAGTGTGAAAGCATCGGGGGATGCAGACCGTTGCAAACTTCACCATCATTTGATACTGTAAACTTGAAAGGAGGATGGAAAGAAGTTTGGATGCTGCTGGGAATGGGTCTTGTGTACCGTATATTGGCCTATATCTGGCTTCGTAGAAAGATTAGCCAATGCAATCTTTGATTAATAACCAAAATAACCTTTTTTTTTTTTTAATTCAAGATCACCATCTTGTTGTATGATCACAAAATTTACATACGTAAGGACGTTATATTCGAAATTATACAATTCACATTGTTATATGTTATAAAAAATAGCAAGTAGTAGTGACACTTCCTGACATGAGATACAATTAAAGTACGATACCTTCAAATAAAAGTATACGATTTAAATTTTAACTTCTGGTTGAGCTAAATAGAAGCAATTTTTAGACATACACCAAAATCACATGCCGAAAAACATAAAGCCAATTCTATTTTTCTTTAAATGTCAAATATCCAACAAACTTAAAACATTCTTAGACATATATTTTGATGTGTATATTAGCATTCTTAGACATAGAAATAAGTGTACGATTTTACATATTTTAACAAAATGGTGTAAAAAACTAAAACATCGAATAAACCTTGGATATGAAATACAGTTTCAATAACAAAAACATTTAAAATTTAAACCTGAACGAAAATACCTATCTATGACTTCAAATTCAACCCAAAAATTAGTAATAGGTGGAATAGTATAAAATCACATGGCCCCAATTTAGAATATATACACTCAGATCAGACCAAAATATATATTTCATTCAGTTTTCTCCTTGCAAAAATTAACCTGGAAATGAAATAATAAACCTACAATCAACTCATCTCTGTAATCAGTAAAAGTCTAGTTTATCTGCGGTTGCACCATGGGCTCACTTGTGGGATGAGTTTGATATGCAAGTGGCATTGTTTGGTAAAGTCCGTGTGAAAAAGCCATTGGAGGGTATGCTTGTGGGAAGTTGTAGGAATAATTGGGCAGTATATTTTGTGCATCTCGGGCAGCTGCTTGAGCCCAAACTTGTGTTTCATCGGGCCCCTGAAATTGTAGGATTACAAGGTTAAAATTCTAGATAACACATAAACAATGTAGGAAATCTAGAAGAGTTGCAAAAAACTGGACTAAGCAAATCAAACCTGTTGAACAGTTGAGTGAAGGTTGTTGTTATCTTTTGGATTAAGGTCTTCATGTGAAGGAGGAGCATGAAATTTGAGTCCAGGTGGCAGAGGGAATACACCATGATTGAATAGGTGTGGTAGAAACATAGGATGGTAATAAGGATTATAAGGAATGTAGTTTGGATGTCTGAAATAAGGAAAAACAGGTGGAGACATTGCCATTGAACCCTGGCCCGCTATTGCAGCTTGTGTTGTACTGCTCCCACTCTGCATATATTAACAAACTAAAGCTAAGAAAACATAAAACACAAACAATTCAAAGATATAGGGTAAATTACATAAAACGTCCCTATGGTTTGTATGAAATTATGGACTTCGTCCCTCGACTTCTATTACAAGGATACTCCCTAAATTTTGAAACTTGTAGCATGGTCCCTAAAAATTTAACTGCTTTTTTCACTTTAGGGTGTTACAAGTTTCAACATATAGGGACTATTCGTGTAATAAAAAAATGTCAATCACACGGACGATTTATGTGATTTATTCAAAGATATATAAACAGAGCATGATAAAGATCAAAACAAAAATGAGATGCAAATTCCAGCCAATAGAAACAAGTTAAAGTTAAAACAGTAATCCCAAGGGAATCAAAAACAACTTTTTAATGTAAATAAATACTTGCCTGTAGCTCAGGTGCATCAATTTGTACAAATTGTGGACCAATCAGATGTGGCATATAACCGAATCCGTATTCTCTTGTGGGTTGAAGAACATGATTCTGAAATCCTGCAATTGGTGGATTCACCTCAACCTTTGGTTGCTCGTGTTTTAGATCAGGATCAGATGAGATTTTATCTTCTAAAGGCAATAATACATTTTCAGAACCATTTGGCAGTTGCTGATGATCTTGTGATTCATCTTCCTCAGCTGTTGGGGAAACATTTTCGTTGCTGACAGGGGGAAAAAAGGAGAAATTAACCACAATACAAAGTCAAAGAGTCAACATATACCCAGTTTGTAGTTGAGACGGTAAAAAAAAAAAACTTAAAAATATATTACCCTCCAGTACTACACATGACAAGATGGATCAGGTAACATATCAAAATCAACCAGGTAGATAATTGCAAATACAACGTTATTAAAAGTAAAGTAATTTAGAAGGTTGTGTGCATTTAAAAGTAAAACTTTTCAACCCGTTTAGCTAACTTTTTTTATTTGACACATTAAAGTTAAACACAACCCATCTCGACCAATTTATAAGTAAATGGAGGAAACTGGCAGTTGTACCTTGAAGAAGATTCTGTAACAAATTCACAATTTCGTTGAGAAGATTCTGTAACAACTTCACCAGGAGATTCAATCATAGATAAAGGTTTAGAATCATCAACAGAAGCATCCAAAGTTCCAAATATGAACTGGTTTTTTAAATTATCAGGAACTTGAACATGATCAGGGAAAATAACAGTGCTATTACAAGATTTCTCTTCAACCTTTGGAGATGATAAGTTAACCTCAGATTCTTCTTCAGAAACCGAAATGGTGGACACAAGCATATCCTCAGAGATTTGACTTTTTTCAACTACATTCGAATCGATAACATGTGAACTGTTTTGGACAGAATCAGAGATCTGAGTTTTTTCAACAATATTGGATTCTGATTCCTTTGTGTTGCAAGAATCTGGAATTCTGCCATTTGATTTATTACAACTGTTACGTCTTACTATCTCACATTTTATGGTACCAACAGCACACATGTGTTTGGTGTTCTGAGATGAAAACACAACAGGAACTGGAGTAGATGGGACCGCTGGCAACACAAAAGTAAGTAGTCAGAGAAATTAGCCAACATAAATCAATGGCTTGTGATGTATGTTTGCTATAAAGGTGGCTTATTGACCCAGGAACAACCTTAGTAAAGCATTGACATTAACAGTTACCTGTAAAGAGTTCAGGTGCAACCTTATAACTGTAACTCCCATTGGATCTAGCCGCTGTACCATTTGCATTCGCATCAGATCTGTAAAAAGTACAAACATATTTAAATGCAAACACATTAGTCAACATTTAAAAAACTATACAAAACTCAAAAAAAGGTGATGCGGTTATATAACCAATTTGTAGGATTAAACTTACTTTGCCACATGTAGAATTTTTTCCTCTTTTCCAGAATGAGCTGGCAAGATTGGCTTCGAGACCTTCTCAAAGCGATTTGTAACTCCATTTTCCTTTCTAGGATTCAAATTTCTCCCACCATTAACATCTGAAATGAAGAAAGAAACAATTAAAATTAAACATAATTTCAATAATCAAAATTTCATATTTTTGAGTTAACTGCTTTGTAATGTATGAGTAATTGTGCAGATATCCAGTATAGACTAATAAATATATAAGCAGATTTTGATGGACAATTCCATATATTTAAGCTTGTAAGCATTACCATCAAAAGCTCTTGATGAGTGGAAGGTCCCTCTACCCCCATTAGCACCCCGCCACTGATAACCCCTATTCTGTCTATAATCTTCAGAGGTATCAATGCTTATCTGAATAAAAGATGCAGGAACAATGAATTAATTGTCAGAAAAAGCACTGAAATACCAAATTAGCCTTAACGTTATGGTTTGCTTAATTCAGATAAAAATGTTCATGTGAAAGGCTCCATAACTTACAGGTTTTCGCCTATCTTGTTTCTTTTTGACCTCGTGAAAAGTATCTGCAGAGGTTGAATAATAACTATTACTTTCAGCAAAATTAGTTAAACAAACGTAAAGAGTCCCACAACATATGGCATTTGAATTGCAACAAAATGGCTGAAAATACAAATGTAATGAAAACTTGTACAATAGTTCAGGAAAATTATGACCATATCAGTTTATTCCAATCCTTACATCGATGTCCCCTGTGCCACAAGCACAGAGTCAATATTACTTTCATATATTCGAATACATGTTGTGTAAAGCCATTGTCCATTGATAAATCAAAACTATTGTCTACTGATATGTGTATAAGGCAACATTGCACACAAAAGTTATATATACAGAATATCTACTGATGGGTCCAAAAACTGCACAGACATTAAAAACAGAAGCCTTGATACAACTGCATAAGTTGAAACAAACAATAAAACCTAAACTTAACTTCAGAAACAAGTATAACTTACTCCGATGACAGATATAAAAGCATCCAGTAAAAAAAAAGGTAAAATAGTTCGTTAGGGTTTCTACCGATATATAAGAGCCTCTGAGCAGCTTCATTAGGATCCATGTTGCAGTCTTTGAGCATTGTATAAACATCCTCGACGCTATGTTTTCCGGCGATCTCTCCAATATCATGGATCATCTTCAACCTCCGGCAGGCTTCGTTAGGATCCATGCCACAGTCCTGGAGAGTTGTGTAGACGAATTCGTCGCTGTGCTTAGAGCCTAGGGTTTTATTGACTTGTTGAATTGCTTTGCGAGCGCTGTTCGGAATCGAAACCCTAGAATCGCCGCCGCCGTTCATGGTTGAGATGGAGGAAAGCGAGGCCAAACGAGGACGCTCGAAATTAATGAGACTGAAAAGGGGGGAATAATGTTGGGGCAGAAGGGCGCCCTGCTTGAATCAAAAGGGAATATATCTTGTAAGATTCACAATAAGAGAAAATAATTGCCACAAAAGAGTATAGTTTAAGTTTATAGGTTTGTTTAGATATTTTACAATTAAATGGATGAATGGTAATTTAAGGTCATGAGTATAATGTATGGTTTTGTTTTAAGAGTTTGTGTTCTTCGTAGTCTGTTTTTAAAATAAAATCTTAATAATAACTATCATCTAATCACATGTGATTGAATACATAATTACCGCCGATGGTGTGCAGTCACATTTGATTTAATACACATGAAGTGTGGTGGTGGTGGTCGGCGGTGTGCAATCACATGTGATTTAATACAAATGAGGTGGTGGTGTTGATGTATTTAATCACATGTTATGATGGTGGTTATTTGTGGGTTGAATGGTCTAAATACTGGAATTTATCCCTCAGGACTTCACAAAAAGATAATCTACCTGAAACGTTTCTCTTCATTTGAAACTTGTGTTAAATGCATACTTGTATCTTTAATATATTTTTTAGCATCTTTTTTGGAAACGACAAATGATATCAACGGAAGCCTACTCGCAATATTCCAACGAGCACCTCCGGGTTCAAGCTCCTTTACAGGGCAAACCCAACACCCATAGGGATTTTCAGGGAAAAATCCTCCATATTTAGCACCGCAAGAGGTGTTTACAGGAATCGAACTCCCGACCTCACACCTCATATGGACATCTAAACTACTCTTTCATTTGTGCAATGATAATACTATACTTTCAATATTTTATTGCAAAGTTCAAATATGCAATTGGCCTCTATAGTTATTAGACTCGTGCCAACGGTCATGTCACAAGCTTGTCAGCAGGCCAAACTCATTGGTAGCCCTTCGTCCGGCACGCCCATCGTCACCAAACTTGTCGGTAACTCAGTATGCACTCGTCGTAGTGGGATGAGTTCTTAAACTCGTTGATGTCACTTGGTGAGAGGGGAGGAGGATGCAGGGAGGAGTTAATTTTTAAATATTTTTTTAAGTGAGATGAGTTAACGATAAGTTGTTATCCACACGACCTTGTTAATAACTCGTCGAGAGTGAAGAGAGTAATATAATGCTACTAACAAATTAAGAAACACGTCACAATTTGAGGAGCCGTTGTGTGTTAGCATGTCGTTATTTTAACAATATTTGTAAACAAAGTATTTTTTGAGTTGAGACATTAGAAAAACTTAAAATTCATTAAAAGAATTTAAATATTAATATAAGCGCATGGCCCAAAACAAATGGGCCGGAGAGGGTGATGTTTGTATATTCGCATTTGCATTGGATCGCCGGCCGAAGATTCCATCTAGTCGTCATCAGATCTCACTCGCACTGCTGCGTATTGAATTGAATCAGACGACTAGCAAAACCCTACACGACGGCCTGAGTGATGAGCAACGCCGGCGATTGTAGATACCAGATCGCTCAAAATGCTTACATCAAGCTGGTCCTCCATGCCTTGAAGCACAAAACATCCGCCGTTAACGGCCTCCTCCTCGGCCGTCTCTCCGGCGATGTAGTGGAAATAACCGAATCTGTCCCTCTTTTCCACTCGTCTCAGATCGGATTACTACCACCTCTGGAGATCGCATTAATCATGGTCTTTGCCCCAATTCTCATTTATTAGTTCGTTCTTCCTAGGTTTTATGCTCAACTTTTCGACGATGATTTTAATTTTTCTGAATTCGTCAATTTATTAACAGATTGAAGAATATTACAGCTCAGAGGGACTAAGTATTGTCGGTTATTTTCACGCTAATGAGCGATTCGATGATCTCGAGCTCGGTAGCGTTGCCAGGAATATTGCCGATCACATTTATCGCTATTTCCCCCAAGCTGCGATACTGCTGGTACGTGTTGTTGATCAATGATTATGCACGATAACAAGCTGATTTCTTCCACTCCCTTCGATAATTATATATAAAATTTTGGAACTTTACCTGTGAATTAAAGTAATTTGAATGCTATTGCACAGAAGTGCATTGGCATTATTGCATTAAATTTAATATTGCTCTATCTTTTCTTTTCTTTTCTTTTTTGAAAAGAAGGGAACAAGTAGAGCTTCGGCATTGCCATTACCCCAACCAAGGAGACCCAGAAAATTGCTCTATCTAGTTCTACAGAAATGCTACATTTTGATTTTGGACTTGAAACTGTTGTAAAATTGATACCGATTCTAAGTTTGCTCCGAAAGAGAATGCTAAAAGTAGTATGCAACTAAATATCACTGAATATTGCATTTAAAGATACCAAATCTGGCATAATCTGTAATTGTTCCCACTTTCACTTAGAGCGCCTAGGAAAATGTTATTTTGCATGATTAGCTTCTTCAAAGTGTTTGTTTTAATATTTATAGCTGGCTAAAATGTTTAAGTTTCAGTCCAGACATATTAGTTCTGCATAAATGTATTGTTACTTGTGGCTGCCTATTATTTTGTTCTTGAATATTGTGATTTGGTAAATTATCTTGTAAAATCGGTCTTCACCAATCTTTTCTTAATTTTTATTATGATTGCAGCTAGATAACAAAAAACTTGGAGCTTTAAGAAACAAAAAGGAAACAGCCCCTGTAATGCAGGTATGATATTAAAATTTACATATAGCAAATTTATTCTCTCCAAGAGACGGTTTTATGGATTTGATTGTTGAAATTAACTAAATTATTGATAAGATCTGGTACTTCTGTTTTCCTTCAACATATGTTTTGTCTTTTCAAAATCTTATTTAAATTATACAATTGTTGTGATTGTAGTTACTTATTTAAAATATTGTTAAAAGAAATATTTCCACTTTTTATTTATGCCAGCTTTATACACGGGATTCTTCTAAGAATTGGAAGCAAGCTGAGTCAGATGGGACCAAACGGATTACCGCTAAAGAACCATCTGCAAATGTTGTTTTATTGGATTATATTTCATCTGAAAAATGGAACAATATTGTTGACTTTGATGACCACCTTGATGACATCAGCAAGTAAGTCCCATAGTCATACATTTCTTTCTTTCTTTCTTTCTTCAGAAACATAAAATATAGATATGTCAAAATGGGCTGGCCGGCCTGGTTGGGTAATGCGTTGGGCTGATTCTCACATATTGTCTTCACTTTTATATGAATTTAAGCATTAAGGATGTTTACAAAAACTACACAACAATATAGGGGACTTTTAACCTGTTTGACTCGCTTAAACCCAATTGACCTATTTTTTAGCAGTTTATTTTGATTAACCAGTTTGAATTTCTTTTTATTTGGCAGAGATTGGTTGAACTCTGAACTCTTTAAGTAACATCCAGAATGTTTCCTATGGTTATTGGCAAGCAAAGATAGATCAAGAGTTCAAGACTTTTTCTTCACTGCATCTTTTTTTTCCATCTTATGTAATCCGTGTGTTTATTTTCGGTGTATCAGAGTTGTTGACTTAAACCAGAATTAGCTTTTATTTATGCGTGTAGTTGGACCAGAATTGCATTAATTTTCAGAATGAAAGATTTAATTATAAAAATGTTGACAATCTAGTCATATATGTGATACTGAAATTACAAAAGGATTTTAGATTAAGAGAGTGATTTACATTTTAGTTACAAGTTCAATCACAAGTGAAAGTGTGAAACCCTGTTACAAGTTCATGGACTTGTGGTGTAAAAAAATGGCAGTTTCATAAAAATGTACATTTGTGAAAGTCATTGCTATTACATGTAGGGGTGAATGCGGTCCTTAAACCGAACTGAACTGAACGTAAATTGATAGGACTGAACCTGAAAATATTGAATTTTCAAAATGACCCGATTACGTTATTCTTTTTTGTTCGGTGTTTAGCCCAAATGCTCAACCGGACCGAAACCCAAATCATGAAATTACAAAACCAAAACCGGATTGATTATATGTTTTCGGTTTCGATTAGTTTTTAGTTAGGTTTGGTTTTTTTTCAGCCTAAATGTTGACCCCTAATTACATGTAATCAATTTTTAGTTATAAATGACATGTTTTAGGAATATGAACAAAAATAGATGAAGAACAGAACAAGAACTTATACATGTTGTTCCTGTTTATATTATTTAGGGGGCCAAAACATAATATAGAAAAAACTAAAAGGAGTAGAGTTATTTACCAAAGTAGTTAAAGGTGTGTTATTGCATATTTTCATACTACAAGGTTATAAATGTAAATTCGAAGCTTCCTTTCTTTTAAGAGCGTTTGTCTAAACTCAAAACCCTAACCTTTAAACCCTAATCTGTTTCAAAACCCTTTCTTTCTTCTTCATCCATCGTATTTCCTGTCTGGAGTTACAGGAAGTTTTCAACGATGCCAAAGGTTCCGCTTTCGGATTTGCCTGATTTGCCGAAGAATCATCTTCCTCCGCATCTTCAACTCCAGAAAACTCGCGTTTTCTGCAATAACGATGCTCCCACTCATGTACGATTCTGTTTTCTCTGAATCAATTTTGTATGTAATCCAATAAAACTGTCTGTTAGTTTTAAGAGGATGACTGAAGCTAATAATAAGTTTTTTTATTATGAAGACAGAGAATATTACGTACTCTGGTGCATATGCAGCAATGGGGGTTGATAACGGCGTAAGGTTGGATGAATTTAGGAAAAATTTGAAAGTTAAGGTGATTGAGCTCAATGAAGAAGATATGGAGTTTGATTTGATTGGAATTGATGCTTCCATTGCTAATGCTTTCAGAAGAATTCTAATATCTGAGGTACTACTTTCTGTACTTGTATACGATTTCAATATATGTAGTGGTCAATGAAAATTACCATTTGATGTAACTAACAAACTTTAAAAACTTACCTTTTGACATATTTTTGTTACATTACACGCTAAAGTTGATGTAAGTTGGTGATATGCAGCTGCCTACAATGGCCATTGAGAGAGTTCTTGTTGCAAACAGTTCATCAGTTGTGCAAGATGAGGTACTTGCTCACCGGTTAGGTCTCATACCGATTAAGGTTGACCCAAGGCTGTTTGAATATAAGTCAGGTTTTTATCTCGTTTTCACGGTTATTTGTTTTCCTTCTTCTAGTCTTCACACGGATAACTTTTTTATTTACTTTCTCTCCAGAAAATGATGATTTTAACGAAAAAAATTCCATTGTTTTTAAACTCCATTTCAAGTGTGAGCGAGGATCTGGTGAACGTCTCACAGGTATCTAAAACAACCCTAAAGATGATAACTATGTCATTGGCTTTTCAGTATTCTTTAACAGCTTCTATCTTTTTATTTTTTTATCTTTTTTAGTGTACTCTCATGATATGAAGTGGTTGCCAAATGGGAGTGAATATGTGCTGCCCACTGAAAAACCTTCAGATTCAACAATGAAACCAAATACATACACAAAGTTTGGTTCCAGCCAAGATTCCATGCCGGAATTTTCAAATAATCCTATTACTGTCACGCCTGGTATCATTATATCAAAACTCGGGCCTGGGCAGGTGATTTTGTGGAAAAATGGTTTTTTTTACTACTAACCAAATGCTATAATGTTAATCAAGGGATTAATACTTTAATATTTACCTTATGCGGCTTTACATATGTAGGAAATAGAGCTAGAAGCACATGCTATTAAAGGTCTTGGTAAAACACATGCCAAATGGTCTCCTGTTGCTACTGCTTGGTACAGAATGCTCCCTGAGGTGACCACAAAATTCAATTTCAGATTTATTTCTCGCTTTTTTTTCAACTTTTTTTCTTGAGATATATTGACACGTGACTGAGGAATATTATGAGGGCTTTATTGTTTTTGTTTTAGGTATTATTGCTGCAAGACATCGAGGATGAAGATGCAGAGATACTTGTAAAAAAATGTCCCGTTAAAGTGTTTGACATTGAAGATATGGGTAAAGGTATGGATTTACAATAACATTCAGTTTCTTATACATAAATAAAGCATCATGTGGTTTGAGTACTTGAATTTGGATTATTTTGTAAATCTCAAATGGGTCAAATAAATTAATAGATGAAAGGGAACAGGTCAAATGGGGATCAAACATGTTGAAAGTGTAATAATATCATCGCAAAAACTTGTTTTTGAATCATATATAAATTATAGTAACTATTTATTGAATTATGGAAAAGGGGCTTTTGGGTTAACTATAATTGACCCATTTGGAGCAGGTATGAAGCGGGCCACTGTGGCTCGAGCAAGATCTTGTACCCTGTGTCGTGAGTGCATTAGAGAGCCTGGATGGGAGGAAAAAGTGGCATTACGACGTGTCAAAGATCATTTTATCTGTAAGTATATATACTATAATTAGTAGTGTTAAAATTTGGTAGTGATTAATAATTATATTATATGGGTGTTTTTAGTCACTATAGAATCAACTGGAACAATGCCCCCTGAGGTACTATTTACTGAAGCTATCCAGATCTTGGAGAAAAAGTGTGAAAACGTGATAACTGAGCTGTCATAAGCCAATACTTTTTGCACATGTGATTATATGAGTGATTTGATTCAGGTTATATTATTTTGTGATTTTGAAATAGGCAATTGAACTAGACAAATGTATCCAAATTTTCAATTGGTGTCATTCATAGGAAATTCGACCTCAAAAACTGGTCAAATGACTAGTGTATCTTATAAATTCAATGTTGCGTTTAATTTTAATGAATGTTTGGTAACCAAGTAAGCAACTGTATAGTTGTGTTGGGATGTATTTGGATCTGGAATCGGATCCAACCAGACCGGAAGCAAAAAACCAAAACTTAATAAAAGCAAGAAACATACTAAAATATTTATGTCTACAACTAGCAACATATATGATTTACAATTATTTACCATTTTTTTGTTATAATCACATGATACTTTTATACAAATGACATTAATTTTGATTACTAAATTAAATGTTGTGCATCTCTATAAAAAAAGATAACACTCATGTAAATTGCATGCTAACCATCAAAGTAGTAACAACTATATAATAATAATTATTATTACTTAAATAAAAGGTAGCAAAATTTTCGATTTTTACAAATTGTTCCTTTTATCTCTCCTCTCTGTAATGGTAGTAGCCCACATAGACAGCCCCAACACTTGAAACCTTTTTTTTTCTTTAGACCACAATTATGGGAGACAGTGCTCTTTTCTTTCTTTTTCTTACTTTATATCATAATCACACCACACTATTATTATTATTATTATTATTATTATTATTATTATTATTATTATTATTATTTTATCTTTTATTTATTTACTATTCAACCATATATTACATAACTCAGATTTCCCCTTTTCTTGATTCATACCTCAACAACAAGTCAACAACCCTAAAGTTCTATACTTTGAGGTACACTTTTATGACAATTCATTTTTATTTTTATTAAAAAAAATCGTCTAATTGTTAATGCAAGTGGGTTTTATGGCCCTCACAGTTGTCTTTTTGATTATGGTTGTTTGTGGGTATACTAAAAAGGGTATGTTTCAAGAATCAAGATTTATATTTATGGGTTTTTTCTTATGATCATCACACTATTATGAAATGTATTGAATGTTTCTTGGAGAAATTTTAATTTTTTTGTCAAAGATTTTTTGCAACTCATGAGGTAAATTCATCTTGATCATATATGGTATGCAAAGTTAGCAAATGATATGCTTTTGTAAGTGGGTTCTTGAAATTGTAACTTCAAAATATATTTTTTCTTCAAAATTGTGAAACATTTTGCTCTTAAATCTTGATTAACAGCAGAATAGCATATCTACAGATCAATCATGTTTTATTTACATCTTTAGTGACCTGTATTTTTCTAGTGTCACTAGATCTAACATTCTTACATTGCAGAAATTTCCCACTTGATTTACATAATTTGAAATTTAGCGGCTTTATTTGTTAGATTTATGTTTTTTTTTTCCAATTATTACAGATAAGAGGAGTTCGTGATGTAACTTATTGCAGCTTATACTACTAATGATCAGAACCCCAGAAGGATTAACAGGTGTGGTTGCATCCCATCAATTTTATTTAACTGAATCATAAATCTTTTCTTTTTTGTCCCAAAAAGAAAACTTATTTATCGGTTTATAAATTTCTTGAAATTGTCAGCAAAGAAATGAAACCATTGCAGCGTGTGGCGATCGATGATTGGTCGACACCCGCTACTCAAAATGTCAACATTCCAAAAACTAACGAAAAAACCGAATTTACTGAAAGTGGAAAAAGTAGTATGTGTAGAGGAAGTACAAGTACTGATGTAAGTGATGAAAGTAATTACAGTGCTTTAAGTACCACCATAAACAAACCTCATAAATCAAACGATTCACGATGGGAAGCAATTCAAGCCGTTAGATCAAAAGATGGTGTTTTGGGATTAAACCATTTTCGGTTATTGAAACGATTAGGTTGTGGTGATATTGGTAGTGTTTATCTTAGTGAACTTAATGGTATGAAATCCTATTTTGCAATGAAAGTAATGGATAAGGTGTCACTTGAGGGCAGGAATAAATTATTAAGAGTTGAAACAGAAAAAGAAATACTTCAATGTTTGGATCACCCGTTTTTACCGACTTTGTATACTCATTTTGAGACCGATAAATTCTCGTGTTTGGTTATGGAGTTTTGTCCGGGTGGCGATTTACACATGTTAAGACAAAGGCAACCGGGAAAACGGTTTTGTGAACAAGCTGTCAAGTATAAGTTCTTATCTCAGTTTGTTATTTTATTAAAGTTTCGTATCATTTTTTATACAATATATAAACACTGGATTTAGAAATAATAGTGGGAAGATGGGCAGGTTTGGGTAATGGGTCAAAACAATTTTCGGGTAGAAATAGGTTGGTTTTCTAGTATGGGTTGAGTCTGGTTGACCAAAAACAATTTTTTAGAAAGAATATGCTGGTGTATTTTTGGATAGAGGTGGTAAGATGGGCCGGTGGGTAACGGGCCAAAACGAATTTGGGTAGAAATGGCTCATCTTTTAGTATGGGTCGAGTCTTGTTGAGCAAACACATTTGAAAGTTGAAATTAGTAATTCACTAAATATGATTACAAGAACAATATTATTGCAAAAAGTTATCAGATTATTTAGATGAAATAGTTTAGGCGGTTGTAAACACACTTTGGTAGGTTGAGCAACGGGTCAAAAATTATGCAGAGTTTTTCTACACTTTTACCATGTTTTAGTTGTTCCATAAAATCTTGAAGAAATGAATGTAAAATTATGGCTTTTTGTATCATCTTATTGCAGGTTTTATGTTGCAGAAATACTTCTAGCTATGGAATACCTACATATGCTTGGAATAGTCTATCGAGACCTAAAACCGGAAAACGTTCTCGTTAGGGAAGACGGCCACATAATGTTGACTGATTTTGACCTTTCCCTTCGTTGTTCGGTCAACCCAACGCTCGTGAAGTCAGACAACGAGCCCCTTAGAAAGAACTCAGGTGGTTATTGTGTTCAACCAACTTGCATCGAGCCACCTTCGTGTATCCAACCGTCATGTGTGGTCCCCACATCTTGTTTCTCTCCAAGACTCTTTAGATCCAGAAAAGACAAAAAACCCAAATCTGAAGTTAACAACCAAGTGAGCCCGTTGCCCGAACTTATGGCCGAACCAACTGGGGTGCGGTCAATGTCGTTTGTGGGGACCCACGAGTATTTAGCTCCCGAGATTATTAAAAATGAAGGTCATGGCAGCGCGGTTGATTGGTGGACTCTTGGGATATTTTTGTACGAGTTATTGTTTGGGAAAACTCCGTTTAAAGGGTCGGGCAATCGGGCAACGTTGACGAATGTTGTCGGGCAGCCTTTGAGGTTTCCCGAGTCACCGGTTGTGAGTTTTTCGGTCAGGGATTTGATAAGGGGTTTGTTAGTGAAAGAACCACGTAATCGGTTGGCTTATAAAAGAGGAGCAACTGAAATCAAGCAACATCCTTTCTTTGAAGGTGTTAATTGGGCCTTAATTCGTTGTGCGAGCCCACCGGAAATCCCCAAGCCCGTGGTGTTTGCTTCCCCGATGACATCACTTGGTGAGAAAAAGATTGTTGCACCCGAGAAGAACACGTCCGAGAATTATCTCGAGTTTGATTTCTTTTGAAAATGTTTACCTTGTGTAAAAAGATTTCTTAATTTCGTTTTGTGGGGAAGATGAGGTTTTTGTGATGTTTTGTTTGAAAAGCCGTTATAAAATGTGAAAATTTGTATTTGTTAATGTTAATGTGATATACGAGATTATTCGTTTGGTGCTTCAAGCTTTGAGCTGATCAATTAGCAATGTAGCTCAAAATCAGGTTAGGTGGTTGTTTGAACTTTTAGGGGTTGAAATAGATTATCAATATAGTTAAGGGCTTAAAATGACATTTTGTTCCTGCCGAAAATCTGCTTTTTTGTGTGTATTTTTGGGAAAGATCAGATTTTGCTTATGTATAATTTTAAAAGCTGTTGAAAATAGTGATTATTGTAGCCTTTAATGTTAATATGATATACAGAAACTAATCATTTTCGTACTAGAGAGAAAATAGTGATCAGATCAATAAGCAAATGCAGTTTCAAAGTTGTCCCCTGTGATAAACTTTAGGGGGTTAAAGTAGATTATCAAAAAAGTATACGTTGTAGAGAGAAATCTTGCTCGCCAGAAAAAAAGGTTTGTATGCGGTGAACGTGGATCGAACACGTGACCTTCAGATCTTCAGTCTGACGCTCTCCCAACTGAGCTATCCCCGCTTTGGTTAATGAATTAGAACAAACTGTTCAAATATAGTTTCTTATTTTATAAACATTATGACAAGTAATTTGAGATTGAACAAGTTTAATATTACTGATGTTATCCAATTTGATTAAAGTTTAACAAATTAATAAGCGGTTTGATCTTGGATGGGTCAGCTTGAAGCGGTTTAAACCATTTTTGCATAATAGGAGTAATTTTTTGATCTAATTACAAATCGCTCGCTCTGCCCATATTATTTGAATCATCTTTTTGTTAATACTCTTAATTTATAAAAGAACTACATAGATATTATAACATAATTTTAAACATATATATTTTGTTACATGATTAAATGATGTATGTAATAAAAAAATTAACCTTACCATTCCATTAACATAATTGCAAAAAGTAAATGATGGAGAATAGCGAACCGTTATCATGTTTTGTTTGGTTTGCTTTGATTTGGTTCCGACCAAAATTATGAATCCGGTCATTCTTGGTTTCACCCTTTTAAATGATAACTATATAACTTTTAACATAATATATGTAAAAATTTCAACTATACTAAATTACTAGCTATCTAATATTGATGGTGTACATAAATGACTAGTTATCTAATATGTAGAATCACTACCATCTAATAGTTGAATCAAGCCAGATGTATTAATAAAAACAATCTATTTACTTTGTGTATATGTATGATAATCTACATCTTACATCTCTCATATCCCTTATTTAAATGTATCGTGTATTGTTGTACCGCATCTAATAGTTCAAATCTTCGTTTATATTTATTAGTAGTATAAAAATATGAAGAGAAAAAATATAAATAAATTTTGTCTCTTAGATCGTTTTTATCACCATTGGTTGTATGTTCCAAAATTCCAAATTATTTAGTGCTAAATACTGTTTTTCAATAGACAATTCATTAGACTAATGGATATAACCGCTTAAGTCACTTGCCCATCTCAGTATCACATCAGCACCACATCATCATTTCACATCTCACATTCAAATCTTTAAAATACTACTTAATCACAAAATACCTAAAAACCCTTGAAAAGACACCCCCTCACGACACTTTCAACAATGAAATGGACGGGTTGGTGTGGTTTGTTGTGTGAGAGGAGGAAGGTATTTGGTGGGTCCTCTTTCAAATGGTGTGGTGTGTGAGATGGTATAGTGTGTATTTTGTGCAAAATGGTGTGGTGTGATTTGCTTATGTGACATCTAGTGTGACAAAAAAATTATGTGGGAATAGTGAGTTAGTGACCCATCCCCATAGTCAGGTGCTCAGGTTGGTTCTAAAAATCTAATTATCAAAAAATATCTAAAGTACCAGCAAAGTTGTATTTGATCTGATTGTATATCCATTAATTTCTTGTACAATTTTGAGTATATAGTAGTATATAAATATAAATTTCATCTTTTAACCAGAAAGAGTTAAAATGAACGAGACCACCTAGAGTATAGTCATTATTTCTATAATTATAATGATTTTATTTTGAACGAAGGAAGTAAAAAAGTTTGTTGTTCTTTTTTTTTGGAAACGGCAAATGAAATAACGGAAGCCTACTCGCAATTTTTCAGCGAGCACCCCGAGTTCGAGCTCCGCATAAGCGGGTAAACCCAGCCCCCAAAGGGATTTCCAAGGAAAATTCCACATATGTGCCCGTGTGAGGTATGAGTTAAATTACGCAAATTCAACGTTCCCAAAGGGATTCGAACTCACCACCTGCAGCCCACATGAGTATAAACCCAGTGCCTCAGACCAGCTAGACTGGCCATATAAAAGGGAAAAAAATAAATATAAAGTTGCATTTATTTCAATTAAGATAATAAAAGTTCAATTACATTATTCTTTTTAATTTCTTTTTGAGAAATTATATTTGTTCTTACATTTTAATTCTACTTATAGTTCTACTAACTTTAATTTTAAAATGTTTAATCTATTAATTTTATTTCCTTATATTATCCTTTGATTTTGACACTTATTTTAATCTAATGAATAGAAAGATGAGTATGTTTAAATAGTAAGAAACAATATTACTCCTCTTTGTTTTTTATAATAAATTTTGAGAAAATGTAGTTGCGACTTTTACTTTTAGTGGTTAAAGTTATTAAATAAACATGTAAGAAAAACCAACAAAATCATTACAATGGTAGGTTTTATATTTTATTACTGTCTCGTGATACATATTTCAATCTTAAAGTGGAAGATTCATTTATTCCAAGCAATTATATTTTTTAAAGATAATTTACATGTTTTAAGTTTGAAGACTTTTGCATATTCTTTTAACTAGTGTCACAATCTTCTTTAGTAACATGATTAATAAATTTCTAATGCTAGCTTCTTAGAAAAAAATTTAACTTTTGTATAAGTTATTTGAATGTAAATGACTTTTTATTTTTTTTAAAACACAAGTGGTTATGACTTTTTAGCAAAAAGTTTTTACTTTAAAATCTTTTTCTTTCATAAGTTTTTATCAAAACAAACAAAAAACTTTATCTATATTTATATACATTGGAGCAAAAAAAAAATTCAATTTTTTTTTATCAATATCTAATGAAAAGTTTATGTGATAATTTTAATAAGTTATTGCAAATACATATGCATTAGAGATGCTCTTAGAGTATTCACAATGGTTAACCTCTCCAATGACTTATTATATTTGTCACATCATCTAATAATTTATTAATGAAAAATTTATCCAATAGTTAACTAAGACTTTTTCTTATTAATATTACTAATTTACCTTTATTTATATCAAATGTTACTAAATGCTTCCCTCTTATGTAATTTAACAATTTTTAAGCATTTATAAAACTTAACAATTTTATAAAATGTCTCTTACATAAATATTACAATGTTTGACCTTAAAAAGTATTGAAATATGATAAAGTTATAATTTATAGTTATAAAAATAATAAATGATTCACATATAAATATATATAGGGTTTAAAATGTAACATTGTAAAATAAAGGACCATGCGTGTAATTTACTCTTCAAATAATAATAACCTTTTAAATAACCTCATTAGAGATGCTCTTAGGTTTGTCAAATATGTGTATGGTTTTGATTAGTCAACATCACTACAATATTATTATACCTATATTAGTTTATATTAGGCTATCCGGTATGGGCACCACATGTGGTGGTGCCTTTGCCCGCCGCATCATCTGCCACCTCAGCAACCACATCACATCATCTCTAGGAAATACCCACCACACCACACCACACCATTTTATTCTATTTAATTTTAAATAAAATGAAAAGAAAATACCCACCAACCAATCACAAGCATCCACCTCACCCCCCATCTCACCCCCACGCCCGTTTCCAGCCGTTGGCCAGACCCCATCTCCACCACGCCACCCTCCCACGCCGTTGGGGGGATGGTGTTTGCTTTTTTTGCCACGCCGTGGCTAAGCCACCTCATCCCCATGCCACACCGGGCGTTGGCCCGTACCTCTCAGCCTTAACTAATTCATAGATTATCGACCTTTTCTAAATATGTCATTATCTTAAATTCTAAGATTAACCTTGAAGACTACCATTACCTCTAACACTAGATTTTGCTCTTTACTATAAGCTATATATACATAAATTTCGTATGCTGACTTGTCTGTTTGTGTTATATATATATATATATATATATATATATATATATATATATATATATATATATATATATATATATATATTTTGGGTTTATTAAAAACTTTTTTTATTTACCCAAACCCTATTTAGTGTAATTTTTTCATTTCAAAATAGGTGATAAATTTTAAAAACTTAACATATTTATTAAAAGGTAAAGAGATTCAAATTCACTAACTATCTCATTTATCTTTAATTTTTAAACGTCACTAAAACACTCCAATCAAAATGTGTGAGTCCACTAACTATCCAATTTAATACTGTATAATTTAATAGTGATCACAGTTTTTTCAAAAATTGTGAAACCCTATATGTATCACTCATTTTGAAAAGAAATAAGTATTTTAAATGTTCTGGTAAACTATATTTTAAATTATTATTGTGTTTTGTAAACTGTATTTGGACACTAACTATTAACACTAACTGTTATAATGGGGTTTTCCGGTAACCAAATTTTGTTCATAACATACTTAACTTAATTATTAGCTTAGTTATTTTTGAATTATTTTTAATCATCTGATAATTGTTTAACACATAAATTTTGATCTGTTGTTATTTGCTTTTTATATTGTTACATAGAGTATGAGTAACACTTTTATATACGGAGTATATTATACAGTGTATAGCTGCCAACCGAGTTTCCCCTTTCCATCACCGCTTCGTTTCATTCATAAACAGAGCTGGTGGATTCATAAATGTAGCCACTGATTTCGTATAAATAAACTATTTTTGTTAGATTTAGGAAATCGAAGCAGCCTGGCTCCACAAAATGGTGATCATATCGCAGGATATGATAAAGCAATTCCAGAATCTGATTCAATCAAGTCGGTTATTCCATCTAAAACCCTAATTTCCCTTGCATCTTTATTCGATTCATTATCTTCATTTGATGTGATCTACACCTCTGCCGACATTCTCACTTGTTTTTTTTATTTGTTGTTTCAGTTGACGAGCCACTCAACGATACCTTTCAGGTTAATGTTTCCTCCGTTTCAGTTTCTATTTGTTTGTGATGGATCTGAATCATGTGATTTCAATTGCTCATTCTTAATCGTTTTCTGCTTGATCTGATCGAATCACTTTATTTAAATCAGAAGTCAACATTGTAGACTTTTTGGTCAAATGAATCATAGATATCAAATTGTAATCCGAATCAACTTCCAAGTTGAATCCTTTTTTTTTTCTAGCTAAAAAAAATGATATCTTTGTTTTATTAAGGACTTGTTTTACTATCTTAAATATACTATTTATACAGCCTCTTAGGTCTTATGATGTTTGAACTACAAATCTGTACCCGATTTTTGATCAAAGCAGACATCTTTAAACGTAGTAACTGATATGGCTGTAGAAATCAATCGATACCGGAATAAAAATAAATGTCTATGTGATTCATATATCATGCATAAAAGACTAAAAAAATGGAAATGGCTGCTAATTTCCAGACTTTACATCAAGGATATCCAACTGAGGCTTTGGTTCGGTTTCTAAAAGCAAGAGACGGGAATGTTCCAAAAGCCCACAAAATGGTTAGCTCGATTCATTCGTTAAAAATTATCTGTTCTTTCTTTAGATTCCTAAATTGAAATGTTTTTTTTTTTTCAGCTTGTCGACTGCTTAAATTGGAGGATAGAAAATGAGATCGATAATATATTGTCGGTGAGTTTGCCATTTGCAATTATGGATGTTAAAAAAAACAATTTTTTTGAAATTAACATGTGGTTTTAAATGGAAATATTCATGGTTGTCCTGGAAGAAACGTGGTAATTTAATGCAAAATATTGAATAACGCGTGATTTTTTTTCACGTGATATGCGGTTGCCGTCACTTATATTATTGCCACAAATTTGTTTTAATTTTACAGAAACCGATCGTACCAGTTGACTTGTATAGAGGAGTCCGTGATTCACAGCTTATAGGAATGTCAGGTTTTACAAAAGAGGTACTCCCTAAGCTCCAAATAATTGGCTTATATTTATTTCTTCACTCCGAAGTTAATCTAAAAAAACATAAAACACGACTTTTGTTATAAATAATTTATGCTATTTAAGCAATGTGATCTTTATCTGGTTTCTTGTCGAAGGGGCGACCTGTTATTGCTGTTGGTGTGGGACTCAGCACATATGATAAAGCATCTGTAAGAATTTCACGAGTTTATAGTAATCGTTGCATTAACTTTTATTTTTATATAATTACATATACACTATAATTTTCTTCCATTTTAGATTCATTACTATGTTCAATCGCACATCCAAATAAATGAGTATAGAGACCGGATAATATTGGTAAGTATCCAATTATGATTAGATTTTCTACTATAGTGCTTATTTATTTATTTTCAATTTTTTATAGCCAGATGCAACTAAGAAGTTTGAGCGGCATATTAGCACGTGTGTCAAGGTTCTTGATATGAGCGGGCTTAAATTTTCACAACTCAGTCAACTTAAGGTACTTTTATTGGTTATCATTGGTTCCTATAATACTCGGTATTCCATCAATATTAATCAACCTTTTCATAAAGATCACAATGAGTAAATACATAATGAATTCCAAAAACGGAAATGTTGCCATTTCATGGGACAGCAATAGTATTTGGAAACAGATTTGAACAAAATTATTAACATTCTGGGAACAGTTGATTGTGATCATCTAATTTATTGCAGTTATTGACGGTTATATCTAGCATTGATGATTTGAATTATCCAGAAAAGAGTGACACCTACTACATTGTCAACGCTCCATACATATTTTCAGCATGCTGGAAGGTTCATCATACCGTCATTTAAATTTATTGTTTTTTTTTTTTGTTGTTGTAAATTTGAATAAAAATAAAATTTGATGCAGGTGGTGAGGCCTCTTTTGCAAGAAAGAACAAGGAAGAAAGTTCAGGTGCTTTCAGGTTGCGGAAAGGATGAATTGTTGAAGGTAATATCAGAGTGTTTTGTATTCTAACCAAGTTTACCTAAATTAGCAACAAAGTGATAGTTGGTTGCTATACCATGCAATTAAGCTTTTTAACAGTGTTGCATGAAATAACAGATAATGGATTATGATTCTCTGCCCCATTTTTGTAAGAGACAAGGATCAGGATCATCAAAACATTCTAGAAACGATAATTGTTTCTCGTTGGACCACGGGTTTCACCAACAACTCTATAAATACATCAACCAACAAGCTGAAGCCATGGAAACCCCAACAGCCCCAATTAAACACAAATCATTTCATGTTGCGTTCCCTGAACCTGATCCAGATGATGAAAAGATTGCACAAACTATACAATCTGAATTCCAAAAGTTTAGTGATAAACAATGATAAAGAAAAGAAATGAACAATACAATACAATACCTAGGATTACAAAAGACAGTGATGTTTAACTGTATGTTGTAACTTATTCAACTTTCTTTAATGAGGACAAGTCTCCTGGCTTTCACCTCACCCTTTTATAATACATCAACTCTTGATTATACGTCTACCATCTTTTATTACCTAAAATATTACAAATTATAAGCCATTTGAACGACCTTCATTAATGCTATTTTTTTTATTTTATAGCACGTGGTACTTAAATCATTGTTCATTGTGTTTTGATTTTACAACGACCTTATTTACATCGTAGTTCCAGTAGCATTTACATATACCATTCACAAATATCTACATAAAAGCAAGTCGCAGAGGTCACATCTTCAATCATATACTCATGAATGGTGGGTTAGATGTAATCCATGGTTAACACATTAATTATTGTTTTTTTTCCATGGACAAGAAAGTGTTTGTGTAATTCATCATCATATAAAACTATAGATCAAAGCAATATGTGATAGAATCAAGACCGAAAACGAGTTCGATGGTTGATTCAACCTAACACCGTGGGAATTGAATGATTGAAGAATCAACTCCGACGATGAGAGATTATAAAATAACAATTGAGAGAAAGTAACAGAGAATAGAGAGAGTAATTATCATAAAAGTTCATAATGATTTCATAAAGAGAGAATGCGGCTTACAATGGAGACGATCGCATACGATTACCCAACTGAACATGTGGGTTGTTACTAAAGTTACACTTGACCTCCTTACACTATTAAAATTGTTTACTAAATATTCTCTTATTTAATAAAAGTGCTTATATAACCTTCTCTTCTAATTGCTACATAACAATCACATAACACAATAATATAATAATGCTTTCTTTACTAGAGATGCCAATTTTATCCGCGGATTCGGGTACCCGCGGGTACCCGACCCTAACGGGGCGGGTATTACCCGCTTAAACGGGTAATGGGGCGGGGACGGGTATTAATTTTTACACCCGAAGCGGGTGCGGGTCGGGTACGGGTATTCCTCTACCCGCACCGTTTTATACCCGAATATATGTATGTATATATATATATTACATTTTTTATGTACAAATACTATGTATATTACATATTACTTACTAAGACAAAATGTTATTTTTATTTATCTATGCCCTTCCTTTTATATAGGGCAATTCTACATGATTTGTTCTTTCAAAAAGCAATGTGGAACAACAACAAAGAAAATAAGATCTCACATTGCTAGAATACAACTCATAAACAAACTTTTCCATCTATAAAAGTATATACCCTCCACATAGAAAGTTAGTATTATCAATCAACATAGATGCATGTATGTGTGTATTAAAGTTACCAACCACATGTGTTGTGTTTAATATTATTTTTTTTCTTGAACTTTTGTACAAATACCCATCGGGTTACCGTACCCGCGCGGGGATTTTTCTACCCGAACCCGTTGGGGATTACGCGGATGCGGGCGGGTACGGGTATGGGGATTACGCGGATGCGGGCGGGTACGGGTATGGGGATTGGAGTGCGGGTGCGGGTACGGGTTTTGCAGTACCCGCTACTACCCGCACCCGTTGGCATCACTATTCTTTACACACACAAGATACAAACTTTGGATTGGAAACGTGAGCAATCAAAAGTTGATAACTAAAATCGAACATTATGAAATAATGCAAGGACCACTTCCGAAACTCTATCTACTTAAGCCCTCAATTCAAGAAACAGAAAAACCCAAATCCGATTCCTGTTAACCATAACTTGTAATGACAATACTTCAATTGCCTTCCGTTCAAGTCTGCTGTTTAGCAGAAAAGAAGCATAAAGATTACTCATTGAAGTTTGGAGAATCAAGTTCAAGAACTACAACATTCAGAAAAGGTAATCTTGCTTTGGCCCACAAGATTGAATTTTTACCCATACTTCACAGTACCCATCAAGCTTATATCCACTTATTTTATGCTAAAAGTTTATCGAAATATTTAATCCGTTTTCCCATGTGTTTACTCGCAATTGATGATATTTATAGGTTCTTTTCATCAAGAACGCAAACCCCAGAAGCTGAATCTGGAAATTTCACCTCATAGAGCTGGTAAAAATGTAATCTTTGTTCTGCAAGCTGAAATGGGTCATGTGTAGGGTGTTTGGGTAACCTTATTATTAGCTCATTGGGCAATCAAAACACAACCTTTTTAAACACCCAAGTAATTGTTTGACTTTATTAGCTTAATAACCTCTTTTTAGAAGCTACGATTGAGGAGAATTTTGGCAAATAAACTTAAACTGTTAAGCTAATCCAAACCAACCATCACAATCTCGACCCATTTAATTTGGGTTAGGCGTTTTTTGAATTTCTATTGAAAATAGAAAGAAAAAAGAGACAATGGGTAGATGGATGATATATGTTTTAGTTAGCCTAGTTGTTTGATTCAGCTAAAAGGTTTTAATTAATTTTTGTTTACAATTATGAAGTGTCCGCAGTAAGATTAATGAGGATAGAGTTTGGTGGTGCATTTGCTGACCTTTTAAACGAGAAAGGGAAAGGGTCAGGTGATAATGAGATGGGATATGTTGAAAGAACTCTTGGTTTTTGCACCCGAGATTTGGATGATAGAGATCTCAGATTGGTCTTTCTCTTACTCAAACTCCCGTATATATATATATATATATATATATATATATATATATATATATATATATATATATATATATATATATATATATATATATATATATATAAATCCCTTAGTAAATCCTATCTTTTTTGTAACATTAATTTGGAATATATCTGTAGGTAACAGACATTGTTGGAGGTACAATTCGTTGGAGAAAATATCTTGACTATTTAATTTTGTCATTATGCCATGATCCAAATGTGTATAGTCGTATGGAGCCTTTACTATTACAGGTACATTTACTGCTTTGTTTTTTACTTTGCTTTTTAAATCTTAACTAACTCCAAAAGTTTCAATTTATAGATTCTTCGGATTGGATTCTATGAGATTGTAAAGCTCGAGGTCCCTTCATATGCTGTTGTAGATGAGGTAATATTATTAACTATATCATATGTCCATTCATTTCATTTCTGAAAGTAGGTTGTAATTTGCTTAACTGAATGTGTAAATGCAGAATGTACAGCTTGCAAAAATAGCCCTTAGACCGGGGGCTGGTAACATGGTCAATGGGATCCTGAGGAAGCTTGTCTCACTTAAGGTTTAAATTTCACAAGGATTTGTTTTTTAATAATTTTTTATTTTATGGTGAATTCAGTGGTAGCAAAAAGTTTTGTGTAAATTGTTGGCATATGTAGGAAAGTAACTGTCTTCCCTCGCCTGAACTCGAAGGTGATGACCGTGCACAAGCACGTGCTCTTGCTACTCTTTATTCTCATCCAGTTGTAAGTTTAAAATAAAACCCATTCGACCAATTTAGGGGTAAAAGTGTCCAGTTGCTGCTAAAAACTTTTTTTAAAAAATGTATGTAGTGGATGGTGAGGCGTTGGATAAAATACCTTGGACGTGAAGAAACTATTAAGCTGATGATGTGGAATAACAAAGATCCTAGTTTTAGTTTGAGGTTTTTATTCCATCTTTTTTATATAAATCTTATTATACATATATAGATGAATTATTTATTTATTTCAGGGCAAATAAAGGAAAAGGTTTTACACGATCAGATCTTGTGTCACGACTTGAAACATTAAATGTTCCCTATGAGGTCTCTCCCCACCTTGATGATTTTGTCCGTATCAGCACCGGAATGCAGGTATCCCAGCTGTCAGATTCGGGTCATAAACGGGTCAAGTCAATCCACCTAACCCGTTTGATATAATCATTACAGAGTATAATTCAAGATGGGCTACTAAAACAAGGTTTGTGTTCTGTTCAAGACGAGAGCGCAGGTATTCAAGATTCACCCCAACTTCCGTTTTATCTAGAATTTTAGACCACATTGTGTTTTAATACAAAAATTATATTGGTAATGATGATAAATTTGGGGTCAGGTTTGGTGGTTTCCATAGTTGACCCGCAACCTGGAGAGACCATAATCGACTGTTGTGCTGCTCCAGGAGGGAAGACCCTCTTCATGGCGGCCCGTTTGAATGGCCAAGGTAAGATGAACGATTCAATATATATGTTATTATTATATGAGTATATTCTTTATGGAATGCAGGCATGGTAACTGCAATTGACATAAATAAAGGACGATTAAGGATCCTCAAAGAGACAGCCAAATTGCAGCAACTTGATGATGTCATCACTACTGTTCATGCAGATCTTCGTACATTTCCTGTGAGCCACCTTTTTAAAATAATTTATTTTATTAATTTAAATCATTTTTTTCTTCATATATCAGGAGAATAACAGTGTGGCCTATGATAAAGTGTTGTTGGATGCTCCATGTTCTGGACTTGGTGTTCTTTCCAAGGTATTCAGTGGCAAAATGGGTATGGGTTGACGCGAGAGTCATTATCAGTTTTTCTTTTAATAATAAGTTGTATATTTAATATGATTACAAAAATTACACGATTTATAAAATAATCTTACTTTGTTTTAATAAAATAATTTAGGAGGTTTTTCATTAAAAATATATGTTGGGAAACTTTTGAGACATTATAAGTTTGCAGAGAGCAGATTTAAGGTGGAATAGAAAGTCAGAAGATATGGAAGAACTTAAAATTTTGCAAGATGAACTTCTTGATGCAGCTTCCATGTGAGTTGGACTCCATATTTAAGTAAAAAGATGATCACTAATGACCCCCCGTTTATGTGAGAACGGGTCGATCTGGTTATATGTTACTAATAGTAATGGGTCGCATAAAATTTAAAAATTCAATTTATAAAAAACACTTTAAACGTGTATACTGAGGTGTCACAATTGTTTTATTGAAAAAATGGATTATTGTTTTAAGAGATTGATTTTTGTGATCAAAATTGACCAAACAAAAGTTGAAGTAGGTGATTTGACCCGACATGTTGCAGGTTGGTTAAACCTGGTGGAGTGCTAGTATACAGCACATGCTCAATTGATCCTGAAGAGAATGAAGATAGGGTGGCTGCATTTCTTCTGAGGCATCAAGTACAAAAACAATAATAAATATTTTAAATTGTGTTATATAATAATAGTAATATTGTTTATGTTAGCAGGAATACAGCATAGATTCTGCAGAAAAGTACATATCGGGTGAATTTATAACAGAAAAGGGTTACTATATGTCTACCCCTGTGAAACATTGTCTTGATGGGGCTTTTGCAGCACGCCTCATTCGTTCTTCTTCATTCAATTAGCTATCAAGAGGATTGATTAGCATGCTGGACAAACCGATTATCGATTTTGATAACCAACTTCAATTCAATCATCTAGTGGTAGAAGAATGTTAATTTAGTAAAATTATCATTAGTATCTATTTATTTAATTAAAAAACACTTAATTGTTTATCAGTATAATTATTTATCTATTTTTATAAGATTAATTAGTTAATGGTGGTGGTGGTGTGTCTCTGTTTCATGATGATGAAACGTCTTGTGTTTAACAATACATTAAACATGAGTTCACACGGTAGGAAGTTATATATAAAATTAAATGCATTTTTCATAACACAAATTTAAATAACTCTTAATAACGTTGTTTATAAATCATGACAAGTAAAAGACGATTTTTTTATTTTTTATTTTTTGGCTCAATATTTTCCCTCTAAAAATATTTTTTATTTTTTTTTTCTTGTATCTCCTCCATTCTCCAAAATCTGATTATACAGACGAGAACGCGACGTAAAAACCCTAGACATCTTCTTCTCCATTACTCCCTCCGTCCCACAAAAAATTTCTCATTTCATCTTATATTTTTATCCCACAAAAAATTTCCCATTTCATACACTTGATGGGCTCTACATAATAAAATACTATTAAAACTAAGGACCCATCATTAACCATCCAATAACTATTTTTCTCTCTCTAAATCAATCTTATATTTTAATCAAAACTATTACCAATTACCCTACTACTAAGTACGGAGTATTACATAAAAACTTGTGTCCAATGAAATGAGAATTTTTTTTGGGACGGAGAGGAGAGAGTATTTGCAATCTGCTCTGTTTGTATTTGTAATCGTAATTGTAATTGCTCAAAATCAGTAATTTCATCTGCTACTTCTTCCAGAATCAGGTCCATGAACAACTGGTGACTGTTATGAAGCAACGTTTCATGGTTAGGGCACTATCTAAAACCCTAGCCCTAATTCCTTCTTCTGCTCGCGCTACCTTCTCCTCTGCTTCTACCAGTTTTGCCATAAAAAATGTTACAAAATCAAACTTCAATTCGTCTCTGGCCGATCTTCAGCGTCATGTCAGAGACTCCGATTTCGTGTCAATTGACCTAGAAATGACAGGTGTCACCAGCGCACCTTGGAGAGAATCATTTGAGTTTGACAGATTTGACGTCCGTTACCTCAAAGTGAAGGACTCAGCTGAGAAGTTTGCCGTTGTTCAGTTTGGAGTCTGCCCCTTTCGATGGGACTCAACCAAGCAGTCCTTCATTGCCCACCCGTTAGTCTGTTACTTTACACTTAACTTTACATTCCCATTTTTTAATAAACATTGTATAGATGTGATTTTTCAGCAAGGAAGTACCAAAATCAGTACAAGTCATCAAAATATATACGACTAGAACTTTATAATTTGATCTGGAATTTGGATTTTATTATGCTGGCCTTGTGAAGATCATGTTAGTATTTAGCTTGACACTGTTTTTGTTAGGCACAACTTTTTCATATTTCCACGTCAAGAAATTGGAGGTGATGATGCATCTTATGAGTTTTTGTGCCAGACTTCTTCAATTGATTTCCTGGCAAAGTATCAGTTTGACTTCAATGTGTGTGTAAAAGAAGGTATTATATTCATTAAATTATGAGTGCTCTGCTGGTTTTTTCTAAAGTTTTACAACTTTGGATAAACTCAGGAATATCTTATTTATCCAGAGCACTAGAAGATGAAGCTAGATTACAATTACACTCAACACATGAAGATGAGTTATCAGGTGTAGCTAAAGATATTCCACTGGTGAGAATGGCAGATATTCTTTTTGTGGAGAGAATGAAGAACAAAATCAGTGAATGGCATGATGATCTGTTACAGTGTGGGTCCATCAGATCTCATGAAAAACATAATGACCAGTTTGAGACCGTATTCTTTAAGATGCGTCCAGCTATTAAATTGAATGGATTTACTTCCCGCCAACTAAGGTTGATTAAGTCGGTAATGTTTTTATTTATATAATCTTCAAGTATAATTTGGCCATGCTTCTTAATCATTTTATTAAAAATAAATTTGAGCAGAGGGAATACTTAATATTGGTACTGTGCAGGTTGTAGAAAAGAGCTTTAAAGATTTAGCTTACATCTATGTATATGCTGGTTCATGCTTTCAACAATTTATCGTCTACACAAACTCTGAAATGGACCGAAATTTACTTATGGTAAGACTTGTGTGTATATATGTGTGTGTTTAAATAAAACTTGATATGATTATTTATTTATAAATTGTGTGCAGAAAGAGGTTAAAGAAAGCCGTTTAAAGGAAGCAGAGATGAAAATTGAAGGTGCGATTGGGTTCAGGCATGTGATTGATCTTCTTTCTTCTGAACAAAAGTTGATTGTTGGACACAATTGCTTTCTTGGTAGGAATAACTTTTTCTTTAACATTTGATTCAATTTCTACACCACTAATTTTTTGGTTTTATATGAAACAGATATTGCACAAGTATGTAAGAAATTTGTGGGGCCCCTTCCTCCAAATCTTGAGGAATATGTAAAATTGGTTCAGAAAAACTTCCCAAACATAATTGACACAAAAATTCTGCTGAATGCTAATCAAACATTGCAATTAAAAATGAAAAAAAGTAGCACATCACTTGCCAAAGCTTTTGCCATCATGTGTCCACATATTGCTTCTGGTGTTGATTCACCTCATAATTCTTCTGTTTCAGTCGAGGTTCAAGTGGATGATATGAGGTATGCATGCTTTTTTTCTATATTTTTTATTTAAAAAATAAATACATTGATCTGAATTTGCAGATCATCAAATTGGAACTCTGGAGCCAAACATGAAGCTGGTTATGATGCTTTCATGACAGGCTGCATTTTTGCACAAGCATGCAATTATCTTGATATTGATTTCACCTGTCACTTAAAGGAAGAAGGAAAACTTCAAAAATACATTAATCTTCTATATCTCAGTTGGAGTAGTGGAGACATAGTTGACCTAAAAACTGGTCAAACTACAACAGATTCTTCATCATTCAAAATCAAACAACAAAATATTTTGTTTCCAAATATTGTCGTAATTTGGGGATTTCCATCTGAACTCAAGGCAAGACAAATAAAAGAATGTTTATGTAAAGTTTTTGGGGTGACTTCAGTTACATCTGTTTACCATTTGGATAAGACAGCTGTGTTTGTTCAATTTAGTAAGCCAGAATTAGTTTCTGAATTTTTGGAACTGAAACTAAGCATAGAGAAGAAGAAGAAGGATGCAATTTACGTTTTGCACCCTCTTTCAGAGCTTCTAGAAGGCGGGCACACTCGTGCAGCTTGTTACGAGGCTTACAAAGAAATTTGTAGCTCACCTTTTTCAAAGGTTTTGTTTGCTGATCAAGCTGAATCTGTTGGTGTTAATTTAAATACCAAAAGTGAAAATGATAATTCAGAATCTTTAATTGAAATGGAGAAAGCAGATACGATAAAGTCTTCATCAGGTGGGAGCAGAGGAGAAATACTAGAGGTGATATCCTGCTGAGACTTGTATCACAAGTAAGCTGAGAGGAGATTAATATTATTATCCGGTTTAATTGATAATACGATGTTTATATTTTTTTTTTATTAAATGTAGACTGTAAAGAAAATCACCCCTTTTAACCTGTCATTTCTCTCGGTGCTCAGGTATGTTTATATTATATGTTAAAGGTAGCAAAATTGGTGGGTTGGATGGGGGTCAAGATGGGTAAGTTTTTGGTATAAATGGTAACTTGTAAAATATGATTATACTATAATGTTTAGAATAAGGTGGTTTTGAAATTGAGTATATGTTTGGTGCAGGTAGTTGCAGTAAACAATAATGCAGGTGGAACAATCGAATTCCAGTCGCATTTTCATTCAAGAGTAGAGTTTTATAAACGGAGATGATTTGCTCAAGGAGCTTTTCTATTTGTTCACGGAATTTTGTATGCGATGAATATGTTGCCCTTGTGTTCTTTTTCTCTAATTTCATAAACGATTAAATAATAGTAATAGTCATTGTTATGGATTATTGAAACCAAGTTACACAATTTGACCCGATTCACTATGCTTAGTTTGCTTTTAACAAAACAACAGATGGACTAAAAATAATTAAAGAGGCTTATATGGAAACCATATATACATATCATAATTCAAGATTCGGAACCAAACATCGTTTCCTTAAAACAGAGTTTTCTGCTAGGATCTAGTGATTCATTGACTGAAAAATAAATAAAGACTCTTGTTAATGAAAGGCTCTATTATAATACAGTATATTTCAAATTTCCAAATATTAAATGAATATGATCATTGTTTCATATTGAATAAATATAAAATTTCCTTACAGAACAATTTCCTTATGATTTTCATTAAATAAAAATATATTTTCCTTTGTATAAGTAGTATCAGATTATTAAATCAACTATAAAATCGTCTACTTCGAGGGGTCTATGTAGGCGATAAACATAAGTAAAGGGACCGAATATTAAATTACGTTAATCTCGCATGGATCAACCTTAACACCGTTGACGGTTTTACTTCATTTTATTCTCCCCCAAGTTCTCTGCAACAGAAACCCTTTTTCCAAGCTGGTACAACCTTCGCTTCAAAAATTATTGTAAGTAGATAAACCCTAATTTCTTACTCCATGCTCACACATGACACACCTCAGCTTGAATCTATACTGCCATTTTAATTTTTTTTCCTTGAGTATAATTACGTACGTAATAAAATCCACGAGTCGACTTGCTTTTTGTGTAGTTTTGTTTACGGATTTAATAATTTAATTTTGAGAGCATGAGGTGAATTAGTCATAAGATATGGTTTTCTGATGTTTAATTTAGCTTCACTTCTTTTAAACAGCACTTAATTTAATGTCGCTTTAATTGCTTTAGAGTTCGAACCTCTAATTTACTCTTTTTTTTGTTTGTGAGTGTTGATATTGTAAAGGCGGATCTTAAAAAATTTCCGTGAATGTTAGGGGATGTTTGGATTGCATATTTTCAGCTCATGCTTAAGTTAATTGCTGTTTAAAATAAGTGCCTTTTCACCTCAAAATTAGCTAAAAAGTTTGTTTTTCTGGTAGTCTTCAAATATTCTAATAAATGATATTGTTTATAATACAATTTCGTCGTTTTGTTGCTGTTTTTGTTGGGGTTCTAAGTTAACTGCAAAGTTATTGTTATGACCTCAGGTGATTCCATGGAAAGAGATAGTGTTTGGATACCCCTGACCCCAGGAAAGCCAATTCCCGCTACATCAGGACTTAATTATGAGGCAGCATTAAATTCTGAACAAGGGACTGTAAAGGAAAATATAAATATATGTTCTTTTAACACTGTGGGATATATGGAAAGAAGTGAAGTGAATGAGACATTTAAATTGGCGACTGACATTCTTGATGAACAAGAAACAGTTTCGTGTGTGGCTGGAAAGGATCCAGAAACTACTGCAACAGTTCAACGTAAGCTGTGCTTTGACTTTTGATGGTCATCATCATTCATAATGTAGTACCTTTTGAAGTCAAAATTCTTTTAGCATCAAACATCTGTTAATTTGTTATATATTTATACAAACTACTTTCTTGACTGGTTTTAAAAGTTGAAAACTAGTTTGACTTTTTAAATCTTTACACGTAATGGAGTGATTATGAACTTGTTTCCTTTTGTGCAGAGGACACAAGCTGTGTACAACAAGATGATGCAGTAAAAGTTCCACCTAGAAAGGCTCATGGTGTTGATGAATCACATGTTAATATTGGTTCAATTCCAACTCCATCAAAGACAAAAGAAAGCACAAAAAGGCGTAATGAAGGCATTGACTTGAACAAGAAACCGAGTCAAAGACAACGCATGAAAAAACACAGGCCTAAAATATATGATGATAGCAAACCCAAAAAAGTCCCAAAAGTTCAAACTCCAAAACGTTCAACCCTGAGACCCAGAACTCCAAAACCTGTTACTCCAAATTGGGTACAGGAGAGAACGACCTATTCAAGATTGAGTAAATCCACAAAGTCAACCAGTTCTGTCCGTGAGGATGCTGTGCCAGATGTTCTAGAAGCTTCTAGGGATTCTGTTGTTTCTGTTAAGTCGTGCAAAAGATCATTAAATTTTGATTATCAGGTTGTTGATAAAGAGCCTAATGATGTGTTAAATTTACAAGGACCTCTTACACTTGGTTTTAACCTTGGATCTTTTGGTTTGTGTGATAAGATTGTTACTTCCAAGAGAAATACACCGAGAAAAAGTAGGTTTAAAAAACCAAATGTTAAACCTCCAGAGGATTTGCTGGGAGATAATAACGAACAGCAAGATGAGAAAGATATTTCTGTTACAAATAACCAAGAAAAAACATTTCGCATATTCTATCAACGCCTTAAGAAAAGAGGTTTAAAAACAAGCAATTACATCCTTAAACCTAAAGTATACGTGAGGACATTTAAAGTAAATCAGTGTTTACAAAATAGCAGAAAAAGCGGGCCCGTTTTCCCAAAAATGTTGAAGAAGAAAAGGTTGTTGAGAAAAAAAGTGAGGATAAATTGGGGTGGTTTGAAACCTGTTGAAGATGGGCAGATTGATATAAGAAGATCAAACAGAAAGGTCATTATAAAAAAGGTGAATAAACCGAAAGGCAAGAAAATAGTTGTGAAACATGAATTGCTAACTCGTGTGTTTTCACATGTGAGAAGGCATCGATCCATAAGGCACACTCGTAGGAATGAGAATATCATTAAGTTGCCTATTTTTAAAATAACAAAAAAAAATGGAAAATACATTTTTAAAAAAGACCAACTCTTGCAAGAAGTCCCTGTGCAAAAAACAGGAAGTTTTACTGCAGTGCATCCGGATTTCCATCAAGTTGACAACTTTGTTGATGATCTGAACTCATTTCAACTACAAGATATTCCAGTCATTGAAAGTCAAAGTTTGCTACCTGAACACCAAGATATCCCGTTATCTAAAGCAGGTAATTAAAAAAACATTTTCATATTTAACTATTGGATCATATGTTAAATATTTTTGACCATGGTTAATGCAGATGCAAATAGATTGTATATACGTGAAATGATGCCTATTCTGATAATGAAGATGGGCAGACTAGACATTAATGGTGGATGTAAGGAACTTATGGTAGTGAATATAGTGAGTGGGCCCCTTGTAACTGTTGCTCCTAAAAAGCGTAAAGTGGTTCCAAGAGTGGATCTTGATAAGGAAACGTTGAGAGTTTGGAAAGCTTTGATGGAAAATGATGGAAGTGAACCTGTTGAAGAAGAAACAGACAAAGATAAGGAAGAATGGTGGGAAAAACAGAGACAGATATTTCGTGGTCGTGTGGATTCTTTTATTGCTAAAATGCATCTCATTCAAGGTATTATTATTATTATTTCTTTTTTCTCAAGCAATGTATATATGTATCACTTTGTGTTGCAGGTAACAGACGTTTCTCACCATGGAAGGGTTCAGTGGTTGATTCGGTGGTTGGAGTCTATTTAACTCAAAACGTGGGAGACCATCTTTCAAGTTCTGCTTTCATGTCTGTAGCAGCAAGATTTCCACCCAAGTCAAAGACCAAAGAAGTTGACCATGATGAATTCATAATTAGCCAAGAGTCAGTTGCAAGTAATACATTAGTTGATGAAGGATTCAATAAAACTGAAGAAGATATGACTACAACTTCATCTGCTGATTTGACTACAGCCACGCAAGAGGTGGTTTCTAATACTTTCCGGAAGCTTCTAGAAGTAGAGGAGGTTGACTATCTGAAGCAATTCTGCAGTGACGACTCAACACTTTCAACTTCACATGAACTTGATTGTACAGTGTTAGATCTGAACATGGGTTTATCTCAGATTTCAGAGAGTGAATTCGTAGGTCAGCAAAGGTCAAGTTTGGAATCTGAAGTTAGCATTAAAGAAGATCGAAAAGCAGAGAAAAAGGAAGAAAAGAAAAGAGACTGGGAAGAATTAAGGAGAAGTTACTGTGGAAATGAAGAGAAGGAAAGAAATGAGAATAATAAGGATGCAGTTGATTGGGAGGCAGTTAGGCGTGCTACAGTTAAAGAAGTTGCTGAGACCATAGTGGACCGAGGAATGAATAATATATTGGCTGGACGAATAAAGGTATAACTTTGAGTAATTAAATAAAAGGCAAGGTGTAGATAAATGATAATAGGAGTAATGTTTTTGCAGGACTTTTTGGATAGAATGCATGAAGACCATGGAGCTCTTGATCTTGAGTGGTTAAGGGATTTTCCACCAGACAAGGCAAAGTAAGTGAGACTTTATAAGATTTTGATTTGATTTGATATTGAGAGGAACAAATGTTGAGTTGTATTGTAGGGATTTCTTGCTGAGCATTGATGGGATCGGTTTAAAAAGTGTGGAGTGTGTGCGGCTGCTAACACTTCACCATCTTGCTTTCCCGGTTGACACAAATGTTGGGCGGGTAGCCACACGTCTAGGATGGGTCCCGTTGCAACCCCTACCCGATTCAATTCAAATTCATCTTTTGAATGCGTACGTATATTATATCCTACCTACAACTTATGTAACAAAAACCAGATATATATTTTGAATTTTGTATCTCAGGTACCCAATGGTGGACACCATTCAGAAATATCTCTTCCCCAGGCTATGCACTCTTGATCAAAGAACACTGTATGTATTGTAAACTTATCTTTCTTTCAATTACTTTTCACTAACAATCTTATTGTTGAATACAATACAGGTACGAGTTACATTATCAGTTGATCACATTCGGAAAGGCATGTTTCTCCCTTTATTTATATCATACATTTCCTCTATTAAGTTGATGATTCTATAGGTATTTTGCACCAAGATTAAACCAAATTGCAATGCATGTCCAATGAGAGCAGAGTGCAGGCATTATGCAAGTGGAGTTGCTAGGTTAATAATAATTCCATATATCTATTACTTACTTAAAATATATATAATTAAAACGGATCCAGTTACTGATGTAAAGTTGGGAAATGTAGTAATAGGCTGGCGCTTCCTGGACCAAAAGAAAGCAGTCATGTAACTTCTATTGTGCCTGCTACAAATGTCTTTGACCAACAAGTCAACAAAAGTTATCATCAGGGTGAAACTTGTGAACCCATTATTGAAGTCCCCCCATCTCCAGAGCCTGAGCCTGAAGTTATAGGGGACATTGAAGACTTATATTGTGAGTCTGAAAATGAATATGGATCTGATGATGAAATTCCCACCATTAGGTTAAACACACAAGAGTTTAGGGAAACTTTAAAAGAGACAATAAATATTCCTCTGCAAGAGGATGACATGTCAAAAGCTCTGGTTGCATTGTCTACACAAGTTCCCACATTCCGTGTTCCACGAATGAAGTATGTAGCCAAGTTGAGGACCATGCACCTTGTGTAAGTTTTTCTTTTTATTTTTTCCTTTTTTACCAACATATTAAAAAATATTATTTATTCTTGTTAATGTAGCTATGAGCTCCCGGACATCCATCCAATTTTGGCTGGGGTAAGTGTACATAACATAACCTCCTGTATAATAATTAAATTAATTCCTCCGCCCCAAAAGGTACAAAGATAATTATAATTATTATGTATTCTTGTTAATGTATAGTTTGATGAAAGGGAAGACGATGATCCATCCCCATACCTTCTTAGGATATGGCTTCCAGGTATTCTATTTAATAATTGTATTGTTTCTGCTTTTTTAGTATTCATATTGGTTTTCTCAAACAGGTGAGATTCCAAAATCATTGGAATCTAGACAGAACACTTGTTCTGCCAACGATAATGGAGAAGAAACAATTAAAGCAACTGTTCTGGTAAGGAAGTATTTTTTTTTTATTAATACTAATTTAATGGATACATCTTTTGTGATACTAATAATTGGTAAATGCATGGATAGATACCTTGTCGAACCGCAACCAGAGGGACATTTCCCCTTAATGGAACATATTTTCAAGTTAACGAGGTATTTTGATGTTCTTGTTGAAGTTGTCGTATCATATTAAATTAATTTATTATTATTCAGGTATTTGCTGATGATGAAAGTAGTCAGTTTCCCATTGACGTTCCAAGAAGTCAACTGTGGAATTTGTCAAGGAGAGAACTAGGTTGCGGGTCATCTGCAACCTCAATATTCAGAGGTTTCTTCAACACTTATTTTAAAAATTTTAATTTAGCCTACAAAATGCTAACTTTACTCTGTCTGTCTTTGATCAGCCCTATCAACTGCTGCCATTCAACGCTTGTTCTGGAGAGGTACCAAGCAAATACTACTTGTGTTTGATTGGACATTCGATTTAACATATTTTACAATTTAGCGACTTAAAATTAATATAAGAAATTAGTGAAACAAATCATATCCTGAAATGTTTAATTTGGTTGATATTGTTGCAGGATCTATATGTGTGAGGGGATTCAATAGAAAAACAAGAAAACCTCAACATCTTCATCGAAGATTTCATCTGTCAACGGCTGCAATTGCAGCAGAGAACAAAAAATCAGGGAAGAAATAGATTAAATTTCAAACAAGTTGTGGGTGGGTTCAAGTATTAGTTGTATTAAAGATCAAATTAGATTAGTGAATCTGTAGTTAAAAAATACTAATTATTATTTCTGTACATACTTATCTTCTTACACTAAATTATCTGACAACTAACAGTGGGATCAATTAATAATATTCTTTTCCAGAAAGTCAAACTTGCCACTTAGGGGGTGTTTGGCTCAACGTAATCCTCCGTAATGTAATTGAAATCGGTTGTATTTGAATTCGGTTGTAATTGAATTGGGTTGTAATTGAATACGCTTACGCGTTTGGTTACCAAAATTTTGAGTTGTAATTCAAATCAATAGTTATGACTTTTTTTAAAAACTTTTTTAAATTTTTTTTCAAAATTTTATTATTTATTATTTATTATTTTTTAAATTTTTTTATTATTTGTTTACATTTAAAAAAAAATTAAATAGTTTTTATTTTTTCTATTTTTTTCTATTTTTTTAAAAAATATTAAAATTTTTTAATTTATTAAAAAAAATTTAATTTTTTTTTAATTTTTTTAAAATTTTTTAAAATTTTTTAAAATTTTAAAAAAAAAATTTAAAATTTATAAAAAATTTTAAAATTTTTTTAAAATTTTTTTAAAATTTTAAAATTTTTTTAAAATTTTTTAAATTTTTTCAAATTTTTTTAGAATTTTTTAAAATTTTAAATTTTTTTTAATTTTTTAAAATCTTTTTAATTTTTTTTAAATTTTTTAAATTTTTTTAAATTTTATAATTTTTTTTAATATTTTTAAACGATTTAAAAATCTGAAGGATATAAAATATTCAAAATTTGTTAGTTTACAAAAGGACCGTAATTGAATTCTTAGGGTTTTGGGACGGAATTCAATTACAACGAATATCGTAATTCGAAATTACGTCGTAATCGAATTACGAAAAAAAGTGTTCATCCAAACGTCCTCCGTAATGTAATTGAATTACAATTACGGAAGATTACGGAGGATTACGTCAAAACAAACGGGGCCTTAATGGTTGTTATATTAGGGCTTAGATGTAGATGATACAACCTTAATCTAGGTTAGCTCAATTCATACTTTTAAGTTATTTTCTATTCAAAATCACAACATATTTTGTTTTTCCATGTTGGGCTATATAAAAACATTGTTTTTTACCACCGCGTATAGCCCATTGACTTTGACTAATATATATTAGAGTGTACCCTAATCAATACACACATGCAAGCTACTTTTTTGAAAGAGTGCAATTGCATACATGGTAATGGTATTGGTAAGACCACCACCCTTTCACCTCGGGTCAACCCAACCCAACCCACTTACCCACCCTATATATAACCATCACAACTAACTCTATGTTGCATATCAAATCCTTGACAAGAAAACAAATCTTCTTTCTACTCAACAATGTCGATCAAAGTATTCTTCATGGTGTTCATTACCATAGCCATAACCATTGCTCTCACAATCACCTCCAATATTGGTAACAATCGTGAAAAAACAGTCACAAACTCGTGAAAGCGTTTCCAAAAAGGGTGAGCCGTTTCTTAGCAGAAAACAAAAACCCTCGGGCAGCAGACCATTGCAAGAATGATGATGAAATTTGTTAGAAGGGTCGAAGAACTCAACATGTTGCACCAACAAATGTATGGATTTGAGTGAAGATAAACACAACTGCGGAGCATGCAAGAACAAATGCGAGCTCGTGTTGCAATGGAGAATGTGTGAATTTGGCTTATGACAAAAGGCATTGTGGCTCGTGTGGAAATAAGTGTATGCCCGGTGGTTATTGCATATACGGTCTCTGCAATTATGCATGATCGGTCTTGATCCAAAATTGAGACATTTTTTATTACTATTTATTCATGCGTACAATATACATTTTTGTGTAAAGTTGCTTTTTGGAGCATCAAATTGAAGAAATTGTCTACTATATAATTTACTCAACTTTTAATTATTATATTTTATATTCATTTCTTTTGCGTCATACTATATATAGTTATAGAAGTTGCTAGATATATAATCAACAAATCTCATTTGTATGCATGTAGGTAAAATTGGAAATATGATTACATAACTCATGCGCATTAATTCGTCAAAGACTGCTAGAATTAATTTTAGATTACCAGAAAATCGAATGATCAAGTCAATTTTATAAGGCTAACCGTAAATTAATTAACAGCGTATTTTCAAATTTATAAGAAATGACAATATACCAACCATAAGATAAATTACATGGATATTATTGTTAAAAATAGGGAAACATTTATATGTTTACTATTGGTAAATATAACGAATTTGGTCGCCCCGAAAGAAGTCACTATCAAACGCCCTACTGAAGTACCAAAGGTGCGCTCTGTTTAGTATACATATAAATCCAAATTATATACGCATTTGTAATCTATAAACAGGGGCGTCTCCGAGATTTTGAGGGCCCCGTGCGAAAACACGAAAATGGGCCCCCTGTATACCAAATTTTTATAAAAATTTCGATTTTATAACTTTTTTTTCTATTAAATTATTAAGTTGACTTAAATTTTAATATTATATATATATGATAGATATAAAAATTGGGCCCCTATAAATAATGGGCCCTGTGCGGCTGCACCTCCTGCACCTCCTCAAAGACACCCCTGTCTATAAATTTCGATTGCCTTTTTAAAGTATTTACATTAATATTAATTAATTGATACCCAGTTTTGAATTATATATTATAAGTACTACAAATTAAGTATAACGTACTACTTAAATTGTTATAGATGTACGTTGTCGATGAATGTTAATTTTGTACATATTCTACAAATTTCGGTGAAGGCGTGCATGTTCATATTACCGGCCAGCTAAGAAGATCGTTAACGTAGGAAGTAGAGAGTAGAAAACTTTTTATGTATATAATTACAAGTTTCCCATAAGCTAGAAGTCGTCTATAAACACATGCATGCAAATATGCAATGTAAATTCGTAATTTCTTGCAAATCACGTAAACGTTTTTCTTTTTTTTTACCATGTTTGATTTTCTTTCCTGTTCTATTTACTTTTTCTGTTTACGCGGGTTTCCCCCATAAAAAAGGTCACCATACATGCATATATGCATCATGTTAGTTATACGCCTAACGCATGCATCAAAAAGCCCACAAAAAAGGAATATATATGCATAAAGTAGGAAGAACTCGTCTTATCACGTCAATATAAACGAGATCGTCTTCTAGCTTCGATCGTTAATAAGATATCTAAATTTGTTTAATTATATTTCAAACAAATTATATTCTCATATAAAATAATGAAAACCTCATGGTGATAATGGATAACTATATTTTATAGATACAAAAATATACTTCAGTTTAAATGTAGTTTAAATATATAAGAAAACCTCGTGGTGAATACTAATTCCGTATATATAATTGAGTTTGGTTCATAAACAAATTTAAATTATATTTATCTTAACATTTTCTACATGAATATCTATTTATTCTAATTTCACCAATTTAGTAGAACGAGAATTATCTGCGGTTTTTAGACGCTCATTTTCTACATTGAGGTAAATATTATAATTAATTTTCACATATGTCCACGATGAGATTTGAACTCCCATTTTCTAGTTTACATATGATGATAGAAATTCCAATTGCACAATTAACACTTAAATCCTTATGAACAATAATGTTGAATGCTAAGTGTATATATAAGTAATAATAATTTAAATAAAAGTAAAAAATTGGTGAAACTTATTTATAAAATAAATAAATTGCTATTTCCCCTGAAAATAAATTAATAAATAGAAATTATTAACTATTATATTCCTTTCCTATGTTTTATACTTCCTCCGTATCAAAATAAGTGACACACTTTCCATTTTGGGGTGTATCAAAATAAGTGACATACTTTGAAAACTTTCCTTATTTGGTAAAAATAGTGGGACCCATACCCACTAACTATCCACTTTAATAAAGTGAAATTACCCTTATACCCTTACTTTTACTTTTAAAACTCATTAATATCACTTTATTCAAGGAAAGTGGGACTCATTCTCCACTAATTATGTACTTTAATATATTTTAACCTCTACTTTAATCTTTTACCTCAAAAAACATATAAGCCAATTTGTGTCACTTATTTTGATACGGAGGAAGTATTAAAAAATAAAAATAAGTGGCAATGTGTAATCAACATGTTTCAATAACAACCTCATACTTTCTAACTTCTTGTATATACCGAAGGAGCTCCAGAAATATGATCACCATCAACAATGGCTGCCCAGGCTGTGGAGGGTGCAGCAGTGACAGCTCTGCGATCGGTTTTTCACCGTGTCCGGCAGGCGGCAGAGAGATCCGGCCGGCACGCCGATGATGTGCGCGTCATAGCAGTGAGCAAGACGAAACCTGTATCTCTCATCCGCCAAGTTTACGACGCTGGACATCGCTGTTTTGGGGAAAATTACGTCCAGGAATTCATCGAGAAGGCTCCTCAGGTCCTTATTTTTCTCTCTCAATCGAATATTAGGAGTCAATTTGCATTTGATAATGTCGAGTGATTTTATGCAGCTTCCCGAGGACATTGACTGGCACTTTATTGGGCATTTACAGAGCAACAAAGCAAAATCCCTGCTAGGTATTCGTCCACTATCGTTTTGAGAACGTGACAAGTAGCAGACTAACGTCAAATTGAATAAAGCTAGATACAGATAGATAATTTAACATTTATTCAATGTTTATTCTCTAAATCTGTATATTAAGAGACAGTAGTTTATAACCATAATCAGTGTTTCATTTAGGTGGCTCAGATTTTATTTTGTTCTATTCATCTATTGTTAGGAATTTTTTCATAATTGGTTAAACTGAGTGAGTGACTTTAGCTACTTATGTTATCAAGCTTATCCTAAACTAATCAGTTTCTGCTAAACATATGAATTTTCCACTCAAGCTCGAGTGGTTAAAGCAAAGCAATTAAGTTAAAGTGGCTTAGTTGGAACAGTGGACAAATCCTGTTGCAGTAAATTTCAGCTCCTAACTTACTCATTTGTATACTTGATGCTGGTCACTGTAACCAGTCTTAATAACTCGGACTATCGTCTCTTAAATAGAACCTAATTTTAGGGTAAGTATCAATACCTTTGTTTAACGATCATCGTGCATCATGTATTTGATAAGTCAATAAGTATTATTACAATTACTGATATTGTATGTTGATGGCTTATTTTTCTTGTATCCAGCTGCTGTTCCAAATCTGTCGACGGTACACGGTGTAGATAATGAGAAGGTAATTTCTTAGTCTAGTATCTCTTACTTTTAGCAGAATACTAAATATTGAGGTCACACATGACTAAAACTAAAACCTTGTCATAATTTTCCATTATAGTAGAATTATTCAAACTCATTGTGAGAAATGTGATTCACAGATTGCAAATCATCTTGATCGTGCGGTTTCAAGTATTGGAAGAAAACCGTTGTCAGTTATGGTCCAAGTAAATACCAGTGGAGAGATATGTAGGTGAAGAACAACCATGCATTTTTTTTCTTTTATTTTTTCTGGGTTTCTCTATGAATCTGGATGGTACCACCAGAACTACAATCCCATTTTCTTTCTGTTTGATTTGTGAACATCATGGAGTTTTTAAGTCTAAATTGCTCAACATGTATCGACTATTATAATTTATAAACCTAACACAAGGGACCGGGTTGATTCTTGACAGGGTAGTACTAGTTACGAATGGGTCAATTCGGGTTATGTTCTATTTCAAAAGTGTACAATAAAGAGAATTAGCTTGAAAGGAAATGGGTCGATTTGGTCTCAAACGGGCTGGGAAATTGCCCAATTTGCATTTATAATGGTCCATGGATAAAACCTACCAAATTATTTTATTTAACAACTTACATTATTATTGATTATGGTATCTTTTATAATCATGCTCGACACTAATCACACTTGGGTTAATTATTGAAGCAAAATCAGGGATTGAGCCAGCAAGTTGTGTAGATCTTGTGAAGCATGTTAAATTTAAGTGTCCAAACCTGGTGTTTTCTGGCTTGATGACTATTGGCATGCCTGATTACACATCTACTCCAGAGAACTTTAAGGTGGGTTAATATCTTTTAAGCCATGTGATTAATTAGTTTAATCTCTTTTTTAATGAATATTTGGATATAAATATTTATATTTTATAGAGTCTATCAAGATGCAAAGTTGAGATCTGCAAGGAACTTGGGATGCCTGAAAACCAGTGTCAACTGTCAATGGGCATGTCTGGTGACTTTGAACTTGCGGTCAGGAATATACTCTTATCCAACCCATTATGTCAATATGGGCTGATTTGGTGGGTTTTTGCTAATGGGTCAAACGGGTATCTTCAAAATAAGTACAATATTGTTCTTTTACTAAATTGATTTAGGAGGTTTAGGCCTTAAAAAGTAACCTGGGCTGGCTAGTTTCAACCATTGGGCTGTTTGACCCGTTTAAAAGAAACATAACCCAAATCAACTCATTCATTAGTAAATTTGTCGAAATCGCCATCTCTTTTAGTGTTATGATTAAATTGCAAGCTTTTGTATATTTTTATTGTTATAGAGAATTTGATTAGTAACATATTCAGATTGAAATGGGAAGCACAAACGTACGGATTGGATCAACCATTTTTGGACCAAGGGATTATTCAAAGAAACAGTAGCAGCAATAAGAAAGTTCATCAGCTGAATTGGTTATGTCGTGTACCATAATTGATATATATGTTACAAATTACATGACAACTGATTATTTGTTGTATTATTGTAAGATATTTGTAGCTTATATCTTCCAAGAAATTGGTGGATGAATGTTTTCTATTATGATAATTTTAATGATAATGGGGTTAGAGGGTTGGCCCATTCATCTACAACCCAACCCCAGCGTGGCCTGTTTATTAAACACCACATTTCATCAAAATTAATACAAAAGAAATGATATTTACATATATAAAAAATAAACTAGAATTCAGTATGCAGAAAAATACATTTAAAATAAAAATGATATAAGTAATCAACTTTGTCATTTTTCAATAAAACATCGTCCCAATAAAAATTGTTTTACATTCGATATTACACATTCCATCTAATAATAAACATTTGTCATTTGTACATTCTAACAATACAAAATTTCATTTAAGTGCAGATAAGACGTAAAATTAAATGAAAATTTACACTTTTGGCCTCTAAAATTCTATATAACACAATTAATTCTTTCATTTATCATTTGTTAATTAATGTTAGTTGTGCTAGATATATTTGAGATATGACTCGTTTGAGAAAATACAAATATTAAAATTAAATGATAAAATTAAGAAAAATAATTGATATATTTAACATGTTAATCATTTTCTTGGTAGTATGATAAACGAAGACCAATAAAAAAAAATCGATATAGTTTACTCGTAATAAAATTTAAAATACTTGCAAAGATACTCTTTGTCTTTGCAGTTTGCCCACCAAAATATACACTAAAAGCCCTCAATCTTTCTATAAAGTTACAGTAAGGACCTTGGGCCTTCTGCCCCCTACATTGATACAACAACACCGACCAGAAGCAAGAGTATACACTAGCCGTTCAAAAAACGTACAATATATTTACGCCAAGAACGCATGCCCCCTTTTTCTCTCACATGGCAAATTTATCTCCACGTTCTGTTCCAACAAACTCCGGCGATCGGAGAATGCAGCCTCCGGAGCAACTCATTTGCAATCCTGATCTTCGACAAAATGCGATTCTAGAACTCTCTAAGGTATTTACATGAATTCGATTATATGTGATTGGAATTCTGAGAATTTCGAAGCGTTTGAATTTGGAAGTCTGTTCTTTAATATTTTTATAGGAGTAGGCATATTGATTAAGCCAAGAAGGTAACAGTAGTTAGTTGAGAGATAATTATTTGATTAGCTTAATTAATTACAAAAACCAGGCGCTTGAAATTTGTAAGTCTGTTCTTCAATACTTTTATACTGAGTAGCCATTAAACTTAAGAGAAGAAGGTAACAGTAGTTAGTTGCGTGCTTATATAATTGAGAGATAATTTGCTTAATTATGAAAACCAAGTGCAGAAGACGCCCTGAATAATTAGTAGTAATTTTTTATTTTCCATTACTGCTAAATTGCAACTCGCAGAATACTATTTCAGAATTTTTCTGTGTAAAACATGCATTTGTTTTTTTGTAAACCACAAGAGCATGGATCAAGAACTTGGAAGATTATACTTCTTTTACAGTAAAATTAACTAATTCGTTTGTTATTTAACGTCATGATCTGAAAGCAATTGTTTTTTTTCTAGAACAAAGATAGATTTCAAGATTTGGCTCCTTTCTTGTGGAATTCGTTTGGCACTGTTGCTGTACTAATGCAGGTACTCATAATTGAGTTTTTGGTTGACTTTATTTCTTCTTTACATAAATTTATTTCAAGATCCTCCAGTATTTATGTAATGTTGATATTTGCAGGATATAGTTTTAATGTACCCTTTTTTATCACCACCCACGCTAACCACAACTCAATCAACCAGAGTTTGTAATACTCTCACTCTTATTCAGGTAATGTTTTATGCTCATAAATTTAAAATATATATATAAACCTACGATGCATTCATCAGTACTATCTTTATGATAATTATTGTCCTTTACATTTACAGGTTATGGCATCCCACCCTGACACAAAAAAGCGGTTCTTGAATGGTAATTACTACAGTAATTTGTTAATTAATATTGTTTTTCATGTTAGATGGAGTTTAAATTAATATGATTTTTTCAGCTCATATTCCTCTATATCTGTACCCATTTGTGAATACGAGAAGCAAAACAAGACCAATTGAATACCTCAGGCTTGCTAGCTTAGGTGTCATTGGCGCCCTGGTAAAGGTACTACTGTTTATTTATTTATTAGTACATAATATATTTTGAGATTAAACTTAATGATATTATCTGCGCGCGTGCAGGTTGAAGATAGTGATGTTGTCAAATTTCTGGTGTCATCAGATATAATTCCCTACAAACAATGGAGATGGAGAGGGGCTGTGAATTGTCAAAAACAGTTAGTGTTTTGGTTTTGTGTACGTGAATAGTGGAGTATTAAGGTTTGATTAAATGTGACAGGTGGCGGCTAGTTGAAAGGATGTTGATGGATGATGTGGGACTGGAGTATGTAGCTGAGCGCAGTTGCTACTGTTTTAGGGAACATGGTTAATCACCATCACGTTTGTTAAAACTCATAATTCATTCTTACCTTGGCTTATCTGAGGATCCAAGGTAAGTTTTTAAAATTTTCACATAGCTTAACTGTGACAATTTAAGTAGAAATTAGATGATGTTGTATTGAATATTGCAGAGCATGTGGTGGTCTAAAGAGTTGTCTTCCAAGAAATGGTACTTTCAACACTATTATTCTTGTAAGTGATTGATTACTTATCTATGCTTATTTAATACTCCCTCCGTCCCTTAATAAAGTTCCCATTTCACCTTCAAGTTTTGTCCCTAAATAAAGTTCTCATTTCTCAAACTTAAGGGACCCACTTAATATAATAATATTATTACCAATACTTTCACCACTAACTATCTCTTAAAACACTTTCTCTCTCCAATCAAAACTTATATTTTATTCAAAAGTAATACCAAATACCCCACCACTAACCATCTCCTAAAATGTTGTGCCCAATACAAATGAGAACTTTATTTAGGGACGGAGGGAGTATATCTTAAGAAGAAGAAGGTTTGCTAATTGTTAGTGTTTGTGATTTAGGAGGACGCTACAACAAGAAGGTGGCTTCAGCAGCTTTTTCGCAATCTTCAGGGTGGACTTTGACAAATCATTCCTGTTTCTTCGTGTACATAGACTATTTTAGAAAAAGTATAAAATACTGAGTTTAAATGAAAATTTTGTATCGGTTAATTGCAACTGAAATCCAAAGTATATATAAACGCATTTGGACCCTACTATCATATATAGCCCATCTTATAAATAGCTGACGTAACGTATGTCTATTTATGACGTTAAATATAAATTATTAAAACCAGTCTAGATTAACTGTCGTAGACTAAAACAGAAGGGAAATCCCTAATCCGCAGGCATGGCAACTTGGAATATCCGATCAAAGAAGCGAAAGACGGTTGAGAAAATCGTCGGTATCTCTGGCACGATGAATATGGAAGATTCAGTTGCCAGTGTAGAAGCCATGTTGGGGTATATATTTAAAGACAAAAGCTTGTTGGAGGCAGCCCTAACGCATTCGTCTTACACCGATACTCAGTCCTACCAACGGCTGGAGTTCATCGGAGATGCTGCCATAGGACTCGCCGTCTCCAATTTTTTCTATTTGACGTACCCTGATCTTGACCCTGCTCAACTCTCTCTTCTCCGTGCCGCCAATATCAGCACCGACAAACTCGCTCGGGTTGCCGTTAAACACGGCTTATACAAGTACGTCCGCCACAAAGCCACCACTCTCAATCATAAGGTAACGTCTTGTACGATTTGTTATAAATTGAATACATTTATTTGTTATTACGTGATTATTTGTTTTGTTTTATTGAAATTAAACAACTTTGTGTTTGATCTTTTGGCTAACTTCTCAAATTATTGACTAATTTTATCTTTAGGGGACTGAAAGTCCAACTTTAATGATTATACAAACAAAAATAAAAAATATTTGATTTATATTCAAGTCACTAAGCTTGTTAAAAATTAAACTTGCACTTGTAAATTAGTAAAAAGATGTGCTAATTATACCTCAAGTTAATTAAATTTGGATCCTTTTCTGCATTAGGTTAGGGAATTCATAAGCGCAGTAGAGGAAGAAGAAGAGACGGCTGTGCATGGTGGACGAATGAAAGCCCCAAAAGTTCTTGCGGATATTGTAGAATCAGTGGCTGCTGCTGTTTATGTTGATTGTGGAATGAACTTGCCAATGATGTGGATCGTCAGTTTACAATTTTTTATTTTAATTTTTTAAAATAGATTCAGGTGATAACATGTGTTTGGTTTCAGGTAATAAGAGAGCTGCTTGAACCCATAGTGATGCTAAATCTTCTTGAGAAACAACCTCAACCTATTACAACCTTATTTGAGACATGTCAGAAACATGGGAAGCAACTTGATATAAGGCATTGGAGAAAAGGTGTTTAATAAATTTGAGTACTTTACACATACTTTCTTCATTGGGAATGGAAGAGGGAGTATTAATTATAAAGACGTTAAATATTCGTTTTTAGGATATGCGTATCTATGATCTCGAACTAATATTATTTCCATTTATGTATGTAACTTAATCCGAATATTAGGTGAGAGAAACATTGCGAGCGTTTATGTAGATGGGCAATTTGTTGCATCTGGTTCTTCAGAGAATAAAGACAATGCAAAGCTTCATGCAGCCGAGGTCGCTTTATCCAAAATAACAAGATCCAAAAGTAATGATGATGCAACTTGTGCTGATCTTAATGCTAAAATTAATAAAACCATTGAAATCGAAGGTGCAAAACAGAAAGTACACGAGCTTTGCAATAAGAAAAGGTGGCTAAAGCCCGTTTACAGGTATATTGATTGTTTTCTATATTAAATGATATATTTTCTTTAAGTTATACCATAAAGTTTTGGTTGCAGAGTTGAGCAAGAGTTGGGTCCCGCGCATGATAAAAGATACATATCATCTGTTGAAATTGAAGAAATATTGTGTGTCAAGGGAGAGGAGAGGTCCAGAGTAAAGGATGCAGAGAATTCTGCAGCCTCAATCATGTTTTATGCTTTACAACAATCTGGATATATATGACTCTGTAAACAAAACAAAAAATGTAATTCATTTTATGCATTAAAACTTTATAATTATGTTGAAAAATGTTAAATGCTCTAATATTTTGCCTGTGATCTCCTTTTGTTAATTTGGATGTCTAAGATGAACCAGGGCTTCAGTAAGGGTGGCCCGAAACTTTAAAAGATTGATTGTGATATTCTGCCCGTCAACATAAATAGCCCGTACAGCTTGATAGCCTTTGGAGTAGAGGGATTCTGGGTCGGTAATTACGGGGTCGTGTGGCCCGTATGACCCGATCAGTGAGCTCTCCTCTGCTACAGTCTTGTACTCCATATACTTCAACCCCATTTTTGGTGCGGGCTGACCGAAGTACGTACCATGTGAGTGCATACCCTGAACCAGGACCGCACCTTTAGGTAAGAGAATACCGTTTGTTAAACCAGCACCATGTGCACCAACCATAACATTACATGAGTTTACAACTCGAGAAAATTCATCCAAATTAAGCATATCTTTTGTTTCTGCTACCATCACTACAAACCCCATATCTTCCATCATTCTTACCATTTTGTCTTGGTTTACAAATGTTCTTGATTTCTTTCTCGAGATAAGTAGCAAAACCGGCTTCTCGATCTCGTTTGCGCTTTTGTATTTTTTGAAATTGTATGTTTCTCTTAAAAACTGCTTGAAATCTAGCCTCCCGGAATAGAATTAGGATCCAATGCCAGGTTGTTGTGGTATTTTAGCCCGACCACTGCCCCTGGAAAGCAATGCACACTTGTGTTTGAACCCATTTTTATTACTTGATAACTCGACAGGTGTCTGAGAACACGGTGGACAAACCATCATGAACTGTACTCGGGATTGAAAATGGCGGGAAGTCGGGATGATTAATTTCGTGAAATAAGTTCCCAATATGAGAACCGGGACTTTATGGGTATGGTTACAAGATTTGGGTAATATTGTCTTGAACAGGTGTCTCATGAGATCTTTATCTTCTTGTCTTGCATATGGTTGAACCATGGTCTCGGTTTGATTATATGATCCAGTGTAGACTTTTAAATTAGTTAGGTAGTTTCAATGATCATCTCCTAAGAAGCCATAAAACTAGTGTTTGTTAATGCGCTTAAAATTTGAAAGACCAAGGCAAATGAGTGAAGCCCATTTCGAGTCTACCTCTATGTATTATGTTGCAAGTCTTCCTCATGCTTTACCAACTGAGCTACACATGTAACCGCTAAAGTTTACCAACTGAGCTACCGATGTAACCGCTAAAGTGTATGCATGTGTGGGCTCCTAATTAAATTATACTAGATGTGCAAGTGTACAGGGCTTTTAAAGATTGATTTTTTTTACCCTAATAGGATCGATGGTCTAGATCAATAAGGGCGTGGGATCCTCTACCAAGTTCAAAAGCCCGTAAGCTAGGCTCATCTGCCTTAGCTCCACAATTTGCAGCTATAAATTTGTTCAAGGTTGACTTTGACTGTTTGATTCAAACTGAAAAGTGTAGGCGAGATTACCTCTAACCAGTTTGCGGAGAAGATGATCTTGTCCTTGTATGGTTTCTCTTGTTGCTGTATTGTCCCTGCAACATTGATTAATTACATGATTTAAACAATTAAAATCAGGTCGTAAATCAACTTCATCTCTGTTTATGCTATTGCTACTTACATCCATCAAACGGGGTTGCGAAAAGTGCAGCATATGTAACGAGTAAGACACATGTTATAACTGTTAGCAATGGAGTAATTGGTTTCTCCATGTCGCTTAAATCTCACCATCTCCTTAATCTTTAATATTAGCTCTGCTCATACTTTAGATTAAAGATACGTTGACCTTGCGCTGATTTGCTTTTGATATATGTGTCGTGCTACCAATCATACTTGACTTTTTCATTAAAATATTGCTTTTCTTATATGTGCCGCTTTCCTACGATGCTATTAGCACACCCGGTTTAGTTATACAAGTATATAATTATGTTCATTCATGTATATATATATTATATTATGTAATAAATAACGTAGGTTAGTGTGAAAACTAGAAACAATGTATATACTTTATTATCATCCATCTTGAGTTGACTATGCTCAAAGTACAATTATCTAGGCATATCATTACACTTTAACTCATTTTTAATTTCAAAAGGCCTACTATGTACAACTTCATGGGCATAAGTTATTAAAAACTGTCTTTACAATTTACATTTCTTTTAAACTTAGCTACTTTTTAGAAAATGAAACACCACATTTGTTTCAAAAAATGAAAATGACAATGGACGAGTGTATGTGATCATGTTATATTCTTCTTCAAAATTTACCTTAATTTGATCCGATCATCAACTTATCTTGCCTAAATCCAGTTTTAGCATACTATCATTAATTCACTATTATACACTTATTACATCCATTTTTACCATACTTCTCATGTGTATGTTCATGCCTTAACACGGACACTAATTTTGGCGCATAAATGAATTCATAACATGAGACAAGTTTTATACTTTTAATACACTTTATTTAGCCTACTTTTATGTTTATGCATCTCACGATTTGGATTTTTATTAATAAAAAGTTAAAACAAATAACTATAATTTCATTAGATATTATCAGAAATAAAATCATAAATAAATATCCTCTTCAAGTTTTTTTTTTTGAACGGCAAGTTAGTAAGTTAGTGGTTCGAGCATAGACAGTGACATCCACAAGGGGCAGTATGTTTTCCCTCAAACCTTTCACCTGTGGGGAATAAATCCCACCACCAAAGTCCACGACGGGACTTGAACCCATGACCTATGAGTCATGGGCAACACCTTATACCACTAGGCTAGAAGCCTTGAGTAAATACCCTCTTCAAGTACTTGATACAACGAGCTCATTTTAAACCCTCGATAAAATCATTTCTAGTTATATGCTTGTTTGCTTTATAAGGATAGCACGATTCTTCTTTGGAGGAGGGTTTATACTTTATATGTTAATTTTCTCTTTTTATATTGAATATCGTTGAAATATGAGAATAAGAATATTGATAACTCTATAAATTTATAACTTAATAACCTAATATCTAAAATAATGATATTCAATATTTTTTAATCATAAACACTAAATATACCAAAACTTGTGCAGTTTATCAAACCATTATGTTTTACATCGAGACTTTGTAAACCATTTATGTAGGTGAGTGAGGTGTTAATTTTTTTTAACGACCAGTTAGTGAATTAGTGGTTCGAGTCATGTAGTGACTACAAACGGGCAATATGCATTACTCGAACCAATATTCCTTTTGAGGAATAAGCACCATCTCCTTTTTTATCTACCGATGAATGTCTTCAGTAATTCTTGAACCCAAGTCATTTTGAATGCAACTTTTCCAAGACTATACTTGGTCCTAATTGATTAGAACAATTGGTTATATAAGAAGTCATTTAGATTAATTATATAAAATTAAATTAGATAAAAGAAATATGAGATTTAAGATCCAAAGCATGACACGATGGATTATAAAAAGCTTGGCCTTTAATGGTACATGGAAACATACAAGATACAATGCACATGTCCACACACGTGGTACTTTTTAAGTCATGTTTTAAGTACGTATGTGCGGTGATAATCAAGTCATGTTTTATAACATAGAATGTGTGTTATCGTGGTTATTTATGTAAGCATTTTACTAATACTTTGTTTTACAAGCTACATGTATATAAATTGGAGGAATAGAAAGAGGTTGTGGTATTATCTTATTATGTTTATGTTCGTAAACAAATATTTATTTTTCACACTATATGCGGAGGAAATACGTGCTTATAAACAACATAGGGTGATTTTTAGATAATATAATCTGGAGGTGATTATAGAAAACCTAAAATCACAAATCGTAAATTAAATATAAAATGAAACATTTAGGAAGTTTGATTCGGATGTTTATTGGACCATGACCTACTCACATGACATGACATGACCAACCGCTCATCTTGATTCAACCTACATAGATTCAACTACTCAAATTTCCACCATTCATTCAATTTCGTCATTCATCCCCCTTGGTTCCGGAAATTGGAATAATTTAGGGTATTTGTAGCAGGAGAAAGCTTCCCGGTGAGTTTGCGAGAAGAGAAAGGTTTGGGGTAAAACCCGGGAACGACACGTTGCAGACATCACGGCTATATACGGAGCAACGCGGCCGCTCCTACATGTCCGATCAGTACGGAGGAAGGATGGTTCAGTAACTTACGCACGGCGGACGTGGAGCTTTGCCGTCCGAAGGCGGTAGTCCCTCTGACCTTCTCTTTCTCGCCGGCGGTGGTTCCTCCTCCTCCTAGTTTAGCTTAGGATTCTTCTACGTTTATATCTATTACTATCATCTTTGTCATTATATAAACTACCTTGCTTTCTTAATCGCGGTAATTAACCTACAATTAACAAATCGAACAAGAAGATGTTAAGGGTTCCTACTATTCTTTCCAATTACCAAAAGGAGGAGGCTGAAGAAGCCCGTGGCTGCGGCCGTAATTGTCTCAGAAGCTGTTGCCTACCAGGTATTCGATCAAATGCCTAACTTTTTCATGTATAATTTCTTTTCCACATGATTTCATAGTTAAAAAAACGTTGATTTTTGTATTGAATTCAGGGTCTAAGTATGCTTTTCCAAAATCCAACAAGGTTGACAATAATGAGTTTCCTTATGCTTTTCTGGACTCCCTTCTTCTAGGAGAGGTAATAATCGAATTGGTTATCCTGTTTTCGGGTATTAAATTGGACTAGGCTAAGAAGAATGTTGTTTATTTTGATAGTGGGAGGATCGTTTTGAGAAGGGGCTTTTTCGCTATGATGTTACTGCCTGTGAAACTAAGGTAGTGTTTTCTGAATCTTTCAACTTAGTAGGATATATGATACCATTAAGTTTCATTTGCAGGTTATTCCAGGTGAACATGGTTTTGTAGCTCAGCTGAACGAGGGCCGCCACATGAAAAAACGTGCGACTGAGTTTCAAGTGGATAAGGTGCTGCAGCCCTTTGATGAGAACAAGTTCAACTTTACAAAAGTGGGGCTTGATGAGGTGCTTTTCCAGTTTGAAGCAAGTGAAGATGGTGAAGTATCCAAACGCTCCAATTAATGTTGACAAGTCACCAAACGTTGTGGCAATTAATGTATGTTTTCTTCATCTTTTTATAGTTTATAAAATTCCATCTTTACGACATTTATTTATTGAAATGAATAGGTTAGTCCCATTGAATATGGGCATGTGCTTCTGATTCCTAGAATTCTTGAAAGGATTGATCATGAAAGCTTGCACTCTACATGGCACGTGAGGCTGGGAGTCCTTACTTTCGTTTAGGCTACAATAGCTTGGGTGCTTTTGCTACTATCAATCACCTTCACTTCCAGGTTAATAAGAAAAATATTTAATTTTGTATTTATATGGTGGTAATATTTCAGGCTTACTACTTGGGTGTCCCATTTCCAATTGAGAAAGCTGGCACTAGAAAGATGAGGGATTTGAATGGCGGGGTGGAAGTTTCTGAGATTTTAAACTATCCAGTTTGTTTTTGAGGGTGGGAATTGTGATGAAGATTTATCAAATGGTGGTGTTGCTGACGCATGCATATGCCTTGAAGATAATAACATACCTTACAATGTGCTCATTTCAGATATGGGGTATCTTTGTGCTGCCACAGGTACAATTTGAGTAAAGATATATTATTAAGATGTAAATTAAAAAGAGGAAAGCAGTGTTATGCAGGCTTTAGGAGAAGTGAGTGGTGAGGTTCTAGATACCGAGGTGAAGCCAGGTGTTTGGGAAATGAGTGGACATATGGTGTTGAAAAGGAAGGAATGGGCATCTGAGGAGAAAGCATGGAGGCTTCTTGCAGAGGTTTCATTGTCTCAACAACGCTTTCAGGAAGTGGTTGCAATTATATTTGAGGAGCTGTGATGTGATTGAACAAAACAACAAGATCTATGTTGATAATGATAATGCCATGGTGGGTGGATGTCTGAATGCTCATAACATATTATATATTCCTGTCTATATTTGCAACCACGAGACAGACTTCCCTTAAATAAAAATTGTGGGATTGATTATTTGTTAAATGACTCTGGATGTAAAGATTTCATGCTATTGCTATATTGTAATGAAGGTTTTCATGTGATGCAATTTTATTTTGAATTTCAGGAACAAGGGATTTTTTTTCTTACTTTTTTATATAAACTAGAGATGGTGCTGAGACCTTGGCTTGTTATATATTTAAAGGTTGTTTTGTGCTTGAGCTCCTTGTGTTGTGTTTCTTCATTGCACTTCCATTTGAAATAACTTTGCTACTTATTATTATAAGCTTCTTCACATCCATAAGCTAATTGAAACGAGTATTCACGAGGACATAACAAATGGGCCTTTTATGTACAAAGCGCCGGTTTCAAAGTTCAACCCCGCGAGCTGGACTTGGAAATCATTTTTTTTTTTCCTACAGAAATTCATTATTCAACCTCACTTTCTACGTTTTTTTATTTTTGTTTTAATTTTCTCTCCCTGTAAAGCCAGCCGAGGCATATGGTCAGCCACTAAAGCATCCCATAGATTCTCCTTCCCATAAGCGAGCGATGTTTTCATTTTTAATTTGAAACTTAAATTTACTTGGTATTTCTTAGGTTAGATATATCAATCAATCACTTACAATGTCAACACAGCATTGGTTCTGAATGATTGTTTTACTTGGTTCATTTTGCACGCTTCGAGCTCAGGGTAAACAAAGTGATATGTTTGGTTCCTGCATATGCTATTGTAAATTGATATGTTAGATTATACGTACAATGGTGATTCAATCTTAAGTTTATGCAATTATATATACATATAGTTTATGCGCAGTGTAATGATTTGGCTTAAATTTGGCATTTATGATCAAAACATCTCACTGAAAATTTTAGCTCCCTGCTTGAAGCAATTAATGCCTTGTATTTTCCTTGATTGTTTTATGTTTTGATGCAGATGGTGATCCAAGGGCTGGCTGCTTATTTTAGGCGAAAAATGGCTTTGCTAAAGCTTCCTTTTCTACTTCTAGGTTGGTGATCTTTATTTTTCTTGTGTTTCAACTTCTTTTGGATGGGTGTAAACGTTATATTAAAAATGGTTAATTATGGTGATAGATAGAACATAAAAGGTAGTAATCTTGATGGATATATATGTTAGAGTTAATTAACTAAAAGTTGTTGCACCCCATGGATATCAGAATTAAGTGGATAGTGCCTCCTGTGTTGGTGCGCGCAGATAGAGATTCTCATCCCAAATTATTAAACATTTTTTATGGATGGGAGAAAGAGAGGACGTACGTCATCAGATGTCCATTAGGCCACTTCCATCAAACAAGAAAACGATAGATTTGTAAATCAACATATACTAGTAGGCCATAGATGAAGCAAGATTGATTTGTTAATAATAATAGGCCCATATAGAGAGCCCTTAATTGAACTGGATCCTTATTCGAGTGTTGGGCAAGTCAAAAAGTGTTGGGAAACCATACCCCCGAGAAAGAAAACCAACAAGAAGAGTAAGCAGTTTGTATAAAAAAAAAGGCGGGAACATAAAGAAGATAGTGACATCTGACAGGTAGTGGGCCTATAATGGAGTGTTTTTGGGTGTTTTGAATATAGCTAGCTAAGGTGGTTGGGTGGTGGTAGTTGACCACTCTTTCCTTTTCTTCTTTTTCTTTTTATGTATTTCTGTATAGACTGTAGAGGGACCAGGATATGGCCCTGCTGGATAATTGCTGGAAGGTGGGCCCCCTGGTCATGGGTCACATTGGCCAAGTGTGTTCAACAATTCTTGTATTAAGGGGGTGAAATTATCAAATATAGATTATTGTTTATTCTAACCATTTAGTGATAGTTTATCAAGATATTTGAAATTATTTCTTAAAGTTCACGTATTTGATATTTTTCTATCAGATGGTCAAGAAATAGTCGAAAACGACCACAACAACGGTAAGTTGAATTTATATCGAACAAAGGTCAACGAACTTGGAGAAAGTCATCATAAATGAGCCCTTATTTGAACCATTTGGTTACCTTGCCTAATTCATAATCCCATGTATATATAGTCCATCATTTATATGAGGTTTATTTTAAAATAGCTATTTTTTTTATAACATTAATCATCTAAATTAACATTAACATAGATGATGGCAGAGAATCGGAGATTTTATATAAACCGGTTTTCCTAATATGTCATAAACAATTGGATTTGGGAGAATTTGCTTCGTGAAATTATAGTTGTTACCTTATATAACACCATTTGAGTATTGAATTTTGCATGGATAAAGTAATGATATAGAGTTATTTATTTAACATTGATCCAAATTTGTCAAGTCTAGTTTGATAAATCAATAAACAAGAAAATTTCAATTAATCTCTAATTATTTTCATGATACCAAATCATATCCTTTAATTATGTTCTCAATACATACATTTTAGCAAACAAAGCATAATATGTTGAGCATTGACTACTTATTTTAAACAACATGACGATTAACAAAATAAAAAAAATAATAATTAATGCAATTGTTTATGAAATTAGGAAGATGCCCTAAAAAGGTAAAATCTTGTGAAGAAAGTGTGTACATCAACCAAATCTAGGGTTATTTTAGTCTTTGCAAACACCTCGATTTTTTACACTTTTTTTAGTAAAAAAAAATTCGAAAATCGAGATGAAAAATGAAGAAAGGCTGAAAGAGGGCAGAAGAAGGCGTGTTTTATTAGGGTTCGAAAGAAGTGAAGAAAAAAGCAAAAGAAAACTCAAACCCCAAAACAAATTTCAAAATTCGATACACCAAAACCCTCTCTCTCCCCAATCTCTATTTCATCTTCATACCCACCGGAAATTAAAGTCTGTTTACAGAGGGAGAGAGAGGTTTCCGTTCAATTTATCACAAATTTCAAGCTATTTCATCTGATTTTTCAACCTTGTTGATCGGAGATGAGAGGAGGCAGAGCAGGCACGGCGTCTAAAACGGTGGCTGACGCTGCCGTTTTGGTCACCGATGGATCTGCTTCCAAACCAGATGTTAGGTACAGAGGTGTGAGAAAGAGACCATGGGGTAGGTTTGCTGCAGAAATTAGAGATCCATGGAAGAAAGCTAGGGTTTGGCTCGGTACTTTTGATTCCGCCGAGGATGCAGCACGTGCTTACGACGTCGCAGCACGGAATCTCCGAGGACCTAAGGCGAAAACAAATTTTCCGTTTTATCATCAACATAATCCTAACGTTCATCATCCGTTTATTAATCATCATAACCAGTTGTACCATCAACACGTGGAGTATCAAATTCCTCTCCCGCAGAGGCCGACGAGTAGCAGTTTGAGCAGTACGCTTGAGTCTTTCAGTGGACCTAGACCGCCGGTGAAGACGGAACTTGTATTACCCCGGAGACACCACCCGCCGGTGTTTCCAGATGATTGCCGTAGCGACTGTGATTCGTCTTCATCGGTGGTTGTTGACAGAGTCGTTGAAGCCGGTGAAATTGCTTCATCTTCTTTTACGAAACCTTTTTTATCGATCGATTTAAATATGCCGCCACCGTTGGATGATGATGAATGTGACAACGACGAGCTTCATTGCACAGCACTTCGACTATGATGGTGAAAAATTATTTCTTTTTAACTTAAAATGTATAATTGTTTTCTGCCGGAAAAAAGTATCCCCGTAGAAACTCAACCATAGACAAGGTTAAAATTACCATTAGGATGAGAATGGGGTTCTTGTGTGTTTCTGAAGAGAATTTTTGTTTGTTTATTCTAATATTATGAATCAACATCAGATATCTTATGCCTGAAAAAAAATGTTTTTTTGACATAAACTTTATTTAAATAAATATTTTTAGGTTACTTGCTGATGCTAAACTGATATGATGATTTGATTCTTGCATGTCAGATTTGCTTGCTAATGCTTTGCTGCTTGTTTACCATGGAAGTTGATTTGTGAAATCTGTTTCATTAGTAATAAATCTAAGTTGATTTGTGCTTTCTAATCAGTACAATGAATAAATCCCTAATTTGTTAATGCATAAGGATGATCTTTTGAACTACAAGTTGTGCTATTATAGTATTATGTTAATAAGTTTTTGTTCATGCAATAGAGTTATTGCATATTTGCATGAAGTAGTTGTTTTGTTGTACGTAAGAACGTAAATTACTTTCGTACGGCCATGAATAACCTAACATATCATGTTTGACAGCTGTTATGATTCTTTTCGTGTTAGTTATTGATGGTAAAATTTCCGTACAATCACTCTGTATTACTTGAATATTGTCTAACGGGGTGTGGGCAGGGGGCAGCTAGGGTTGATCATTTGCAGCGGTTTATTACGCATAGATATAGTTTGCATTGAAGTTTGTTGTTGACGATGCATTAATTTCCTTGTAATTGGGAGGTTTCGGTTATAATCCTAGCTGTGTTTTTCATGCCTGCAAATTGTTTTTTTGTTAGGGTAACTTAGTTTGGAAGTAAAAGTGGATTCTTTATGAAAGATTTATTGGTTTTCTACTTTAAGCTGCACATTTAAGTTAATACATTAATTAGTAGTGATTATGAGTAAGCTGCTAAATGTGGTTATTTCAATGATGGTGAATGCATGATTGTATATTTCCTTTTTGGATTTCAAGTTGAGCACAGGTAAGGTCAAATTGACACTTGTTTGTTTATGTTGTTAAGTAGTGGTTTGACAAAATCATGTTTGTTTTGTGGAACATATTACATATATATGTATGTATGCATGATTTCAAGCTTTTTGCATAGAGCATTGGCTAGTGGTAGTAAATGGGTGGGTCTGAACTGAAGACTTTGTAATGTGCATCGTCTCTCGCTTTGCTTTGCAAGTTGAGGATCCATTACTTTGACCATATCTTCTTTTTAATTGGATTTACAAGCATTTGTTGATTCACACTCCACTAACATAATCTTCTTCTTTTAATTAATAAATTAAGCTTACTAAAATATGAACTAAATCGTGCAAATATTAATTGTTTATTTGATGTTGCAATTTCAGCATTTGAGTTAACTTTCTTGTCAAAAATGGTTTGAAGTGTATTTTATGTGTAACCATCTAGATTGATTTTGTTATAGACTAAGTGTTTAATTGATATATTTAATTATACGTCTAAGAAAATGATTTGAGATTTTTGACACAATTAAAAATGAATATTTGAGAGAGTGATTTGTAAAGTATTGAATATAGTAGGAATGAGAAACATGTATATGATTTCTGGACCTTATTATACTTGTGTAATGTAATTTTTGTAGTAGTTTTAATTAGTTAAATATCCAAAAAGACTAGATCAAAGCTTATGTGTTGCATATTTGTTATAAGGAGGCGTTAGCAATATCTTTTATTTATGATTCAAGTAGATTCAATAATGATGATGTATTTTATAAGACAGAAATGTATTATCAAGTGAGTGAACCTAGAAATAGATTCTTGTTGATAACCCCAGTTAGATAATGCATTAGACGTTTTATGAAATTTGCAACACTTTGATTGAACTTTGATGACACCCAACCCAACCCAACCCAACCCAACCCAACCCAACCCAACCCAACCCATGCATTTTCTTTTTCTTTTTCTTTTTCTTTTTCTCTTTCTCATTTCAATTTCTATGTTTTTTTTGCTGGTTATTTATAATTTGTCGTTTGTCTTATTTGAGAAAAAGATGTAGGTACGTGGTAAGGTTTAAACTTTAAAATAGTGGTGGGAAGGTTTAGGTGTCGTTTAAGCTTTCATGTGGTAACATGGCATCTGGAACTTAACAGCTTGCTGTTTGAAAACCTAAACAATTTTATGTCTCCTAGTTAACAATCCCCAAATATGAATTTTCTGTCTATAAAACTAAACATTTCACCTTTTTTCTTTTCAAATTTCTTTAAACTTAAATCAAGCATTCGACATCAAATTTTAATTCATTCATCTCAATTTTAATGAATGAATCAATCAAAATTTGTCACATTGACCAAAACGTATTCGCTCATATATAGTTTTTGCCTAATAAATAACTAGACATATTCGACTTGTTTGGCGTTTTATGCTATACCCTACATGTGTACCAGTCACAAACCAAATGCTTGACGAATCATGCATGTTGCCCTCAAGATTTTCTTTTCTTTGTTATATTAATATTTTTATAACAACATCAACTGCATATTTATGTTTTCAAAAGCAAAACAAATTAGCAAGGCGTCGTGAACTATTTTTATTGAGTTTGTTTGTATGGATGAGCAATCACGATCGGATATGGACCCAAAAGATCCCGTACTAGCACCGTTACCGAACTTGATACTCGGTGCACGGTTTTGTTCCCAAAAAAAGTATGCTACCTTAGCTCATTTACATTTAATCACTCTCAATGGATTAGTTTTTATATTTGATAGCCATAAATGACAGTTAATGTAGGTGTCAGGATCGATTAACTATGAATTAGTTAATAAACACCTTTAATCTAATTGATTATAGGTGTTACAGCGGATTAACACTATATCAATATGATTAAGAACAATGAATCTGTAAGAACAATATGCAATAATATTAAGAACACAGTTTCACAAAAAGCTTCAATGTATATTATTGATTAACAATACACACGTACGTTTACAATTTGTAAGAAACTATATATAATAGTTCTTGAAGCCTAACTATTTACCCTAGTTATTCTAGGACTTGATTTACATCGAATTATAAAAGATATACATTGAATAACATTCTATAACTACTTCTGCGAAGATCTCGGACTTGATATGCTTCCAAATACGCGTACCAGTAGTAACTGCAATCACCAGTAGTAAATATGCATCGTCAGTAGTAATTCTGGTGATCAGTAGTAAGTCTGATAGTCAGTAGTAAGTCCAAAACCAACGTCAGTAGTAACTACTATGATCAGTAGTATCTTCAATATGTGCATGATCAGTAGTAACTTAGTTATAGACTTCACCAGTATCAACTCATCAGTAACAAGTGTTTCTGCCCCATCAGTAGTAATCATAGTCTTCATTAGTAATAACTATGATCAGTACTAACTGCAGCATCAGTAATAAGTTGAACTGTGATTTGTTCCAACAATCTCCCCCTAAACTTACTAATTCCTTTTGAATTACTCAAGTTTCTTTTGTTCTTCTTCTTCCCCCTTTCTTTTCTCTAGAGTTCTTTGATTCTGTTGCTTTCTTTGTTCAATGATGTATTTGCTGTTTTTCTTTGTAAAATAGGTCAATTTATTCTGGAACATTACAGCATCATATGGTCTCATCATGGTATTTGTGAATATCTGATACATGACCTTTTCAGAATGTGGATATTCTTTTTCATACAATTATAGCTCACATTTCTTGCTTGATCTTTCAAAGAAGTACATATTTGCAGTTGGGAGTACATTCCAAGCATATACATTTTCTGGATTTGTAAATAGTTCTGGGTAGTTATCTGGATAAAATGCAGCATCAATCATTTTTGTTAAATATCCAGCACCAGACTCTTTCCATGATTTATTTGTCATTCTTGGTTTTCCAATGATTAGAAGTTTGATTACATCACTTCTTGAACAGGATCTAATCAATGGTAACCATCCAGTAAATCTTTGAACAGCTTTGTCTTCCCTTATAATTTCTATTACATTATTTGGCATAATTCTCCAATTGATGATTGGATTGTTTTGAAGGGGAGCAACGGGTACTTCAAGAACAGGAATAATTTGTTCTGTCTTTGATTTCTTTTGAGCACTCTGTTCTTGAGTAAGAACCTTTCTTTTATTGATTTGGGGAGTTGAGGATTCACCAGTATTTGATATACTACCAGTTTGAATTAACCTTGGACTTATTGGAATTAAGGCTTTTGATTTCTTTTCTTCTTCAGCTTCTTGTTCAGCCAATTCTTTCTTCTTGGCAGCACAATATTTCTCTATAATTGTGATCATCTTCATTCTGCCAAAGGACTTTGCACTGTGCCCTTTTGATTTCAGAAATTCAATCATATTTGTCTTCTGTTCAAACACATCATCTGTTAATTCACTTTTTGTTCTTTTACATTCAGATACCAGATCTTCAAGACATTTTAAATGTTCTTCTTCAACTTTTCTAAGTCTTTTAAATTCTGCTTATTGAGCTTCTATCTGAACATCTTTTATTTGAACAGGTATTTCAGCTTCTTGAGATTTTGATCTTTCATTTTTAGCCTTCTTTTTCTTTTCTTCAAGAGCTTGATACATAGCCACTTTCTCTAAATATCTCTTGTGTTTCACCTTCCATCTTGATTGTTTGTTAGCTCTGACAAGATTGATTTTGTTCACCATGTAGTGACCTAGTGCTCTGTTAGGGTAATCTTCATCATAAATTTCTTTTCCCTTTCCAATACAAGCTGAAGGTGGAGGTGGAATATATTTCATATCTGGGACACCTCTGATTATTATTGATGGAGAAAACAATCTAAGTTCATTTTCTGAAAGGATCTTTGGATGTTGAGGAAGTGTGCATTCATCTACTTCAAACCAGTTCACATTATCATCAATGTCAGGTATGATAAGTGGTTGATCAGGTGTTGGTGGTTTGGTGATGATGACATAACGTTCTCTTTCAATTAACTCAGGGATCTCTTGTTCTTCCTCTTCAGTAGTAACCAAGGTAGTTACTACTGGTGTGGCTTCAGGAGATACTACTGATAGGGCATCAGTAGTGTTTGTTGCAGTTGTTTCTTCTTGATTTACTACTGCTATGATATCAGTAGTAGGAATTACTACCGATACTTCTTGTTGAGCTTGTTCTTTCATAGGAGCAGTAGTAGTAGCCTCATCATCAATATTCATCGTTTCTAGGCCTTCATCATTAACCTGGCCTTCATCAACTTTTGTTTCTTTGAGATTGAGGAGAGAAGTTGCTGCTGCTGCAATGGATTCATCTATCATACTTTGAATGTTGTCCTTCTCCCCCTTAGTGAGTTCAACTGGTGGAGCTTCACTATTATCAATCTTCCTTTTCAATTTCCGTATGATCTTAGTTTATTGAAGAAGCCTGTGCTCATACATTCTCATTCTCTTGTTGATGGTGTTAATGTGCTTCTTCATATATGTCATGGTCTTTCCTTGATTTGTTAGATATTTCAGACAATCTTGTACAATGGTTTCAAGGTTTTCCATCCTATCCGTCAATTGGTTTTGTTCAATACTGCCCTCACTCCTTCAAGCAAGATCATCGGGCTCACTAACAGGTACATTGGCTTTGAGGTTTTCCATCCTTTCCGTCAATTCAACAGTTTCAGTTCTACCCTCATCACTTCTTGGTGATAAAATGGGTTGTTTGGACACCCTCTTCTTCCTAGAAGAAGCAGTAGTGCCCCCCTTGTGGTTTCTTGGCACCGGGGTCCTCTTAGTAATTCCTCAAAAGAGTCATCACTTAGAGTTGCCGAGGTATGGGTCTTAGAGATGTTCTCACTATCATGTGCACCCACCTTTGGGGCATCAGTGGTGAGAGCCCTTTCCTCATGACCTCTCTCCTCCTGTGAGGTCAACTCTTGGAGCCTGGGGTTTGACTCAATGGGTCCCCTGGTGTCCTTTAAGGAAGATTTCTTCCTTTTATAACTTTTCTGAATTGATTTGGTCAAAGGTTGGTCCTCTACAGAGTGAAGAGTAGCACTCTGCAGATTTAATTCATGTTCCTGGGACACATTCAGGACATCTATTTCTATTTAGAATCATCTCTTCAAGTGTTTCTTTATTAAGTTTTTCTAAATCTTTATAAGCTTTAATGCATTCAGGAGTGCAAGATTTAGAATGTACCTTAGCAGGAGAATCAGTGAAAGCCATGAGAGCTTGATTCTGTGCATGTTCCTCTGCTTGAAAGCTCCAATCATAGCCTTGTCCTTGTTGTGAAACAAGAGCAGTTGAGTTTGATCTTTTGTCTGGCTGAGGACATTCTTTAGCAAAGTGCCCAAGGTTGTTACAGTTGTAACATTTGACTTTAGTCTTGTCAAATCCAGCCTTGTCACCTTTGTTGTAGTTAAGGTTTGTTCTTCCAGTCCTCTTCAAGAACCTTTTGGTTCTCAGGCTCAGCATAGCCATCTGCCATTTTAGATCCATCTCCTCAAGATCATCAGGATTTAATTGTTCCAAATCATCACTAATTAGTGCAGTATGCACATGACTAGTGAAAAAGGATTCTCTTGCAGTATCTTCACACTCTGCAGCCTTTGCAGTTTCCTGACCTGTTCCTGTACTAGACACAAAATCAGCATTGTTTGAAGATAAATTAGGAGTTTTAGAACTTACCTCAGATTCAAACACCCTAAGCTCATTGTACAATTCATCCAGCTCCTTTTCTTCCAAAGCATCACCTTGTCTATATATGACTGTGTACATAGACCATTCTTCTCCAAGAGATCTGAGAAACTTTCTATTGACATCATCATTGTCTGGTTTCACACCAACTTGATTCAATTCACCAATGAGTTTGTTGAACCTATCAAAGACTTGAGATAGTGATTCATTCTTTTGGCCTTTGAAATTTTCAAAGTCCTGTTTTAGTACAGACTTCATGTTTCTTTTGGTGCTTTTAGTGCCAACGAATCTCTTTTCCAGTGCCTGCCACAACACCTTTGCATCATCATATTCAACAAAGAGATGTTGATAGTCATTAGGAATGGCAAGTAGAAGAGTGCTTAGAGCTTTGAGTTCGATTCTCTGTCTTTCTTCTCCTTTTCACACTTGAGTTTGTCTGCTTCAGTTGCAGAACTTGTTGCTTGACCAGGAATGGTTTTGTTTCCTTCAATGACAACTTCCCACATGGAATAATCAGTAATAAGCATGTATTGCTTAATACGATTCTTCCACATCCCAAAGTTATTGGGAGTGAGTATAGGGATTTTATTAGCTTGAGTACTTTCATTGTTATCAGTCATGATTAACAATGTGTGTGCTTTAAAGATTTAAAACTTTTTGTTGTTCTTAAAATTCGTAGATCTAGAACCAATAAGCTCTGATACCACTTGTTAGGATCGATTAACTATGAATTAGTTAATAAACACCTTTAGATCTAATTGATTATAGAAGTTACAGCGGATTAACACTATATCAATATGATTAAGCAATGAATCTATAAGAACAATATGCAATAATATTAAGAACACAGTTTCACAAAAAGCTTCAATGTATATTATTGATTAACAATACACACGTACGTTTACAATTCGTAAGGAACTATATATATAATAGTTCTTGAAGCCTAACTATTTACCCTAGTTATTCTAGGACTTGATTTACATCGAATTATAAAAGATATACATTGAATAACATTCTATAACTACTTCTGCGAAGATCTCGGACTTGATATGCTTCCAAATACGCGTACCAGTAGTAACTACAATCACCAGTAGTAAATATGCATCGTCAGTAGTAATTCTGGTGATCAGTAGTAAGTCTGATAGTCAGTAGTAAGTCCAAAACTAACGTCAGTAGTAACTACTATGATCATTAGTATCTTCAATATGTGCATGATCAGTAGTAACTTAGTTATAGACTTCACCAATATCAACTCATCAGTAACAAGTGTTTCTGCCCCATCAGTAGTAATCATAGTCTTCATCAGTAATAACTATGATCAGTACTAACTGTAGCATCAGTAATAAGTTGAACTGTGATTTGTTCCAACAGTAGGTATGATATAATAACTAACCGGGCACACAAAAATCACTAACTGTTGTGACTTTGTGCACATACTTGTCAGAGAAAATACAAACATGCACATACTTTGTGTTGTTATCTAATGAAAAGTTCACACGCAACTAAAGAAAGAGAAATTACTTAACTCATTTTTGGGTATAAATAACTCATTTAACAACTGAATTTAATGTGGATATATCAACACACAAACTTAAGAATTAAAAGCAACTAACAAAAATTTTCTGGTTAAAATATCTACTCGTTGCTTCATTATCTTGTTAGTTGCTATCTGAAATCTTGCGTACGATGTTGTTGTAAAGTGAAACAAAACATTTGAAGTTTGATAAGGTATAGTTGAGATATACTTGTATTTTGTTTTCATAATTAGAGATGTTGGAGTAATATATAAGGATTAAAAATGTTGGTAATGAGGAATTTTAAAACATAACTTTCTAGAGTTATTAATGATTTTTAAGGTAAATGTTTTCTATAGTTAACTTCAAATTACTTTACATGAAATAACTTTTTAGTCATTAGCCTAAAAGCAACAAATAACAAAATACTTTGAAAATTCTTTATTTTTATAGCTTTGAAGTTTATATGACTCATAAAATGCAAACAGTCCTTAACTTGAGGGTCTTTTTCTAAATTACTGTCCTTATAAATCTCCTGTGTGACGCAAAGAACCACCTTCCTCTTCCTGTATCACATTACCGATACCATCCATCCATCCATCATGGATGCCGAGAGAGCAGCTCTGCAAAAAACTTTAACTCGGTCGAAATCCAACGTTCACGACGAGTTACACAGCTTCAGGTCATGGCTCCGGTGGATGTGCGTCGATCAATCCACCGGTTCCACATCTTGCCTCTCCTGGTTCGTGTTCATCATCTTCGCCGTCGTCATCCCTATCCTCTCACATTTCTTTCTCGCCTGTACCGATTGCGATAATCGGCACGCGAGGCCTTATGATCGCCTTGTCCAGTTATCCCTCACCAGCATTGCCACGCTTTCCTTTGTTTGCCTCTCCCAATTCATTAGGTCTTATGGACTTAGGAGGTTTCTCTTCTTCGACAAGCTTTATAATGAAAGCGCCATCGTTCGTAAGGGTTATACTGATCAACTCAATGTAACTCCTCTTTTTCTTACTTTGATTTGTATATGTGTATTCTGAATTTCTTATATGATTGATAATTAATATCTAGTTATTGCTTTGATTACTTACTGAATCAAGCGGCAGAAATGATTTCCCGTCTGCTCTGCTGAACTTATTAGTAACAAATACGTAGATTTTAGTTGTTAATTCTTTAGTGGTGAAATATTTTTATCCCTAATTATTTAAGGTTGTGAGTTGTTGAATATGGAAATCTAGAAACCAAATTCTCAATCGTGATTGATAACTGTAATTGAACTACTGGATTATTGAAGAGTAATTAATAATTGTCACATTGTTGATGAATATTTAATAATCTATAGGTGTGAAATTGTTAACCACATAATGTTATTAAGATCGCCAATTGAACATCAAAGAAACTAAAACCATATGAAATCCTTGATAGTTTATAAGATTCTAGATCTTTCAATGGACAATTTAAAATGTAGTTTCTCTAATTGTGAACACAGAGCTCGCTTAAAATAGTGTTGATATTTGTGGCACCATGTTTTAGTGGTGAGACTGCATATAAGATCTGGTGGTACAGTTCAGGTGCAACACGAATCCCATTCTTGGGTAACGCGATAGTGAGTGATGCAGTAGCATGCACCTTAGAGCTAGCATCATGGCTGTATAGAACCCTTGTGTTCTTCCTAGTTTGTGTCCTGTTCCGCCTTATTTGCCATCTTCAAATCCTTCGGCTCCAAGATTTTGCTCAGGTATTCCATGTAGACTCTGATGTGGAATCTGTTCTGAAGGAACACCTTAGAATCAGGAAGCATCTAAGGATCATAAGCCACAGATATCGGGTTTTTATACTGTGGGTCCTGATTATTGTGACAGTCAGTCAATTTGCATCACTTCTTGACACTACCAGTTCCAAAGCGGATCTTAGCATCTTCAAAACTGGTGAACTAGCAGTAAGTGATCAATGAATGGGTTGTGTATTGTAAGTTGATTTTAATTAGTAATAATAAGTAGTAATTTGTGTTATGTGTAGTTGGTTTCTGTAAGCTTACTAGCTGGACTGATGATCCTGCTAAGGAGTGCTGCTCAGATCACCCATAAGGCTCTTGGAGTGACGAGTTTGGCTGCTAAGTGGCATGTGTGTGCAACCATCGAGTCGTTTGGTCCACCCGGTGATCAATCATCATCTGACAGTGAGGATTTTGAGGAAGATGAGCTGGACAACACTAAAATCATACCGTCTTATGCTTATAGTACCATCTCATTTCAGAAAAGGCAGGCTTTAGGTAACTAATTTCAACATTCATGAATCATGATTATATATATATTAACACACCCAAAATGAATCATGTTGTACGTACGTATAGTGAATTATTTTGAGAACAACGGAGCAGGGATAACGGTGTTTGGATTTATGCTGGATAGGAGTTCGTTGCACACAATAGCGATGATAGAAATGTCACTCGTCTTGTGGTTGCTTGGAAAGACTGTTGGTATCTCTTAAGCCAAGAGATATATAATACTTTATAGAAACCTTTATTTATCAATTTTTTTTTTTACCTTTATTTATTTCATTTGTATTCGAAATAAATATTATTTTATTTTTCTTTCTTTGTATCATCTATGAAACTCCAATTGTCCGTCAATAAATTCCTTTATTCTTTATCATTCATTATCCAATGTTAAAGGTAAACGATGGGTTATTGGGTAAGAATTGTGTTCTAGGAAGTTTATCTTTAAAATAAAGTTATAAGGGACAAATCTTAGTAATCTCTACTACTTATAAAGCATTTAGATCTTTCCCTAAATAGCTGGCTGAAAATTCAGCCAAATTCTTGCTATTTTGGGATTTTAATAAAAAGAGTTAAAAAAAATGGGCAAGCCAGGCCTCGAACCCGAAACTACACGCTTAAATATGAACACCGAAACAACTGATCTAGCAGCTACATATGTTTTAATTGCTAAACAACTCCTTATTAAATACGTCGGACGGAAATTAATGCTTAAATTTCTTTTTAGTGGGCTTCGGGTGAAAATAATGGGCTACACACCTCGAACACGGGCCTTGTGGCCGGATTACTGGAACTCAATATACTCTTCATCTCTCATGATAGGTTACCAGATTTGTTAATCACGCCTGGCATTGGTAAAGCAATTAACCTCTTTCCAAGAAACAAAGAAGATGAAGAGCTAAAATTCAAATTCAAATAGAACAATGCCACCGTTTGAAATCCTTCTTCTTCTCTCCAATTCGAAATGACCCATTGCTACCGCCTTCCAACAAAAGAATCCACTCCGATCTTAAATTCCAAATTCATCTTTTTTAAACCCTCATAACAACAAAAGCCACAATCTTTGGATTCACAGGGAATCGAATATAAACACGTTGCATCGTTTCCTCCCCATAAATTAGGGTTTATAGCAAACGACTTTGGTTCCTTTTTCTTTTTTTGAGTTGTTAATTTTGGTTTGTATATGATTTTTTCTTGATTAGGTTTTATGTGAATCGTGTTTTGAATAGTTTTAATTTTTTTTATTGTGTTATATATCAGAGATGTGCTTTGAATGGAACGTGATGAATCCAACTTGGGCGTCTGTAACCTACTGGAGAGTTCTCGGTGTTCATATCAGATTCGTCAGGTGATTTCCTTATTCATGTTGGTTTTTAGGGTACAATTGTGTGATTTCCTTATTCATGCAGCACGCCAAGATAAATATACGGACTTCAATTTTGTACCTTTAATTGTGAAGGTAATGTCGTGATTTTAGGTTCTAATCTTTTTGGTGCATATTTTGTTTTACGAGTATCTTGAGTACGTTCCTCTTATCCCTCACCAGTTTATATTTTTTGAAATAAAAATGATTTGTAGGTTTGCAAGCAGGTGTAATTCAGACTCTTTTTTTGCTAGATCTGATCATCTTCCATGTGAATACATTGACCTGCTTAATTACTTGAAGAAGCCTCACCTTAAAGATCTGGATCTTTACCTCTTCGGTTTGCGATTTACATTCTGTTTTGATTTTTGTGTTTAAAATTTCATCTCATTATGATTTATTGTTTTGTTAAATGGTAAATTATTTTTGCAATGAATTCTTTAAGTATTAACATTTTTGTGTTATATAATGTTTGTGTTATTTTTATGAGAGATATATTTTTTTTGGATTTTTTTTGTTGTTTTTCCACGTCGAGACTTACGCCTCATAAGGCTAAAAAATATTCACTGAGACTCGATTATGTGTATTAAAACCTTGACTGTGCTATAATATTGTCATTTGTTGCTGCTTGTGATATAGTCTATGCTCTTGCACAATCTAGAATCTGTGATGCATTCAATCGAGGTATAATCTAGACCCCCAAAAGTTCTAACTGTATTTTTTATCTACATAATGATGAAAAAAAATAACTTCATATGATTTTAATTGATGCAGAGGCTGATATCTTTCAAAATGCGAGCATACCTGATTTTATGCAGGAAATACTTTCAGGTGTTGTAAGAAGCAATCTTGGATCTCTTGATTTACTCTATTTTCATTCCAAACAACTAATGGGAATCTCATTCCACCCAAATTGTTTGATTGAATTTGGTGGGGATCTCGGTGTACTAAATTTGACCAATAATCGTTTCAATGGTGAAATTGAGTGCAGTTGCTAAAATTGTTAAATCTGGGGATCAACAAGTTAAACGATACTTATCTGTGTTCTTTGGCCAACAATACCAACTTAAAAGTTCTTGTTTTAAGATTTAAAATGCTTTATGTACCTGGGAATTGTAGGCATGATTGACATAATAACTGTTCATAGCTTTAAGTTATGGATATAGCTTTTAATGATTTTAGTTGTATTATTCATGCCAATTGTTACGGGCGGTGAGCTTCACCCTTCCCTCACGGTACTACTTCGCTATCCGTCACTCAGGAGTATTTAGCCTTGCAATGATGATTGATAGTTATCTCTACTACTTGTAAAGCATTTAGGACATTTCTTAAGTATCATCTTGAAAATTCAACATTTTTTTTTCTATTTTGGGATTTTAAGAAAATGCATCCAAAAAATGACCAGCCATCAAACGTGGTGTGTCGGGAATTTTACAATTTTACATGATGACTAAGACATGTTAACAATCATTATTTTTTTGTAACCACGCTAATTTTATAAACTGTCTCTTTTTTTTATACCAAGTAACATAGAAAATTCATGGTTTGTTGTATTATCTATACAACGCATTTGCTTAATATAGAAATATTTGTATTACACGTGGGACTTGTTGTAAAGTATAGTTAAACATGGTACATAACATCTTTGTTATCAATATGTTGAGATAGTGTTGTTTAACCATCAATCACATTGGACATTTATACCTGAACAAAGAAACTACCAAAAACAATTTATTGTTGTTGCTTTGAATGTCAAAGACATTAATGCTATCAAATGTGACATGTTGTTATCTCACAATATTTGTGCGCCGTAGAATATAGTTATAGTGTACCAGCCGCCGCATTGCGCGGGTACCCGGCTAGTTGGATAAAAAAAACGATCAAGATCAATCGTTTAACCACCATCAACATCAAATCACATGCGATTGAATATAAAACCACCACCACCACTAGCCACCACCACCATCATCGCCCATTGCCGCCGACCATCGCCGACCGCCGCTGTTGACCACTGTTGACCGCTGGCCACGGGCAGCCGCCGCAATCACATGTGATTAAATACACAATCACATGTGATGGAAAGCGGTCGGCGGTGGCGGGGTTGCCGGTGGTGGAGACGGTGACCCACAGAGGTTGGCGACCGGGGGTGGGGGTGGTGGTGTTTATGTATTCAATCGCTTGTGATGATGGTGGTGTTGGTTTGATATTGATATTAACCATTTGAATTTTTTTTTATCTAAGAGTTGATTTGTTCCTAGAGGATTTTTAAAAAATAGACTACCTTAAATATTTGATTATCGTGTAAATGTAAAAAACTAAGAGATTAAAAATGTAAAATTTCATTTTCTTATTAATATTATGAATTATTTTTCCTTTCTTAACTAGCTTAATTAGTTATGATTTTCAAAACAAACACATAAATGTGAGGAAAATAAATAAACTGAAAAATAATATTTTAGTTTCTAAGTGGGTCCATATCACAACTGTTTGTCATGCATGAACTGTGAAGGTCATGGCAGGAAAATCACCAAAAAATATGAGGTTTGGCAGCTTAAGGAGAGGGAATAACGGAAACCAAATTTCTATCTTCTTGATAACGACGGAGAGATTCAGATTCAAGGTAACTGATAGCAGTTGAAGAAGATTATAATAAAAATAAGGGATTTGCTAACCATTGCCCTTAGGGCAATGGTTAAGAATGGATAAAGTGGTTTTTGTACAATTAATGATGCATAACTAATCAAAGGTGGTTATTAAAATGCATGGGGGTGGTTTTTTATTAGTTAATGTACAATGATTTAAAGCCAATAAAAATTTCTTAAACATTGCCCTAAGGGCAATGGTTAGCATTTTCCTAAAAATAAAAGCTTTGATTTGGAGCCCTCGGAAATCTGGAATTCTTATTTCCGACTTTCGATTACAATGGATATTGGTTCGGCTCCGATTAATCTGTGTTCTAAGGAACATCAGAAGATTTATCAGGATTGGTTCATTTGCGCTGACTCAGGTCCTCTCTCCCTCTCTCTTATATGTATCTACTAGTCTCATAACCCGCCCGATGGGCGGGCTAGCTTCGTGAACAAAACAGAATAGTACATTTCAAACGTATGAAATCATGTAACATTTATTATTACAAGGATGAAATACAACATGCGAAATAAAACTTCTTTGTATACGACGTTTGTCGTTGAGTTGGTTGTTGCCCTGAAATTTATTATTATTATTATTATGCTATTTTTAGTCGGTAATAATTAGAAATATAAATAATTTTTGATAAGCTTGCAACATACCATGTGTTCTGCTTCATCCTCCAACATCTCTCTAGATGCTTCAAGCTTCCTTCTTTTCTTTCTAGGGAGATTTTTCTGTCACCAAAACCAAAAGTATTTAATTTTATTTTAATCTTGTTTTATAATTTGTATATAATAAAATCAAATACACACCTCATATTCTCGTTTTTTCTTTGCTTTCTTCTTACGCTCTTCCGCTTCTTCAGCACTTATTACCTTCGTTTTACTACTTTTCTCAGTCTCCTGAAGTACCATGTCAAAATCCAAACAATTACATAAATAGCCCTCATATTTGGGGACAAAAGAGTAAATAGCCAAGTGAAAAGTATTACCTTTCCGGCATTAGCAACAAGCTTTTTCTCCTTTTCTGTAACGAACCAAGTCCTTTTGGGACGAGAAAATATTTCATCTCTGTGTGTCATCATATTTTCTGCCTGCTAATATTATACAAATATTCCCATAACGTGTCAAATGAGTAAAATTTTTAAAAAGGTAAGAACATGACACCAAAAGAGGAATGGTTTTTTTAATGCTTCTAAATCATCTTATTATAAATTTAGATAATTAATGACATTTGTTAATCATATTGAATACCTTGTCTGCTTCCATTTCAGCCTTTCTTAGTGCCATTTCCTCCCTGAATCATTTACACATTACTATCATTCCACATTCATGTTACAATTAAAAAAAAAAATATAATAATTTCTATTTATTAAAAATGATGTGAACCTCTCTTCTCTAAGAATTGATGCTACTTGATCCTCCGTTTGCTCGATTATTTGACACCATTTAGTTATCGATTGTTCTGCAATAATATGACTTTTCAGCTTTGAACCAGCTCTTTTTACCTGTGGCCCAAATGTATGTTTGTTGAGTAACATAAAATGAATTTTAAAAAATAATGTTAAAACTCACAATAGCTTTCAGGAGAGATCGGTCATTATCAGTTACAAAAGTAACAGCATACCCTTCTCTACCAGCTCTTGCAGTTCGACCCACTCGATGTACATAACTATAAGTAACAATATTTATACAAAATTTACATAAGATGAATAATTATCAGAATTAAAATTTCTACTTATTAGGGTTTGATACACTTGCCTATTAAGGTCACGTGGGCACTCATAGTTAATAACTATCTGAACACCAATAATATCAAGCCCCTGAAAACACAAATAATATTTAATTATGTATTATCTTTTAAAATACTTTATATTGTGGCTTATAATGATATAAAAAATATTTAAATACTTACACGAGCAGCAACGTTAGTTGCTATAAAAAAAATCAACTTCCTGCCTTCTGAAAAGTTCTAAAGCCTGTACAAATATCAAGGTTCTTATGTCATAATAATTTTGGAAAATTTCACCGGTTTTTGAGTAATAATAGACTTACATCTAAACGTTGGGCCTGTGTGAGATTTCCATGAAGCTCAGAAGCTTTGAAGCCAGCTAAACCAAATAAAATCTTCAGTCTATGTGCTGCTTGTTTTGTCCCACTGTCATTAATAAAATATTAGTTTTGATAATTAAACTCATTACAGCAAATTGTACCTGAATATGATCACTTTTGATGTAAAAGTCTTGGAACACAATGCAAGAAGAACAACTTCTTGATTTCCTTCCCGCATCCTTCGTATCCTTACAACCCTGTAAATAAATATATATATTTTTTAAATAAGCAATATAAATAAGCAATATAAATAAGAAAATTCTGAAATGACATACTCTTCAGTTAAAGTTGAAGGACGTTTTGTGGTTGGGTCAGCAGAAAGACGCAAGGGTTTGTTGAGTAATAATTTAATAAGTTCATCAACTTGTTCTGTCATTGTAGCTGAAAACAGCATAGTTTGTCTACGTTTGGGACACAGTCTCACCTGAAAGAAAATAAAAAAAGTCCAAATTTTTAATAAATGGGTCAAAATTAGCTAAAAAAAATAAAAACTTTAGCATTACAAGTTCAAGAATTTCAGCATCAAATCCAAGTTCAAGAAGACGATCTGCTTCATCAAGAATTAAGACTGCAAGATCATCTAAATCAACAGACATTGAGTTCCTTAAAATTCTTATGATAATAAACATTGAATGTTTCATAAATATGGTAATTATTTATGAAAAATTCTTTATTTATTTCTATTAAAATCAAACTGAAGAATTGTCCAATCTAAAACATAATCAAACTGAAACCCTATCAAATTCAAAACATGAAATTATTTACCATCTGAATTAAAAAATGTTATTGTAATTATCATTTATATTTATATATATTTTTTAGTGGAAAAAGTGTATTCTAACTAACCTTCACGGATAAAGAGATCACTGAATAGTCTCTTCAAATAAGCATAATCAGGTTCATCCTCAAATCGTAGTGAACGACAGTAATGGAAGAAAGATGTAAATTACGTTGGATAACCACGACATAATGCCTGAAAAAAAGAAAAAAACATCCGTATCTATAAATAAAGTAAATAACTAAATACAAAAGAGTAAAATCAAATACCTCAACTGATGTAGAAACTTTCTTGTCACTAATTTTCTCATATCTCTGTTTCTTATTTCCTGCTTTTAGTCCTTGCCAAGGGAGGCTGCTCATATAATATAATTAATAACACATGAATCATTAACGAATAAAAAGAAAAATAAGGTATTTAAGTAACTTTTATTACCTTCCTCTTAAGAAATACATGAGCACATATCCAAGAGATTCTAAATCATCCATTCTGCTATGTTCTATGCAGTCAAGTCAACCAAGAAAAATTCAATATTCACAAGGCTACAAAAAAGTGTGTTTTTCATACATATTAAGCAATGTGTACCAATTCCAAGATGAGTATTAATGCTTGCATATCTAGCAGTCCCAGTCAAGTTTTTGTGTCATTATCTTTGATGGTTGTGACCTAAGAATCAATGACCAACGACGCTTTAATTTTCTTAAGAATGAACGATATTTTTTTAGTGGAAAAAGTGTATTCTAACTAACCTTCACGGATAAAGAGATCACGGATAGTCTCTTCAAATAAGCATAATCAGGTTCATCCTCAATTCCTCCATACGACACTAATGGAAGAAAGATGTAAATTCAGTTGGATAACCACGACATAATGTGAATTAATAAACAAATTAATCAGCTTGATAGACAGATTGTAATCATACCGATCGATGCGAGATATACTGTTTTCAGATGACATAATCACTACTGGTATCTCTCTCAGTGTTGAAGAATTCTGTTGAAAAATGAAAATATAAACTTAATTTCCATCTTCAAAAAATCAAAATGATTTAAGATTCACAAACCTTGATTTTTTTAAGCAGCTCAAATCCTGTCATTCCAGGCATGGAATAATCCGTCATTATCAGATTAACCTTTAGATCCTGCCATTCAAATCGAATCAAATTCTGTTTCATTCAAAATCAATGCATAATTTAAAACTTAAAACGCCTCAATTGCAAAAAACAAATCAATTTAGAACTCAATACGTTTCCTGAAACGTATCAACTCAAATTCCCCCAAATTTCAATTCGAAATGAACAGTGCTTACATCGAATTGGGTAGATTGAAGGTAGGGTTTTGTTGCGAGAAGCGATCGGTTAAAATTGAATTCGCCGCCTTGCTCCGCGATCATCGGTGGTTGCCGCCGCCGCCGCTTGATTCTTCACCGTGAGATCATTGGTCGATGGTGTGAGAAGAAACGGTGATGAAGCAGTATTTTGGAAGTCGAGGAAGCGTATGGAGGCTGAGATGCGATCGGGGGGAGAGAATGGGTGAGTGTTCCAGAAGAAAAAAAATCCTAGAATGAAAGATGCGTGGGATGTAACTGGCAAATTGCAAAATTACAATATTACCCTTTGAGTCAGCATGTGAGTCATCATTAAGGAGTGCTGTGATTGGCTGGGGTAGACACGTCTTCAAAACAAATTCATATCCTTGCTCCATATATAGGTGGGAGATATATATCGTTCTTAAGCTGGTTCAGTGAAGTTGTGTTTATTTTATTTTTCAAATATTAGATGGCGATGGACGTCTTACTGGCGCTGATGCCACAAAGTTTTTCGCCATGTCCAATTTATCTCGACAAGATCTCAAGCAGGTTTCTACATACACGCCCTAATTTTTGCAAACTAAATGTCAATTTGTAATACGTTATTTCCCTTTCATGTTGTTCATGCTGCTGCAATACATTAACATGGAATTTGAATATTTTTCACAATGAGCTTATAATTGGCGTTGTTATGTCTTGTATTTCAAAGGCTGCTTTCAGTTGTTTTATGGACCAAACACTGGAGAAATTAAACTCGTGGTTAAAATTATTGCTACTCTGCTTCTGATACATTTTATTCCTAATTAATTAAACCTTTTTAAGGTGTGGGCGATTGCGGATTCTAAAAGACAAGGGTTTCTTGCTTACAAAGACTTCGTTACCGCAATGCAGGTGCTTATTTTTCCATTTCATACTATTTTGTTTCACCAATCAGTTATTAAAACTCATATCTTATACTTTGTAAAATTTAGTTGATTTCCTTGGCACAAGCGGGACGTACATTGAGCAATGACTTCATTAACTCAGACAGTAAGTCACAAAATTTCCTTGTTACAGCTCACTGCATTTCTTTGCAACTATGTTTATTATAAACATTTGAAATCTTCTAAATGGTGCAGTTAATGTTGAAGAACTGAACCCACCAATGATGGAAGGTTTGGATGCCCTACTATCTGTACGTATGCCTATTTTTATTTTAATGGATAAGAGAAAAAGCATGGTTATTTCTTGATCGTACTAACCGGTTTATCAATATCTGCAGAAAAACAAGCGTCATTCTAAGTCGAGTGGTAATGCTATATTTAACTGTGCTTCTTCAAAAAAACAAGAAAATAACTTTGTTTGGATTTCACTTTTAAATTGCTACAGGTAGTTCTCAGATTGAGATTTCAGCTTCCGGAAAACATGGAAAGAAGGTATGATTAATGTTCACAAAGTACATTAATCAAGACTGTTTGTAGAAACAATAATTTGGGTATGTTTTGATCCATATGCTTAGATTCCTTTAAAGTCTGTTACATCAATTGTTGATGGCCTGAAGAAGCTATACATTCAGAAGCTGAAGCCTTTAGAAACGATGCACCGTTTTAATGAATTTGTTTCTCCCACTTTGGTAAGTAATCTGGTCATCAGCAATCCATTTTGATTAATAAGTTGATGGTGGTTGTTTTAGAGCAACAGTGATTTTGATGCGAAACCCATGGTGATGCTTTTGGGTCAATACTCAACAGGAAAAACAACATTCATCAAACATCTGCTTAGAAGTGATTATCCAGGCATGTTATTTATAATTATTCCCCCAACACTATAACTCTAGTCTTTTTTTTCTTCATTTTTTTTTCTTTCCATCAGGAGCTCATATTGGACCCGAGCCTACTACAGATAGATTTGTTGCTGTCATGGTATGTATACTGTACATTTTACAATTTCCTGTAAACAAATATAAGTTATCTGTGTAAGAAATTGGAATTGAAATTGGTGTGCACAGAATGGAGGTGATGAAAGAAGTATTCCAGGGAATATGGTTGCTGTTCAAGCAGACATGCCATTTAATGGTTTAACTAGTTTTGGAAGTGCATTCTTGTCTAAATTCCAGTGTTCTCAGATGACTCATCCTGTGAGTGATCAGTTAGTTATCTTTCAAGTGAGTTTGACATTTTGTTAAATGTTGTGTTGTTTGAGTGCAACAGCTGCTGGAGCATATTACATTTATCGATACCCCTGGAGTTCTATCAGGAGAAAAGCAAAGAACAGAGAGAAGCTATGACTTCACTGGTGTTACATCTTGGTTTGCTTCAAAATGTGATTTGATCTTACTGTTATTTGATCCTCATAAACTTGATATAAGTGATGAGTTCAAACGTGTCATATCATCCCTGCGAGGACATGACGACAAGATTCGTGTGGTCTTGAACAAGGCTGATCAAGTCGATACCCAGCAAGTAAGAAACCTTCCCCAATCAAATTCCTTCTTTTGTTCTATAAGCTACAAGATTTAACCAAAATGCCATCCACCAATTGCATAAAACCTCCTAAATCCTTTTATTGACGTCGTCATCATATCTAATTTTATACCAATGGATAAAGAACGACCCGTTTTGACTTCCAACCCAACTGACTTGCCCACGTCTACATTGTTTATTTTGTGTTGGTAGCTGATGAGGGTGTATGGAGCACTTATGTGGTAAAGTCCTAAATACTCCAGAGGTTATGCGTGTTTATATAGGGTATATATGCTCTCTCTCCCTAACATTTGCTTGCTTGTATAAACTTTTGTCTTATTTGGTCCAGTTCGTTCAATGAGAAACCTATAAAGGTGATGGATAATGGGTCATTGGGAGCAGAATTGTTTGAGAAAGAGCAGGATGACCTTCTAAATGACTTAAAAGACATACCCAAGAGAGCTTGTGATCGTAGGGTAAGTTTCTTGCAACTACTTCACATGCATGGAGTCATTTTATATATTCTATTTTTTTGAACAGGTGAACGAGTTTGTGAAACGGGCTAGGGCTGCCAAGATCCATGCTTACATTGCAAACCAACTTAGGAAGGAGATGCCTAGCTGGATTGGCAGGACTAAGGCTCAGCAGAGGCTCATCCATAATCTTCACACACTCTTTCAAAAGGTTATCTTTCTCTTACACCTCACAAATGACCTAAAATGCTTTTTCTCCAAAATTATTGTCTTGTTAAAAAAATTAACAGCATGATAATATGTAATTTACCCTTGTGTTTTTTCACTTGTTTGACCCATAGGTCAAAGTTTTGTTTGACTCGTATGAATAATCTGATGCGAGTTAGAAAGTTTAATTTTCAGATTCAAAGAGATCGTCATTTACCCGCAGGAGATTTCCCGAATGTTGATAGCTTCAGACAAGGTTTAAATGGTTACAACTTTGAGAGATTTAAAAGATTGGACCACAAAATGATACAGGGTGTTGACGACATGCTTGCTTATGATATCCCTAAACTTTTAAAGACCTTCAGGAATCCGTATGAGTAGAAATAAGTCACAGTTTTGAATTTACTTTTTGTAACGTTTTTGTGAGTAAACATTTATAATGTCTGTAAGTGAATCATACGAAGGCTTTTTACGAAGACAAAGACCGGACGGCAACTGCTGATCTTAGAACACTAACTTGAGTATGGTGAAAAGATGAACAAATGTAGTGTCAGCAGCTATTAGTTTTCTAATTAAGGAGCAAGTGGCCAAGATATGGCCTTAGCTAGAAAATGAGCTTTTTATATTACAAATGGTTTGGTTGATATGCATGTGAAATGTTTAGCTTGAAATAACACATAAAGGCAGTTTGATAATCCGTTAAACATATATTTATATTCAAGCATGGCCAATGTAAATCCGCAATTTGAGGGAATTATGCAATATGATGCTATTAGACTATGCGTAAGGGGTGACTACTGTCAATTGTGACTCCTGACATATCGGTTTTTTCACTTGTGACCAAACACATGAAAAATCCTGACCGAACCTACAAGCAGGCGACCAAAGTATTCCCCTTTGAAAAACACACACCCTTTGAAAATTAGGCGACCTGCAACGGTCGCCTGGATGACCCTTAAGTGTTGGGGATGCCTTGGAGGGCATTTGCATGTCAAGGGAGGGACACGTCTTGTTTGGGTGATTGAATGGGCGACCGTAACGGGACGTACCCCCTTACACATAGTCTTAGGTTATAAAATTACTAGTCGAACAAGGTTGTTCCTTCTGGATAACCAAAATCTAATCTACCTTCACCTTCATCAAGAGTTGCACAAGCCAGGTTTTTTGGAAAACCGGTTCGGTTTAAAAACCGGATCGGATTTGATCAACAAAAGTCAAAACTAGTTTTGGGCAAACCGGATCGGTTTTAAACCGGTTCCTCCATAAAACATCAAACCGGTTTCAAACCGAACCGGTATGACAAGGCAAAAACCCATTTCATACTGGTTTTAAAACCGGATCGAATTTTAAACCCGTTTTTTTGTGTGCCTCAACCTTCATCCATCAAATTTGGTAAGATTAAGGTTTTTACAAATGCATTTATAACAGTTGGATGAAGGTTTTTTGTAACTATATTTTAAAGATCTCAAGAGATGGGCTTTGTTTATTGGGCCTTCTAATTCCCCCAAATTGACATGAAATCCCCCAAACCCAAATGCGGAGACTATATTCCTCTCAAGTACAAATTTCCTCTCTCGGTTTCGAGCTTGATCAGGAAATTCCCTGCACCAAAACTACGGAATTGAATGAATGTAAACTATTCGTAAGGTAGCTACGGAATTGATCTTACTTAGTTGAAGGAATTAAAAACAACACGATGAGCATCGTAGAGAAAGAAAGCATTGAAGTCATTGCACAAAGCATAGGCGTTGGGAATTTATCGCCGGATGTCTTGCCTGCTCTAGCTGCCGATATCGAATACCGTGTTCGCGAGATCATGCAGGTTTCGAATGTCATCAATTTGCTTTTTAAATTCTTGTCAATTTCACACGCATATTTCAAATTGTGCATTTGCAGGAAGCTATCAAATGTATGCATCATGCGAAGCGAACTGCTATGACTTCAGATGACGTGGATAGTGCCCTTGAACTACGAAAAATGGAGGTCTATATTCCTTTCAATCTTGTTTTAAATTTATTTAGCTAACACAGAATTCACTTATAAATTAAGTCTTAGCAATCCAGCTAGGGTTTCAGTTCATTACCTGGTGTTTAATTTTCACACCTATAACAATCACTAAGTTTTAGCCTAGTTTTAAGTATTGTGCATGCTCAGCACAGGAAAAATTATAGTAAAAAGTATTCCTAGTTTTAGTTTCCCCTTGTGCTAGAATTAAACTGAAGTGAGACTCTTCGTGTTGTTAGGGATCACAAGCTTAGGGCAACTAGAAATTTGTCGGCGTGGGATTTATTTTAGCTGTTATTCTGTAAATCACATAGATATTAGATGTAGTTATCTTGTATATATAGTTATGTATTCCATCAGCAAGTGGAAGTGATTTAAGGTTATGTCTCATCTCAGCCAATATATGTTGCATCGGGGAATTCTTTGAGATTCAAAAGAGCGGTCAGAAGTAAGGATTTGTTCTATGTGGAGGACAAGGATGTTGAATTTAGAGAGGTAATCAAGTGGCTGCCTTATTTTTAAAAGAAAATAAAAAATAGTGGTAATTGGTTGATATTTTGTGAGTCAGGTGATTGAAGGCCCCCTGCCAAAAGCACCTTTAGACAGTGCAGTTGTGAGTCACTGGTTGGCTATTGAAGGAGTACAACCGGCTATTCCTGAGAATGCCCCACTTGAAGGTACCCTAATCCTAATCCAGTTGTATGAGTTATTGATAATGTTTTTTAGGTAAATAATAAATATGTGTGCAGTACTTTTAAGCCCATTTGATAATAAGAAAGCTGACTGCAAAGAAGATGGGGAGATTAAAACTCCTGTGAAACATGTGCTCTCTATAGAGCTTCAGGTAGTCTTTGTTGTTACCATGAGCCTGCCTGTGCATATTATATTATATTATGTTATAATAACTTGGTGTTGTTATGATGGTGCAGCTTTACTTTGAAAAGATAACAGATCTGACCGTAAGTAGATCAAACTCCATCATCTTTAACAGAGCATTAGTGAGTTTGGGGACTGATGCGGGGCTCCATCCTTTGGTGCCTTATTTTATATATTTTGTTGCTGAAGAGGTAAGGTACCCTTTGCTTAGTAGATCAATGCTTGTACTTTACTGTTAAGCGTTAAGCATGGTTGATGATGGTATCAGGTGACTCGCAATTTAAACAACTTCCAGCTTCTTTTTGCTCTAATGCGGCTTGTTCGTAGTCTTGTACAGAATCCATTCCTGCACATTGAGCCATATGTAAGTACAGTTGCTGTTAAGTAATGTTTGGAGATGATGTTGTTAATGGCATGTTGTTGTGTTCAGCTGCACCAAGTGCTGCCCTCTGTAATGACATGCCTGTTGGGAAAAAGGCTGGGGAATAAGATGAGTGACAACCACTGGGAACTGAGAAACTTGACAGCAAACCTGGTGGGGTTAATATGCAGAAGGTTTGGGTACGGGTATCATAATCTCCAGTTGCGGGTCACACGCACTCTTGTTCATGCTTTTATGGATCCTGCAAAAGCATACCCCCAGCATTATGGGGCTATCAAAGGGATTACTGCCCTTGGATCAAACGTGGTATGTATCTGCTCCCTCCCTCCCTTACCATACAAACACAATAATCTCATCTACATGTGATAATAGGTTCGTCTGGTTTTGCTACCAAATCTTGATCCATATCTACAATTTATGCAAGGGGATATGCAAATTGAGAATGAGAGCACAAGGCAGGAGGCCTGGCGAGTGCATGGTGCCTTAATGGTACCTGAATTCTCTTCTTTTACTTTGTTTTAAGAATTTTATGTATTGGTGGGTGGGGTGTTTGCAGTGTGCAGCTGGTCTATGCGTTTACCATCAACTTAAGATGATACCCAATCTGTTATCTCCACCAGCAAATTCAAGTAGGCTTTCATTTAAACCTTCATCTATGAATATGATTATTTTTTGATAATTTGTGGTATTTAGAGAAACGCAAGGTGATTGCACTTAAAAAAGTAGCGACAGGTGAGGGGTCACATTTAGTGAAGGTGGAAGGAAGCTCAAGCAGCAGTGATGTTGGAAGGAGGGGCCAAACATCATCCGTTGCTGTGTCACGCGCATGGAAAAAGGAGATAAATGCTGGACACTTGCTCCCCAAACTCCATGACCTTTTTGGTCAAAGCATGTTTCCCTTTGTACCTTCCCCAGAATTGTCTAATTTTCACTTGTGATGTTTCTGTTATTTAACTCATTCTTAATATTGTAAACACTAGCTCACTTGATTTGATTTGAGTAAGCAATCTATTTATAGACAACTCTCATGTCAGGTTTATTACTGAAAAAAATATTACAAACCCAAATACTGAAATAAGAAAAATAGCATGTCTAAAAGAAGAGTTTCCTAGAGCGAGATGGTGGGGAAACGGAGGGTGGTTCTTTTGGGTCTTGGAGAAGAGATTTCTGGAAGGACTGTGCAAAGCCTGTGGCCACAATGGTGACATGGATCTCCCCGTTGTATCTCTCGTCCACAACCGCACCAAATATAATGTTGGCCGAAGGATCTGCCAGACTTGTAACAACCTGGGAGACCCTGTTGACTTCCTGCAGAGTGATGTCCTTCCCTCCTGTGATGTTATACACCACTCCAGTAGCAGACTGGATGGAGGACCCGATCAGAGGAGCAAGAGTCGCCTGCTCAGCTGCTTCCTCAGCTCGGTTCTTGCTCGAGGAAACCCCCACTCCCAGCATTGCAGTTCCCGAGTCCTTCATCACTGCCTTCACATCTGCAAAGTCCACATTTACCAGCCCAGGAATCTGCAACAACCAATCACAAAACTTAGTATGATGTACACTACAAATAAAAGAGAAAACTCACTGTAATTATATCTGAAATCCCTTGAACTCCCTGGCGGAGTACATCATCAGCAAGAAGAAAAGCATCTTGAAGCGCTGTCTGCTCATCAGCAATATCCAGTAGACGGTCATTTGGGATCACTATAAGTGTGTCCACGTTCTTCTGCAGTTTCTCAATCGCCTCCAAAGCCTGCACTGATCGTTTGCGCCCTTCAAAGCTGAAGGGGTAGGTGACAACACCAACAGTTAAATACCCTGCTTCCTTTGCAATCTGAGCTACTACCGGAGCAGCACCAGAGCCTGTGCCGCCACCCATGCCTGCTGTTATGAACACAAGATCAGATCCTTTCAGAGCATTTCCAATCGCTTCCTTTGATTCCTCTGCTGCCTGCTCTCCCAGAAGTGGATTCCCGCCGGTACCTGCATCCCCACACCCATCAATCTCACACTCAACCTAAATTTACAACAAAATAACAAGCACACCGAGTCCACGAGTCAAAAGCTCTCCGATTTGAATTGGATTTTGTGCAACAGACTGCAGAAGCGCTTGTGAGTCCGTGTTTATGGCGTAAAAATCAACACCCTGTTGTCCATCCAATCAAAACTTGTAATTTGTATAGTGAATAAACTTAAGGTACAACAAAAGATAAAGAAGTAGGTATGGAGAAAAGGAAAGCGGGAGACCTGCAAGCCGCTACCAATCATACGGTTAACGGCATTGTTGCCACCGCCACCAACACCGACGACCTTAATCTTTGCAGACTCCATTGAGGTAAAAGAGCAACATACGGCGGAACGACGAATTCGGCGAGCCCTAGATTGCAAGAACAAGGGCGAAAGAGAAGAGGCGGTGGAGGTTGTGAAGTGCGTGACATTGCCGACGAGTGGAAGCAGCGTATGTGTGGCCATTAATGCGAGCTTCCAAACAACACAGAATGAACAAGTTTAGGAGTAGTCCCTCGAAAGGAAGGATGAAGACGGTCCAGTGGGTTATCTAGGGCTTTACTATTTTCATTTTGTATGAAAAAGCCAAAATTCAACCCTAGATGTCCTTTTTTACTAAAGTAAAATTGCATTGAAATATGAACCGAGCTTTGATAATGTTACCTTCCCAGGACAGCCAAAGAAATATATAAATAAAAAAGTAGCAAAAGTTTATAAAACATAATTAGGAGATATGAAAGGACATATGAACCCTTTTGATGTTAGAGATGATTATTTGTGCATGCATTCACAATATTATGACATTAATATGTGACATCATTTGTGCATATTATAATATGAAATATTAAACAACAAATTGAATAAATTACACGAATGGTCCCTGTGGTTTACACAATGTTTTGGATTTGGTCCCTAAGTCTCGGTAATTACACCCATGGTCACTGTAGTTTACACTTCGTATTGGTTTTGGTCCCTAATACTAACATCCGCTAAAATTTGCTGTTAACTTTTTTCAATTAACAATTTTACCCTCACCATCTCCTTCCTCTTTCCTCTTTCCTTCACAACTCCGATTGATTTCTCCTTGTCAATCTGTTTCCTTTTTTTATGTGTTCCATAATCTTGATGTACGGTCAGCAGAAGCAGTTGCTGTGTAGTCGTTTGTTGGAGAAAATACAACATCTGTAGCTCGTTCTGTATGCCCCTTTAGTGAAGTTACAATCTTGACAGCTGGCATGCTCCATATTTTAGCTACTCCAGTTAATGAACTGAACAATAAGCAATCATATAAATATAGTTACAAGCATTTGTTATACATATGAACCTTAAATTGTAATAGAGAGATACCAGGTGGCAAGAAATTTCGCATCGTGTGAAAACGAACATCCTGAAAGAGGTCGATCATCTCCAATTTCACTGCAATCCAAACTAAAAGTCTTTGCATTCTCCAATGCCCAATTAATCTCTGCATCCAGATCTTCATCAGGATCTTCTCTCTTTCTTCTAGCTCTATGTAACCTAATTGCTGCTTTCACAACTGAATCCTTTGCAATTGCATATCGTGCTTTTAACAATGCTGTAGATCCCTCTGTGTAAAATGGATATTGAATCGCTTCTCCTTCATCCTCACCGCCACCATCCTCCATTCCCGCCGCATTTACAGCTGCTTCTTCTTCTTCCAAAACCTTTGTTAATCTTCCCAATTGACCTTCTGAATCCAATTTCACCATAATCATCCTCAACCTATCTCTTCTCTCCATCTCTCTCTCACCGAATAATGTCACTGGTTCACCTAATCGTCTCAGCCGTGACCTCACCGCCTGGTCGTTCGTAGGCACCGCTAATGCGGCGGCGCGTTGCTTCATTAAGAACTCATGTTTCGCTTTCTCTTGTTTCTCCCTAAACAACCTGCTTTCTTCTGAAATCTCGTACTCGGGAGCTGAATCGTCACGGCTGAGACGGAGTTGTGAAGGAAAGAGGAAGGAGATGGTGAGGGTAAAATTGTCAATTGAAAAAAGTTAACAGCAAATTTTAACGGCTGTTAGTATTAGGGACCAAAACCAATACGAAGTGTAAACCACGGGTGTAATTACTGAGACTTAGGGACCAAATCCAAAACATTGTGTAAACCACAGGGACCATTCGTGTAATTTACTCCAACAAATTAAATATTGCAGAATGGAAACAAAATCCTACGTTCTCAAAGATAAATTCTTTACTGTGAAGTTTGATTACATTGCATGAAAAAATGTACAACTTATTTCAATGAAGAAAATAATCCATCTCTCAACTAACCAACCAATTCATCTTTGAGTTTATCCCCTTTTTTACTTACAAATAAAAGAAAAACATATATTAGTCACTGTTGTTTTCGTGGGTAGAAGAAACGGTAGTAGCATCAGAGGCGGCATCATCAATGGACAAAGTGGAGATTTCAGGTGCACCAGTGAAGCTAAAGCTGTCTTGATCAGGGGAGGGTGCAGGGGATGCTTCGGGAGAAACAGCCACAGATGAAGGACAAGATTCAGAGTCATATTCTGTAAGACTCCAATACATAATGCTGGCCGTCAGCATAAGTATCATTTTCTGGTTCACCTGTTTTGTAAACATATCAGTTTCCAATTCTTACCAACCACCACCACCTATATATGTTCATTCGGGTCAAATTTACCTCGATGATGTCTTCAGGCAGCAAAAAAAGTGAGCACCCAAGTTTCCGTGCAACGCTGATTATGTAAGTTGCATTCAGCTTCTTCTCCTCTTCTGTTAACACCACACCATCATATCATAAACTGAGAAATAAGTTTGAAAAGAATCTTGATTATTACCACTTTCACCCTTGGTCACCAGGTTCCAGTTCACCACCCTGGGCTCCACTGCACTCAATAGTTCAAGAAAGAATATCCCATTTGAAAGGCTTTTATCCTACACAGCACAACCATTAATCAATTACCTATCATATCCATGCATTATTATCAATTCAAACCTTAAAGCTCTCCATTTGAGACATTCTGCCACTGTTTTTGACTTTCTTATTTGCCCATTTTAAAATATCAGCATCGCTTATCTCCTTTCCCTGGGATGAGCGCGATCTCAAGTTTTTCAAAAGTTGAAGCATATTAAACCTCATTAACTGCCACAAGAACGCTGCAAACAAACCTAGTTAAAACAAGTTTCAAAAATAGGACTCCAAGTTTAATAAGTGGTTTACCTACCAAGTATAAGTTTCTTATTCCCTTGTACAAAGTCATTTCCAGCTACATTAACAAGTGAAAACTTCAACTGCTTTCCAATCTTAATAACTTGATTGCAATTCTCCACTTTCCTGAAAGGCATCTTAATGGGAGGTTTACTTGCATGTTTCCAGTTAACTGATCCCGCACAAACCTTATCTACAACTTCCAGAAGTGTCCATCTGTCGTAACAGCAGATTTAAACAAACATATTATCATGCCTTGAAACAAAGTAGAATTGTACCCATTTCTGAGATCCTCAAACAAGTTGTTGACATAAGAAGAAACCCCGAGACTGTTAATCCAGAGCCTGAAGCATCTCTCGTCTCTAGAAATCTGTTCATCATCAGTCATCATCTCAGCAAACGATATCTTGTTGTTATCAGTAGATAAACCGTTCCTCTGGTGGAAAATTTGAGCAACAAATGCAAGATTTAAATTAGTGGAGCCTTCAACAATATCTTTAGGAGCCAAGTATCGTTTGCAGTCCATTTTCTCTGCATGCTCAAGTACCAAATTTGCCCTTTCAGCAGGATCCTTGGTATCCAGTGTGGCAGGGGTGCAGTGTTCAGGTGCAAGAACATTAAGCAGGTACGCATAAGCTTCTCCATCCTGCACATCACTCACACTGTTAGATGCTGCAAAATACAACGGAAATGGTGCACAATTACCTTCAAATCAGAGGAGAAGTTAGTAACGGGTTTCTTGTAGCCTGCCTTTTTAAGATGAAAATTCATCCATTTTAATAGCAGCTTCTCAGGAGCTAATCCCATAAGCTCCTCAACATCCTGCATGCACATCGACATTATTATCTTCTCTATTTCACACATTTAAATTCTCCTTAGCATTACTAAAATATAGAATTAAGTACATTGTTGTCTTCCACCAATTCCACAAGTTGAGGTGTCTTTCTAAGGTTGAGATCAGCCAGAAGTTGGATCTGAATGTGCCAAAATCATGAGATCACAATAACAGACCATTTTTAAGATATATAATTGGATAAAAATTCCACCTTTATAATCTGAGAAATCAGGCCAAGAACCAGATGAGGCTGCAAAATCCACAAGTGAAAGATATTAGATAGCTGAAACTAAAAGCATCACAATAGTGTGAATAACTTACCCTTCCCTCCACGAGATCCTGGTTTCCAATATTAACTACCGTACATCCTATAGCCTTAGCAGAGTTTAGGCAAAGAGTATGATTCTCATTCCTTTCCCACGGGTTGAGTACACGTTTTGTGTTAATGGCCCGTTCATCTATCGTGTTGGGGACCGCCACATTGATAAGTTTACTGCATAAATGTATCAGGCGGTGATTAGTAACAAACGGGGTAATGCAATGCTAGAAATAGATACCATAGAAGAACTCCATCTCTAGCAAGGTCAAACAATTCATTTGTAGCTGGATCTATGGGCAGAAACTGGGTCATGAATGGATCATCTCTAAGATAGCTATTGATATGAGCAACATAAGATTCTTTCTCTGATTCATCAATGGTGTGAAGTAGAGTTGTGGTTGTTGCTTTAAGAAAGGAAGACGAGTTATTGGAATTACCCAATTTCACAGCAGCTTGCGAATGTAAATTCAGGTAAGCCTGCCCATCAAATATGTGATCAGTTCCAATGTAATTTTAAGTGAGTTTAATTGATTTACCCACCCTGAGGAAGATTTCAAAATCAATTCCATTGCTCATATCCAATCCAGATTCAGATAATAAAACCCCAATCTCATCCTCCTTAAACATATCAATAAAAGGTTTCAACTTTGCAAGCAAAAGAGGCAAGTCGGAAGCAGTAATCTCACCATTCTGATTCTTCCATGATATAAACTACACATTAAATTAAAAAATAAAGTAAGAAGGGGAATTGTATAAAAAAGAAATCTGAAAAACCTTGGATTTGAGGGTGCGAAGTTGAACTTGGGTGAACTGGCTTTGAAGCCAATGATCAGAGACAAGAACTCCCTCGAATTTAGACATTCCCAAATTAAATTCCTTGTTCTAAGAAAAGATAATCATCAAAAAGCGAAAATCCATTTTAATTACAAGCAGTGAGGATGAACATGAATTGAAAGTACGCACCAGCAGATGTGTGTATAGATATATTAAGAAAGAGTTGGTTGGAGTAGCTGAAATTGGGTGATTTTGCTTGTGAAGAAAGCAAAGGTAGAAGGATTGAGGACTTTAGGCTACAGAGCATGTTGCCATGAATGTGGGAGAGAGCAGGCAGGCCAATTAATCTCTATATTCATATTCATATATCTTTTTTTTTATTTTTTTCCTTTTGTTGTGATGGATGGGTTAATTGGTACAAGATTTGCGTGCTCACGCGTCTCGTTCGATAAACCACATCGCCCACCATGGTCAAAATGGTCTTTCGTTGGTTTACCCTAGTCTTCAACTTTATCATTTATCTTTATCTAGGAAATCAAAATCACCACTCTACTTTGTTCAATTCTTAATTTTTCATTTAAAATGTGTACTTCTTACATTTTTAGTTCTTTTGTCAAAGCATGCTGCAACTACATATATAAAAAGTTGTTTGTACATTACAATGGGTGTTTGGTTTATAAACATGCAATCAATATGGTACAAGTCTCGTAATAAGGTTTTGTGAACTCCCTCTTTTGGATATCCAAGTTTTGATAAGCAGATCAAAACTCGTTAAGAAATTCATTATTATACCCATAAATCAAACGTTAATAATAATCTCATCACAAGCCAATATAAAAAAAAGTAAAAATAATAAAATCGAATATGTATTCAATATATTAATAGGTTGATATTCACTTAATGGGAAACGTTCATGTTATACAGTTACCATTTTATTTCAAATCAATAAGTGGATTTTCTATGCCTAATAGAATTTGTTATTTCGAAAGAAAATTTGAATGACTTGGATTGCCATTAGTTGCAAGTTTTATTAAAAAATAAGTTTAAGGTTTTACTAAAAGCTACAAATATATATATTCAACAAAAACAATTTTGTCATTTTCTAATTATTTATTGTTAATAATTATTATTTCAATTATTTTTGTATGATATTTACTATTTGTAACTGTTATGGAGCATCTTACATTTGAGAATTGTATAGATTTTAGTTATATTATATTATAATTTAATCGTCCGATGATATCATTGAATAAAAACAGAGTAACATCACTTCAATATACATATATTATTTAAGAAAACACTTTAATATGGAATCGTTGAATTCAAAAAATTTTAAAATCTACATTTTAACCCTCCCAAGTATAACATAACCGGTTCATAGTTATCGCACTTGCTTCATTGGGGCATTCCCCTTAGTCTTAAAGGTAAATCCTCAAAAAGCTTTTATAGTTATGATATGTATCTTTATTTGATCGTACGAAATTAAGCAATGAGGATAGTTTTCTCCTCGGGCGCTAGGAGAATGAGGCGGTTCATAGTAGTCAAATCTAGAATTTCTCTAGAATTAAAAATAGGTCGCCATCTTATGTATTGACTCTAATTATTCTTATTCTGTTTTTTTTTTAGTTCCTAGTTGTTTTTAAATCTAATAGTTATTAAAAAAACCTCCAAATAAGAGATATCAAGTATTTGATATCGAACATGTTATTTGTGAATTTAATTAATTGTGGTTGTCCCTGTTGTTCAGCCACCGTCCACTACCCACCATCATGTGCTTGCACGACACATTAAACTCTCACTTTCGGACCCACCCATCCACAACAACCAAACAAATTCTAATTTATTCCTTGTCATAATTTATTATCTTTTAATTTACCTATGCCTCTTAACATAAGGTCAAATTAATTGCTTTTAATGTTTACAATTACTTATGATTATATTTTTTTTATTAATTCTTAAACATATACGATTTTAGGGAATTAATTTTGTTACCATATTTTTTGATGCTTATACCACACTGTACAAGTACTTCTGCATACTATACAAATAAGCAATGCAATTGTTGTGGTAGATGCATTAAAACATGTGGTGGCAAAATCACCCACTATTATTCTATTGATCATCTCTCACCACAACTATCACTACTCATCATCACCACAACAATCACCGATCACCCACCACCACCATCACTATTACAACCACCACCACCATTATCTTACTACCACAAAATATAGCTACATGACACTCATTGTCGCATTGCACGGATATCCTGCTAATATAATACTAAATATTTTCCACTAATTAAAACAATCTAAATTGCATTATTTGGGAAGACAAAAGAGAATGTCACTTTAGTGACATAAGTTGTTACAATCTTATCTACATATAAGATGTTAAAAATGGAAAAGATTTTTTTTTTTCACATCTTAACCTAACCTGACTCATCCAAAAGGACCACATTAGAGACTAGGTAGCCACTATTGACGATGCGGCTCCTAGTACCACAAGCCACATGGTGTAAAAACAATGCCAAAGTGACTGTCATGTGGTATGGACTATTTTTATTAACATTAACATTAATATAAGAAAAGGAAAAATCGTCCACCAATTTTGAATAGCTTTTAAAGTATATGTCGGTGCGTAAATACAGAATCTGTTGTGATGAAAAACAGAAGCCAGGCTCCATGGACTTTATTTTAATGGTCACGGGCAAGTTAAGTTATTGGTCACGGGTTCAACCACCCCCACATGCCCAATCTCACATTCACTATAAATTCCACACACATGCATGCACACAACACACACACTAACACAACACAAGAGAGAGAGAGAGGAGAAAAGATGGCAGGTGGCATGTTGAGATGTTTGTTGACAATAGCACTGATTGCATCTGTTTGCAGCGCCAATGCACCAGCTAGCAGCAGCATTATCTGCAATGTTCAGATAACAGATCTCTTGGAATGTCTTCCGGCCATCAGCGGTGCACACCCGCCGCCACCCACCCGCACCTGCTGCAAGCTCATCCACAAGGTTGACCTCCCATGCTTGTGCCGCTACAAGCCGCAGCTAGCCAAGTTTGGGGCCAACCCTGCAGCTGCCATGGCCCTCCCCAAGACATGTGGCATCAAATACACCCCAAAATGCTAACTTCATTATCCAATCCATACTCTTGCTTTATTATGTTTCTCCAGTTACCCTCATTTTTATGTTTTGTATTTGTTTATCACAATCAAAGTATTCCAAAATGTATCTCTTATTTATATAAATTAAGCACAAGTCATTCAGGCATGAAATAAATTTATCTTTGAGTTTGATCGTAGCTAGGAAAGGTCACTGGTGCGGGCCCCACCAAATACAGGGCGCATGTAAGCGTCATCAAACCTTCTCCAATAGGAGTGTATTGTGTAAACAGGTCTTTCCATCAGCATCGATATGTTCTCTTTTGCTCTCGACATGTTTTCAGAAGCTGATTCTTCAAACGAGAGTAATGGGAGTGTCATATCCTCTTTCAGAGATGTAGTTCTACAAGGCCCACTGTTGCTAGTACTAGTAGGAAGAAGATACTTAATAAGCGGCTTTGTCAAGAAACCAAACACCTGAAAATACCATATTCATAAGCAAATAAATATGTTTTTATAAAAAAACAGAATTACTTACGATTGTACTGAATAACACGATGACAGTAGTAGTTGTGATCATTGTAGCATTGATTGGATCCAATGCCACACCAGAGAGAGTAAACTATTAAAAAAGTTAAGGATCTGCATTAATTAAGTATTACAGATTAAATTGAGCAAAGTCCAAAAAAGTACCTGTTTGAATGCGAGAGCAACAGAGACAGCACCTCTCATCAAACCAGCCCACCATATGACCACCTGATGCTTTCCTGTGATCTTTGATGGCCCTCTCTGCATGTAATTAGCAACAACAGAAAGGGGGAAAACAAAAGCACCGCGCCCAACCAATATCAGCATCATCACACTACTGTATACGCCTATTGATCTCCAAAAACTGCATCAACCACAACAACATTATATTATATTATAGATTAGGATTAATGATGCAGATTACCTTAACATGCTCATTTTCCACTTGTCATAATCCAGAGCATCCATTCCCACATACAAGAATATGAATGTTTCTGCAATAAAAGACATGGCTGCAAAACTATGCCTGCCACACACCTTAAGTATACTGCTCACCATCTAATATAATATAATATAAAGTTAAACCGTACGTACTTGGTTGTAATTCTGGAGCTCTCAGTTACATTATGCCATGCATAATGAGACATTAAAACTCCAGCAAAAAAGACTGTCAAAATGCCACTCAATTGAAATAGCTGCACAAATAGCAGGTGTATTATATATTTTCAAGAAATAAAAGGGGAGGGGGGGGTTTGGGTTACCTCTGCCAGCATGTAGGAGAGATATGCTATAAGAATCATCAGAGAGATCTCACGAACACTTGAATGCCTGCCAAACCCCAACCCTCTAAGAATATACGATGTCAAAAGCCCCGCCTGCATGTGTACAAAGTCAAAAATTGAATTGACTGTCATTGAATTGAAGTTGAATTTGACTTTGACTTTGACTTACTGTAACACCAAGAATGGTGCTTGTAGAGAATAGATACAGAAAGTCTAAGAAGATACGAAGAGCAGCCTTGGCACCAAGAGTGTCTGAAGTGATCTTGCGAACCGCATTGAACAGAACAACTGATGTTGCATCGTTCACTACTCCTTCACCAAACACTAGACTGTATAGCAATGGAGTCTCATCTTGATGCAAAACCTATTATACTTTTATTTTATCAAACCTTACTAATTACTTTGTGGATCGCAGATATTAGGACCAACCTGTAATGTGCATACAGTATCTGTCGATGAGAAGATGGTTCCTATACCTGTCAACCACCACTCAGTTTTCTTTTATTCAAACAGATAATCAAACAAATACGTACTAAGATACTCGCTGATACTTAAACCCTTGAGCCCCAATTTTGGAAACACCCACCAGCAACCTACGTACGTAAACATTATTAATTAGGTTAAACTGATGCACTGAAACAAGGTTCAGACTGTTTACCCGCGGCAACGATGGATGTGGAAATGAAAACACCAGTAACTCCGAACAACATAATCGGGAAAAAGTTATGGAAAAACTGTTTCTTCTTCACCTGAAATCTGCACCCTAGGTCAAAATTAGTCAAAAGGGGGGATAGTATTAGTAGCTTACCCTGCATTGAAGATGATTGGTGGAAGTAAATAGATGAAGAAGAGCTGTTCATCAAATCTGAGTAGATGAGAGTTCTTCCATTTGCTTACCAATAGGATGATCGTTCCAACAACAACCCCCTGGTTAATTTAGTTTAGTTTAGTTAAATTGAACAAGTGAAAATATGAGAGAGGAGAACTAGGAAGAAGTTTACGATGATAATGGCGGTGATGGACTCGTTAACCCATCGATATTCGTCAAGCAAGTGTCCGATTACTAAACACAGACAGAGTACGGCCACAAACAATGTTATCGGAACCACCTCATGATGACTAGTATTCAGCTCCTCCATTTCAAATCGTTGATGACAGTAGTAGTTGGTATCATGAATGAAATTCCGGTGCTCTCTTAATTGCTCCGGGAGTGGCAGATGACCGGTGGAGTTTTGTGTGACAAGGATACACGTGTTATCTTCTCAGCGTTCATTGCTCCTTGTTTGTTGGTTTTCTGAGTCCTTCCCACTCCCAAGGCTTATCAACTGTCATTCACATCAAAATTTCAACTTATATTACCCTCCGATTTAAAATAAGTGCTATACTTTCTTTATATGAATGATTTAAAATAAATGTTACATTTTAAAAAATTATTTTATTTGGCAAAAAATAATAGGAACAACACTCACTAACTATAACCTTTAACAAAGTGAAATGACTCATTTACCCTCACTTTTTACTTTTAAATATCATTAACCCCACTTTATTCAATAGGTATGAGACCCATTATCCACTAACCATTCAATTCATCTAATTTAACCATCATTATAATCTTTTAACTCAAAAACCATGAAACACAAAGTGTAACACTTATTTTAAATCGGAGGAAGTATTTACATAATCCTTTTTTTTATAGATTTCACTAATTAAGCTAATTAGTTATTAGTAAATATACCATGTTTTTGGGTCCGTGCTTTGTGGCTGGATGTTTACATATGAAAGTATTATATTAGATAGTAAGATGTAAAAAAAATTATATGCAAATCACATTATTACATCCATAGTACTTGTCTTTTTCCCATTGATAAATAAGTATGTGTCTCGGTTGTCTCTTTCGGTCTCGGACTAATCTTGCTCTTGGTGGATACCTCCCGGTAATTTGCGACTCATCGGTCTTATGGTCTTCCCTTGCTATCGTCGGTCTTTTAGGTCTACGCCGGAAAATTTCAGTCTTGTCTACGCCGGTCTTGTTGGGAATAATACCAAGTTCAAATTGATGATGATGTCAAAGTTAGAGATGCTCAAAGAAGTTAATACGGGTTGATTGGTTAATACTGATGAAAGTGTTATATCAATAGAAAGTGTAATTGGTTGGAAATATTTTTTATGAATTTCAAAGGGATTTATAGAAATGTTAAATCAAAGGGTATCTTTAAAATATGTACTAAAATCATGTTAAAAAGCCAAATATAACTTTAACATGGTTTTAACTTTAAACCACACCAATGTGCAAGAAGAATATACAATTCATATAGTATGTACGCACAACAATTTAACTTTTTATATTTGATAAACAAAATTCTAATTCGTTAAATAATTAATATCTAAACATTTTATTAACAATACAATTGAAGTTGTATAAAAGAAACATGTTTCAATTAGTAATTCAACTCAATACTAGGTATTTAATGAATAAACAAATGGATTATATTAAACAATCTTTAAAAACTAGTATGAAGTGAGCATTGATTAAATTAAGGGTTTTGTTAATGACAGCCCTCACTAACATGCATAAAAAGTTTGTACATTGATTAAAAAAGTAATATTCCTAAAATTCAGGGGGCTTGTCTTTTATATATTTTATCTTCTTAATAACAGCCCTAAGAACTGTCATTATCATTTTCCTTAAATTAAATATATAGTGACGGCTTTAGCCACTCTGTACATGTTTTACTTTTTCCTTTTAATTGAAACCTTTTAAAACGACATTTATATCAAACATCCCTTTCCTTCGCATCATTCAAAACGCGGAAATCCTTTTCTATTATTATCATACAAAATAATAGTATTATCAGGAACTAGTCTATATTTTATAACTGTTTTAATATAATATCTACTACTATAATAAATCAAAGCCTATATGACAACATGACATATCTTCAATTTTACACGTGTCAATCCCACAAAATAACCTCTTTTTTAAATTATTAAGTATTTAATTTAATTTAATTAATTAAAAGTCATTCCTTCGTAAGTTAAATAGTATTAATAATATTTGGGAAATGCTAACAAGTGCCCTTAATGCAATGGTTAAAAAAAATTCAAAGCTTAAAAATTGTGTATAATTAATTTCATAAAAAACCACCCCCTAAATTTCACTAACCACCTAGTAGTGGGATGCATAAATACTTGTACCTTAACTACTTTAATTGCTCTTAACTATTGCCCTAAGGGTACTATTTAGCAAAACCCATAATATTTATCACTTTCTGTGTTGATAAGTACAAGATTTTTGAATTGAGTTACTTTATTAATTAAAATGTAAAAAAAAACATAAATGATAAATTAAGCATTTGAGAACTCCATAAGTTCAATAATATTGATCATCTTTATACGTACGGTGTTGATATTTATTTTAATTGAGTTACTTTATTAATTAACATGTAAAAAAAAACATAAATGATAAATTAAGCATTCGAGTAAATATATTTATTATTAAAATAGTAAAATGTTCAATGTAGTTTTAAATTTTTTTGTAGTCCCAAAAGATAATCTCAATAATTGATTAATAAGATATAATAATCAAGATTAATCACATATTTTATAAGTAAAGGGGTAATTTAGTTATTTGGCACTTACAAAAAATTACCTTCTTTTTTTGTTGTTCAAAAAAGAAAATTTGTTTATTACTTTCAGTTTGATTACTTTCTTTTTAATTAGTTTAATACAGTTAATTATTCAATTACCATGTACACATACGGGATAATCAACCCTAATCATAAATCCTAATCTTAATGCCTAAAGATCATCATAGTCAATTGTGGACTTTTATAGTCAAGATCAACATAATATGTCCATATAAACCGTATGTTTGATTTATGATTTTGAAATTACAAATTTATAGTAAACATCACTATTATTTCTGTTTTAAGGTTTTTTGTCTTTTTAAAGAAAGAAGCATAAAGTGTTAACCAACTAAACTACATAATTACTTTAAAAAAAGTTATATTATGCATCATTATATAATGAATCTCTACGCATTTAAATATTAAAAAAATGTGTGATTAGTAACATTAAATGCAAAAAACATTATTTGGAGTTTTAAGGAACTCGAGCATAGGGGTGTGTATAAAAACCGGAAAACCGGAATCGAACCGGCACCGAACCGGAACCGCCATTGAACCGAATTGGAACCGGCTTAACCGGTCCGGTTCCCGGTTCTTAGATTTGATAAAAAATAACAAACCGGGTTTACTGGTTCCGGTCCCGGTTCGGTTCTGGTTTTTTCGGGTTTGGAACCGGTATTTAAATAGGTGTATACACTTACGAGTTTTCATATATATATATATATATATATATATATATATATATATATATATATGTCGAAATAATAGGTATATAAGCTTTTAATACGCTAAAATGTTTAAAATTATATATTTTAAGATAAAAATATGCACTGAAAATGGATAATCGGATGGCAAACACAAAAACCGGGTTTACCGGTTACAAACATGCTTGAAGACCGAACCGACCCGGAACCTCTTTAACTGGTCCGGTTCTCGGTCCTTGAAATTTCCTTTTTCCGGTTACCGGGTTTACCTGTTCCGGTCCGGTTCGGTCTTCCGGAACCGAACACACCCCTACTCGACCATGTGTTTCAAAGAAAGCCATTTTAATAATTACAAAAAATATGTGAATGGTAACATTGAATGCCTAATGTATAATAGGTATATCATAATCAATTGTTGACTTTTATAGTCAAGATCAACATAATATGTCCATATAATACCTATGTTTGACTTATAATTTTGGAATTACAAATTTATAGTAAACATCATTATTATTTCTGTATATTAAATATAAGATAAGATGAACATATATCCCTAAAGTATGTTTTAGGGTTGTTTACAAATTGTTTATGTTATAGTCTTTATATTGTTTCAACTGTGTGGCATATGAGTTATTGGTTATGCTTAGGGGTTTTAACTTTTTAGGTTAAAAGTAAATTGATTTTTTCTTCATGTATGGCCACAACATTTTATACTACTATACGTACAAACAACCAAATTATGAATACCTTCATAATAACTTTAGTCTGACAAATGTCAATAAACTTTTAGTTTTTAAATCCATTAATTAGAAAAGTTCTTGATATGTTATTAATGGTTTATAATAAATATCCTAAACGGTTTATAATAAATATACTAAACTTAAGGGGTGTTTGTGAAATTTTATGTAAAAAAAATTATTTGGAGGTACAAGGAACCCGGGCATGGGTTTTAAAGAAAGAAGTATAAAGTGTTAACCTACTAAGCTACATAATTACTTTAAAAAAAGTTATATTATGCATCATTATATAATAAATCTCTTCACATTTTAATATTAAAAAAATGTGTGAACAGTAACATTAAATGCTAAAAAATTTATTTGGAGGTGCAAGGAATTCGGGCATGGGTCTCAAAGAAAGACATTTTTATATTAAAAAATGTGTGAACAATAACATTAAATGCCTAATGTATAATAGCCTAATAGGTATGATATGTATGCTAATAAGGCAAAGCAAACTAGCAAAGGACGAAACACATGGTTGTAACGTTGTTTGATCAATTGTAACACATGATAGTAATGATGCTAAGTGTTACAATTTCGTCACATCAGACCTACATATTGTAACGAACTTTAAGATTGTTACAATTTTAGTGTTACAAAAACGTTTTAATTGTAATAGTGTTTGAACAGTATACATGTGTTTTTGTTTCATGCTATTAACGATAAATTGTTGTAATCAATAAAAATTATTAGCGGGAAAAATACTGATAGCCCGTGATTTTTCACGGGTAATAACCTAGTTACTTTATATATACATTTGTCATTTAAAAGTTACAATTTAACTTTTTATATTTGATAAACAAAATTCTAATTCGTTAAATAATTAATATCTAAACATTTTATTAACAATACAATTGAAGTTGTATAAAAGAAACATGTTTCAATTAGTAATTCAACTCAATACCAGGTATAGACACTCGTTTTAATGAATAAACAAATGGATTATATTAAACAATCTTTAAAAACTAGTATTAAATACTCCCTCCGTCCCACAAAAAACTTCCCATTTGGCTTTTGCACATGTTTTTAGGTAATAGTTAGTGGTGGGGTAATTGATAATACTTTTGATTAAAATATAAGGTTAGATTGGAGAGAGAAAGATAGTTAGTGGATATTAGTGGTGAGGTTTTTAATAATAATAGTTTTTTATTGGGTGGAGCCCACCAAATATGGGAAATGAGAAGTTTTTTGTGGGACAAAAGTTTAGAGTGAAATGGGAAGTTTTTTGTGTGACGGAGGGAGTAATATTCTCATTTCTCTTGGGCACAAATTTTTAGGAGATAATTAGTGGTGGGGTATTTGATATTACTTTTGATTAAAATATAAAGTTTGATTGGAGATAGAAAGTGTTTTAGAAAATAGTTAGTAGTGAAAGTCTGATAATTTAGAGATGGAGGGAGTATATAGTAGGGGTGAACATGGTACGGTACCACATATATTTTCCTCATACCGTGTACCGTACCAACTATAGTTGGTACACTAATCTAGCTACCACTACCGTACCAACTATAATTGGTACCAATTTGTTTGGCTACCACAATTGTGGTTGGTACGAATTGGTAATGATATATATCAAGATCACAACCTTACTTGGAATTAATAGTAAAAACAAGTCCTTTTTCTATACTATTATATTTGGTAATGGTATACGTTAAATGTTATATAAACACTATCTACGATAAAGTACAAATTATGTAGTATTTATGTTATAATACACTAGCTTGTAGCATTCTCGTCTGCTTCACTCACTTAATTATTAACATTATATACAAACACAATAACAAAAATATAATATGTTGATCGGTTAGGCTAAAAATTGTAACTTAATGTTTCCATGTTATGATATCATAACTTTTATTAAAAAAAATAATACATACGCAGTTTACCTTTCTCGAATTCTTCTAAATAATGTATATACATATATGAGTATATAAAGTATTGGTTGGTACGGTACTACCATGGTATTCAAAATTTTGTACCATTACCGTACCATGATTACTTAATTGGTATGGTACTACCAACTAAACATGTTGGCTACCAACATATTGGCTACCAACTATTATTGGTATGGTTGGTAACATGTTGATTGGTTTTATTCGGTACAAATTTGACACCCCTAGTATATAGTGACAGCTTTAGCCACTCTGTACATGTTTTACTTTTTCCTTTTAATTGAAACCTTTTAAAACGACATTTATATCAACATCCATTTCCTTCGCATCATTCAAAACGCGGAAATCATTTTCTTATCTTTTATTATCATACAAAATAATAGTATTATCAGGAACTAGTCTATATTTTATAACTGTTTTAATATAATATTATCCTATATATATATTTATCATTTAAAAGTTATTATTCATAAAGAAAATATAAATGCATGATATATAACCGTAACTAGTTTTATGAGATGATATTAAAAGTTTTGATTGCCCAAGTGGTTTTGCTATGTTAATTAGAAGTTTTCCATGCCCATGTGACCATGTCCCAGGATCGAGCCATGCTTCCACCGAACTTTTTTTTATTCTCTTTATTATTAGAAATACTTTTAAGGGTATATGACTTTAAGGTGGGCGCCACAAATTTTTTCTTTTTTAGACTTTGCTTCCTTTTTTTTTTTGATAAATTCCCAACACTAATAACAATTCTTTTAGTGTCATGTTTATTAAACTTAAACACATTAATACAATTTGTGAAGGTTAACTTTTCGTATTTTATGCAATTATAGAAAAATATATTTGTATCCAAAGTTTAAGAGAGATGGAATTGCTTCATACTAAATATTTTTACTTATTTTTCTACACATTTAATTAAAACAATCATTCAAATCAAAATATGAGGTTAAAAAAATTTAAATTAGTTGATTACACGTGTCTCTTTTATGAGTAAAAAGATAAAATATGAAGATTTAGTAGTAAATAATAAATCTTTCTAAGTATAATAAAAGGATGTGCTAATGTAATAAAAATTTGTCATATAGTTTTGGTTAAAAAATAATCTATATTTTGTATTAGAAAAGTTTATCAACATATGCAAAAGTAGTCTGAGTAGGAGCAGTAGTAGCATTAGTCTAAGTAGTAGCAGTAGCAGCAGGAGTAGGAACATCAATAGTAGTAGCAGTAGCAACAGCAGCAATAGTAGCAGTACTAGCAGTAGCAGCAGTAGTAGCAGTAGCAGGAGGAGGAGCAGCAGTAGCAGCAGCAGCAGTAGCAGCAGCAGGAGTAGCAGTAGCAGTAGCAGCAACATCAGTAGCAGTAGTAGTTGCAGTAGCAGTAGCTGGAGCAGTAGCGGCGGCAGCAGCAACAGTAGCAGTAGCAGTAGCAGTAGCAGCAGCAGCAGCAGTAGCAGTAGCAGCAGCAGCAGCAGCAGTAGTAACAGCAACAGTAGCAGTAGCAGCAGGAGTACCAGCAACAGCAGCAGTAGCAGCAGGAATACAAGCAACAACTGCAGCAGTAGGAGTAGCAGTAGCAATAGTAGTATTAGTAGCAGTAGTCTGAGTAGTAGCAGTACCAGCAGGAGTAGGAGCAGCAGCAGTAGTAGCAGTAGCAGCAGAATTAGCAGTAGCAATAGCAGTAGTAGCAGTAAGAGTAGCAGTAGTAGTAGCAGTAGCAGTAGTAAGAGCAGTAGTAGCAGCAGTAGTAGCAGTAGCGACGGGAGTAGGAGCAGTAGCAGTAGCAGTAGCAGTAGCAGCAGTAACAGCAGTAGTAGCCGTAGCAGTAGCAGTAGCAGCAGTAGCAGTAGTAGGAGTAGGAGCAGTAGTAGCAGTAGTAGCACCAGCAGTAGTAGGAGTAAGAGCAGTAGTAGCAGTAGGAGCAGTAGTAGCAGTAGTCTGAGTAGTAGCAGTAGCAGCAGGAGTAGGAGCATCAACAGTAGAAACAGTAGAAGCAGGAGTAGGAGGAGCAGGAGTAGCACCAGTAGCAGTAGCTGTAGCAGTAGCAGTAGTAGTAGCCGTAGCAGTAGTAGGAGCAGTATGAGCAGTAGCCGAGCAGTAGTAGCAGTAGCAGCAGTAGCAGCAGTAGCAGCAGGAGTAGGATCAGTAGGAGCAGTAGCAGCAGCAGTAGCAGCAGCAGTAGCAGTAGCATTAGTAGTAGTAGGAGTAGGAGCAGTAGTAGCAGTAGCAGCAGTAGTAGCAACAACAGTAGCAGTAACAGTAGCAGGAGCGGTAGTAATAGCAGTAGCAGTAGCAGCAGCAGCAGTAGCAGTAGATGTAGCAGTAGCAGTAGCAGTAACAGTAGCAGTACCAGGAGCAGGAGCAGGAGCAGTAGCAGAAGCAGAAGCAGTAGCAGTAGCAGTTGCAGGAGCAGTAGCCGCAGCAGCAGTAGCCGCAGCAGCAGTTGCCGCAGCAGCAGCAGTAGCAGTAGCGGTTACAATAGCCGTAGAAGTAGCAGTAACAGTAGCAGTAGTAGGAGCAGCAGTAGTAGCAGTAGGAGTAGCGATAGCAGTAGCAGTAGTAGCAGTTGTAGGAGTAGGAGCAGTAGTAGCAGTAGGAGTAGCAGCAGCAGTAGCGGTAGCAGTAGCAGTAGAAG